>JAZKJV010011274.1:0-619454 GCA_037367405.1 Ottelia alismoides
AATCTTCGAGACGTAGTCATGAAAGAAATTTCCAAGTGGTGGAGCGCTGATTTCATCTATCCCATCTCCGACTCTAAATGGGTTAGTCCACTCCATGTGGTACCTAAGAAGACGGGTATCACTACAGTTGTAAATGAGTCTGGAGAGGAGATCGCTACCAGAGTACCAACTTCTTGGAGGGTCTGTGTGGACTACAGACGATTGAATGAGGCCACCAAGAAGGATCACTTCCCGCTACCATTTATTGATCAGATTATCGAGCGGTTAGCCGGGAAGAGCCATTACTGTTTTCTTGATGGGTACTCTGGATATAATCAAGTGGCCATTGCGCCCGAAGACCAGGAGAAAACGACATTCACCTGTCCGTTTGGGACCTATGCTTTCAGACGGATGCCCTTTGGTCTATGTAACGCTCCGGCGACATTCCAAAGGTGCATGTTGTCCATCTTCTCGGACATGGTGGGTGACTGTTTAGAGGTCTTCATGGATGACTTCTCGGTCTATGGCGACGGGTTTGATGCTTGTCTTGACTGCCTAGACCGTGTGCTGAAGCGCTGCATAGAGGTCAATCTTGTCTTATCCTGGGAGAAGAGTCATTTCATGATGACTCAAGGGACAGTCCTTGGTCATATCGTCTCCAACAGGGGCATGGAGGTCGATCCGGCTAAGGTGGACATCATCAGAAAACTCAATCCACCGTCCAATCTGCGTCAGTTACGGTCTTTTCTGGGGCATGTCGGTTTCTACCGACGGTTTATTCAGGACTTCAGTCGAATTGCCCGACCGTTAACTGACTTGCTGACCAAAGACACCGAGTTTATTGTCAATGATAAGTGTCTTGAATCATTTGAGACTCTCAAAAACATGGTTGTCTCAGCTCCTGTCCTTCAGCCACCCGATTGGTCTCTCCCATTCGAGATCATGACGGATGCTTCAGATTTTGCCGTTGGGGCTGTGCTTGGACAGAGGAGGGATGGTTTACCGTTTGCCATTCACTACGCCAGCCGGACTTTGGATGCCGCGCAGCGGAATTACACTGTAACTGAGAAAGAGATGCTGGCCGTAGTTTTTGCTCTTGATAAGTATCGATCATATATTCTTGGATCTAGAGTGACAATATACACTGATCACACCGCCATCCGGTACTTAATGGCCAAGAAGGATGCCAAAGCACGTCTCACCAGATGGATCCTTCTACTCCAGGAATTTGATATTGAAATTAAGGATAAGCCTGGAGTCAAGAATGTGGTGGCGGATCATCTCTCCAGATTGGAGAATCTTGAGGAATCTGAGCCCAGCGCACCTATAACTGAGACATTCCCAGATGAGGCGATCTTGGCTGTCACCTCACTCCCGTGGTACGCCGACTTTGTAAACTATCTTGTTGCCAAGACAGTCCCTCAGGGTTGGCCCAGGCAGAAACTTGAGACCTTCCTAGCTAAGGCCAAGTTTTATCATTGGGAGGATCCCGTCCTTTATCATGAAGGAGGGGATAGTATCTGGAGGAGGTGCATTCCTCAAGAAGAGCAGCATAGCGTCCTCACATACTGCCACAAGCTTGAGGCAGGAGGACATCATTCAGGAAAAAGGACAGCACAGAAGGTGCTTCAATCCGGCCTATGGTGGTCTACTCTCTTCAAGGATTCTGATGAGTTCGTGAAGAGATGTACTGACTGTCAGAAAATGGGAACCTGCGGACAGAGAGACATGATGCCCATGCAACCCATTCACTTCTGTGAGGTTTTTGATGCATGGGGGATTGATTTCATGGGCCCATTTCCTAAGAGTCAGGGATTCGAGCATATTTTGCTCGCTGTGGACTATGTCAGCCGATGGGTTGAGGCCATCCCCGCCCGAGCCGCAGATGCTAAAACCGTTTGCAAATTTTTGAGGAAAAATATCATTTCACGGTTCGGTGTACCTAGAGTCTTGATTTCAGACGGGGGGTCTCATTTCATCAATGACAAAGTCAGGGCCCTTGCAGACGAGTTCGGTATTGACCATCGGGTTGCCACTCCTTATCACCTCAGACTAATGGTCTTGCCGAAGTATCGAACAGGGAGATAAAGACTATCTTGCAGAAAGTTGTCCGCCCAGACCGAAAAGATTGGTCGCAACTTTTGGACTCGGTCCTGTGGGCCTATCGGACATCTTTCAAGAATCCATTAGGGACATCTCCCTTTCGTCTCGTTTATGGCAAGCCGTGCCATTTGCCAGTGGAGATCAAGCACAAATCTTTTTGGGCAGTTACTGAGTTGCTTCTAGATCCAGAAAGTATAGGAGACCAAAGAAGAGCTGAATTGGCAGCCCTGGAGGAGTTGAGAGATACAGCCTTCTCCAACAGCCTACAGTACAAAGAGAAAGTGAAGACATGGCATGATTCGCATATCAGCCATAAACAGTTTGAGCCAGATCAGAGAGTATGGTTGTTCGATTCCAGGCTGAAGTTATTTCCAGGGAAATTGCAGAGCAAGTGGAAAGGACCGTATGTGGTCAGGAAGGTACATGACAATGGCAGCATCGACATATCCGAACCGTCATCTTCCGCTACCTTCCGCGTCAATGGTCAACGCTTGAAACTATATCTTGATCATGATCCACCGACCATTGACGTTGCCCCCATTCTTCTGGTATGAGATGTGTCTTTTGACTCTCATCATCTACATCTCATACATGGTGATCAATGCTCTTTTCCGCTGTACAGATCCATCTGTTTATATCACTCTACTGTCTGCTGATTTATTTTCTTCTTTTCTTCTTTTCTTCTTTTCCTTTTCTATTTTCTGTATCTATCAAAAAGGTGCCGCCCTTGTAGACAGTTTTCCATACTTAGGACGTACTTTGTCCTAAGTATAGGGGGGTTGGCACCCCGAGTTTTTCTATTCTTTTCGGTCCTCTCCATTGTCTCCTCTTCTTGTCTATACTTAGGGATATTTTACCCTAAGTATAGGGGGAGACAATCTGAGTACGATCTGTCCATTCCCACCCTTGACCCTCCCTGCTTTGTGAACAGTCTGCTATACTTAGGATTATTCGATCCTAAGTATAGGGGGACGGTCAACTTCTGATTCATTGATTCATCCATTCATTCTTTAGACTTGTCTATACTTAGTACGAGTTATGTCTTCTCTCTTCTCTCCGATCTATGAGGACATAGCTCAAGCTAAGTATAGGGGGGTCGTATATACTGCGTATATACTTTAGCCATAACTCGTACTTTCCTAATAATATGGCTAAAAATTCTTTAAAATTCATTAAAAATCTTAATAAAAAGATGTGATTATTCCTCAAATGCTTTTTGTATTTACTGATTAATAAATCAGGTGAAAATATTTTTTGCAAAATGTTTGAAAAATAGTTTGAAAATCTTTGTGAATATCTATTGACAACTATTTTGAAAATATTTTGTTTCGTGTTTTCAACCTGTATGAAAAATGTGTGGATTGTAAAATTTCTGTTCTTTGTGTGAAATAAAATGTTTGAAAAATGATTTGCAAATGGTTTGAAAAATGGTTGCAAAAAAATGATTTGAAAAACCTATATATACTGTTTTGAAAGCCTTTGCAAAATAATTTTCAAATGTGTGTAAAATGTTTGTAAAAATTATTTTGGACTATAGTTTTCAAAAATTGTGTGTAAACTGTTTTCAAATAAGTTTGAGGAATATACACATCACACCGAAATCCACTATATATATATGTATAAAATGGATCACTTACCCTGTAAATTCTTAAAATCCACTTCTTGTATATAAGAAGCACTCCCGTGTACATAGTTTTCACCTAGTTTGTAGCCAAACTTTTTGTTTTCAAAATTCCCAAAAACATTTGCAAAATTAAAATCCAAAAAACATTTGAAAAATCTTTTTGAAAAAGACAAAAAAAATGCATTTGCATATGCATCATCATCATCTTTTCAAAAATCCATAAAAAGTTCAAAATCTTTGAAAATTGCATCACAAAAATATTTTCTGCATTGCATTGCATAGCATTAGCATTTTTCGGATTGAGTTTGATAGTTGAACAAGTCTAAGTAAAATCCAGAGATTGGAGCTTGATTGGACCTTAAAATCTACCTAATAACAGGAACCTTATAGGAACTGGGTTTGAGGTACTTCAGGTCTAGTTGACTTAATTCTTTGAGGATCACGGGACTTGGTTCAATGGATTCTTGACTGCCTAAGTAGAGTATTTCGGAGCGCACGTACGACTCTTGTTGATAATGACCTAACTTGGACACCTGCACCTTTCACATGGCTCAACTCAGTTGGAGTGGTGAGGGGATTGGGATTTGCCGGTATGAGACGCACACAAGTGGAAACATTTGTCCTCCTCTAGGAGGGAAGTGCACCCCAACCCGTCCAGTGATTAGGAAGTCTAAAGACAGGAGACTGTGGGTTGCGATAAAGCTTCAAAAGAGGGATAGTCTACTGGCTCAAGAGGAAAAAACTCCTTATGTAAATGCTGCTGTGAATAGTATTTCAAAAAAAAAAAAGAAGAAAAAAAAAAGAAAAAAAAAAGAAAAAAAAAGAAAAGGTTCAGGCATGTACCAAAAATAAAAAGCCTGCAAGTATGTACAAAGTCAATAAGCAAGCTTAAGTTCCAAAGTCATATTATGTGAGCCTGCAGCAGGATGACTTGACTACACTGGTCTTGCATCCAAGGATAGGTAGCTACACTGGCTACCGTCCATTCTTCTCTTCACCCCCTCCTCTTGAGCTAGTTGCCACTTGAACTTAGAAGGGAATACCCGCTCCTCGAGGATGGAGTTGCTGGATTGGGGAATCATTGGGTTGTCGTACTGGAGAAGTCAGTTTCTTTGTCATTCTAGTTGGGGAGAGCCACCATCACTTACACTGTACAAGTCAGATTCATAGTCGTAAGGGTTTGCGTATGAGTTGAAGTATTTCTGACCTGGCTATTGAGGAGACTTGGACAGAGTTTTGGGATTCTCAAGGACTGTTGGATTTCAAACACGGTTCTCACTAAGGTTCCGCCCGCACTAAAATTTCCAAAGGTCCGATTTAAGCTCCAAACTTTGATTTTGCGAAGACAAGTTTGATAACCAAATAAAATCCAAGTTCTTCTTTTTCTTTTCTTTCTTTTCTTTTTGCACTTATTGCATAAGTGTTTGCTAGGGACTAGCAAAGGTAAAGTATAGGGGGATGATGAATCCACATTTCATCATCTTTATTCTATCATTTTGGCACCGAAAACCCTAGCAAATGCCTGTAAATAGCATTAAAACCATCATCTTAGCATCCATGCATATGCATTTCAATAGTATATAAAACACTGTAATTAAGGCCAAAATTATAGAATAAATAAAGAAAAGAAAAAGAATAAAATATTGTAAATATTTTATGACCTAAAATCCCCGAGACCTAGGCATCGTGATGAATAGGTCGACAAGGAATAAAGTAGGGGGAGATAAGGTCAGAATCACAGCAAAAAATACCTATACTTTTATTCATTCTTTATTTATTTTTGGACCTATTTTTGGTTCCACTTTTTGTACATCAATAAAGAAACCTTGTACATGAAAGTTGTAGATAATTTCATAAAGAAAAGGACAAAATTGATTTCACAGAAAAAGAAGGTACAGATAAAAAGATATGGTCTGAATAAGAATCCAAAAGCCCAACTTCCCAGACCCGTATCTCACAAACGACAACTCCAAATGCAGTGTACTCACCTTTAATTGTATATAGAATAAAATAATCTATCCAATGGTGGTGGTTTCGCATTTGGCGGAGCTACGGTCTGAAAGTTGACTTTTGGACCCCTTATTGTACACTTGTACTGAATAAAATATTCAATTTATTCTTTATTCATTATTTATTCATTTTCATATTTTTATAATTTTGTAAATATTACTTATACTATATATGTGCGTTAAAATTGAAATAAATGTAAAGGAAAATAGAAAATAAAATAATTGTATATATTCAATACATAGGTATACTGTATATACTTATACCTGTATAGAATACATTTGTATTTTATTAAATATACAAAACATCTCATAAAAATAAAATAAAAATATACTTATGCATATAAAAGTATGTTCTAATTTTATAAAATACTAAATAAAAATAATAAGATTAAAAATACATAAAATAAAATAAAATATCAAAAGAACATAGGTATTACACCTATATAGGGTTACAAAGGTGACTTGTAAAAATATATGTCATAAAAATAAATAAAAATCAGAATAAAATACTACATAAAATTTTGAACATTTTTTATTTTATAACTTTTATTTAATTCGGCCATTTACTATTTTTAATTGAATTAATAAATGATTTTTACAGGGTTTTTCCTGGTTGGTCCACGTGGACCAACCAGGTGCAAACCCTAGTTGACCTCGGTCAACTAGGTGGCCTACCACCCTGTACCCTCTGACAGCCCTATCTTTGACCCAACTTCTCCATTTTTTCGAGGAGCGGACTTGCACCATTTCGATTTGATTCCTTCTGCAAAATCCCTCCTCGTTCATCCCTCTATCCCGCCAAGTGATTACATGGGGGCGTGGATCGCTGAATCACCCAGAAATCTCGATCTTTGGAGCTTCTCAGCCACTGAGTCAACCAAATAAAACCGCCCCTCCATTTTCAAATCAAATTTGAGCCCCCTTGGTCCACCCCTCTCCGCCTCTCTTGTGCTCCAATCGCTCGCCGGAGGTGACAGCTTCGCCGCGAGCCTTTCAGCCAGGGCGTCTGAGGTCGAGGGAGCCTCCACCACCTCCGCCAAGTGCCGGCGTCGAGGTACCCCTTTTTCCTCTGGCTCCGGCCATCGAGGGCCTCCACCCGCGTTTTTCTTTATTGCATTTTCTTCCTGGTAGCTTAGGCTTTAAAAACCCCAAAAAATTCCAAGATCCGTCGCTTAAATCGCTCAATCAAGCACCTTGGCCGGAGCGCACCTCCGGCCGTGCATCTCCATTTCGATTCGACCATCCCCAAGGGCATTCGAGGGTCCAGGCATTTTGCCCTGGACCCCTTGACTTTGTTTGCAGGTCCAAGCCACTTCACGAGCGCCTGGAGGCGAGTTTTGGAGCTCGCCGGAGCAGCAGCAGCCTCCCAGCTCCGCCCGCTGCCCGAGAGCACCACGGGCTTCCCCGTGGATTTTGAACGCCCCAGGAGATAGAGGACCGTCCCAGGAGCCTCCACGGTCATTTTGAAGCACATTCGTCACCGGCGGAGGGAGATTGAGGTCGGGGAAGCTCGCCCTCGCCGGCGTTCTTCCCAGTTCTTGCAACCCTCTTCCCAGCCGTCCGATCGAGGAGGAGCTCCAGATTGAGCAGCGGCCGTTGGATCTTCCTCGGCCTCGACCGTCAGATCACCTCAGGAGGATCTAATCTCGGCCGCTGATCCTCGAAGCGTCATCGGCCGTCCAGAGCTTGCCACGTGGATAAGTGAAGCGCGCCCAGCCGTTGGATCGTCTCCCGTCGTCCCAGCCGTTGGATGTGTGCCACGCGTCCTCATCAGAGCCCCGGAGCGAGGGTATTTTGCATCCCAACCCTCGCGATTTTTGTATTTATTTATTAGTCTATAAACTTTCGTCTGTAGTTTAAATATTTTGTAAAATTTGCAAGGAGACCCCTAGGTTTTCTTTATTTGCAGTTAGGTCCCTCGCCACGTCACCTCACGTGACCAGTTCACGTGAGGTGTGGGCATTTTGCAGAGGTATCCTTGGTCTTTTGTTTATTTCGTTTTAGCCCTAAAACTTTCAGAGCACGTGTAATATTTCTGGGTATTTTGCATGTTAACCCCCAGACTTTTGTGAAATTGCGTTTCAGTCCCTCCCAGGCGCGTGCAAGTCACGCGCCCTGGTGGGTAATTTGTAGGCGTGCCCAGTCGGGTCTTGTATTTACGTTTTGATCCCAGAAGTTAAATATAACGGGTATATTTTTGTGGAAAATTGCATTGTTGTCCCTGGATGTTTCTTAAATTGCATTTATGCCCTTGCCAGTACTGTTTAATGTTGGGACCCTTGTTTTAATTGTTTAAAATATCATTTTAACCCCAAAAATCTCACAAAATAGGATTAAGTTTCTGGATAGGTGTACTTTCACGCCACCTATTTAGTTTTTGATTTTTTATTTTATTTTCATATTTCTTAAAATCAAAAACCCCCTTTTTGTGCACTGTCTACCTTAGAAAATACCAAAAAAATATGAAAACACCTCCAAAAATTCCCAAAAATTCACATAGTGTCTATTTTACCCTATTTTAGAGTCAGTCCAAAAATCATTAAAAATTTCAAAAGAAAAACACTAAAAATTGAAAAACACTCAAAAACTTCAAAAAAATATATAAAATAGTAGAAAAATCCAAAAAAATACAAACTCAGCTTCTGTTTGTCACTTATTTTCTTCTCTTTATTAGAAAAATAGTGTGAATTATTTTGAGTACTGGTTGATATTTTTAAAGTACATTTTACTCACAGCCAGCCCTATTCTCACTGTTTTCCTTTATTTCAGCCCTTAAAAATACCAAAAACACCTAGAAAAATCCCCAAAAATCACAAAAACAGTAAAAAACCCTAAAAAGACTAAAAACATTTTATTCCTGAATTTTTGAGCATTTTTGTGCATTTTTATAAATCTTTTACTTTGCCTTGTTTTATATTGCCTTTACTTCCCAATATTGAAAAAGAAAATAAAAATTATAAAATCTAAAATATAAAAATCAGAAAATCAAAAATCAAAATACAAAATTAAAAATTAAATAAAAAAAAATTTAAAAAAAAAATTAAAAAACCCACAAAAATTTGTAGTTGTTTGCTTGCTTAGTGTAGACACTGCACACATCACTCACACACTTGTGCATTCATTTGCTTGGATTACACTGTTTGCTCCCTGTGTTCGAACTCTCTGCATACTTGCCCTTTACATCATTTGGTGCAGAGTTAAAAATAAATTTTAACTCCACATTTATTTCTAATTGTTGATTTTTAGTGTGGGTTAATTGTTGATTTAGTCATTATTTGGTGTGGTCAATACACTGACTGTTGACTCGCCTTGTGAGTCAATACGACCGCACTCGATTTCGGCTACATCAAATGGCGCCGTTGCCGGGGAGCAACAGCTTGTAGTTCATTTTTATTGTTTGTGTGTTTGTTTACCATAGCATTATCCTTCTCTTACATTTTGATATACATCTTGATTGAACTATCTGACCATCTCTTTTGTCTTCTTGCGAGGGACCGCGGAGCGAGGCGGGTGGCTTAGGTGACCCGACGCAACCTTGGGACGTGGAGCCGGCTTTTCTTGAGCCAAGCCGGCAGGAGAGAGCAAGGAGAGTGAGAGAGTGGCCTAGATTAGTTTTTATTTTTTGTGAGAGAGTGATATTCATTTAATTTGTAATAATACAGGTACACTTGGACTTGGACTTAGACATTCGGGCCTAATTTCCGGGTGTTTGTTCACCCGGGGGCTCACCGCAGTTTTGCCGCGTTTTTACCGCTTGTCATTTTCCGGTTTTGTGTTTATTTTCCATTTTCTTTTGTGGAATGAGCTCTTAGATCTAGGTCTGCTTGATCGATTAGAATAGGTCCAAACACCTAAATAATCTTTGCATGTTCCTATAGATACGTTTTGGACTTAGACTAATTTAAACAGTTAGCAAGTAATTCCCAAATCCACGCGCCGCGAGCTCACACCCGAACAAGCGCTTTCTCCTACTCCAAATGTGTTGGGCAGAGGAGGGGTGAGCCAAGACCGGACACTCGGATTAGGAGTGCTAGTTGACTTGTGGTGCTTCACGCTAGCAGTTGCCTGCTCTAGGACGCTTTCCGCCTGCATATCGTCATATAGATTAGGTTTAAATATTCTGCTTTGCATCCCGCATGGAGAGAGCTGGGATTCGTTGTAAGTCTTCTTACTTTGCACGCATCATCTAGGCACAAAGGTGAGATTTCCACCTTGGTGTCGACTTGCACGGCTTTTCCGACTCTATTCTCCCTCTGTTTTTGGACAAAGTAGGATAAAGGAAAAAATACAAAAACGTTAGGGCCTTGTTTGAATCTACTCAAAAGAAGCGATAACACCAAAAAAATTAAAAAGGGACTGCTAAAGAAAACTTGACCAAAATAAAATCTGTAATCGGATTCATTGCCTGGGAGAGTAACACCCTCACTTGTTTTCAGGTTGCATAGGAAGGTTTCCTTCCCAGTGAGGTGAGCGCTTCGTAAGGATTAGAGCCCAAAACCCAACTTGTGGCTGCCTTGTGTATCGCCTGGATTTCCGAAGTATTGGCGCTACTATCGTACGTAGTCGAGTAGGACTTGGTCGCCATTGGTGACTCTCTGTTGTGAGAGCGCCGACCCTGTCCGAAGTACCGAGCCTAGGCCACGCCTTCACGGGTGTGTCTGTCTCACCGGCTGCGTCCGAGTAGGATCTTGCACGCTCACGGGTGATTCCGTTGCGAGCGAGGTCCGAAGTATCGGTTTCGCCTATCGGCTTCCTCCCTCTTTTCTTTGGCTGAGTAGGGATCCAGGAAGGGTACAAGGACCTCAAAAAGCGCAAGTTACAGGTTACACAGGAGGAGGACAAGTACGGGATACTTTCCTGGCAGTACTCTCTCTCCTATAGGCGTAGCGCTCTAAGGACTCGTGAAAAGATAATTGCCTGAAGAACAAGCTAAAAATTGACAAGATAAAGCCGAACCTTTACGGCTTCACGAGTTGAGTTGGTGAATCTACCCTTGTTTTGCGTTTGATTGCTAGATTTATTAAGGTCAAGATCAAAAACACCGCACACTTGTGCACAATTTTGTTGCATCTCATTTTCTTTTCTCTTGCATTACCCCCACTCTTCTTCAATAATCAAGATGATGGGACGGAGGTCTCTTAGGCCGACCTTGTCGGCACCGCTATCCAGCACTCCTCCTTATTCATCTAGGAACAACTCGGAGAGTCCGCTCTCCGAGCCTGAGTTCACATCCACCCTGTTCCCCCTCGACCACCCTTCCCATTCACCTTCCCTCAGTCCAATTATTTCAGAGTACAGTGAATCACAGAATTCAGCTCATTCATCAGCACCTGAAATGGCCTCGTTTGCATTTTCAGAGAATCAAGCAATGGCAGATAGAGGCGAGCACCCAGATGACCACGAGCATCCTCCATTCATAATAGACCAGGTGGCCATCAACAATTCATTGCTAGCATCCATGGAGACCATGCAGAGACAGATCAGGGACCAGGGTGCATTCATGGGTGATCTCATGAGGGAGTTAGCTCAGATGAGAGAGCACAGAGCTGGAGGAGGCGGTGGCGGAGAAGGAGGAGGACCCGATGCAGGGGGAGGTGACCCAGACGGTGAGCGACCGCCACAGACCATAATGAGGGAATTGCACAACCCAGCTTCATCCCTCACTCACCGGTGGATCAGACTCCTACCAATCCTTGGAGACTTTGAGCTTCGGCACAACACTATTCAGATGCTACCCAAATTCCATGGGCTGCCGACCGAAGAGCCACACCTCCACCTCCAAGAGTTCGAGATGATCTGCAGCACAATCCATGATCGGTTGTTGACCGAGGACACTATCAGGATGATCGCCTTTCCATTCTCATTGGTTGACAGAGCCGCCTACTGGCTCAAACACCTGGGGCGATTCATCGACACGTGGGCAGATCTCCGGTCCGCATTCTTGAAGAAATACTATCCTCTTGGCCGGACAAATGCAGCCAGAGCTATGATCAACAACTTTGTGATGATCCCAAATGAACAGTTCCACGAAGCATGGGATCGATTCAGAGAGCTCATAGACCGGTGTCCACATCACGACATTTCTAAGCCCAATCTGGTGCAGAGTTTCTTCTGTGGGCTGACACCGGAGCTGCAGGGGCTTGTGAACGCCTCTTGCGGTGGATCATATTTTTCCAAAGGTGAAGACGATGTCTGGGCCATATACGAAGGTATGGCAGAAAATTCTACAGTGATGACCCAAGCCAGAGTCTACACCCAGCAGAAGCCCCCGCAAGGAGCGGGATCATTTCAGAGGATCGCCCGCATTGATGCCGGTCCTAGCACACCGTCGGTAGCCGCGGCCCAAGCCGAATCAGCAGCAGCCGACATGGGCATTATCAGTGAGAAGCTGGACCGCATGGAGATCCTTGAGAAGAAGCAGAATCAAGGTCTAGCCCAGATGGACCTTCTTACAAAAACCATGAGTGACCTGAAGACTCAAATTCTCTGTATTCAGGAGGCACAGGCCCACTCACAACAGCCTCCCAGGTCACAGGTTGCTTCCAGCAGCAGCAATCCCAACCAGGCCTCCACCTCATACCGCCAGGTGAACCATATCCAGGCGGAGCCGGTTCCATTGTTGCAGTACCATCCAGAGCAACCACCATCTCAGGAGACTCAGATGGTGGTGTATCAGCAGGAGCAACCACTGGCAGTTCTCCCTCCACCTTCCTTTGAGCAGGAACCGTTGATGGAAGTCAACGGGATATGGTATGACCGATACCCTCAGCCCGCAATCCGTAGGGACCACCCCGGATTCCGTTGGGGTAATGGTGCTTCCTCATCCCAACAGCATCCTCCTGCTCAAGGACAGCAGAGCAGCCAGCCTCAACAACACCAGCAGCAACCCCAGTACAACCAGCCCCAGCAATACCACAGTGGTCCTCGTCCCGCCTATCAGGGACAGCAGTGGAGGCAGCGTCAGCCGCCTCAGCAATCTTATGCCCAACCTCCCCCTCAGTACCAGCAACAGTATCAGCAGCAGCAGCCCCATTTCCAGCAGGGACAGACGTCCGGTTCTCAGGGTCCAGCCTTTGAGAACCCTGCACTCGATGATCTTGCCCGCTTGCTATCTGAACAGCGAGCATCCTTCAGGCAAGAAATGGATGAGTTCCGACAGGAAATGCGGGAATTCATCAAAGGCAAGGCCGCCATACCAGCTCAGATCGAACCAAACCCTAATAATTACAAAAGAAAATCTGAGCAGGTAGAGTTTACAGAGGACACCTCTCCTAGTGATCATTTGAGTGACATGTCTTATTCCTATTATGATGCTGATTTTGTTACTACTAGGAGCGGTAGGATGCCAGCCGGCGGCGCCTCTTCTGAGCGACAGCCAGACGCAGGATCAGGAGCGCCAGAGGAGCAGAGGAGCGGTGCTGATGCCGCTACAGATGGTGTAGAAGACGGTGGTGCTGATGCCACCAATGATGGAGCCCAGGATGACGGTGCTGATGCCGTCGTGATACCAGCTGAAGACGGTGGTGCTGAAGCCGCCATTTTGGGAGATGAACCAGAGCGCGGTGCTGATGCCGCGAAGACCGGTGCTAGTGGTGGTGCTGAGGCCACCACATCTATTCCTGTTGAGCCAACTTCTGTGACTTCACCACATTTTGTATCTAGAGATTGTGGGAAGAGAGACAAAAACAACAAAAATATGAATAAAGGAAAGGTTTCTGTTCAAATTGCGGATCCATATGTGTTGAATGATGATTTTTGTATGGATTCTCCACCTTCACAGGCACAGGAACCGATTCCTAGGCCCCCATCTGAGGAGGCTCCTAGCATCCCCTTTCCCGAGGCACTCCGCCGAGCGAAGGGGAATAAAAAAGAAAATCCTAAAAAGAACCAACAGGTAGAGTTCGGCAATGAGATGATTGACAGATTCCATATCCAGCTGACTCTACGAGAAGCGTTTGAGCATATCCCCTTCTTCAAGAAGAATCTGAAAGAAACAACTACTGTCCGAAGAAGGAAGAGGCACAGAGATCAAATCCATATGCTCACGCATAACACTTGCTGCGCCATTCAGAACACATTGCCAGCCAAGCGACCAGACGCAGGAGCTCCCTATGTCAGATGCGAGATTCAGGAGCAGCAGTTGATCGTACTCTATTAGACAGCGGCTCTTCAATTAATCTCCTTCCGGCAGCCTTACTCAAGCAGTTCGAGTTTGGCCCTCTTCTTCGAAGCAGAACCGTCCTTCAGTTTGCTGATAGGTCGATTAAGAGGCCGAAGGGGTTGTTGAAAGACGTGGTCGTTACCATTCAGGGCCTGAAATTCCCCGTGGACTTTGTTGTGTTGGACATGGAGATCCCTGAGTCGGTAACTGATGCCCCCATCATTCTCGGACGTCCATTCTTGGCCACAGCCAAGGCGGTGACCGACCATGATAGTGGGAAGGTATGCTTTCGCGTAGAGGGCGAAACCATACAAATAGAGACGATCGAAGAAATCAGAGCCAGAGAGGCAGAATGCTCAGAGCAGTCCAGCGAAGCAGAGCAGCTGACAGAGGAAGAGCTAGACATCCACCAGGTTTGTGACTTTGAGATGTCCGATGATGAATTCAGTTGGAAAGATCCCGCCGCACCGACCCTCGCCTTGCCTGTAGATTCACTCTATCTACAGCTCATGGCAGTCGAGAGCCGGGAGAGCACATTCCTGGATGAGGATATTTCTGAGGCTGACAGTGTTGTGATGAGTGGTGCCGAAGAGTTTCGATCTTGCTCGTCATCTTCTGATCCCTCGGATTCAGACATTGATTGGGATGAATTTGACGATTATTTGCCTTGTCTGATTCCTTCTGAGCTGACAGCCATGACAGAGTGCGAGCCAGTGCAGTGTATTGATGATTCAGCAGGCCGCCCCTCGTCAGACACTCATGCTGAGCGAGAGTTCTCCCATGCAGACTTGGTTGCGTTTACACAGACTTATCAGAAGCCAGATCTGCCACCTCCCAGTTGTCCTGAAAGAAAACCTCTGCCGCAGTCTATGAAGTACAGATTCCTTGCTGGAGAGCCAGAAATGCACCCAGTCATCATCTCAGCAGATTTGACTGGAGAACAAGAATCTCGTCTGATGGAGGTTCTTGAAAGAAACCGCAAGGCAATCGGTTGGAGTATAGCTGATCTCCAGGGGCTGAGCCCAAAGCTTTGCTCTCACCACATCTATCTTGAAGATAACGCTAAGCCGTCGCGTGAGTTCCAACGACGGCTGAACCCGAATCTTCGAGACGTAGTCATGAAAGAAATTTCCAAGTGGTGGAGCGCTGATTTCATCTATCCCATCTCCGACTCTAAATGGGTTAGTCCACTCCATGTGGTACCTAAGAAGACGGGTATCACTACAGTTGTAAATGAGTCTGGAGAGGAGATCGCTACCAGAGTACCAACTTCTTGGAGGGTCTGTGTGGACTACAGACGATTGAATGAGGCCACCAAGAAGGATCACTTCCCGCTACCATTTATTGATCAGATTATCGAGCGGTTAGCCGGGAAGAGCCATTACTGTTTTCTTGATGGGTACTCTGGATATAATCAAGTGGCCATTGCGCCCGAAGACCAGGAGAAAACGACATTCACCTGTCCGTTTGGGACCTATGCTTTCAGACGGATGCCCTTTGGTCTATGTAACGCTCCGGCGACATTCCAAAGGTGCATGTTGTCCATCTTCTCGGACATGGTGGGTGACTGTTTAGAGGTCTTCATGGATGACTTCTCGGTCTATGGCGACGGGTTTGATGCTTGTCTTGACTGCCTAGACCGTGTGCTGAAGCGCTGCATAGAGGTCAATCTTGTCTTATCCTGGGAGAAGAGTCATTTCATGATGACTCAAGGGACAGTCCTTGGTCATATCGTCTCCAACAGGGGCATGGAGGTCGATCCGGCTAAGGTGGACATCATCAGAAAACTCAATCTACCGTCCAATCTGCGTCAGTTACGGTCTTTTCTGGGGCATGTCGGTTTCTACCGACGGTTTATTCAGGACTTCAGTCGAATTGCCCGACCGTTAACTGACTTGCTGACCAAAGACACCGAGTTTATTGTCAATGATAAGTGTCTTGAATCATTTGAGACTCTCAAAAACATGGTTGTCTCAGCTCCTGTCCTTCAGCCACCCGATTGGTCTCTCCCATTCGAGATCATGACGGATGCTTCAGATTTTGCCGTTGGGGCTGTGCTTGGACAGAGGAGGGATGGTTTACCGTTTGCCATTCACTACGCCAGCCGGACTTTGGATGCCGCACAGCGGAATTACACTGTAACTGAGAAAGAGATGCTGGCCGTAGTTTTTGCTCTTGATAAGTATCGATCATATATTCTTGGATCTAGAGTGACAATATACACTGATCACACCGCCATCCGGTACTTAATGGCCAAGAAGGATGCCAAAGCACGTCTCACCAGATGGATCCTTCTACTCCAGGAATTTGATATTGAAATTAAGGATAAGCCTGGAGTCAAGAATGTGGTGGCGGATCATCTCTCCAGATTGGAGAATCTTGAGGAATCTGAGCCCAGCGCACCTATAACTGAGACATTCCCAGATGAGGCGATCTTGGCTGTCACCTCACTCCCGTGGTACGCCGACTTTGTAAACTATCTGTGCCAAGACAGTCCCTCAGGGTTGGCCCAGGCAGAAACTTGAGACCTTCCTAGCTAAGGCCAAGTTTTATCATTGGGAGGATCCCGTTCCTTTATCATGAAGGAGGGGATAGTATCTGGAGGAGGTGCATTCCTCAAGAAGAGCAGCATAGCGTCCTCACATACTGCCACAAGCTTGAGGCAGGAGGACATCATTCAGGAAAAAGGACAGCACAGAAGGTGCTTCAATCCGGCCTATGGTGGTCTACTCTCTTCAAGGATTCTGATGAGTTCGTGAAGAGATGTACTGACTGTCAGAAATGGGAACCTGCGGACAGAGAGACATGATGCCCATGCAACCCATTCACTTCTGTGAGGTTTTTGATGCATGGGGGATTGATTTCATGGGCCCATTTCCTAAGAGTCAGGGATTCGAGCATATTTTGCTCGCTGTGGACTATGTCAGCCGATGGGTTGAGGCCATCCCCGCCCGAGCCGCAGATGCTAAAACCGTTTGCAAATTTTTGAGGAAAAATATCATTACACGGTTCGGTGTACCTAGAGTCTTGATTTCAGACGGGGGGTCTCATTTCATCAATGACAAAGTCAGGCCCTTGCAGACGAGTTCGGTATTGACCATCGGGTTGCCACTCCTTATCACCCTCAGACTAATGGTCTTGCCGAAGTATCGAACAGGGAGATAAAGACTATCTTGCAGAAAGTTGTCCGCCCAGACCGAAAAGATTGGTCGCAACTTTTGGACTCGGTCCTGTGGGCCTATCGGACATCTTTCAAGAATCCATTAGGGACATCTCCCTTTCGTCTCGTTTATGGCAAGCCGTGCCATTTGCCAGTGGAGATCAAGCACAAATCTTTTTGGGCAGTTCTGAGTTGCTTCTAGATCCAGAAAGTATAGGAGACCAAAGAAGAGCTGAATTGGCAGCCCTGGAGGAGTTGAGAGATACAGCCTTCTCCAACAGCCTACAGTACAAAGAAAAAGTGAAGACATGGCATGATTCGCATATCAGCCATAAACAGTTTGAGCCAGATCAGAGAGTATGGTTGTTCGATTCCAGGCTGAAGTTATTTCCAGGGAAATTGCAGAGCAAGTGGAAAGGACCGTATGTGGTCAGGAAGGTACATGACAATGGCAGCATCGACATATCCGAACCGTCATCTTCCGCTACCTTCCGCGTCAATGGTCAACGCTTGAAACTATATCTGATCATGATCCACCGACCATTGACGTTGCCCCATTCTTCTGGTATGAGATGTGTCTTTTGACTCTCATCATCTAATCTCATACCATGGTGATCAATGCTCTTTTCCGCTGTACAGATCCATCTGTTTATATCACTCTACTGTCTGCTGATTTATTTTCTTCTTTTCTTCTTTTCTTCTTTTCCTTTTCTATTTTCTGTATCTATCAAAAAGGTGCCGCCCTTGTAGACAGTTTTCCATACTTAGGACGTACTTTGTCCTAAGTATAGGGGGGTTGGCACCCGAGTTTTTCTATTCTTTTCGGTCCTCTCCATTGTCTCCTCTTCTATGTCTATACTTAGGGATATTTTACCCTAAGTATAGGGGGAGACAATCTGAGTACGATCTGTCCATTCCCACCCTTGACCCTCCCTGCTTTGTGAACAGTCTGCTATACTTAGGATTATTCGATCCTAAGTATAGGGGGACGGTCAACTTCTGATTCATTGATTCATCCATTCATTCTTTAGACTTGTCTATACTTAGTACGAGTTATGTCTTCTCTCTTCTCTCCGATCTATGAGGACATAGCTCAAGCTAAGTATAGGGGGGTCGTATATACTGCGTATATACTTTAGCCATAACTCGTACTTTCCTAATAATATGGCTAAAAATTCTTTAAAATTCATTAAAAATCCTTAATAAAAAGATGTGATTATTCCTCAAATGCTTTTTGTATTTACTGATTAATAAATCAGGTGAAAATATTTTTTGCAAAATGTTTGAAAAATAGTTTGAAAATCTTTGTGAATATCTATTGACAACTATTTTGAAAATATTTTGTTTCGTGTTTTCAACCTGTATGAAAAATGTGTGGATTGTAAAATTTCTGTTCTTTGTGTGAAATAAAATGTTTGAAAAATGATTTGCAAATGGTTTGAAAAATGGTTGCAAAAAAATGATTTGAAAAACCTATATATACTGTTTTGAAAGCCTTTGCAAAATAATTTTCAAATGTGTGAAAATGTTTGTAAAAATTATTTTGGACTATAGTTTTCAAAATTGTGTGTAACTGTTTTCAAATAAGTTTGAGGAATATACACATCACACCGAAATCCACTATATATATATGTATAAAATGGATCACTTACCCTGTAAATTCTTAAAATCCACTTCTTGTATATAAGAAGCACTCCCGTGTACATAGTTTTCACCTAGTTTGTAGCCAAACTTTTTGTTTTCAAAATTCCCAAAAACATTTGCAAAATTAAAATCCAAAAACATTTGAAAAATCTTTTTGAAAAAGACAAAAAAATGCATCTGCATATGCATCATCATCATCTTTTCAAAAATCCATAAAAAGTTCAAAATCTTTGAAAATTGCATCACAAAAATATTTTCTGCATTGCATTGCATAGCATTAGCATTTTTCGGATTGAGTTTGATAGTTGAACAAGTCTAAGTAAAATCCAGAGATTGGAGCTTGATTGGACCTTAAAATCTACCTAATAACAGGAACCTTATAGGAACTGGGTTTGAGGTACTTCAGGTCTAGTTGACTTAATTCTTTGAGGATCACGGGACTTGGTTCAATGGATTCTTGACTGCCTAAGTAGAGTATTTCGGAGCGCACGTACGACTCTTGTTGATAATGACCTAACTTGGACACCTGCACCTTTCACATGGCTCAACTCAGTTGGAGTGGTGAGGGGATTGGATTTGCCGGTATGAGACGCACACAAGTGGAAACATTTGTCCTCCTCTAGGGAGGGAAGTGCACCCCAACCCGTCCAGTGATTAGGAAGTCTAAAGACAGGAGACTGTGGGTTGCGATAAAGCTTCAAAAGAGGGATAGTCTACTGGCTCAAGAGGAAAAACTCCTTATGTAAATGCTGCTGTGAATAGTATTTCAAAAAAAAAAAAAGAAGAAAAAAAAAGAAAAAAAAAAGAAAAAAAAAAGAAAAGGTTCAGGCATGTACAAAAATAAAAAGCCTGCAAGTATGTACAAAGTCAATAAGCAAGCTTAAGTTCCAAAGTCATATTATGTGAGCCTGCAGCAGGATGACTTGACTACACTGGTCTTGCATCCAAGGATAGGTAGCTACACTGGCTACCGTCCATTCTTCTCTTCACCCCCTCCTCTTGAGCTAGTTGCCACTTGAACTTAGAAGGGAATACCCCGCTCCTCGAGGATGGAGTTGCTGGATTGGGGAATCATTGGGTTGTCGTACTGGAGAAGTCAGTTTCTTTGTCATTCTAGTTGGGGAGAGCCACCATCACTTACACTGTACAAGTCAGATTCATAGTCGTAAGGGTTTGCGTATGAGTTGAAGTATTTCTGACCTGGCTATTGAGGAGACTTGGACAGAGTTTTGGGATTCTCAAGGACTGTTGGATTTCAAACACGGTTCTCACTAAGGTTCCGCCCGCACTAAAATTTCCAAAGGTCCGATTTAAGCTCCAAACTTTGATTTTGCGAAGACAAGTTTGATAACCAAATAAAATCCAAGTTCTTCTTTTTCTTTTCTTTCTTTTCTTTTTGCACTTATTGCATAAGTGTTTGCTAGGGACTAGCAAAGGTAAAGTATAGGGGGATGATGAATCCACATTTCATCATCTTTATTCTATCATTTTGGCACCGAAAACCCTAGCAAATGCCTGTAAATAGCATTAAAACCATCATCTTAGCATCCATGCATATGCATTTCAATAGTATATAAAACACTGTAATTAAGGCCAAAATTATAGAATAAATAAAGAAAAGAAAAAGAATAAAATATTGTAAATATTTTATGACCTAAAATCCCCGAGACCTAGGCATCGTGATGAATAGGTCGACAAGGAATAAAGTAGGGGGAGATAAGGTCAGAATCACAGCAAAAATACCTATACTTTTATTCATTCTTTATTTATTTTTGGACCTATTTTTGGTTCCACTTTTTGTACATCAAATAAAGAAACCTTGTACATGAAAGTTGTAGATAATTTCATAAAGAAAAGGACAAAATTGATTTCACAGAAAAAGAAGGTACAGATAAAAAGATATGGTCTGAATAAGAATCCAAAAGCCCAACTTCCCAGACCCGTATCTCACAAACGACAACTCCAAATGCAGTGTACTCACCTTTAATTGTATATAGAATAAAATAATCTATCCAATGGTGGTGGTTTCGCATTTGGCGGAGCTACGGTCTGAAAGTTGACTTTTGGACCCTTATTGTACACTTGTACTGAATAAAATATTCAATTTATTCTTTATTCATTATTTATTCATTTTCATATTTTTATAATTTTGTAAATATTACTTATACTATATATGTGCGTTAAAATTGAAATAAAATGTAAAGGAAAATAGAAAATAAAATAATTGTATATATTCAATACATAGGTATACTGTATATACTTATACCTGTATAGAATACATTTGTATTTTATTAAATATACAAAACATCTCATAAAAATAAAATAAAAATATACTTATGCATATAAAAGTATGTTCTAATTTTATAAAATACTAAATAAAAATAATAAGATTAAAAATACATAAAATAAAATAAAATATCAAAAGAACATAGGTATTACACCTATATAGGGTTACAAAGGTGACTTGTAAAAATATATGTCATAAAAATAAATAAAAATCAGAATAAAATACTACATAAAATTTTGAACATTTTTTATTTTATAACTTTTATTTAATTCGGCCATTTACTATTTTTAATTGAATTAATAAATGATTTTTACAGGGTTTTTCCTGGTTGGTCCACGTGGACCAACCAGGTGCAAACCCTAGTTGACCTCGGTCAACTAGGTGGCCTACCACCCTGTACCCTCTGACAGCCCTATCTTTGACCCAACTTCTCCATTTTTTCGAGGAGCGGACTTGCACCATTTCGATTTGATTCCTTCTGCAAAATCCCTCCTCGTTCATCCCTCTATCCCGCCAAGTGATTACATGGGGGCGTGGATCGCTGAATCACCCCAGAAATCTCGATCTTTGGAGCTTCTCAGCCACTGAGTCAACCAAATAAAACCGCCCCTCCATTTTCAAATCAAATTTGAGCCCCCTTGGTCCACCCCTCTCCGCCTCTCTTGTGCTCCAATCGCTCGCCGGAGGTGACAGCTTCGCCGCGAGCCTTTCAGCCAGGGCGTCTGAGGTCGAGGGAGCCTCCACCACCTCCGCCAAGTGCCGGCGTCGAGGTACCCCTTTTTCCTCTGGCTCCGGCCATCGAGGGCCTCCACCCGCGTTTTTCTTTATTGCATTTTCTTCCTGGTAGCTTAGGCTTTAAAAACCCCCAAAAAATTCCAAGATCCGTCGCTTAAATCGCTCAATCAAGCACCTTGGCCGGAGCGCACCTCCGGCCGTGCATCTCCATTTCGATTCGACCATCCCCAAGGGCATTCGAGGGTCCAGGCATTTTGCCCTGGACCCCTTGACTTTGTTTGCAGGTCCAAGCCACTTCACGAGCGCCTGGAGGCGAGTTTTGGAGCTCGCCGGAGCAGCAGCAGCCTCCCAGCTCCGCCCGCTGCCCGAGAGCACCACGGGCTTCCCCGTGGATTTTGAACGCCCCCAGGAGATAGAGGACCGTCCCAGGAGCCTCCACGGTCATTTTGAAGCACATTCGTCACCGGCGGAGGGAGATTGAGGTCGGGGAAGCTCGCCCTCGCCGGCGTTCTTCCCAGTTCTTGCAACCCTCTTCCCAGCCGTCCGATCGAGGAGGAGCTCCAGATTGAGCAGCGGCCGTTGGATCTTCCTCGGCCTCGACCGTCAGATCACCTCAGGAGGATCTAATCTCGGCCGCTGATCCTCGAAGCGTCATCGGCCGTCCAGAGCTTGCCACGTGGATAAGTGAAGCGCGCCCAGCCGTTGGATCGTCTCCCGTCGTCCCAGCCGTTGGATGTGTGCCACGCGTCCTCATCAGAGCCCCGGAGCGAGGGTATTTTGCATCCCAACCCTCGCGATTTTTGTATTTATTTATTAGTCTATAAACTTTCGTCTGTAGTTTAAATATTTTGTAAAATTTGCAAGGAGACCCCTAGGTTTTCTTTATTTGCAGTTAGGTCCCTCGCCACGTCACCTCACGTGACCAGTTCACGTGAGGTGTGGGCATTTTGCAGAGGTATCCTTGGTCTTTTGTTTATTTCGTTTTAGCCCTAAAACTTTCAGAGCACGTGTAATATTTCTGGGTATTTTGCATGTTAACCCCCAGACTTTTGTGAAATTGCGTTTCAGTCCCTCCCAGGCGCGTGCAAGTCACGCGCCCTGGTGGGTAATTTGTAGGCGTGCCCAGTCGGGTCTTGTATTTACGTTTTGATCCCAGAAGTTAAATATAACGGGTATATTTTTGTGGAAAATTGCATTGTTGTCCCTGGATGTTTCTTAAATTGCATTTATGCCCTTGCCAGTACTGTTTAATGTTGGGACCCTTGTTTTAATTGTTTAAAATATCATTTTAACCCCAAAAATCTCACAAAAATAGGATTAAGTTTCTGGATAGGTGTACTTTCACGCCACCTATTTAGTTTTTGATTTTATTTTATTTTCATATTTCTTAAAAATCAAAAACCCCCTTTTTGTGCACTATCTACCTTAGAAAATACCAAAAAAATATGAAAACACCTCCAAAAATTCCCAAAAATTCACATAGTGTCTATTTTACCCTATTTTAGAGTCAGTCCAAAAATCATTAAAAATTTCAAAAGAAAAACACTAAAAATTGAAAAACACTCAAAAACTTCAAAAAAATATATAAAATAGTAGAAAAATCCAAAAAAATACAAACTCAGCTTCTGTTTGTCACTTATTTTCTTCTCTTTATTAGAAAAATAGTGTGAATTATTTTGAGTACTGGTTGATATTTTTAAAGTACATTTTACTCACAGCCAGCCCTATTCTCACTGTTTTCCTTTATTTCAGCCCTTAAAAATACCAAAAACACCTAGAAAAATCCCCAAAAAATCACAAAAACAATAAAAAACCCTAAAAAGACTAAAAACATTTTATTCCTGAATTTTTGAGCATTTTTGTGCATTTTTATAAATCTTTTACTTTGCCTTGTTTTATATTGCCTTTACTTCCCAATATTGAAAAAGAAAATAAAAATTATAAAATCTAAAATATAAAAATCAGAAAATCAAAAATCAAAATACAAAATTAAAAATTAAATAAAAAAAATTTAAAAAAAAATTAAAAAACCCACAAAAATTTGTAGTTGTTTGCTTGCTTAGTGTAGACACTGCACACATCACTCACACACTTGTGCATTCATTTGCTTGGATTACACTGTTTGCTCCCTGTGTTCGAACTCTCTGCATACTTGCCCTTTACATCATTTGTGCAGAGTTAAAAATAAATTTTAACTCCACATTTATTTCTAATTGTTGATTTTTAGTGTGGGTTAATTGTTGATTTAGTCATTATTTGGTGTGGTCAATACACCGACTGTTGACTCGCCTTGTGAGTCAATACGACCGCACTCGATTTCGGCTACATCAATGTTCACAAAGATTTTCAAACTATTTTTCAAACATTTTGCAAAAAACATTTTCACCTGATTTATTAATCAGTATATACAAAAAGAATTTGAGGAATAACCACATCTTTTTATTAAGGATTTTTAATGAATTTTGAAGAATTATTAGCCATATTATTAAGAAAATACGAAAGTACGAGTTATGGCTAAAGTATATACGTAGTATATACGACCCCCCTATACTTAGCTTGAGCTATGTCCTCATAGATCGGAGAGAAAAGATAAGACATAACTCGTACTAAGTATAGGAAAATCTAAAGAATAAATGAATGAATCAATGAGAAGTTGACCGTCCCCCCTATACTTAGGATCAAATAATCCTAAGTATAGCAGACTGTATACAAAGCAGGGAGGGTCAAGGGTGGGAATGAACAGATCGTACTCAGGTTGTCTCCCCCTATACTTAGGGTAAGATATCCCTAAGTATAGACAAGAGGAGGAGACAAAGGAGAGGATCGAAAAAGTAGAGAAACTCGGGGTGCACACCCCCCTATACTTAGGACAAAGTGCGTCCTAAGTATAGAAAACTGTCTACAAGGGGTGGCACCTTTTTGATAGATACAGAAGATAGAAAAGGAAAAGAAGAAAAGAAGAAAAGAAGAAAGAGATGATATTGGATATGAACAACTCGGGATGCACATCCCCCCTATACTTAGGATAAGGTATATCCCAAGTGTAGCAGTGATGAAAGGGATGACATCAATTCGGTAGAACAAGATGAAAGAACTTGAAAAAAGAAAAGAAGAAAAGACGAAAAGGAAAATCATTCAAAAATATTTTTAGGTGCTTCGCCTTCCTCTGCCTGTCCCGAGCTGTTCAGCTCATTCTCATATATTACTTGAATGGAGTCAACAACAGCCATGAATGTGTAATGTTCAAGGTATGGCTTCAGAAGCTGTCCATTGACTACAAAAGGTTGTGCGTCAGATGACAGATTAGATATCAAGACGCTTCCGTTGTCACGCACCTGCCTAACCAAAAACAGCCCAGTCCATTTGCTCTTCAATTTACCTGGAAAGATCTTTAATTTCGCATTCAACAACCATACCTTCTGACCTGGATCAAAGGACTTGTGGCGGATGTGCTTGTCATGCCATGTTTTGACCTTTTCCTTGTACATCAGGCTGTTGTCATATGCATAATCTCTGAATTCCAGTAATCTGTTCAGATCCAGTTTCCTGTTCTGTCCTGCTTGCTTGGAGTCCAAATTACAGATATTAATAGCCCATAAAGATTTGTGAATAAGTTCCACGGGCAAGTGACATGGCTTGCCATACACCAGGCGGTAGGGAGACATTCCCAAGGGTGACTTGTACGTTGTTCTATAAGCCCAAAGAACAGAATCAAGCAGCTGAGACCAGTTCTTGCGATCCGGACGCACAAGTTTCTGTAGAATTGTCTTGATCTCCCTGTTTGAACATTCAGCCAAGCCATTGGACTGCGGGTGGTAGGGTGAAGCAACACGATGCTCGATACAGAATTCTTGGGTCAGCTTCTTCACCTCTCTGTTTATGAAATGACTACCCCCGTCAGATATGAGAATCTTGGGAATCCCGAACCGTGCTATGATGTGATCTCGTAAGAATCGACAGACAGTCCGACTGTCGGCGGCTCGGGCGGGGATAGCGTCCACCCATCGACTGACATAATCGACAGCAAGCAGAATATACTCATAACCCTGACTGTTAGGAAACGGGCCCATAAAGTCGATACCCCATGCGTCAAAGACATCTGAGATCTGAATGTACTTCAGAGGCATCGTATCTCTCATTCCTATGGTTCCACCCATCTTCTGACAGACAGTGCAACCTTTGACGTATTCATCTGCATCTTTGAACAATGAAGGCCACCAGAGGCCACTTTGAAGAACTTTTGCTGCCGTCCGTTTTCCTGAATGATGTCCTCCAGAATCTTGATCATGACATAAAGCGAGGACACTTGGAACTTCCTCCTGAGGAATGCACCTTCTCCAGATGCAATCTGCTCCCTCACGAAATAGATACGGGTCTTCCCACTGGTAGAAATGGATTTTAGACAAAAATCTGTCTATTTTCAACTTAGGCCAGTCCTGTGGGATTTTCTTGGCAACTAGATAATTTACAATGTCCGCATACCAAGGAAGTGAGGCGACAGACAGAATCGATTCATCTGGAAAGCTCTCTGTGATAGGCTGCAAGTTCAGCTCAGGAGACTCCGGTTCAGGAAGTCTTGACAGATGATCGGCCACTACATTCTTTACCCCAGGTTTATCTCTGATCTCCATGTCAAACTCCTGGAGGAGAAGGATCCACCGGATGAGACATGGTTTGGCATCCTTCTTCTGCTGTAAATACCGAATGGCCGAGTGATCCGTGTAAATGATAACTTTGGACCCAAGAAGGTAAGATCTGAACTTTTCCAAAGCAAAGACTACCGTTAGCAGCTCCTTTTCAGTAACAGTATAGTTTCGCTGAGCTTCATCGAGCGTTCGGCTAGCGTAGTGAATTGCAAACGGTACATTGTCTTTTCTCTGTCCCAGTACAGCTCCGATGGCATAATCCGACGCGTCGGTCATAATCTCGAAAGGCTGAGTCCAAATCGGCGGTTGTAGGACAGGGGCCTGTGTGATGAGCTCTTTCAACTGATTAAAGGCAAGGAGCACACGGTCGTCTACAATGAACTCATTGTCCTTGCCAAGCAACTCAGTCAGCGGTCTGGCCAGTTTGCTGAAATCTTTAATAAATCGCCGGTAAAAGCCGACATGGCCCAAGAATGACCGGACTTGCTTGATATTTGTAGATGGCTCCAGCTTAGAAATTACATCCACCTTGGCTGGGTCAACCTCCATGCCACGTTTAGAAACAACGTGACCCAGCATGATTCCTTCGGTCACCATGAAATTGCTCTTCTCCCAGGAGAGCACAAGATTCATTTCGCAGCATCTCCGTAAGACTCGGTCTAGATAATCCAGACATTGATCAAATGAATCCCCATAGACCGAAAAATCGTCCATAAAGACCTCGAGAAAGCTACCCACCATATCGGCAAAAACTGCAAGCATACACCTCTGAAATGTGGTTGGGGCGTTGCAAAGCCCGAACGGCATCCGTCTGAAGGCATATGTGCCAAAAGGACAGGTGAACGTGGTCTTCTCTTGGTCTTCAGGAGCAATAGCAACTTGATTATACCCAGAGTAACCGTCCAAGAAACAGAAATATTCCTTCGCGGCCAATCTCTCCAAGATCTGGTCGATGAAGGGTAGCGGAAAATGATCCTTCTTGGTGGCAAGGTTAAGTCTTCTGTAATCTACGCACACTCGCCAAGAAGTCGGTACTCTGGTGGCGATCTCCTCTCCTTTGTCATTTTTCACGATGGTGATCCCTGATTTCTTGGGCACAACATGCAGAGGGCTCACCCATTTGCTGTCGGAGATGGGATAAATGAATCCCGCATCACACCATTTCTGGATTTCTTTCATAACCACCTCTCGCAGGTTCGGGTTTAATCTTCTTTGCAGTTCACGAGAGGGTCTGCAGTCTTCTTCCAGAAAGATGCGATGCGAACAGAGTGACGGATTGATCCCGTGGAGATCGGAGGTTCGCCAGCCTATCGCCTTGCGGTTACGTTCAAGAACCTCCATCAGACGAGATTCTTGATCTTCGGTCAGATGTGCATTGATGATGACCGGGTACATGTTCGGTTCTCCTGCAAGGATGGCATACTTCATATTGGAGGGCAAGGGTTTCAGCTCTGGCGGTGTCTGAGCTGCTTCAGTGGTGACCTCAGCTATTAATACAGGTGGTGATTCTTTCAACTGTGCAATGTCCACCATAATCTGCTCTGTCTCCTCTCTCAGATCCTGACAGAATTCTTCAATGATTTCATCTTCGTCCGAAGATGCTTCCAAACTCGGCTCCTGGTTCTGAAGGCATATCAACCCCACAGCAGTGTCTTGTAATGCGTCAGCAAGTTCCTCATCTTGCTGGATACAAGGGAATTCGACTGCGGTCCCCACTTCCTCCTCGGATCGGAGGAGTCCGTGGATCTCATTATCATCCAGGAATAGGTTAGTATCTTGAATATCTGCTAGAAAATCGCAATCTTCATCATTCTCGATCACCCTTGCACACGACGCAGATGTCGGTTCCACCGGCATTCCCTCAGACAGGGTCTCTACTCTGATAGTTTCATCCCCAGCGCCGAAAGTGATTTCTCCTGTCCCATAATTCACTACTGTGTTTGATGTCCGCAGAAATGGTCTTCCCAGTATTATCGGGGTAAGGAGTAATGGAGAAGGGACGTCCATGTCTAACACCACAAAATCGGCCGGGAATGACTTTCCCTGAACCGTGACGATTACGTCCTCCAACAGGCCCCTAGGCCGCTTTACTGACTTGTCTGCGAACTGCAGAATCATCTTCGTGGGCTTGAGCGGTCCTAGCCTGAACTCTGCGAGTAGTGACGCTGGCATCAAATTGACAGAAGACCCGCTGTCGAGGAGTGTTCGTTCGAACTCTTGATCGGACATCTGACAACGTACAAGAGGTGCTCCCATATCTGGCTTTTTGTCCGGGAGGTTGCTGATGGCATTGACGGTGGCCATAGTGAGGATGTGCTTTTCAGATTTACCACCTTTGCTTCTGGAGTTATGGGGGGTTGGCCTGCGCTTGGTTGTACATGCCTCTTTAAGTCCTTTCTTCACGGCTGGCATGTACTCAAGAGCTTTCATTAATGGCATATTTAACACCAAATTCTGAATGATTTCTATGATAGCAGGATCAGACAAAGCACTTTTCAAATTTTTCATTTTTTTGTGTTTTTCATTGCTTCAGGAAAAGGAATATTTACAAACTCTTCTCCAATTTCATTCAAAATAGTGTCCGTGTTGTTGTTTACAGGTAGATGACAAAAAGGAATGGATTCATCTACAATTTGTGGACCAAAAATGACAGGCTCGGTTTCAGGTGCTGGCGTTGGACTCGCTGCAGGTGCGGTGCTCCCCCTGTCAGGAGCTGACTGTGATGCGGGTGCAGGCGTCTCCAATGCTGGCCGGTCTCCACCGAGGTTGCTGCCATCTTTTTGTGTTTTTCTGTTTTCTTCATTTTTTTGTGATTTTCTGGATCCTGGTGCTGTCCCCAAAATGCTGACTGGCCCTGGTGTTGGCTGGACTGACGATTCCCCGTCAGATGCAATGTGCTTTCCTTTCGCCGTCGCCGATGGCTGGAGTGTCCTACCGCTCCTGAGAGTAACAGCATTAGATAAAAAACAATTAAATTCACCTGATTCGGGTTGGACACTGCCGGCTACCTGCTCCTTGCGTCGGAAATTGTTAGGATTAGCTTCGACCTGGGCTGGTATGACGGTTTTGGCTGCCGTCAGGTCGTCGATCTTCTGGTTCATCTCAGCCATATTCTTCATTAGCTGTTCCAAACAGGCCAGGGCCGGATTGACCGGCACAATCTCAGAAGATTCCCCCTGCTGGGGTCTAGACTGCTGATATGGCGGTTGAGATTGTGACTGGTATCCTTGTGCAAATTGTTGAGGAGGGGGATTGGAGGAGTACTGCGAATGGTGTTGATTGTATTGTGCAGCCGGTTGCTGGTGATAACCCTGTCCACGATATCCGAACTGCTGAGGCCCATGTTGGTAATTCTGCCTCCACGTGTTTCCATGTGAGGGAGGCGGGTACTGGTATGGCTGCTGGAAGGGTCTCCCACCCTGGTGTTGCTGCTGGAAGGGCCTGTTGCCCATGTTCTGACCCTGAGAGTGTCCCTGAGGACGGGTAAGCTGCGTTTCGTTGTTCCAGACGCCATTGATCTTTTGGATCAGCGGCGGGGGTGGAGAGAACTGCTCGGAGTATGCAGGCTGGTGCTCTGGTTGGTATACAACCATCTGCGTCTGAGGCTGCGGTGTCTGCTCCGGAACCTGCACGTAGTACCCGTTCTGGACAGGCTGGGGCTGCGGTGGAGTCGGCTGAGGGTTTTGCTGCACTGTAGGCTCCTTCTTCTCAGCGTTCGGCTCGGCAGAGGTAGACACAGCGTTGCACATGTTTGCATTCAATGCTCGGACGAGCTGCTCCAGCTGCTGGGAGATCTGGTCGAGCTTCTCCAGACCTTGGGTCCTTTTCTCTATGACTGCCAGCTTTTCGAGGTCCTGCGACCTCTTCTCGATGATATCCACTTTGGACAAGTGGCTCCCAATGATGCTCAAGTTGGAGCTCTCATCTTTGTCCTCGGTGTGAGAAGCCATATTAATTGTCTTGCTGATGGCGGTTGGTGTCTTCATGTAAACTCTAGACGAGGATTGGGCTGCTTCTCCCTCAGCCATTTCTTCGAAGACGTTCCATACTACATCCTCGTCCTTGTTAAAATGTGAACCGCCGCATGCTGCATCCACGAGCTTTTGGCTCTCAAATGATAGTCCCCCAAAGAAATGCTGTACGAGACTGGTTTTTGGTATTTCATGGTGGGGGCACTTTTCTTGGAGATCTTTGAATCGTTCCCACGCTTCATGGATAGTCTCGTGGGGCTGCTGGCAGAAACTGGAGATCCGGGCACGCATCTGATTTAATCTCCCCAGGGGATAAAATTTATGGAGAAAGGCAGATTTCAACTCCTCCCAGGTGGTGACGACCTTCCCGAGATGGTCAACCCAGTAAAGGGCCTTGTCTTGAAGGCTGAAAGAGAACGCGGTCATCTTGATCACATCCAGGGGGACTCCGGGGTAGTGAGCAGTGGAGCAGATGCGGTTAAACTTCTTGAGAAAAATATATGGCTCTTCAGTGGTGTTCCCATGAAAGGTGGGAAGCAGCGACAAAAACTGCGGCTTCAGCTCGAAGTGGGCGTGCATACGCGGAATTTGGATCCACTCAGTGATGCGCCCTGCTCCTGGGTTGTATGTCTGCTTGAGTGTGGGCTTGGGCTGCGGTGGATCTTCTTCTGCTGCTTCATATTCGGGTCCCACTGAAAACTCATCATTGATTTCATGGTCATTGGGATCGTAGTTCGGATCATCCTCCCATCGGCCGTCTCTCGCATCGGCCCTTCTCCTCAGATCATTCAGCATGTCCTGGAAGGCTGTCTGGGCCAGGGCCTGGTTAGTCAACTGCTGCTGAATGGCTTGAATGGACGCCAGCAGTTGACTGTTAACCTCACCCTGCGTGGTATATTGTCCTTCCCCTGTATTGGCTTCAGGCTCTTGCTGGGGCTGTGGTCCTTTCCCTCTTCCTCCTGCCATCTCAGACTGTACTTGAATCTCTGACTCTTGATCGGGTTGAAGATCTGCATGACGGAGTAAACCCTGAGTATCTTCCTCAGCACCAACTGTTGAGATGAATCTGGGATTAAGTTCAATCCCAGAATGTTGTGAATGGAGCATATTATATTGACTGAAATCGACCTCCATCCACAAGGGGTTATTTCGGGGATAAGAGTAGTCCCGGTGTATTGGAAGGGGAAGAGCTAGTTCGGGTTGCGAGTCCATCCCGAATAGCGGGTTAATTGGAGAAAGGCAAGTATTGAAAGAGGCGAGAATAGGGGAGTCCAAAGAGACATCCGCAAGATCCGAATTAACTCTTCGGAGATCACCCCTCTTTATTGGAGACGTCGATGGCACGGAATCGATGTGGGTGTCGGCAAGGTCCCGACTAAACCATCCGTGTAACGACATCTTGCGAAGATCAAGAGGAAGGGATGTTGGATGAAGAGCATGAGGGTAACAAGAAATAAAGAGGATTGTAAAACAGTAGCAGGCTCACAATGAGCAAGGGTCAAATAGAAGGGAAGCAAAATTTGCGCAAAGGCGCGATATTTTTGATCCTTGACCTAAATGTAGCTAGCAACCAAACACAAGACAAGGGAGTTCACCAACTCGACGCGTGAAGCCGTGAAAGTTCGGCTGTTATCTTTGTAATTTTTATCTTGATTTCAGGGATTTATCTTTCAACGAGTCCTTAGAGCGCTACCCCTATAGGAGCGAGAGTACTGCCGGAAAAGTATTCCCGTACTTGTCCTCCTCCTGTGTAACCTGTAACTTGCGCTTTTTAAGGTCCTTGTAACCCTTCCTGGATCCCTACTCAACCAAAGAAATAGAGGGAGGAAGCCGATAGGCGAAACCGATACTTCGGACCTCGCTCGCAACGGAATCACCCGTGAGCGTGCAAGATCCTACTCGGACGCAGCCGGTGAGACAGACACCCCCGTGAAGGCGTGGCCTATGCTCGGTACTTCGGACAAGGTCGATGCTCACACAATAGTGAGTCACCACTGTCGACCAAGCCCTACTCGACTACGTACGATAGTAGCGCCAATACTTCGGAAATCCAGGCGATACACAAGGCAGCCACAAGTTGGGTTTTGGGCTCTAATCCTTACGAACGCTCACCTCACTTGGAAGGAGACCTTCCCATGCAACCTGAAAACAAGTGAGGGTGTTACTCTCCCCAATCAATGAGTCCAATTACCAATTTTTATTTAGGTCAAAGTTTTCTTAGCAGTCCCTTTTTTAATTTTTTTGTGTTATCGCTTCTTTTGAGTAGATTCAAACAAGCGCCTAACGATTTTGTATTTTCTTTATCCTAATGTATCCAAAATCAGAGGGAGAAAAGAGTCGGGAAAAGCCAATGCAAGTCGACACCAAGATGGAAATCTCACCTTTGTGCCTATATGATGAATGCAAAGTGAGAAGACTTACAGTGAATCCCAGCTCTCTCCATGCGGGATGCAAGGCAGAAATTTATAAACCTAATCTACATGCCGGTTATGCAATGCGGAAATCGTCCTAGAACAGGCAACTGCTAGCGTGAAGAACCACGAGTTAACCGCTAACTCCCAATCCTAGTGTCCGGTCTAGGCTCACTCCTCCTCTGCTCAACACATTTGAGTTAGGAGAAAGCGCTTGTGTGGAGTGAGCTCGCGGCGCGCGGATCGAGAGCCAATGATTAACTACTTAATTAATCTAAGTCCAAATACGAACTATAGGAGCATGCAAGAGTTATTAAGGTGTTTGGACCTAGGTTACTCGAATCAAGCAGGACCTAATTCTAAGAGCTCAATCCACAAAAGAAATGAAAAAGAAAACAAAACCGGAAAATGACGGTCGAGAAAACACGAAAAAGCCGCGGTGAGCCCCCGGGTGAACAAACACCCGGAAATTAGGCCCGAAGTGTTCAAGAGTTCAAGTCCTGTATTATTACAAATTATCAAACACTCTCTCTTACAAAAATAAAAGCAACTCTCTTTCTCTCTCTAGTTCTCATGCTCTCTCCTGCCGGCTAGGGTAGAATAGCCGGCTCCTCCTCCCAAGGCTGCTCAGGATCCCCTAGGCGATCCTCCTCGGTCGGCGGTCCCTCGCAAGAAAACAAAAGAGATGTCAGACAGTTCAAAATAAATAATACACAAGAGACAAGTAAGCAAAAATGGCTAAGTAACTAAAAAGACCCAAAGGTACTCTACAAGCCGATGCTCCCCGGCAACGGCGCCATTTGAAAAGCGAGAAAGCGAGAGCCGCTAAATAGCGGTCTGACAAGTCAGACTCACTGTCGCTGATGCGACTGCTCAAACTTCCTCGGTCTTCAACAATTAACCCACACAATCAATCAGAGAATGAACAGCAAGGATTAAAATTTATTATACCCTACTAAAGATGTACAATGGCAAGCAAGTAGGGGTTGAACTCAAGAAGCAAAGGTGTAGATCATAGATAAAAAAAAAATCCAATCCTGGGTCTAACAAGCAACTCAACCAATCTAGAATTTTTGTGGGTTTTTAATTTTATATTTTTTTTAATTTTTAATTTTGTATTTTTTTGTATTTTGATTTTTAGTTTTCTGATTTTATATTTTCTTTTTATATTTTATATTTTTTAATTTCTTTTTCAATATTGGAAAATAAAAACAAAGGAGTAAAAGACGAGGCCAACTATTTCTAAAAATGCACAAAAATAACTAAAAATTCAAAAATTAAATGTTTTTAGTATTTTTATGATTTTTTACTGTTTTTGTGATTTTTGGGGATTTTTCTAAGTGTTTTTGGTATTTTTAGATACTAAAATAATAGAAAACAGTGGAAAATGGGCTGGCAGGGAACAAAATGAATTTTAGAAATAGTAAACAGTAATCAAAACTTTTCACACTATTTTTCAAATAAAGAGAGCAAAATAAAGGGCAAACAGAAACTGAGTTTGTATTTTTTAAAGTTTTCTTTGATTTTATAAATTTTTTTTGAAGTTTTAGAGTCTTTTTTAATTTTTAAGGTTTTTCTTTTGAGATTTTTAGTGGTTTTTGGTCTGCAACTAAAATATAGTAAAATAGACACTAGAGAATTTTTTTGGAATTTTTCGAGACTTTTTAATATTTTTTTGGCATTTTCTAAGCTAGACAGTAAAGAAGAAGCATGTTTTTGATTTTTAATAAATATGAAAATAAGATAAAATCCAAAACTAAAAATATAACATGAAAATAGAAGCACACAGGATCTTAACCCTATTTTTTAAGAATTTTTCGCAATTAAAGTAGGTTTTAAATAAATGAGCTAAGCATACAAAAATCCTAAGCCTGACAGGGGCATAAATGCAATTATGAAAACATTCAGGGGCTCAGATGCAATTTCCACCAAAAAGACACGCACAGCTCACGTGAAACACCATTCACAGGGGCATAATTGTAATTAAAGAAAACCGGCTGGGCATACATGCAAAATTTCCAAAAACATATTATATATCCTACGCACAGGGACGAAATTACAAATACACAAAAGTTCTGGGCCTAACTTGCAAAATACCCAAAAGTCACACGCCACCGTCACGTGAGGTGACGTGGCGTGGACTGAAGTGCAAATAGTGAGAACGTGAGGGTCTGCGTGCAAATATTACAGAACTTTTCAAACTACAACTAAAAGTTACTGGACTAAAAAGTAAATACAAAAATCGTGGGTTAAAAATGAAAAAATACCCACGGGGCGCGATCCAGCGGTCGATGGCGACCCACTCGTCCACGTGGCGAGCATCTGACGGTGCATGCCCTTTCGTCGCGGACGGCTGAGATTAAATCTTCAAGGCTTGATCGGACGGCGGGGAGGCGCAGGTGATCGGACGGCTGATGACTCGTCTGGAGCAGGCCTTCGATCCAACGGCAGGGAGGGGTTCACGAAGAACTCCTCCCCGACGAACTTCGGGCGGAGATTGCGGCCGACACACGGCCGCTCCGGCCCTAGGATCAGAGGCAAAATGATCCTGGGGCCCTTCCGCGTCAGCTGGTGGCCTCCGACAAGACGGAGGCGGCCGGAGGTGCTCGAACGGCGGAGGTGGCCTGGGCGGCTGGTCCTGGGGTCGTCGAAGGTCGATTGAGCCTTCTCTCGGGCTCAGACCTGCAAGGTTAAGCGCACAAAATCCAGGCGAACAAAACGGTGGGGTCCGATGGTTCAGATGAGGTGAAAAGGTGGTTCGGGTGAAGAGCTCCGGCGAGCGGCGGAGAGGAGAGCTCGATGGCTCGATCTGAGCGAGATCGAGGGATCTGGAAGGGTGCGACGTGATGACGGAGCGGAGGGGAAGGAGATGGAGGTGATCCTGGCGGCGGTCGATAACGGGAGTGGCCGGAAAATGGAGGCGGAGCTCAGCTCCGCCGTGAGTTTCGATCGAGATTTCACGGCGATGGATTAAACGAAACGCAAAACTGCTATAGATCTGAGCTATTCTATGCTAAAGATACAAGGAAATGGAAAGAAAAGGGGAAGAAACTCACCAGAGACGACGGGCGTGGAAGCACGGCGGAGCTCCGGCGAGGGTCGAATCACTTCGATTCTACCCCTGCTGTCACCAGGAGCACGAAGGACACGGGGTTTGAGGATGAAAATGGCGGAAGAAGGATTAACCTTGAATCGAAGATGGGGGCACTCTTTTGAGGGGTTGACGGGCGGCGTGAAGAACGAGGTCCAACCGCCTCGGTCAGTGATCCACAGCCCAAGGAATCACTTGGGCGTGAATCACCATTGACCGAGGAAGAGATTCCATGAAGAGACCATCACCAAATGGTGATCGAGGCCTCCTCGAAAAAAGGATGAAAACAGGGTCAAACCCGCTTCTGACAAGGGACAGACCTCGGTCAGGGAGTTGACCGAGGTCAACCAATGGAGTGCTCTGGTTGGTCCACGTGGACCAACCAGAAAATTCCTTGGCGAAAAACCCTTATAAAATGAATTAAAAATAGCAGATGAATTAATTAAATTTTGATTATAAAATGAAAAATATTTGTAATTTTATGAAGTATTTTATGGTAATTTTTGTTTTTTTTATGAGCTATATTTTACAAATTTGCATTTATACCCTTTATAGTATATATATATATATCTATATTTATTTAAGTATTCTATTTTTATTTAGGTATTTTTACTATTATTATGTTTGTTTATTATTTTATATAATTATAACATTCTTTTATACATGTAAATCCATTTTTATTTTATTTTATTTTATTGATGTGTTTTGTATGATTAATAAAATATAAGTATAGTTTATACATGTATGTGTATAAGTATAATACCTATGTTTTGAGTATACAAGTATTTTATTTTTATTTTTATTTAGGTTTTTATTATAATTTTAATATTCACAATTATTATAAGTAATATCTACAACATTATAAAAATATAAAATTGTAAAAATAATAAATAAGTAATAAATTGAATATTTTAATATGTACAAGTATACAATGAGGGTCCAAAACTCAACTTTCAAGCCGTAGCTCCGCCAAATGCGAAACCACCGCCATTAATTAGCTTATTTTCTTATATATACAATTAAAGGTGAGTACGCTGCATTTGGAGTTTTCGTTTGTGAGATACGGGTCTGGGAAGTTGGGATTCTGGAATTTTATTCAGACCATAACTTTTTATCTGTACATTATTTTTCTGTGAAATCAATTTTGTATTTTTCTTCGTAAAATTATCTACAACTTTCATGAACAAAGTTTATTTATTTGATGCACAAAAAGTGGAACCAAAAATAGGTCCCAAAATGAATAAAGACTAAATTAATAAAAGGGATTTTATTGGTATTTTTGGCCCTTATCTCCCCCTACTTTATTCCTTGTCGACCTATTCATCAAGATGCCTAGGTCTCGGGGTTTCGGGTCATAAAATATTGACAATATTTTATTCTTTTTCTTTTCTTTTCTTTATTCTATTATTTTGGCTTTAAAAACCGCATTTTATACAATATTTACATACATATACATGAATGCTAAAATGCATGGATTATGCCTATTTATACGCATTTACTAGGGTTTTTAAGGCCAAAATGATAGAATAAAGATGATGAAACGTGGATTCATCAAAGGAGCATTAATCTGATTATTCCTCAAGATAGCAAGATTATCATTCAACAAATCAATGCGCTTGGTCATCCGATTCAAGATATCGCTCATAGAGATCGAGGGAGGTGACTCCATCAGGTCAGACTCGGGTGGATGTGAAGGTGGAGATGGATAATACACAGGTGGGGGTGGGTGTGAATAGAAGTCCGAGGTTTGATACTGTGGCTGAGGTGGGTATGTACAAAAATCAGAAAAAATAGGAGGAGGATCCTCCTGATAAAAGGGAGGTGGACCGGTTGGAGCGAGCGAGGGGACCGCAAAGTCCGGATAAAATGCACTCCAGGGATCCATCTCGAAAACAAAAGGAAGTGACTCGGGGGAGCACAAAGGTCAAGTCAAGAGAGTGAAGAAAAAGGCGCAAATGCGCAGAGGAGATCTAGGACTCACAAAAACAATCACAGACAAAAATGAAAATAATGCAAACCCTCAATTCACCTACTCAACTCGGTAGAGACCGTAAAATGCGGTCTTTTAATCTTGTCTGTTTTAGAGTTAGGTGAGAAGTCAAAGAATTTCACACAAACTTAGGGGGCTTGATGGGATTTGGGCACTAACCTTAGTGTGTGCGCGAGCAAGTAAAACGAAGACAATGAGGGGATTACTCGCCCCAATACAAGATTTTTCTTTTTGATCGGTTTTAGGGTCAAGTAAAATTAGCAGTCCCAATTTTATTGATTATCACTTTTTTTGGATTTTTAATAAGAAATGCACGCGCCTAACGAGGATTCAATTCCTTTATGATCCTAGATTGGCAAAATCAGAGGTAGAGAGGCGGGAAAGCAATGCAAGCGATCATAACGATGATGGATGCTAAAGCGTAAATGCTCACCTTGCCTCCAGCACTCTACATGCAAGGATGCTCAACAGAATTGAAACCTATCTATATGCAAATGCAAAAGCCGATGAAATCGCCCTAAGTTTCATAAATTGCTATTATCGTGAAGAACCACAAGCTGACCACCAACCCTCATTCCTAATGTCCGGTCTAGGCTCACCCCTCCTCTGCTCAACACATTTGAGTTAGGAGAAAGCGCTTGTGTGGGAATGAGCTCGCGGCGCGTGGATCGAAAGCTAATGATCAACTGTTTAAGATTTTGACTAAGTCCAAACGAAACTATAGGTGCATGCAAGGGTATTAGGTGTTTGGCCTTAATCTATCGCAAGCAATCCTAAAAGCTAAGGGCTCAATCACACAAAAGAAAGGAAAAATAAAACCGGAAAACAAAATAAAATAAAATAAAAAAAATACGAAGAAAAGCCGACAAAACCGCGGTGAGCCCCCAAGTGAACAATCACTTGGAAATTAGGCTCAAGAGTCCAAGTCCGGGGGTACCTGTATTATTACAAATATAGTGGTCTCTCTCTCACTTAAATTACAAACTAAATGCAAGAGAATAAAGGAAATAGAATTGTCTTCAAAATTCTCTCCTAGCCCGCCTTCGTGCTAAGTCAAGTCGCCTCACGTGGGTGCGCAGGTGCTCCTGGAAGAGAGCTCCTCCCTCGATCCGCGTTCCTCGCAAGAAGTCAAACAAGAGAGAGATTAGACAATTCAAACAAGCAATATCAAAAATAAGGAAAATAAAATAAGCAGAAAGAAAAACCGCAAAGGTAGACAAATGATCTCAACACGAAGCAAAAACTCGAACTACGCGTTGTTGCTCCCCGGCAACGGCGCCATTTGATATACACACTTTATCGAGGGTCTAAATACGTCGCTGTGGCGACCCACAATAAAATGTAATTAATCAACAATGAACCCACAATCAAGTATCAAACAATAAAAAACAAGTGTGGAGTCAAATTTATTTTTAACTCTGCACAAATGGTGTATAGTGACAAGTATGCAGAGAGTTCGAACGCAGGGAGCAAACAGGGTAGTTCAAAAATTGTGCTCAAGTGAGTGTGTGTGAGTGTTGTCTACACTAAGCAAGCAAACAAGAAAAGTTTTGTGGGTTTTTAATTTTAATTTTTTTATTTTTTTAATTTATTTTTTTAATTTGATTTTTAATTTACTGATTTTTATATTTTCTTTTTATATTTTTCTTTTTCTTTTTCAATATTGGAAATTAAGAATAATGTAATGAAAGGCAAGATAAAATATTTATAAAAATGAGCAAAAATAACCAAAAATTCAGAAATAAAATATTTTTAATATTTTTAGGATTTCCTACTGTTTTTGTGATTTTTGGGGATTTTTCAAGGTGTTTTTGGTATTTTTAATTAGCAAAATAAAGGAAAACAGTGGAAAATGCGCTGGCTGTGAGGAAAATGCAATTTAAAATTAGCAAACAGCAATCAAATTTTTTCACACTAATTTTCAAATAAAGAGAATAAAATAGAGAACAAACAGGACCCGGGTTTATATTTTTTAGATTTTTCTTGATTTTATATATTTTTTTGAAGTTTTTGAGTGTTTTTAAATTTTAAGTATTTTTTCTTTTGAGATTTTTAGTGATTTTTGGACTGACACTAAAATAGGCTAAAATAGACACTAGGGAATTTTTGTAGAATTTTTAGAGGGGTTTTAATATTTTTTGGCATTTTCTAAGCTAGACAGTGCACAAAAAGCATGTTTTTGATTTTTAATAAATATAAAAATAAATTAAAATCGAAAACTAAAATTATAGCGTCAAAATATAAGCCAACAGGAGCTTAAGTTCAAAATTTGAGAAATTTTAGAGGCCAAATGAAGGTCCAAATAAATGGAGCAAGTCAGCACAAGTTAAAGGTCTGGCAGGGGTGTTTGAGTAATTATCAGAAATGCAAGGGCCTCTGCGCAAATATTTCAGAAATATTATAACTAAAGAATCTACTTGCTGGACTAAAAAGAAATGCTCAAAGTACCAAGGCTATGCCCGCAAAAATCCCAGCCCCACGTACATAGGCACGCGCGCCTGGGAGGGACCTTTATGCAATTTGCCAAAACTTCGGGGGTTCAAACGCAATTAGTACAAAACTTTAACACAACAAATGAAAGTTTGCGGATATAATGTTTAAATACAAAAATGCCCGGGTTGAGAATGCAAAATACCCAAGATATAGCGCGATCCGACGGTCCCCCTATTGTCACTTATACACGTGTCGAGACGAAGGGACGTGATACCCCTTCGTGGATGCTCGGCCCAGATTAGAGCTTGGCGTCGATCGAACGGATCTGGGCACGCGCGATCCAACGGTCGCTGAAACGCTGGAAGAACACCTGTGGAATCGACGGCTCCGGGTGGCGGAGGAAGAACGCGGGAAGAACTGAGCTCCGGCGACTTTTGATCCGCAAAATCTCGCCACTCGGAGCGATGGAACGCCTTCCAACAGCTTCACGAGATGCCTGGGAGCTCCCTCGCGGTGATTGCAGCTACAAAATGGCCTCACGACGGCCGGACGTCCACTGCGACGTTGGTGAAGGAGGGTAGTCCCCAGGTCGTCTTCCTTTGTCAAAAACGACTCCAGATGGGAGTCTCTCGAGCCCCTGGAACCTGCAAAGAGAAACCAAAGTGGACAGTAGGCCGTTCCCAGGGCTAACGAGGGTGGAATAGCGGTGCGTGCAGTGGAGATGAACGCCGGAGCTTTGTGAGCTCCGGCGAAGTGTTCGTGATGAAAATCGGCTCTGATTAATGGTTTAAATGGCAATATAAATAGACAAAACGAAATCCTAGACTAACAACTATCTAACTATAAGAAAAACAAGAAGGAAAATGCCCTCAAGTGGCGTTCACCACGAGGAAGAAGACCTCACGGCGGTGGCCGGAGATGGAGGTTGGAAGACGACCTTAGGTGCTCACCGCACCTCGACTGAAGCGTGGAGAGGTTGCCCTGTCACTGGAGCACCGCTCAATCCATGCCCGGAGGGTTTTGGCGCCCCAAAGTCAGTTCCAAGGGAAAAGGAAGAAGGAGGGTCGGTTTTGAAACTTGGCCGAGGGGCGATTTTCGAGGCGAGATTTCGAGCAGATGAAAAAGATCTGGTAGGATCTAAGAGGTCAGCAGGCTAGGTGGGTCTACAGTGAACAAAAGTCAAGAAGACTTTGGAGAGAAACGAGGGACCTATGGCCCTCGAAAAAATCGAGAAAGAGGGAACAAAGACATACCTGACGGGCTGTGACCAGGGGTCATGGAGTTGACCCCCGGTCAACGGATGGCGTGGCCTGATTGGGCCACGTCATCCGCAAAAAGACAAATTTTAAATAAAACTTTGTAAATTAAATTAAAAATAGAAAATGATTTAATTAATTTTAGGTTATTCAATAAAAAATGTTTATTATTTTATATAGTATTTTATTCCGATTTTTACTTATTTTTATGAGTTATATTTTTACAAGTTGCTTTTATACCCCTATATAGGTATATTATTCTATATATTGTATTTTCTTATTTTTATTTTGCATTTTTATTTTTATTATTTTTATTTATTATTTTCTAAAATTATAAGATACTTTTATACACTTAATTATATTTTTATTTTATTTTTTTTGATTTATTTTGTATATTAAATAAAATAGAAGTATATTTAGTATAGGTATACATATAGGTAAGATACATATGTATTGGGTATATACAAGTATTTTTATTTGGATTTCTTTTGTATTTTTATTTTAATTTTTATTTACATAATGATTATAAGTAATATTTACATAATTATAAAAATATAAAAATGAATAAATAATGAATAAAGAATAAATTGAATATTTTATTCAGTACAAGTATACAATAGGGGTCCAAAACTCAACTTTCAAACTGTAGCTCCGCCAAATGCGAAACCACAACCATTAAATAGATTATTTTATTCTATATACAATTAAAGGTGAGTATGCTGCATTTGGAGTTGTCGTTTGTGAGATACGGGTCTGGGAAGTTGGGATTCTGGAATTTGATTCAGACCATAACTTTTCATCTGTACATTATTTTTCTGTGAAATTAATTTTGTATTTTTCTTTATAAATTTATCTACAACTTTCATGTACAAAGTTTCTTTATTTGAAGCACAAAAAGTGGAACCAAAAATAGGTCCCAAAATGACTAAAGAATGAAGAGAATGTATAGGTATTTTCTCTGTATTTCTGACCTTATCTCCCCCTACTTTATTCCTTGTCGACCTATTCATCAAGATGCCTAGGTCTCGGGGTTTCGGGTCATAAAATATTTACAATATTTTATTCTTTTTCTTTTCTTTATTTATTCTATAATTTTGGCCTTAATTACAGTAGTTTAGACACTATCTGAATGCACATGCATGAATGCTAAGATGATGATTTTAATGCTATAAATAGGCATTTGCTAGGGTTTTTGGTGCCAAAATGATAGAATAAAGATGATGAAATGTGGATTCATCAGATACCGGGCATAGATGTCAACACTATTGTTGAACTCCGTGATGCTACCTTCTTTGAGGATGTCTTCCCATTGAAGACAGAGATTCCTCTGAATCTGATCATTGAGGGCGCCTCCACATCAGGATCTATTCCAGATCAAGTGGAAAGGATATCGAATGTGGGGGTTGAGACTCAACCTGAACCCAATGAACTTTCTGAAGAGAATAAGCCAAGGAGGAGTAAAAGACCCCGGATAGCCAAGGATCTGGGTAGCGACTTCGTTGTCTACCAGATCGAGGGTGATACACCAAGTTACAAGGAAGCCATGGCTTCGTCTGAAGCAAAACAATGGAAGGAAGCCATCAAATCTGAGATGGATTCCATTATGGCTAATGGGACTTGAGAGTTGGTTGTTTTACCCAAAGGGTGCTCTACCATTTGGTGCAAGTGGGTGTTTAAGAGAAAGCTTAGACCTGACGGATCAATTGAAAAATACAAAGCCAGATTAGTTGCCAAGGGCTTTAGGCAAAAGGAAGGTATCGCTTATTTTGATACCTATTCCCCTGTGACTAGGATGACCACAATCCGGATGCTCATAGCATTGGCATCTGTATATGATCTCTCTATCCACCAAATGGATGTGAAGACCGCCTTCTTGCATGGCGATCTTGAGGAAGAGATCTATATGGATCAACCTGATGGGCTTGTGACTCCTGGGAATGAGGGAAAGGTTTGCAAGCTTGTCAAATCCCTTTACGGATTGAAACAAGCACCAAAGCAGTGGCATGAAAAATTTGACAAAACCATTTTTTCATGTGGCTTTAAGGTTCATGAATCCGACAAGTGTGTCTATTCCAAAGTGAAAGGTGATGATTGTATTGTCTTGTGCCTATATGTTGATGACATATTGTTGTTTGGATCACATATGAGGATTATTAATGAGACTAAGGCTTTCTTGAGTAGCAAGTTTGAGATGAAGGACATGGGTGTTGCTGATGTGATCTTGGGTCTCAAACTGACAAGGTCAGTTGATGGGATTGTAATTTCTCAATCTCACTATGTTGAGAAGGTACTTGAGAAATTTGGATATCAAGATTGCAAACCTGTAAGCACTCCTTTTGATTCATCCAAAACGTTGTTTAAAAATAAAAGTGAAGTACCTGTAGCCCAGCTAAGGTATTCACAAGTGATAGGAAGTTTAATGTATCTTGCAAATTGCACGAGACCTGATATTTCATTCTCGGTTGCAAAGCTGAGTAGATACACTAGTTGTCCTGACCGTACTCACTGAGAGGCTCTGGATCGAGTACTGAAGTACTTGAAGGGAACTATTTCCCTTAGTTTGCATTATGGTAGACATCCATCTGTACTAGAAGGATACAGTGATGCAAGCTGGATAGGGAAAATAGAGGAGTCTGGGAGTAATGGTGTTACAGGGTATGTATTTACCCTTGGAGGCGGTGCAGTCTCCTGGAGGTCTGTGAAGAAGACCATTCTAGCTCGATCTACTTTTGAGGCCGAGCTGTGTGCTTTGGACACTACTGGAATTGAGGCTGAATGGCTAAGGAAACTTATGTCTGAAATTCCCATGGTAGGTCAGCATGTTCCTGCGATATCGGTACATTGTGATAATATGACCACAATTGCCAAGATCAAGAGTTCAAAGTTCAATCAGAAAACAAGGAGACACATACAAATCCGACTTAAGACGTTAAGGGATTTAGTGTCTCGAGGAGTGTTGGCTGTGGATTTTGTTGGATCCAAAGACAACACGGCAGATCCGTTGACTAAGGGACTTGATAGATCTTTAGTCCTAAAGTCTAGGCTTGGGATGGGACTGAGACCCATTGGGAGTTCCTCTACAGTAGCAACCCAACCTATCTGAGTGGAGATCCCACAAAGTAGGTTCAATGTGGTAATAACAAGCTGTTTGGAGAACTGGTTGGCACTCTAAGTTTAATGCGTAAGCATAAGTGTCTTATCCCTGGAAGCCTGAGTGCCATTTAAGCTGCAAGTTTAGGAAGAGCGTAGGATCTGAATGGGTTCAAGCCTTTGGGCAGGATGTTAGCAGTGCATCCTTGGAGAACGCCACCTATGTGAGTGTTACTGTGGGCCGCAGCTAAAGGAAGATGGTCTTTCCTGAACACACTCATGAAACATGATAAGGGTGCATGGCCTTAAAGAGCACCAACCCTGAAGATTGTACCAAGAACAACGCTTTGTTGTTTCTACCATATACTTTAACACCAAGGTCTGAAGTTCAAGACGTAGTTCACTTCGTTCCTGTTAAAGTGAAAGTAGTAAACTCAAGTAGAGGTTCAAACCGGAAAGTATCTTTACTGAAAGCAAAGTGTGGGCAGCCGAAAGAAGTCGTTTAAATCCTTTTGAATCTCTTTTTCAAATTGGTGAATTCGTGGGGGATTGTTGTATTAAAATTGTACATATAGGTTTTAATTGGAAAACCTATTAAGTACAATTTGATATTAATTTGGTTTCAATTGAGAAACCAAATGGTTTGGAGGGAAAGTGGGAATTCCCAAATTTGAAACATGGTTGAGTTTGGGTGGAAGTTTAGTACCATACCTTGGAGATCTAAACTTTTGGTGGACTTATATATGAGTCTACACCCCAAGCTCTTGTAGCAATAGTAGAGAGGAGGAATGGAGGACCACACACGCGCGCGCGCGCTCCGCTCCGTCTCCGTCTCGGGCTCGGGCTCGGGCTCGGGAGAGTCATCTCGGATCTCGATACTTTTGCTGCGGTTTTCATTTGGTAAGTCGATTAAATTAATCACAGGATTAATTTGGTAAGCCGACTTAAATGGGAATTCAACTCGTCATTATGGACGCGTTTTTGGGATCCGAAAGGCTGCGTTTTCGGGACGCATTTTCGGAAACCAAAGGTAACCGCGCGCTAGGGCACGCGAGCCCCTCTATATATATCCCTCACTCGACGCGGTTTTTCTTCACTCGGAAGGAAAACCTCTCTCTCTCACGCCCTCTCTCTCTCGGGTTCTTCCTCTCACGGACGAACGTTTTTCTTCTTCCTCTCTCGACTGCAGTTCTCTGAGGTACAATCGAGGACGATCCCGTTGATGTGCGCCGACGACGATCGTGAACCGTCGTATCCCGAGAGCGGATCGCCAGTACCCTACGCACCGGTATTGTGGGGGCGATATCTTCTCTAAGGACAGTCCATTTCATGGACGCTTCAGTGACTTCTAAACTGAACTTTATTTTATTTTGGTTGCCGCAATATGTTTATTGCTTTACCCTTTCTGGATCATGCCCGTGTTTATGTTTCTGTTCTTTTAATCGGTTCCTGTTTGCATTGTATAATCGGATAATGATTGGGAAACATACGATTAATATGTTTTTATTTGGTATTGTTTCTCTGTTAACTCATTTGGATCCGATAATCTACTGTTTAATATATGCACTGGTAATCCTATTTACAACATTACCCCTCCCCGACCTCTGCCCCCTCCAGAACCTCCGTCCTCCCTCCTTCCCTTGACACCTACGTGTTCCTTTCCGATGGCTTCACCCAACAGTCGCCCCCACCACCCTTCATCGTTACGGACTCCAACATGAACGACTACGTCAACGGGTGGTACTCTACGAGGGCATCTTTGCATCTGATGATTCGATCCTGCCACCCCAACGAGATGCAGGAGGAGGGCTTCATCCTGCAAGAGTGAAGAAGGAAGGAGTGAGAGTGGAAGAGGAAGGAGTGGGAGAGAAGAATGAAGAAGAGAGAGTGAAAGAAAATATATCACTGGATTTGCTATGGTTTGTTTAACCCGACTTAAACCCAAGCTAATTAACCCAAGAAGTCTTAAAATAACGGCAGGATTTGTGGGGTAAGACGAAATATGTTTACTGGGTCGAGGACGTAACAACGATGTTTAAAAGGTCGATGAGGTCATTTAAAATAATGTTAGGTATTTAAAATAACTTCAAGGTTCGTGGGGGTAAAAATCCCTTCTTTATTTCATTCGTTTCCATTCTCTTTTGCTCCTTTTTTACCACCTTTCATCATTTTTTAACTCCCATAGCTTTCATCTTATAGCATCCGACTATTTTCTCATCGAGCGGAGAGTATATGTGATAAAATGTGGAATATGAATACAAGAATGTTGTCAATTTCCTATAGAAAAATACATCCTCTTTAAGAAGATGTAGAAACTTTCTTTTGGTAACCCCATTCGTGGGCATGTATAACTAAAGATATATGACGTGTATAACTAAAAGAATATTCCACTCATACATCAATGATATAGTTGGACATTGTTAAATGTGAATAACATAGATGCCATTAATAAGCTGATCTTGCTTAAACACATAACATGCTTTTTCGATGTGTATTCCTAATGCAAAAAATAATTTTTAACAATGTGTTTTATTGTTTGGATTGTTCATAAAAACACTTGTCAGGAGTGAGAACTTTGATGGAAATAGTCGGGATAAATGAGATATGCAAATAGTTTTTTTTTCTGAAACCTTACATGACAAAACTTATATGGCTATAGATTTCTATCTATGTTAATTCCCAAAATACACTATATATTAGTTTTCGGAAATACTCTATATATTAGTTTAGGATAAGAAATTACCGCATACTCCCAATCCAAATACCGACCTACACTACTCAAGATGTGCATAAGATATAACGTCATATATTTGTAAAAATACAATAAAAATCATTCAATAACTAATCATTGAAAAGCTTGATAGTTTTAACAAGTTGATGAACCGATACGTGATAACTCAAATAAAATAAAATTACCACACATTAAAATCACAATTTCCGTGTATACATATACGCGCACAACATAAAAATAGAAGAGTACTAATAATTGACTTATTTATAAATCATAAGTACCATAAATTAAATGATATTCCTATTAAATATAATCATTAATGAACATATTTTCTATCTAAAAAAGTTAAAAAATTCTTCCTAAACCCACTTAAATGTTCTTGTGACCGATTTATACTTACCATCTACAGAAACTACATCGAAATACTATCATTACTAGGGATGTAAATAGATGCAGATATATACTTATTCGTTTGTATTATATTCGTTTTTTAAGAAGATGTTCTTGTTTTTTTACAACTGATGAATACGGATACGAATATAAACCTTCCAAACAATTTTTCTGCGGATACAAATCGAGGATCTTGATTTAACGAATAAAAAAACAATTACATCTGCAAATACGAATATTATTGTTAAATATTTAATATATTTATTTAATCAGAATTCAGTGAACCCCAAATCAAACTCCCGCCGCCGCCCTCTCCTTCCACTTCCTCCGACTCCCTCTTCCTCCCTCGCCCTCCATCGAAGCCGCAGCCGCCCTCCCTCTCCCTTGTCCTACGTCGCAGCCACCTCTGTCGCCTCCCTCGCGGACGCAGCCGCCCTCCCTCGCCTCCCCCGCCCTCCACCGCATCCGCAGCCGCCCTCCTCCGCAGCCGCCTCCCTCGCCCTCCCTCGCAGCCGCAGACGCCCTCCCTCGCCTCCCCCTCCATCCGTCGTAGCTGCATCTTCCCTCCCTAGCAACCGCCTCCTTCGCCCTCCCTCTGAGCTGCAGTCGCCTTCCATCGCCCTCCTCCCACTCCCTCACAGCTACAGCCGCCCTCCATCGCTGCCGCAGGCAGCCGCCTCCCTCATCCTCTCTCGCAGCCGCTGTATAGTATCTTAATCTTCTAATGTTTATTCCATTCTACCAATTTCTTATGTGATTGCACGAGAGGATCCGTTATATTATCAGATATAATGCAGATATAATACACCATATGATGTTTGTTTGAAACATGAAATGAGGTTAAATAAATTGGAATGTTTATTCCATTCATTTAGATATTCGTATTATTTCGTAAAAGATTTGTATTCGAAATGTAAAAGATTCATTTCGTATTCATATTTGTATTTTGAGGATATTGATCTTGATTTTTTACATATATATATATATAACATTCATATTCATATTGGTAAAATAATATGGATATGGTTATGGTATGGCATGAATTCACCTTGTTGAACATGTTTGCCATCTGATATGCATAGGTGACACCCATAGTCCGGAGAAGATCTATTTTGGATGAAGCATGTTGTGAAGTCGTAGATGACCTCACATGCTTGGTTTTCCATGAAACGTAGGATTGTTAGATATATGCATGGTCAACGTGTTGTCGCACATAAGCTTCATCAAACTGCCAAATGATATATGAACATTCTTAATAACTGCCTAGATTGACTGCACTTCCGCAACTTGGGCCATTGCGCTCTTTCCACTCTTTGCACTAGAGTGGGAGGCCACTATTTGTTTCTTGCTCCTCTACGTGACTGGATTGCCTCCTAAGTATGTACGATATTCAGTGTTACACTTCTGATATGGTGGCCATTCTATATAACTACCACCGCAATACATAATAATGTTAAGAGACGAACCTATAGCCAGTGTTGCAGAAGATGGTATTCGGTATTCAGTCGGAGAGATCACTGAATAGAGAATAATCAGTATTCAGGCGACTATTCGGAATTATTCGGTTTTGTATTTTTTAATATAAAAATTATTTATAATACATATATTATTATATTTTTATACATATATGGTCATTAGTTAACATGAATCCAAGATAAAAGTACCAATGAATATAATAGATATATAGAATTTGACATTTGTGGCGATACCATGGTAAAATATAACCCATAAAAAATGAAAATTGAAAATAAATAAAAATAAAAATATCAAAGTCAAACTCCAGTCGAACCGACTGGAGGTCTGTTCAGTCGGGGACCTCCCGCACCGCATAGTCGGACTGACTATTCGGGATAGTCCGCCGACTATTGCAACACTGCCTATAGCAAGGAAGAGCATCTGCCTCCCTCGTCTTCTCTTGCAATTGCAACCGATCTAGTATAGCATCTTAATCATCTAATGTTTATTCCATTCTGCAAATTTCTTATGTGATTGCATGAGAGGATCTGTTATATTATCAGATATATTATAGATATTATACACCATATGTTGTTTGTTTGAAACATGGAATGCGGTTTAACAAATTGGAATGTTTATTCCATTCGTTCAGATATTTGTATTCGCTCGTAAAAGATATTCGAAATGTAAAAGATTCGTTTCGTATTCATATTTATATTTTGAGGATATGGATCTTGATTTTTTACATCCATGTAACATTTGTGTAACACTCGTATTCGTAAAATAATATGGCTTTGGTTATGGTATGGCATGAATTCACATTCGCGTTCGTTCGTTTGCACCTCTAAATTCACTTACCATTTGTCTAAGGGATTATTGTATAAATCATGGAGTTCAAATTGCAGAAATCACCCATTGCAGAAGAGAAAATCCCTCTCCCCGTCTGCGAACAAGACCCTGAAAATTATTAGTCGAGGCCAACCATAAGCATACCGCTGATCCTGCTCACGTCTCACCACCTCCGCCATCTCATAACCTTCACCATATTAACTCGAGAAGGTGATCCCCTGAGGGAATGACACAGGAGAGCAAGCCTGTGCTTGTCAGGGTGAAGAGGAAGCTATGTCAGGACCCACTCGATTCCTTCTGTGAGTATCGGATCGGCAGACTCTCTTGATTTGTTCCCTTCTACTTATTCTTCTTCATCCGTCCCAATCCAGGGTTAGAGGTGAATCAGAGGCCCCTCAAGAAGGCAGCTATGGGTTTCAGTAGCCTATCCATCTCCAGTTCTTCCGATAAAGGTGATTATGGTTCTAGTCTCACATGGTAAAGTTTTTTTCTGGTTAAACTCTTTGATTGAACTAATCCTGCTGTTGTTCGTTCAGAAGCGAGAACCACTAAATTATTGATGCAACATGTTGACACTGTGAACAGCCCTGATGCTATAAAAGATGCTCTGGAGTTATTTCTGGTGAGGGATTCTTTCTCATTTTTCTCTTCGCCTTCAGGTGAATGTTTTGGTAATAATCTCGTTTTCATTTTACTGATCATCATATACTCAAGATCAGTGGCTAATGAACTTCCTCTTTGATTCGACAATAATACGACTCAATGTACCCATTCCATGGTTGAATCATCTAGTCGTAGAACCGTACATGAAATAAAATGATTTGATATATCGAAAACAAAGTCCCAATGCTCTTTATGTAGAGGCTGAACAAGTCTGAAGTACATAGGTACCCCTGAGTGGATAATGTACATATTGCTCATGGTTAGCTTATCACGGCAACACTTCAGTAGAACTCTCGGGAATGTCTTGCTGAACATGTTTGCCATCTGATATGCATAGGTGACACCCATAATCTGGAGAAGATCTATTTTGGACAAAGCCTGCAGTGAAGTAGTAGTTGACCTCACATGCTTGGTTTTGCATGAAACATAGGATTGTTAGCTATATGCATGGTCAATGTGTTGTCGCACATCAGCTTCATCAAACTGTCAAATGATATATGAACATTTTTAATAACTGCCTAGATTGACTGCACTTCCGCAACTTGGGCCATTGCGCTCTCTCCTCCTTGCACTAGAGTGAGATGCCACTGTTTGTTTCTTGCTCCTCTACATGACTGGATTGCCTCCTAAGTATGTACGAGATTCAGTGTTACGCTTCCGATCTGTTGGTCATCCTATATAATTACCACCACAATACATAATAATGTTAAGAGATGAACCTATAGCAAAGAAGAGCTCTTTATAGGAGTTGGTGTGATGTACTTCAATATCATCATGGTGCCATCCCAGTAGACTGACAATCTTCTTATGTATTAACTAAGCTTTCATACTGTTATGAGCCTACACAAGTACACAACATGCATATCACATGCACGGATTTCTAGAGCCAAGTGGGTGGGTTTTCGGACACATGCGAGCCACATTTCAAAACTTAACTCGTCGGTTTTACGTCGATTTCGAGAGCACTGCTTAACCTCTTTTAGTACCCAATTTCTGAAGTTCCTTTTCTCAAAAAAAAAAAATTCTGAAGTTCCTTCTCATGGGAAAAATCCCGACTCTTAAAAGAACAGGAGATCCTTTTTAGAAGTCAAAATTTAATGTTTACCAAAGATTTTGGTAAGAAGAATTTTGTATGCATGAAGTTTTCTAAATATTTCTACGTATTTCTCCAGTTTTTTCCATCTCATGTCATCCATATTTGTTTCTTTTGCCCCGACATTTGCTTTCTATGTTAAATAATCACAGAGTTTTAGGATTGTTTCATGCTTATTTGCAAGACAGTCTATAAAGAACTGTTTATTCTTGGTCATGGATAGATATTTGAAAGGTATGAGTTCGTGGGTTGTGTTGTAGCATTCACACACTGAGATGTCAATATGATGCGTTTTACCTATTCTTTTTTAATAGTTATTTATGTCCTTATATGCTATAACTCCCGTTTTTTTGTCATAGAGAGGAAGGGTTCTTTTTCTTGTTCTCTGAAATAGCAGCATTTGGCTAATCTCTTGTGCAGGTCAGTAATAATGCTGCGGATGAAAAAATGTTGAAAACAGAGAGAAGAAATATGCTTAAACAACAAAAGGTCAGCATTTCACGGTACATTCGCATTATGTGTAGATTGCTGCACACGTACATTTACATACATTTGGTGTGAAATTAAGTGGCATGTTGATATTTTAATTTTCTCTCCTTTTCATCTGGAGATTGCACTGGTACCAATATATCATTTAATTAATTAGCAATTACAGAATCATGTGGAAGCTGATTTTGACCGTAAAACACCGAAGACATCCATTCATGAAGAACATGGTTAAGCAAAAAACTCGCACCCTATGAGATATCCTTCCATGATATTGAAATACACAAAATATTTCATCATATAATACACAGGATCTTTCACCCTCAAGCATGTTGTTAATTTTTTCATTATAACCCAAAAGCAGCATTGGTTAAGCCATTCCGAAACCGTGCCTGTATCATTTATTAGTAATGAAACTGACCAAAAGTTCATTTCAGTTGAAGTTCAGATACTGTACTCTTTTATACAACTTTCTTATGTCCTGCCTGACATTATGCTGGAGAAATCAAATTATATTAGTTAGTAATTGTAGAATCGTCACATAAATCAATATTTTTGAGTTATAGTTGTTATTGATATTTGTACAGTTATGAGCATAATATTGGTGTTCAGTTTGGGAAATTATTATTATTTTAGTTTTTATTGCACTCACTCTGTTCGAAATTGGTGAAGAGATCGATATTAGTATCATAGAAAAAAATTAGTTGTAGCAAAGTAGTCACTCAGGTTAGCCTTCAGGGAGGCAAATTCTTTGAAATTGCACTTTGACTCTTACAAATGAAACGGTCTTCAAATTCTCCAAACTATGAATTTGGTATGGGGATAGTGGGATCATATGGATTGATGTGAGTGGGATAAAACCTCTGGACAGGCTTTAGATTCGTAAGGATGAATTATATGGAATCAATGTATCAAAGACGCCAGCACATGAGTAAGGTGTTGGGGTTTTATACAATGGGGTGGAGGAGGGGATTGGAGTAGGGCAAGGTGGAGGAGGGGGTGGCAGATGAGTTGCGGGCAAAGACGAGGCCGAGAAGCAACACTAGAGTGCTGTTGCTGCTATGGGAGGAAGAGGAGGAGGAGGAGGGAGGGGGCGGGGGGAAGAGAGAAGATGAGGAGGATTGTTCTTGATTGAAAAATAAAAAATAATAGAAAATGACAACCTTTGGATGTGGTGTGGTTAGATTAACTCACATGAGTGGTCGGGTTGTTAGACCAACTTAATGGAGTGTTATGGGTGTGAGACGGAGTGTTTATTCGAGGTTTCTCGTGTAATTTTTAAATTTTAATTATCGAGGATTACGTACGTAATTACGAAACTACCCAGGGGTATGGTGTAAATATCCATAAACTTTAAATACTATATACGTATAATATAATTATTTACGCTAAATGTTCATAGAACTATGATTTTGCGTTGATTTTTTTCTTAAAAAATTGTTCTGAACTAGGGTGCATACTCATGCTTTGTACCGGTGAAAAGTATATAAGCAATTCTTAATTAGAGAGGAAAATCTTCATTTTTCATTACATTATGAAGTCACCTATGTAAGAATACCATGAGTAGAATGTTTAGATGGTTTAACAATATTCAATATAGGGGGATTTATATGTGATTTTCCATCATGAGAATTTGGTTTGAATGGGCATGTACAGCAAATAATGTGCAGACTAGCTTGCAGATGGCGCCCTATGTAAGGATGAATTACGCGTGGTGCTGGTGTAGTGGGGTTGCAGGCACGGCGGCAATGGCCACTAGAGGGAAGAGGGACGACACCGCCGGAGGGAGAAGAACAAGAAGAGGGGTTACTTGTGGGGTAGGGTTTCTAGGGTACACGAGCTCCAGTCTAGAACAGCCGCTCTGATACCATGTTGTAAGAAAATACGAATGTGTTTATTCTATGGTACCCTAGAGCTCTCTTATTCAGGGAGAGATCCAAAGCGTAAATTAAATAATGTAGATGAAAAAAATAGAAAATACATAAACATACTATAACATAAAAATACATCGTGTGTAATTGTGATTTAACACATGATATTCTTGAAAATAACTGACAAGTGCATTAGAAGTTGACAAAAGTATCAAATGTGCAGCATAGGAGAGCAATATGATGCATGCATGTTTTAGCAACAAAAATCAAATGTGTGGTAAGTGTAATCTTTTGTGTGCGTTGTTAACATTAAAATAAAATTTAAGTTATTAAAATACGTGAATGACGGTGAGTCATCGGGAGGTCTATTTTGTTGCGACTCAATGAGACAAACACGGCTTTCCTTTTGAAGTGGTGAGGGGGGCTATGGGGGGTTGTGTCACATATGTAGAGATGTTTATGGGTTTACCGCTGGCCTTGATTTTTTGCTAAATGTGGTGAGATCACCTGTGGATTCTAGCTCATGGCAGGGATTTTGTTTGGTGATTTCTAATGCAACCCCTCTTCTTAAACCGGTACTTGAAGCGGGAGATCCTTCAGATTCCCTAAAGATGACTAGACAAAGGATGTCGCATTTATGTAATAGTCGGCCGTTGGATTTTTGTGTTAACATGGATGTTACCATGGCATATTGGTTGATTATGGGGGAGGAAGCTCGTGGACGCTAACCTTCTTGTCTTAGTGCTCTGATCAACAGACACTTGAATGTATGAACATGTTGGCGGATCGTAGAGAGGTGGCCTTATACCTTGAGGGACCACTAGACGAGGGGAAATGGGAAGATCACATCAAGAATGCATATAGGGAACTTTCCAGGTGGAAATAGCAGGATGATGGGAATCTGAGCGGGGCATGTGTACAAATATGGAGCATGAGCTTTTTTGAGAGAAGATATTCACATGGTTGCTGCAAAGATTGAGAACTACAATAAGGGAATCGGTGTCTCAGTTGCACAAATGCCACACATTTGAGGGCCAGCCCTATTCACGCTTTTGTAAACTTCACTCACACCTTCTGGCCCTATCTGCGTTCTTTGGACTTGACTTTTCGGCATAATGTGGTAGTTGCTTCAAGGAATGATAGCTCGTTCAATTGACTTCGAACTCATCATCCTTGTACATCAGAGCATATAAAGGTCACACACGTACCTTCTTCATTAGAAGGTAAACATTAGACCTTAACAAATGAGCACTTCCTTCGGGAAGTCATCTAGGAAAGAAGATAGGGATTGAATCTACCAGGCTTGTGTTCTTGGCGACATAGGACCGTATTAGGCTGTTACAAATGACAAGATCGTTAATTAATAGTTAATATGTTACATTTATGTTCTGCCATTTATTCTTGTTGGTTACCTGCAAAAAAATATTTTTGAAAGGGATAAAATAAAATTTCTTGATTTGACTCTCTCTACTTGGTATATCCATCAGTGACCTGTTCCATCAGTGACCTGTTCCTGCCTTAAACTGCCGGTGGAATTTCCCCTATACAGATGTAAAACAGAGAATTCTGGTTGGCATATCTGTAAATCCATATTTTCACAATAAATAGAGTTTGCGATCAAGTGTATGCCATGGGCAGTTGCAAAAAGAACTTCGCGCATTTATGTTTCCATTTAAGTTCTGCACTGGACCTATCCATACCCAACAAAATTGCACCAAAAAGCCAGGTGTACTATTTTTAGTGACATATTTGATATGTAATTTTGTGTCTTTGACATTAAACTCATCTGTATTTTTTTTACTTTTATTTGTGCAATTAAAAGTTGAGAAGGCACTAATGTGTTCAGTTGAAGCAAAATCATCTCCGCCCCACATCAATGCAAAAGCATGAGGTATCCCTTAGTTTGTGTTCATTGTCATATTGGTATAAAAATGCTCGTGTGGATGTTTCACAATCGAAATATGCACATTTTCAACCCCGTGGTAAAAAATTGTTGCCAACGGTTCTTTCTGGGTAGTCATTGCTATTCAAAAAATGTCACAATATATCAATCTTCAGAAATTGTGTGTACAATTTAAGTGGAGAGTTGGCCAAATGTTTTTATGGAAGTTTGACTTTTTGTCAAATAATTGTGCCATTGTTGGATACATGGGCCTCGAGCTCTTAATGTGGTACCTATGTTATTACTGGTGGGTGATTTTAGTTATCTGGTTTTCATGGAGATTACTTCTTGGCATAGTTTATATGATCTTCTATTAGGATATGGCCAGAAGTGCTCGCTTTGAGCAGATATGGAGGAGCAGAAGGAAAACACTGCAACAAACTGATGATTCCTTGCATGAAAGATATCGTGTTTACGATATTATGCGCATTGATGGGGAACATGAAATGATTGATAGTCAGGAGAGAGAGTATGTACTTATTCTTATTTCTAGTCTCTGTTATTCTCCTGTCATTGCCCTTATGTTTATACTGGATCTGGAACGGTAACAGGGAATTCTCACTGGATGCTGTGGACGCTGCTATCCTAAGTAATTACATGCCTCTTATAAACAAATTCCTTCCATCAGCTTCCATGGAGATTGAATCTGAAGTTTCAAAAGCTGGTATGCTATGATTGGAGAATACTTCATCCTTTTAAAGATGCATTGTTATTTGGGAAATGTCTATATAACTGCTTGATAGCGATGCTGGTTTGACCAATGTATCAACATTGCAAATTAACCACGTCATTAAGGAATGACTTCGTTATGGTTGTTTTAGACATGAAACGCTTCAAGCTTTCTGAGCTATCTGCATAGATCTATATTAGGCTCTCATTTTCTAGTGTCCTATCTTAGTGTTTTGTTTCTCTTTATCTATCTGTTATTTGTAGTCAATTACGTCTATGATATATATGCTGAGGAAGACGATGTGGATGAGAATGAGGAAATTGATTACAAGGTAGTCTGTTGTAAGCATATCAGTCACTTTCTCCCCCATCCTTTCCTGTTCTTTTATAAAAATTGAGATTATATTATTCTGTGATTTTGGATTTTAGGGTACAAGTAAATGACGACGACGATGGTCATTATGATGGTCAATCAGGGTCAGAGGATCATGAAACAGATGATTCAAATGGTTTGTCTCTATCGTTTCTATGATGCAGGAGTTTAACATGTCCTTTTGGGCATGTAGTATTAGGTCCAACATCTATTTCATGCTGTTTTTTGCAGCTGACAAAAGTGAGGACCACGATTATCCAGACGAGCCTGATTCTGATTGCGAGGAACAATGTGAAGATGACAGAATTAGAAATAGAGATATATATAATGGTCTGGATGATTCAGACTTTTACTATGAAGGACAAATTGCTAAGCATAAAGATTCGGATTCTGAATATGAAGGACCCATTGATATGGAGGGGTTTCAAACAGAAATGGAAGAGTTAAGGTGGAGGTACCGTTGATGCTACTCATCTGCCGTTCTTTCCTTTCAGTAACTAGGTTATTACATGTATTGCTTTTACGTATACTATCTGAGATTACAATACCCTTATTACTGTACATGCTCATAATGCACTAGCCAATTCAATGATTTTCAACATGTGAATCAACTTGCCATTTTTCTGACTCTTCCATCATCAATCTTTGGAACGGGTTTTTTTTTCAAAGGGGCACTGGATCAGTTTCTGTGTTAGCAACTCTTGTTCTCTCTTTCTTCCGGGTGGCATGAAGATAATACAATACTCCTCCTGAAATAGAACAGACAGCCACTCCATCCACAGCACCTGCAACAACCATCGATATCCTTTTGATTTTTTTTGATTTGCTCCTGCTAGTTGAGTTTGGGACCTTAACCCAGTAACTCACCATATCTCTCTTCCCAACCTCTCGCATACCTCCCAAGGTATGGTAATGAAAGCACTCCCTGCTGTTATTGGTGTACATTGCTGCACGACATGAGCAATCATCCCTGCAGGATATCTTACATTCCTCGATGTTGCCGTCGTATTTGTATGGTTCTGTCCTCAAGATGTTACCAACGCCGTCAATTTCCTTCATCTCTTGGTGACCTGCCTCCACCGTCCCACAATAAGTGTCCATTAAAGCATCATCTCCGCAAGGTAACTGGGCATCATACGGTCTTGATGATAGTAGTGAGCAGGAGCATGAGTTGGTTTGTGTGCATATGCCATAAGCGCCACAGGATAGAGGAAGGTTGCACAATCCATCAGGTGCTCGGTAGGATGCTTTGAAGCTGCCGTCTATGGCCGAGTAATAGTAAAGTGTCAACAACCCCTTTCTCCCTACTGTTAGGAACCTCACTGGCTCAGGATGCGTAGCCTTAAGCTGTGCGATCTTGTGTTCTCTGCTGTCCAGGAGTTTGAGCCCTCTAGATCCTAACTTAATGAAAGATATGATTTTGTTGCCATTAGCTCCGAGATCCCAATAGGGGTACTTGCTATCATTGACGTTCAAGTACAAGGCGATCCTGGCTTGTTGGATCTCCAAGGAGTAAAAGAAAGACGTGGAGTTGGCAAGGTATGACGTCAGGATCCCCGAAGCACCGATCACTTGAGACCAGAGCAAGGTGTCTCCAGGGTGGTCGAAGCTTTGCCATTCCGTGCCGTTCTCGACATTGATCAGAAGTAGATTGCCTGTCTCCGTGAGACGAAGTTTCTGCGAACACGGCAGAACAAACTTAGTGTAGTCCCTAGGATACAATGACCGGTTACGCTTACCTTAACATGCTGGCCGCTGGTTTGAGAGGACCACCCAATTGTTCCAGCGGCATCCACCAACTGCACTTCCCCGTCTTTGGACAACTCCAGCACGCACTTGTCTCTGGGTTGGAACTTAGAGACATGATCAGATGCCCACACCTTGACGTCCCCGAGCAGGACCAGCAGGGAGCACAGGTGCTTGCCATCCACACTCTCCACGCTTAACGCAGCCTTGAACGGGGGGAAGGTGGCGTCTGTCTTTGCGAGGAAGGCCCTTCCCAGGAAGCCATCCTGGTAAAAAGAAGGCAGAGGGATGGTGACCTTGCTGCCAGTAGAGAGCTCCAGCTCAGAGGAGCAGTAAAGGCCCTTGATGGAGCAGATGAAGCTGCAGTACAGGAGCAGCAGCGATCTACGATTACGAGGAGCCATGATGCATATACTTGATCTTTTTTTTTTCTTCCATCAATACTAAGTCTCTTTTGTATTTGATCTCTGCTCTTGATTGAGGAGGGGAGTTTGGTTGTACTCCAACTTGAGGGAAATGGAGGTCGTTTTCTTGGTTGCTTTGTTCGGAAATGGAGCCTTTGATTGGAAATTATGATGTGTGTGACTTTCGCTTTGTGAATGCGGTTATTTGTACGAATGGTGCTGCCGATGTGGACGACCATATCTTTGGTTGTCGCGCGTGCCTTGGTGAGTTGGTGGTGCATCATATGATTGGGATCTCTCCCTCTCTTCTTTAGTTTAAATTTATTACTTGCGTAACATTCATCAGTAACATCTCTCAAGAGCTTGTGGCAGAAATCAAATATACAGGTAATCATACCATGCTGTAAAGAACGAAAGGAAGAATCCACCGTGGTACCCAAGGGTGTATAATCGATATAATATATAAGTAGCAAAGGCCACGTAGAAGATCCATTCGTATGAGTACGTACGACCCTCTATTTTTCGTTATCGACGATGGGGAGGTTCAGGGTGTCCAAAATATCCAGGTTATGGGTATTCAGATTGATTCGTATAATTGTCTTTCTTTTCGCTAGTAACTTTAGATTAGATCTATAATTGTTTTGCATTTAATAAACCTATAGGATGAATGAATTTCACGAAGTTAACTAATGATTGTCTATCATTATCATGATATGTACTTAATTGATTGCATGGATTAAACCCTAAACCAATATAAAAAGTGAAGTTAGCATCCCATATAAAATATCTTTTAAAACTAGAAGATTAGAACAATTGTCTAATCTTATTTCAAAGTAGCAATTTTAACAGGGAATGAACCATGTTGGTTCGTTTAATATGCATAATGCTTAGATTTCATAAAAAAATACCATTAACGAACCTAATAGCTATGATCAAACAACTGTCTTGGATGTAGAGCGAAATGGTCAATGATAGATCCTACAGCGTCAACATGTACCTTGATAGCGCAAAAACATAAAGACGGTTTGATTATGCGGATCCAGACTGTCACCAATCAAATTGATGTGCCTCTGATCTTGCCGGATCAAGTTCAACATCGATGGAAAGGTCATCATCACCTACACTCATAGCATGCACCTCCGATTTCACCGTATCAAATTCGATGTCGAGTTGTCGTTGCTGGATTTGAACCCGACACAATACATCGCCTCCTCCTTGCTCTCTCTCTATCTCATATATGCATGAATTTCTATTCTTTCATTGGAATAGTTGAGGGGTTACATGTTATATTTTGCATGCAATTGAAGAGGAATGGTAACATTGTTATGAAGTTGGCACAGTCTCTTCCCATGTACGAAATACCCTTCCAAAAATAAGAATCGCATGCACCAAATAAGGGGGTTGAATTGGCCATCTATAACCGCTGCTTCACTTCCCCTTTTTTTCTTTTAATAAATCAATACAATCTTTTTATACCAATAAATGATTAGATTATGTTTATTTTAGTGGTTGTTATAGAATCGAACTCCAACGCCGCGATCTTGCGAGAGCCAACAATCACGAAGTTGGGCAAGGGGACCAAGGTAGGGATGAGCACAAGTCGAGCTGGGCAGGGCCCTGAAGCTCCAGTACCAGGTCCATCTTAAAAATCCGAGCCTAGGCCTACAATTTTTTTTGTCCTTCGACCCAAGCTCAGACCCGGCCCAATTTCTTTGGGCCGGGCCAACCCATCTCCAATCTCATGAGTTAAACAAGTAAAAGTTGCAAATGCAGAAAGCCTTACAATTCAAACAACCAAGTTTCAACTTTTACCTATCTTAAAAAGTTATTGGTATTTTTTAGAATAATGTAAATGACATACTTGTATGAAACTATCCATTAATCAAGACTTGTTTAGTGAGATCTTCCATTTTGTAATATCCAAAAAATAATGTCTTCCTTTTTTTGACACAAATCTCACCCCTAGGTATGGTAGCCAAGGCATCATACCACATCTCAGGAATAGATTCCAGACGTGCATCCACATTTGGGACTGGAGGTCCTACTGTTCCCTAGCATTGATAGTTCATTTGGTAGAGGCAGCCATATCTGGCAACAATTTATCATGTTTTATATAAAAAAATTTTAGTGCTCCCAAAATGACTGAATAGTCTGATGATATTTCACAATATAGATAAATGTTACTGTTTCTAAGCCTGGGCAGGACCACATAAGGATTTTTCTGTATGAAATAAATAATGTAGCTGATCTCACTTGATGTGGCAAACAACTTAGTGTTGGCTTACTTTTGCTTTACATATAAATGTTGTGGATAAGAGACTGATAGAAAATTAAACGGAAAAAGTATCATGGGATAGAAAATTAACTGGAAGCCGGCAAGGCGGCAAGGTTGTGGCTCCAACCCTAGGTCCCTAACAGTAGGGCTAACCTTGGGACGGTGGCTCGGCTGGCAACGTGCGGAGGAGGAACAACTGAGGCCGATTGGCGGTCGCAGCTGGCATAGTGCAGAGGAGGTGCGAGGGTGTGGAGGAGTCGAGTGTTAGGATTAGAGTTTAAGATTAGAGTCAAAGAGAGAGATTCGGCATCGAGGAGACGACGCAACACAACAGGTGCACTTTCTTCAGAGGCAGTTAAGATTCAACGGTTACGGTGAACCGTTTAGATCGGGAGCATCTAGAGTCCGAGTGAGGTGATCCAAGAGTCAAATTAAGATTAGGAATCCTAATGGGATTGGACTCCTAATCTTAATAGTAGTTGAGTTGTATTCTATTTATTGTCCTATTGGGAATATGACTATGGGGTTGTATCCGGGCTTTATAAAGAGGAAGGTGGAGGTATTGCCTCAACACCACAGCAAGAGGGAATATCACAAGAGAGAGAGAGAGAGAGAGATGAGAGTGCGAGTGAACGAAGAGAGTTGCACTCGTCTTCTTATAGTGATCTTTCTTCTCCGGTGGCTGTGAGAGGTGACAGACCACCGTTATATCTTGTGTTCTTTCTTTCACGTGCTTCCGTGATGGTGGTGGTCGTTTGTGTATCCGCTTCCGTATCCGGAGAGGTTTGTATCCCCAACATCCGGTATCCGAGAGGAGATGATACCGATGGGTCGTGTTTCCATCATTGAGGAGGAGTAGCGGCTCATCCCCCTCGAGCCGAGGAGGAGGACAATGGCGTGCTAGAGCTATCGCCCAAGAAGGAAGCACGATTAGGAAAGGGAGGGGGTCGGGGCACGTGTGTGAAGGGACGAAGGGTTTCAGAATATGAGAAATGAAAGGGGAGAGACCACGGTCATTGTTTTCCAGAATCCCATTGAGCCACTCCCTGTCTAAGGCCCAAGGGGGGTGCAGGCCTACAATCATGCCTCCTTTCGAGCCTGCATTCGGGTCAGGTCAGGTTGGGCCGAGCAAAGTCCGAACCCGACTCAATATAAATTTGGGCCTAAAAGTTCGACCCAAGCCCAACTCATTGTTCATTTAGGCTTGAGTCGGGTCGAGCTTTTTGGGCCGGACTTCAGGCCTAGACCAAGGCCCCCGTTGCCTCGTAGTCAAACTCCGAATATGGATCCCACAAAGAGCCCAGATGGCCCCTAACTGAACTGGCATAGTGCTGTCGAAGGATGTGGGCGAATAATCAGCGATGATAATAGCAGGAAGCTGTGAGCTGGAAAGGCAGAAAAGGTCCCAATAATAGCAGACAGTCATTGCTCCCAATGCGAATCAGACGTTGATTAACAACCACGTGCATGCATTTGCTGCTCTCTATTTGTATGTGTTCTTATATATATAAATAATCATCCCCTTCTTCAGAAATCGCAGTACAAAACAATTATATAATGCATGCTTTCTAATCATGGGACATGCTTATTGGTTCAGCAACTTCGGATGCCTTCACAGATGATAGAAATATCTACCACGCGTGCTATTTTTTGTTCTTTTTACATTATATATATATATATATAATAGTATCACCATCTTTCACGTCGAGTTAACTTAAGAAGAGGGGAAGAAGAATAATCTATACAGAATTCTGCTTTCACTAGTTAATTAAAAAAATCGTCCAAAGATTTAGCTAATGATAGATTTTATCCTATATATAAGAGCCCTGATATATGCTTAAATTCTTCCCCGTCAATTATCCTTCGGAAGTACCAGAATTTGGTAAGAAAAAACTTTAGTTGTCCAGGCAATTTTCGAAGAAGGATAAATAACAATTACTTCAATATTCCATGGGAGAAAGCTAAGGGAAGCTGAAGACTACGAGGATAAAAAAAATATATTTTCTCAACCAATTGAGATCTAATTCAGTACGACAGACTAACGTGTTTGAGGATTCATTTCTATATCTGACAGACTTCAACAGCAATTTTTAATTATACACTGCAAACTTGTCTATAACACTTAAATATGCGATGAAATTCATTTGATGGGCCTGCCCCGCTCCATTTTTGGACAATTTTTTTATTTTTTTTGAAAAATATCACCACGTATATTCACATCTATATCCCTCTTATATGTCATTCGAATTTCGTCAGAAACAAAGACTCCTACAGCCTCCATATAGACAGGGTCCATTTAAAAAATCATGCGATCGTTAAAAAAATAGCGTCTGGATGGAGGTTGTAGGGGTCTCTGTTTCTGACGAAATTCGAATGACATACAGGAGGGATATAGGGATGAATATGCATGTTGATATTTTTCTAAAAAAGTAAAAAAAATTACGAAAAATGGGGGAGGGGGCAGCCATGTTGGCTGCCCCTAGGAGGCAGCCACTAGCAGAAGATGGGAGGGGAAAGGGCACTGTTGAAGGGCTCGGACAGCTTTTGCGTTGGGAATGGGTTCTTTCCACGGGGAAAGAGGAGCGATCACAACCTTTGGATGGATTTTGATCCAATGGTTGAGGATTCTGGTGCATGTAGCTTGTTTACACCATGGTGCAAGCTCCCTATTCCCTATATATATATATATATATATATATATATATATATAGTGGCGATCCTGTGAGATGGGGATTCTGTGAGATGGTGAGATGGGTAATCTCAACCACCCATTTTACCATCGTTCACGACATGAAACCTGGGGGGATTTAGATAGAATAATGAGTGAAACACGTGTTTCAAATTTCAAGTAAAAAAAACACCCCTAACAAGTCCATCTAGAGGGGGTCGATTTCAGCAATTCTGAGACCGTTAAAATTTGACATTCTTGATGGAGGGGATAGAAGTCTTGAATTAAGTTGATTTTGGAATAGCACCATGATGGTATATAGTGATCTAAATCCCCCCAGATTTCATGCCGCGAAGGATAGTAAAATGGGTGATTGAGATTACCCATCTCACCATCTCACAGAATCCCCATCTCACAGGATCGCCACTCTATATCTATATATATATATATATAATAATTCATTAACTTTGTTTAAAAACTATCTTAGTTTAGCAATGATTATCTTTTTATACAATATAACACAGTATACGGCATTCACTCTATTCAAGAATAAAAGATGCCGTTTACAAATCAGTTTTGTTGCAGTACTTATCCAACATATGAATAATTTATCGAAATGATTTTTTCACTCGGGTTCTTACGCCAAGGACAAAGGATAAAATTGAGCTAACACCAATATTAGCTTCACCAAAGACCTATTTATAATTAATATATTTTTCTAACTTGGGATATTTATACTCATAACTCTGAGTAGTTTTACAATTACACCTAGAATCATCAATTATTCATAATTACACTCACAATCCCGAATAAGTGTACCGTCCTACACTCATAACCCTCCGTTAGTATAATCCTTTAATTCAATCAGACTATTAAGTTAATCCAACCTATCCCTTATCCGATGACTAAATCAAATCAAAAGCAAAAGAAAAAGGATATGCCTCGTGACCTTTTCAACTTAGAAATTTCCAATTGCATATATAATAGGAAACACATGTTGTAAATAACATGTAGTTATTCAGAGAGTTTCAATTTGTTTCCATCTTTGTGGAGTTGGACACCCGAATATTTCAATTTGTTCTTTGTGATGCTGGACTGCAGCTCACCGACGATAGTCCTCCTTTGAATCAATGTTATTTCCATTGGGCATGCAATAGTGCTAGTAAGTATTTTTTTCATCATATTCTATATATAGCATATTAGTTACTTGTACACTACTCTTTTTAACAAATATTAATAGCAACATATTGTCGAATTTTAAATCGGATACTTTGTTGTGGTTACATTTTTTAATTGTTAACTTGTCTATATAGACATTAGGTATATACTCAATTGCTAATAAATGCTAATATGCTTTAGGATTAGATCACAATTACATTTTTTTGAAATTTGAATCATTAATTTGTATTTATAGGAATTTATTTTTTAAAATTTTGAATTGTTTATTTTTTAGAATGGTGTTTACAATGTACCTGTTGGAGTATAAGTTGTATGCGTCATGTATGAGGGGATCTATTTACCCCATCCAAGAGTTTAGTCACATATCTACTAGTGGTGGGACTTGAAAGCTCTATGCAGGCTATATAAGGAGCTCCAGACCTCCTGTATCAGATGAGAGAAAGTGCAATAGACACACCAGCCCTCTGAGGCATTCTCCCATCGTTTCATCCCGCTTCTTAGGGAGTAGGGTCCACGTAAATCTCGTCGTTCTTATTGTTTTGTATCTATTTCCATGTTTCGTTTCCGCATTCTCTATTTTCTAACGTGGTATCAGAACGGGTTCGATTCTCGAGGTTTTCATTATATTCTTTGTTTATTATTCGAGAATCAAATTGAGAGAGAAGATTTGATTCGTGTTTATCATTGGAGATTTTTTAGTTCATTCGTTCTGTGTCAACGAAGAACGTCAAGCTCTAGGGCTCACGAAACCCTAATCAAGATCTTCGCTATGCTACGATGGTCTAGTCCTCTGAAGAAGGCGATCTCCTATCCTCCAGCAACTATCAGAGGCTACAAGCGACGACCCCGCGGTTTATAGTGAAGAAAACACAGATTGGATTTCTTCCTAGCCGCAGCTCTTGGCTGCTCATCCAGCCACAAATCTCCAGCGACGGCTTCTCCAGTTGCACCTGCTCTAGACGTCAAGCACATGCATAAAAGCACGTGCGCATCCTCTAGATGCATCACGTGCCCTCCCAGGCGGTGCACCAAGAAGCTGAGCTCCTTCCTGGCGCCGTGTCCCAAGCAGCCAACCCAGGCAGCGCGAGCCACAGGAGCAATGCCAGGCGTCGTCGCTGTTGGCCCTTCAGACGCAAGCGCATGCTCTTATCCCAAGCGTGCTCCTCCTTCCCTATCGGGCGGTGCATTCTGCTCTCAAGGAGAAGCCTCCATGCCTCCAGATCCAGGCACACATATCCTACTACGCCTCACGGAGGCATCACCGGTCGTCCTACAACTAGTGAAGCAAGCAGCGGTGGGGGCGACGAAGCTGTAGCAGGTCTCCTCCAGCACACAAGATCTCCAGGCGGTGGCTGTAGTCCTCCAACAAGCGTGATCTCCAGGCGGCGCAAGTTGGCGGCGAAGACCTCCTCCCAGGAGCCCGATCCTCCCTTGGCGACGCTAAGAGCATGAAGGCCCCATCGAGGCAGCATGTCTTTCGAAAGAAAAAGGAGGGGGTGTTCCCTAGGGTCAGCCCTAAAGGGGCACACATATTTACAAAAATTAGGCCAAATGAGAGCCCAACTGTATAGTAAAAAAAGGGGGATGCAGAGAGGCTGAAAAAACGCAATTAAAAAACGAAAGAAAAGAACAGGGAGTCGTGAGATCTTAGTCTGTGATTCAAAATAAAAAAATGGTTGAGTTGTTTGGGCCCACATTTGGGCCTGCCATATGGGAAAATTTTTTAAAAAGAGGCGCATACAATTAAAAAGCCGTATGCAAAAAAAATGATGATGAAAAGCCGTATAAAAAATGATGTGAAACAGCTTAAAAAAAGAAAAAGTGTGTGCAATGGCTATTAGAAAAATGGAAATAGCCGGAAAAAAAGAGGAAAATTTGAGAAAAAAAGAACCGAAAAAAAATTGTGAGTTCGGCTTATTGCTTTAATGTTTTTTATCCCCATTTTCTTGTCTTCTCCCTGCATTATCGATGTCATTATTTTCCGACAAGTATGGGAGAAAGGGGGAGTATTATGTAGAGTCACATGTCCTATTGCAGATTCAGATGTCAGATTCAGATATTCTCCAAACCATCCGATTTCCAGACTCTACAGAGATTTTGTCAGACTCGATGTCAGATTCCGAGTAAGTTTCAGACCCACACGAGTATGTGGTCTTCTTTTCAGATGAGCATGTGTTTTCCATCACTTGTTCGTGGTCCCCATCATCTTGTGTTGTTTCAACTAGAGTTTTCATGTGAGTCATAGAGACTCCAAAGTAGAGGATCATTCCCTATGCCATGTTGGCAAGGGTATTCATGTGGTATCATAGGTACACTAGCGTAGAGTACCATTCTCTGAGCCAGATGGGAGAGACCCAGTTCTCCGAAGAGGGGACTTTTTAGACTCCATTATCCAGCGACCGTGGACTCCGACGAGGATTGCACTTCCATGGCCTTTTCAGTTCGGCCCTTTTCAGAGATGGAGCAGTTGTCCACGTGTTATGGCGGACCAGAGTACTTCGACGAGGAGGCTCAGTTTCAGTTTCAGTGACTCTGACAGGCGCAGTTCAGAGCACATACTCTCCGACGAGGAGATTCAACAGACTCACACTCCAACCTGATCGTCCTCCTCACCTGTACGACATGAGAAGCAACGTCCTCGATAGCAGCAGTTGTGCGTATTGGGTTGATATTGTCCGTAGTGTCTTGTAGCGTGAGTTGAGTTTCTTTCTGTTTGTCTAAGCTGAGCATTGCATGCTCCAACTTGAGGGGGAGTATTGGAGTATAAGTTGTATGTGTCATATATGAGGGAGATGGGTAAATGGATTCCTCCAAGATCTATTTACCCCATCCAAGAGTTTAGTCCCACATCTGCCAGTGGCGGGACTTGGAGGCTCTGTAGAGGCTATATAAGGAGACCCAGACCTCCTATATCAGATGAGAGAAAGTGCAATAGACACACCAACCCTCTGAGGCATTCTCCCATAGTTTCATCCCGCTCCTTAGAGAGTAGGGTTCCACGTAAATCTCGTCGTTCTTGTTGTTCTTTATATATTTCCATGTTTCACTTCAGCATTCTCTAGAGATTTATCAATGTTGATTATGCATAATGTCTACAAAGCAATCTCAAAATCTGTTAGATTGTGCACACGAAAGAATTACTGTGAATATATCATTATCCGATCCATTGTCATATTCGTTTTAAAGATGTATTACCGTTTATTTTTAAATCGATTTTAAAAAGGTTTATAGATAAATATATCATCTTAGTATATATGTATATTTATATTCACATTCAATTATCAATCTTATTTACATATTTAGTTATATATTTTTCTTTACAATCGTACGAAATAAATTTATTTGACTTCTGATTCATATTCATTATATTTATATACATTTTTCTAAGAGATGGCAAGATATTCTTCATATAAGCCAATATATATATCTACAATGGTATATATATTTTAAACAATCAAGGAATATGATAGTACTGATATTTAAGGGTTTTTATCAGTTGTGCCCCTCTAAGATATTACAATTTCAGTTACGCCCCTCCCTTTTTAGGAATATCATATGTGCCCCAAACGTCTCGTCTTTCTATCACTTGTGCCCCTCAGGTTAGTTGTCGTTCATTCCCAATGCAAATGGACGTTAACTTTGGGACATAACGGGAATTAAATTAAAAGTAAAGGCTGAAAATGTCTTTCTTCCTCCTTCCCCATCCTCTTCCTCTTCTCCCCCTTCTCTTCCTCCTCCCCAGCGTCCTGCTCCTCTACCATCTCCACCCCCACCCCCAAGTACGCCCTCCGCCTAGAGCTCATTCCCCCGCCCTCGCGCCGCCTCCTCTGCTCTCAGCCCCCTGCCCGAGCGCCACCCCTACCACAGCTCACCCCCCGCCCCCAGGTCGGCTCCCATGCCCCGAGCTTCTCCCCCTGCCCCAGCCACCCCCGCGCCTCCCCCTCCCCTCGCCTCCCCCCCACCCCTGGCCCTAGGTCGACCCCCCTGCCCCGAGCTTCTGCCCCCACCACCCCCGCGCCTCCCCCTCCCCCTCCCCCTACTCTGCCTCCTCCTCCCCGCCCCCAAGTCACCCATGTCCCCGTCACCCCCGCGCCTCCCCCTCCCCCTTCACCTCCCCCTGCCCTGCCTCCTCCCCCCGCCCCCAAGTTGCCACCCCTACCCTGAACTTCTCCCCCCTGCCCTGCCTCCTCCCCCCGCCCCCAAGTCGCCCCCTACCCCGAACTTCTCCCCCCTGCTTCCGCCGCCCCCGTGCCTCCCCCTTCCCACACCTCTTTCGCCCTCCTCCTCTGCCCCTCCTTTCCTCTACTGACAACCACCTCCTCCCAATCCAGACCCTCTTGTCCAATCTGTCGAGCTCCTCCCCTCTGTTGCAGTTGTAAAGAACTTGGAGAGGAAGGGGATGAAGGAGGAGGTGGTCATGAAACTGGAGGGCTTTAAGTATTTGTTAAGTTAAGATAAATTTTTTACTAATTGATTCATGAAAAATCTTCGAAAAATTCAATAAAATTCACCGTTTGATCTATAATGAGTGATATATCTATGAAAATGTAAAAATTTTAGATATTATGGATGAAGGTGTAACTGAGAGAGAAATTATGAAGAGAAAGGAAGAAGAACAAATGGAGGAAGAAGAAGATGAAGAAGAAGCATGTACAATTATACCTCTCTTAACTGCACCATGGTTTGAAAAACCATGGTTAAGTCAACTCATTGACGGCTGAACTAACGGAGGGGCACAAGTGATAGAATGACAAGAAGTCAGGGCACAACTAATATTCCCAAAAAGGAAGGGGCATAACTGATATTGGAATATTTTAGAGGGGCGCAACTGATAAATACCCTATATTCAAATGCGGATCCCATTATTTTCATCTCTACAACTTAGCATATGCAAGTAACTTGATGGCATCACATATGTTGCATCCTTCAGCGTGTTTATAAGTTGAAGGCCCTTGATATTGATTAGATTATATATTCAGATGATTAGGACCGTATAAAACACAATTTATTCACAATATCATAATAATAACATCTTTTAAATAGTCTATATGCTTACTATTGTTATAGCATGTGATGTTTGGCATGTATTGCTTTTAAGTATTTCTTTTTTTTCTATTATAATTTTGTGTATCTTTTCTTGTGTATCTTTTCATATTTATATTTAAAAATATCAAAGAATATGATTATTGTCTTTTTTCGAAGAAGATAGATGAAAGTATTCCTCTGAAAAATGTAAATGCCTATAATGATCTTAATGAAGATGAATGCCCTTCAGCTAAAATCTCACGAGTAGAAATCACTAGTATTGATGACATTGTAGTAGAAAGAGATCCAAGATTACATCAGTTGATTTGGGATCTTTTGAAAAAGAGAATATATAATTCGAACTAATATTAATATGGGACCTCATCAGTATGTCAAGGTTGATTATCCGTATAACACTAATGGAAAGCAATGTAGATGGTTTCAAGCATCTTGGTTTAAGCAACATTTCTGGTTAGAATATTCTCCCTCTAAAGATGCAGCATTTTACTTTTCTTGTTATCTTCTCTGTGATAAATGTAATTCTAAGTATGGTACAAATGTCTTTTTTGTTGTTGAATTTTGCAATTGGAAGAAAGTCATTGGTGGAAAAAATGTTCTTTTTTAATCACATTAGAGGTCATGGATCAATTAATCGTATGACAGAGGAGCGTTTCAAGAATTTGTAAAATAAGATTGTCAATGGCATTGGAGTCCATTGAGCCATTTGGAAGAAAGTCAATGAGTAAAGCATAAGACATTGAACATGTATTTATAAAACAAGATGACAAATAAATAAAAAAATCAGTTGAGATTGAAGACTACTATTGATGTCGTGTGATGGATGGCTTTTCAAGCTTGTGCTTTTAGAGGCAATGATGAAAGATCGTGTTCAAGAAATTGTGAGAATTGTATTGAGTTGATAAATTTCATTACTTCATATAATGAAGAAGTTAATAAAGTTATCTTGCAGAATGCACCAAGAAATACTAAATATACTTCACCTGATGTTCGAAAAAAATTCTTCAAATTATCGCCCATATAGTAAGAAGCTTCATTAAAAAAGAGATTAGTGATACTACTTTTTGCATTATAATTGATGAAGCTAGAGATGAATCAAAGAGAGAACAAATGGTAATTGTTCTTAGATTGTTAGATAAAGAAGTCATTTTATGTGAATGTTTCTTTGATATAGGTCACATTCCTGATATAAAAGCATCTACATTGAAAGATAGACTATTCAGAGTACTATTACAAAATAATCTTGATTATAAAAGAATAAGATGTCAAGGTTATGATGGAGCTAGCAACATGCGAGGTGAATGGAATGGATTGCAAGCCATGATTACAAAAGATAATAGATATGCATACTATATTCATTTCTGGGCTCATCGTCTACAATTGGTTCTTGTTACTGCTTCAAGAGAAGTAATTCCAGTTCATAAGTTCTACAATAAATTGACATGCATTGCTAACATTGTCAATGCATCTTTTAAACGTCATGATGAATTACAAGCTGCTTATGTTGATGATATTTCATATCTTCTTTTTTATAAATGAAGTTCATTTAGAAATCGGATCTAACCCGATAGGCACTCTACAGTGTAATGGTGAAACTCGATGGAGTCACATTATAAATCTCTATATAGCTTTACGAAACTGTATAGTGCAGTGTGCAAGGTACTTTTGGCTATTGTAGATGGAAGTGATACTTATTTGCAACGTGGAGAAGCAGATGAAGCTTATGAGGCTATGACATCATTCGAGTATATTCTTGTTATGCATATAATGGAGAATATATTGAGAATCACTGAAGACATGCCAAATTTTACAGTGAAAAGTATGGATATTTTGAATGCTTTACAACTTGTTTCATCAACAAAAGAGCAACTTCAAAAGCTACTAGAAGATGGTTGGAATGTCTTATTTGATAAAATTGTATTATTTTGTCAGAAACGAAGCATTGACATTCCAAATCTGAATTCTTATTATTCTCGAAGTCGAATAAGGAATCATGGACACATACAGGAAATTACACTACTGCGCCATTATAGAGTGGACTTATTTACTGCAACTATAAACTCTCAATTATCAGAATTTAATAATATATTTAATACAGATGCTACTAGTCTTCTTTCTCTTGGTGCATCTTTGAGTCCTACAGATGGTTACAAATTCTTCAATATTGATGCCATATGCAAATTAGCAAGGGAAGTCTATCCTGCAGTTTTTACATATCAAGAAATATTATTATTGGAGAAGCAATTAGTACACTATAAATCAGATACCACCACTCATCCTACTATGAAGAATATTTCAAATCTCGTAGAACTTTATCAAAAGATAGAAGAAACATGGAAGGTCAGGGTTTATTATTTGGTCAGTCGTTTGATCCGACTTGTGTTGACCTTACCTATTTCGACTGCAACAATAGAAAGAGCATTTTCAGCTATGAAAATAATAAAGTCTAGACATTGTAATAAGATGGGAGATGATTTTCTTAGAATTTGTCTTCTAACATACATTGAGAAAGAAGTTGCAGAGAAATGCTCAATAAATTCAATTATCAATGACTATCATTTAAAGTCATGGTGTGCACAATTTAAATAACTTGATATTCAAGTAAGCCTAAGATCTTTCTCTTATTCACATATTTATAAATTTAAGCTATTTAGCATAAGCAGTTACTTATGTTTTCTTCACATCAGGAGTAATATGAATCGCTATACAAAATGATTGATTAGAAGATGTGCATCACCAACTCTGCATTATGTTCAAGAAAAATATCATATGTTATTTTCAATTTTAAATTTCAAGTAGTATCGTGCGGATATGAACTCAATCTAGCCCCTCCCACAATAAAATCTTGGCTTCGTCCATGCACGCCCCCCTTCCACCATCGACCACCGCCTCCCCCTTCCTCCTTCAGCCACCCTCCTCCCTCCTCCACCTACCCCCCCCCCTCCCACCTCCCTTGTCCTTCTTCATTAGCCTCCTCCCATGCCAACCACCTCCTCCTCACTCCCCCCCCCCACCCCTCTGTCACCACCCTTTCCTCGAGCCCCTTATGATTCTTCCTCCCCTCCAATCCATACACCCATTCCTTCGCCAGTTACTAGAGTTCGAACGGTGGATGGAGTTTTGCGATGGGTGAGCTCTGTCGATGGTGTTTTGGTGATGCCTCACTCCGAGCTCTAAGGGCTCTGATGCTTACGCTCCAGGAGAGGAATGAGAAACAATAATGTGACTTGAGGTCATGTTCCTCTACTTCTTTGTTTAGAGGTCGATCGAGATAGAGAGGGAGAGAGAGGCAGATTCCCTCTCTATTGTTCTTCTTCGACACATGCCTAAGAACCCGACAGCTTTGAGTAATGCTTGGACCTTTAATCCTACGGTGCTTACAAAGGAAACTAAAAGATTAGAGTAGAAGGTCCTCATTCAGGATTTTATTAGTGGTTCAAAGCTCAGATGACGGGAGATAGATGAGAAATGGATGGTTGTGTGAAGCTTCTTGCGGTGGTGAGAGGAGAAGTTGTTTGGTGTTGGGCTGCAGAAGAAATTGAAGAAGAAGAAGAAGAAGCAAGAGATAAAAGGGCATGAGGTGTGTGTGATGGGTTGATTGGGTGTTGGTGCTCACATGGAGCAGAGATGAAGGTCACAAAGAAGAGGAACGAAGGCAGAAATGGTAATACTTGACATAGAACATGGGATCGAGTAACAACGAAGAAGAAGGAGAACTAAGAAGAAAACGGAGATGAAGAAGAGGTGTGGTCAGACTTCTCCTCCACAGGTGGAGGCAGCAGTGCACCTTTACAACCACGGATGCACCCTTGGCCGACAAAGAGCTCCTCTTCTGGCAAGCACTCAACGGTAGAGTCAGGGGCACCTTGTCAGGCATGGTGATAAGAAGTTCCGGCTCTATTGGAAAACACGCAAGCAGTTTTGTTGGAGTATTTGTTTTATTTTTTTCCGAAGGTTAAAATTGTTCAAAATTGATGGAATCCATCAAAATTAATAGCGGAAATAGATGGAACATGACACATAGTCATGCCATACGAGGGTCGAGCATTATTCGAGTTTTGAATGTAATTATGAATCATCAAAAGTTCTAAATATAGTTACGAAACTAGTGAAGATTATATGTGTAAATATCCCTTCTAACTTCGTGTACGATTTGATTTTTCAAGATAATTAATAACGTACCATAAAAAAAGGACACCTCATGCGGCAACAAAGCAGCTACATGAACATAGAATATCCGGGGAAGAAAAAAATAAAATAAAAGAAAACAACCAGCCACATTTTTCCACGTCCCTTGACATCCACAGCGTGCGGAGATAAGCAAAAAGAAAACTAGAAAACAAAAAACAAAGGCGAATCAACGAGTGGTGGGGAGTTCATAAAGCATCTACATGTTGTGTGGACTTCATTTGAACCCTCGAGTTACTTAGACAATCTTTCTCTTGAAAACTAATTAACAATACTAATAATAATATTTCCAACACAGGTGTTGTCTGTTCATGAACTGAATTGTACATCCTATAAAGTATAAACACCTACCCCCCCCCCCCCCCCCCCCCTCTCTCTCTCTCCTGTATACTCAACCTCCTGTATACTCAAGAGAAAGATGAGGTTTTGTTGGTTTGATTTAAGGCTTGTGGATTGATTGATGATGAGAGTCCACTGACCCCCCCATCGCCCCCCAACTCATCCTCATCATGTTTGGTTACCCGAGTGAACATGTTATCTATTAGGCACTCTATTGTCACTCCATATTTGATTGCGAGTTAACTCCATATTTAATTATTCCTCCTCAAAAATACTTAATAGTGTGGGTCCCATATTTTCTTTACTATATTTTTTTAAATCATCAAATTTAAAAAGTTAATGTTAGATATTTTTTAATCATAACTATCAATATAACATATGAATATCAAGCAACACACTACAACAAGATAGAGCTATAGGGTGCTTCTTCAACACCAATCATTAAATTGTTCGTCGTTAAATATATACTAACTATATTATTGTTACGAAATGAGTTTGTATACCCGGATTAACGATAAATATCGTATATATTGCTATATTATTAGTGACATTTATCTGTTGCTTTTGTTCGAAAAAATAACTAATTTTTTGTTAAATTTTGAATGAAAAATTAGTGATCATTAGATAAAATTTTGAAAAAATAATAGATAGATGTCGTTATATGATATGATGACGGATATGATATTCTTTGCATCATTATCATATATTAGCATCAGAATACTATGTGATATACTATTCACACAAAAAATTAATCCATCTTAACACCCTTTGTAAGGAGCTTACTCCAACCTAACATGCTAGAATTTCATGAATTTTAATCATTTTGTATTAGGATAAATAGAAAGGTGCATATAAAATTATGTTTATTGATCATTTTTTGAATTTAAAGTCACCACTTTTCTATTGTCACCAAGCTTCTATACTTGTATTTTATTTGAACTTTCTAGATTTCATTAGTACTTTTCATGGCCAATGTTGTGGGATATTTACATTTGTGTCCTGATTTTTTCCAACAACCTTATTTATGTCTTTAATTTTTTTAATTACACTTATACCCTTATTTTTTGTTACAAATTAACAGTAATGACTTTCTATTGTTACACATATACATTATATTACGGTAAAGTAATGACTTTCTATTGTTACACATATACATTATATTACGGTAAAGGAATGTAAATACTGTAATTTATAAATATATGAGCATAAATGTAATTAAAAAACGTTATCAACATAACTATCATCGGAAAAACTCAAAATGACACAAGTAAAAATTCTTAATAATTATTATTACACAATTCCCTTTTACTTCTACAACTTTTGCGTAGGCACATCTTTTTGAGTTAAAAAATGTACTAAATCTTCTCCCACTGTAAGTAGGGTCGGCTACATGGATTCTTGCTCAAATCCATTTTGAAAAGGATCCAGTGTCAATTTTCATGCATATGCATATGTATTTATCTCCAATTGTTTACCAACTTTCGCTTTCAAAATCACAAACGAATCATAAAGATCATATTAATGAGGAAAAGGACCAATATATTCGCAATATCTAGAGTGAGAACGACTTCGTCGAGGGAATCTTCTTTCCCTCCCATAGCGACGATAAAATCAATGAAAACGAACCTATATTAAATACATGGAGAAAATCCTACCCTTTACTTTTTTCTACTCCTTATATTCTTTTTTTTACAATTTACATTTTTTAGAATCTCCTGTCATTACCCTTTTCTTTCACAAAAGATGATTTCGACCATATTATGGTGAGTTAAAAGGGAATTAAGGGTTAAACATAATCTAAATATGAATTGCCTTTTAGTTGAGCATGTGAGCTTCCATGTTAAAGGGTGCGATTTAAATCCTACCATTTATTCATTTTAAAATAAGCTTAATGAAAAGCAAAAGTAAGAAATCATCTTATTGTCTGGGCTTGAAATGAATAAAACCTTTGACATGGTGATTGCATTAGTAACAGAGAGAGAAATTATTCGATGTTTACCGCTTTACTACTTTTATATTCACAGTATTTTTATCATTTATATTTATGTAACGTATTGGGCCTTAGACCCAATTCGTTGTAGGGAATTTCTAACTAAGATAATCTGTTGAGCTTGGACCCAACTGGAGTCCTTGACCACAACCTAAAATGTTTAAGCTCATGTTGTTTTCTAGTAGGCTCCACTACTTATAAGTTATACCACATTTTGCATTGATAAATGTGGTACTATGCTTGGGGTGCAACACTCACCCAAATTTGTGTTTGAGGGTTTATCTTTCTACTTGGTTAGTGATTCCAAGGTCAAACCCAGTGAGGTAAGGCTATGGTACATATTGGCAAACACAATGAGATAGGGAATCCAAATATTTTGTTCTTTTTTATTTTATAAAGAAATGAAAGGAGAAACTAGGATTATTTTCGACAGTGGGTTATATGTATATAATATAATGTAATATCAAATGCAAATATAATTACACTCAGTAAAAATCATAGAAATTATTTTTAACTTAAACCGTACTAATATTTTTGAGAATTTTGGATATAATAGTAATATTTAAAAACAATTTATAGGAAAAATAAATTGTTTTGTACAAATGAAGGTTTCAAAATACTTGGAAAATGCCAAATGATATGTATTTTTAAAAATAGACATTTTTATAATTAGCTAACTAAAAATATAAACAATATTTTTAGGTTTTTAAGAAGTTTTAGGCTTTCAAAAAATCATAGATTTTTAGTTTTATGGAGATTTTGATGCACAGTGCAATATTTTTATACGATTATTGATAAAGTGGTAAATAATACACATTACATACGTTGATCTTTTGAAATTTTTCTGAAAGGGTTCTCTATTTTTTATGCAATTAATAGAAACAAATATAATTTTAGGATTTTGATTTTTAGATAATAACAAACATGAATAGGCATAAAAACTAACCTGTGGAGAATACAATGAAAGTCTGGTTGGATAAATTATAAAATTTTGTACTTAAATTAATTCGATTAATGAAATATAACCAAATTATTTCTAAGATCGCATTATCAAATTGCCATGAATTTCTGCCACACATTAAAACGTATAAAAATATGCAAGCATGCTAACTTTCACAATTTAATTTAGCAACTTGAATTTTCCAGCCGTTCATCAATTTCCATGCATTCAACTTCAAGAAATTATTATAAAGCAAACACCAAACTTATATCTATTTGTAATATAAAAACTCTGAAATAGACAAAATACAACTTTAGACATCAACATACGCTCAATATTGTTTTACATAAAGACCAAAAAATATAAATTAAAGGTGTAAGCATCGACTTTCAGGTCTAATTATACAACTTTATTATATACACAGAGAAATTTCAAGATTTTTCAAGTATTTATTTCAACTCATATCATCTTATTTCTTTTGTAACGTGTAAATAAATGTCATGAAAAAATCAAAATGTAACTAAAATTTTACTCTAAAATACACCTATAAAACTAAAACCGTAGTTGGAAAATAGGTTAACTCCCACACCTTAGGACTTTATCATATGGACTATAATTCAAGTTTATTCACCTTTAAAATTCAAAATAAGCGGTACTTTAAATCTATAGATACTTTGGCATGGAAAGACTTAATCTATATAAAGCCAATTTTGAGACATAAATACAACTGGATTTCTTATTTGAGAAATTTATTATGGATAACTTGCAAATCCTAGGGATTTTTACACTTGTCCATTTCCAAGTTTCCATAATAACAATTATGCCCTTATCTTTTTTACAATTGCACTTGTATCCATATATTCTTACAAAATTAACAGTAGTGCCCTTCCGCTATTACACATGTGCACTTATATTACATTTTTCAGAGGGCACTACTGTGAATTTTGCAAGAATATGGAGGCATAAATAGAATCGTAGAAAAGGTATGTGCATAATTGTTACGATAAAAATACGGAATGGCACAAATTTAAAAGTCCATAAATCATATCATCATGATTTTAATTTTTAGTTATTATCATGATATAGTGTTTTGTAAATAAAAAAACCAAAATAAAAACAATTAATGTATTTAAACAGTTCAAAACCCTTACTTAATATATTACTTTCAAAGACCATTAAAAATTGCATATTTTCTAAATTACATCAAAATTCGCAATCCCATAAGAAATTGCTACTTTATGCTACTAGTAAAAAGTTTTTTCTATAAAATATTACAAATTTCTATTTTTCAAAATTCAATAAACAACTAAAAAGATAAAGCAACAAATCAATTTTTAAAAAATATAGAGATTCCTCATAATTCCAAAGAAAAATTATATTACCCATATTTCATCATATATCAGTACCATGGAAGTTCGCATCTAAAAATATTGTATCTATAACTTTAAACATAAAACAATAAAATCTAAAAAATCACATTAATCTTATAAGAAATTTAAAAGTGTAAAATAAAATTGTTGTCAATTCCTAATCAACTACATTTTACAATAAAAATACCTATCTATATAAAGATTAGTCATGCATATTTTCTACATATTAAAAACTATCTTTTCAAACTTAAAAGCAGTCTATTTTAACAATTTTTTTTCCAAAATCAAATAAGACTTGCAAGATTAAAAGTTTTGAAAATGTGATAATAAGCAAAAATATATATAAATTAAAGAATTAAATAAAAATAGAGCATATTTCAATACTATATAGGTGTAATAAGCCAACAAAAACATGAGACACATTTTAGAACAAACTAAAAATTATACAAACAATCTAAAATCACCTAAACAAAACATAAGAACTTTATGTTTAACTCTTAAATCGACCCGAATTTCTCAGTAGTTGCCTCCTTGTGTTCGATCTTGGTATTCGATCCTAGTAATCAAATTTAAAAGGTGCATTACTTCATTCTTTATTTGTTCTGAATCATGAATTTGAGTGTGCTATAACTAATTAACCTCAATTCCATGGTATCAGGGTGCGATCAATATGGGGCTCACCGACAAGTTTAGATTGGAAGACTGTCACGTGTGCATATAATTTGTTGACGCATGGAGGATGCGACATGCTTTCTATGATGCCTAGGAGTGAGGATACATATACAGATGAGTAGTGATGAATCTCCATTTCATCACCTTTATTCTATCACTTTGGCCTTAAAAACCCTAGCTAATGCATGTAAATCGCATTAATTTGTGCATAATAGCATTCATTATTTATTATAATTATTGAATATAAAACATGGTTTTTAATGCCAAAATTATAGAATAAAGAGAAGAAAAGAAAAAGGAATAAAATATGGAAAAAAATTTATGATCTTAAACCCTGGGACCAAGTCATGAATGGAGTTGGTCGACAAGGAATAAAGTAGGGGGAGATAACGGCCAAAATAGAATAAAAACCTAATTCTTTTATGCATTATTTATTTATTTTTTGATATCTATTTTATTCTTTATTATTCATCAAATGGAGAAACTTTGAACATAAAAGTTGTAGATAATAAAGTAAATAAAAATACAAAATTGAGTTTGTACAAAAATAATAGACAGTGTTCATTTTATAAGATAAATAAAAAGCCAAAACCCCAACTTCACAGACCCATATCTTTCAAATAAAAACTCAAAACATAGAAAAAAATACTTCTAATTGTATATAACTTTTCATAAACTATTTATTGGTGGTGGTTTTATATTTTTTGGAGTTATTGTGTGAAAGTTAGGTTTTTGACCCTCATTGTATATAATACGATTAAAATATTCATTTTATCCATCCTTCATTATTTTTACAAATTTATATTTTTATAATTTTGTAAATATTATTTATAACATATGTATATATTGAAATGAAAATAAAATTAAAAATAAAATGTAAAATAAAACAAGTCTACAAAATACATAGACAAAAGACATATAGTATAGTTGTATATAAATAAAAGGAAATATATTACTTAATTCCTTATTCATTTAATTTTTTGTAATATTGTAAATATTATCTATATTCTATTAAAAATACAAAACTAAAATAAAATTTTATAAAATTCATTAAAATAAAAAGATGTATATAAAATATAGGTAAAATACCTATACATATACCTATCCAATACACAAATCTATTTATTTAAGTATACAAATAACATCATAAAAATAAAATAAAAATATATTTATACTCACAAAAATAAGTTATAAATATATAAAATAAAATATTAAAATATTAAAATAAAATATACAAAATAAAAATAAAAATATACAAAATATAGATGAATATACCTATAAATATACTACTAAAATTAACTACTAATAAAATACACCAAAAATAAATAAAAATCATAATAAAATAATATATAAATAATAAGCATTTTTTTTTTATTTTATACTCAAAATTAATAAAATCGTTTACTATTTTTTATTAATTATTCTTTAATAAAATTTACTGTTTTAATATTTAGCGACCTATGTGGCCCAATCAGGGCGCTTCGTGAGTTGACCTTGGTCAACTTGACCCCCCGCCTTCTGATTTGACGCGGCGTATCTCATCCTGTATTTTGCGCCCTTTTTCTCGGTTGATCTATCGATCAATCGCCCTCGACGTCTTCTTGACACTTGATCACCACTCATTGTACATACATGCCCGATCCTTTAATCTTTTGTACATAGCTTGTAGCTCTGCCATTCTCCGGATCAATAAGGGTGCCCACTTCTTGTATAAATAAAAATCTCCTTCTTCTTCCTCAAATTTGGTCAATCTTCCAAGTCTTTCTACCCCCGCCTTCAGCCTAGCGAGCTCCAATGTGACGGGAGGAGCCCCTGGAGGTTCCGAGCAGGTGGAAGGAGGAGGAGGTTGCACCCAAGGCCGCCATGTCGGCGACCTCTGCTCCTTGGCTCTGGCCAGGTTCGAGCTACGCACTTTTATTATTTTTAGTCAGATTTTCATCCGCTCGTTTTAGTTATGCATTTATTCTAATGTTTTACCTAGGTGTTTAGTGTAAAATCGAAGATTCATAGTTCGCCGCAGCGGAAGCTCCGTCGAACGTGTCACCGTGTTCCCGGCTGTTTTCCGTCCTGCTTTCCACCTTCATTTTGTTTCCCATCCATTTCTCGGCATCCTAGGAACCTCCATTCATCCAGATCCCTTGTAGATCTGGAGATCCGATCTTCCTTCTTCGCCCTTCGTCGGAGATCGCCGCTCCACTCCACCAGTCATCCATTGTGTATGATAAGGGGTCGAGGCATTTTTCCATCAACCCAGGAACTTTTCTTGCAGGTCCTTCGAGCTTCAACGGCTCCTAGAGGGTGATTGGACACCAACCGGAGGTATCTGGAGCATCACATCTTCTCTAACCTTGTGGTGGTGTTTCGGTGAACCTCCGCCCATCTTGAGACCTCCAATCATTAGAGGACTTAACTAGCGAACTTTTGGGCCACCTAGGAGCCTCAACATCCGACGGAGGAGCTAGATCGGCCGGAGGAAGCTCGCCCAGGCGAGCCTTCTTATTGGTTCTTCGTCATCGCCTCTCCACCGTTGGATCAAGAACGGCGACCCAATTCTGATCAGAGCCATTGGATGTCGCCACATCTTCACCATCCGATCACGATCCGCGATCTAATTCGGAATGTCCAGCGGCGAAGCATCATCAGCGCGCTAGGTGTTGACACGTGTTAAGTGAAGAGATCCAGGTCATCCGCTCGCACGCAAGATAGGGGTAATTAGCATATATATAACCCTGCCTTTTGTATTTTATGATTTAGTCCTGTAAATAAAAGTTAACGTTTATAAATAATTGGACATTTTGCATTGGACCCCCTGAACATTCTTTATTTGCATTTGTATCCAGTCCATGGCACCTCACGTGTCGTCCCACGTGAGGTGGCAAAATTGTAGGGACACCCCTGTGAATTTTTATATTTCTAAAAAGTCCAGTAAAATTTAAAGCATGTTATATATTTTTGTGAAAGTTGCCGGAAGGCCCCCAAATTTTCGGTATTTGCATTTTGCTCCCTCCCAGCGTGCGTCACATGTTGTCCCATGTGATGGGTAAACTACATGTGTACTCCTTGTGTTTTTGTATTTTCTGAATAGTTCATTAAAGTTTAATTGTGGTATATATTTCTGGCACTTTTGCACAGAGCCCTCTACAGTTTATTTTTATTGCAAAAATGCCCCTAGTAGGACATATATTTTTCTGTTATTTATCTATTTATTAAAAATCCATACTGAGCTCCTAAAATACAAAAAATAGGGATAATTGTTTCATGCCATGTAGTTCTACGCCTATATTTTAATTGGAATTTTTTTCATTTTATCTATTTATTAAAAATGAAATGGAGCCTCTTTATTCCATTATTAATAAAGAAAATACCAAAAAAATTAAAAATGTCTCTAAATATTCCAAATATATATACAGTATATTTCGAGTTATTTATTTACAAACCAAAAATCATTAAAAATGGAAAAATAAAAACCCTAAAAATTGAAAACCCCCCAAAATATCTTATAAAAATATAAAAAATATTTTAAAAATCCAAAAATATATATTTTCTATTTTATTATTTTAATTATATGAATATTTATACATTAAAATTAGTTTGGGTAATTTTGCGATTTATTTATATTTTTAAAACCCAAGCCAACTTCAGATATCTAATTAATCCCTTACTTGGGATATTTTTTATTTTAAAAATATATAAAAATTAGCAAAAAAATTTGAAAAAATATAAAAATATTAGAAAAATGTTAAAAAAACCCAAAATAAGTTATGTTCCAAATTTTATCTATATTTAGTGGTATTTATAAATACATTATTATATATTAAGTATATGTTCCCTTATATATGTTATATTGTTTATATAAAAAGAAAAATAAAAGATAAAAATATAAAAAGAAAATATAAAATCAGAAACTTAAAAATAAAATATAAAATATAATATTAAAAACCCGTAAAAAAAATAAAAATGGACAAGAGATAAAAGACAGAATTTTTGTGCATTGTATTTTACCTCCTTCTACTGTTTGCTCCTATTGTTCGACTTCTACACATACTTACACGCTATACACGTTGTTGTAGAGTTATGATAAATTTTAACTCCATATTTTTTATTTTTATTGATTTATTCTTATTGTGGGTTAATTGTTGATTAATCGAGGTTTATTAAGCGGTCAACCATCGACTATTAATCTGTCTTGTGGATTAATATGACCCTTGATTCGACCTCAGTTATCAAATGGCGTCGTTGACGGGGAGCAACGCCGCTTAGTTGGAGCTTATTTTATTTGTCTTATATCTCTTGTTCATTCATTTATTTATTTTTGTATTTATTTGTCTATTTTCTTTTCTTTATTATTTGACATTATTGTGAACTGTATGCCACTCCTTCATGTTTGAATTTGTTGCGAGGGACCGCGATGCGACGGAGGACCTCTTAGGAGGACCTATGCATCCAAGCAAGGCGGAGTCGGCCTTTTGACTAAGCCGACAGGAGAGAGCAACTGATCCAGACTTGGAGGAATTTTTGAGATAGTTTCTGAGCTTCATTTTATCATGCATTTTTCCTAAAAAAATTTGTAAATTCATGTGAGAGAGTGACACTTGGCATGTAATAATACAGGAGTCTCAGACACTCCGACTTCCCGAGGTCCTCTACCCAAGGGATTGTTCCCTTGGGGGCCTCGACGATTTTGATGCTTTTTTGTTCTTATTTTATTTTTTTTGTGAATGAGTCCTAGCTTAGGATATGTTTGCTCGATAGATTAAGGTCCAAAGCCCTAAATAACTTTACATGTACCTATAGATTCACTTTTGGACTTAGTCAAATAATAATTGCTATTTATTTGGAATTGAGATCGAGCACCGAGTGAAGTGTTATACAACGCTTGCAGGAGCCGTTGTGGCGGACACCGATGCACTTCAGAGACCGTACTTTTGGATCTCGCTTCTGAATATTTAGCATTTTGTACTTCACGATAGTAGCAGTTACTATCTTAGGGTGATTTCGTTGGATTGCATCTCATATAGATAGGATTTCAATTCTGTCTTGCATCCCGCATGGATTGTAAGTCTTTTGACTTTGCATGCATCATCGATTTTCGACTTGCATGGCTTTTTCGATCTTCTCCCTCTCATTTTGCTCGCCTAGGATGCTAAATGGAATCGGAAACCATTAGGAACATGCATTGAAAATTAAACAAAAAAGTGATAATCAAAATAAAAGCGGGACTGCTAACTCTACTTGATCTCTAGAAAATGTAATGGACTCCTTGTATTGGGGAGAGCAACCCCATCCTTGTATGCGCATTTTATTCCTATGTACACGCTAAGGATTAGTGCCCAAATCCCAAGCATGTCTTGGGTGTATACAACTTTGTGATGATCACCTAACTCTAAAATCGACAAGATAAAAAGACCACATTCCGGTCTTCACTGTGTTGAGTAGGTGAATTGGGGTTTGCTTTGTGTCTTGATTGTGACTTTGGATCCATCTGCATTTCATTCATTCTTAGAGTCTTCAGTCCCGTGTGTGTGTGTGTAATTTTCATCCTTGAATATCTCTATCTCTCTTATACATGCACCTCCTCATTTGCATCGAGTCGTGATATTGGGTCTTGAGCTTCACTTTCTTAGTCAGATTTTACGGTTTTTCTCCTTGCCCATATCACCCAACATCTAGTCCGGTTCGAGGAGATCCTCTTCTTGAACCACAATTTTGTTCATGTCCACCTGCATCTCGCCCACCCTCCTCATATCCCCGATATCATCTCTTCTTCTACCCGGGATTGTTGTGCTTACAGATATAGCCCGCATCGAGGTTTTACGATTTCTATTGATGATTTCAGTAAGTTGGGCTCATTTTTGGGATGTTGAGATTTATATCCTACTCTTGGTGGATTTGCCTTCCGACATGTGCAAATGTGCTTATTGAGGACTTTGATTATGCACGATCATTAGGTGTGATTATTATTTGAGGATTTCTGATCACGCACACCGGATTGAGGATGAGATAGATTTCGATGATTTGATGATGATTTCATAGCTAATAAATGATCGATCCATTTTGAGGTTCCCCTCATCTTGATTTCTGAGCTGGATTGACTATCTTGATTCATGCTTCATAGTGACGATAACCGGAACCCACATGATCTTCTTTCTCATCTTTTTGATTGACTCGTCCTCGATCCCCTGACTCATTCATCCATCTGTGACACCTAGAGGATATCTGTTTATCTTTTCTGCCATCTCAGTTGGTTAGACTGACTCGAGGGACCGCATTGTAATTGATGAGCTTATATCTTTTGTCCCTCACTTGATCTTATGCCCTCCTAAGGATTGATCATCGATTGAATTTGAGGACCTGAGATGTGATGCCAGCAATCCCATGTTTTGATTGACCTAGATTGCATCATCTCCTCGAGGACTATCTGCGGGAGGATGCAACACATTCTCTACGATCAGTTTCATTCACTGACTATGTCTCCACCTTGTTGAAGCTGGCAACCGCATCGCTTGATCTGACTGTTTGGCCTCCCTGTTGATTGTGTGTCTGATCTGTAGGTGCACGAGGCCAATTTCCCCGAATCCTTTGAGTCAACTCTCCTTGATGGTCCTCGCAAGGATGAGCCCCACATTTCTAATTATTCCTTGCCTAGTTCGTAGTGCTCTCTGAGGGTTATCTGTGAGAGACTTTGACACCTCGCTAAATATGCGGTCTATTCTGCTGGGTAGCTGATATGTCGTCTACCGAGACCGCTCTGATTAACTCATCTAAATCTTCTCTCCTTGACGACCCTCGCAAGGTTGAGATATGATCTGACTATTCATTGTTTAATTTGCATTGTTCCCCGAGGACTGTCTGCGGGAAAATGCAACATATTATTTATGCTCGGTTCCACTTACTGATTGTGTTTTCGAGTCGCCGGAACACGAAACCGAGTCGTCTGATATATTCTCCGGTCCCCACTGCCTTGATTGTATCCGATTTATCGGATCCTGGGGACCTACCTGATTGGACTCCTTTGAGTCCGCTCTCCTTGACGGTCCTCACAAGGGAGGGCCATCCTTCTCTGATTATTCGATGCTTGGTTGGCAGCACGTTCCTCGAGGGTTATCTACGGGATGCTGTCACATTTTCTAGTTCTATCGGTCTCTTCTGCTGGTAGTCGAGTTTTCGCCTACTGAGGCCGCTTCTATTGATTCGTCTGATGGATCAGACTCCTTGGAGTCCGTTCACCTTGACGACCCTCGCAAGGGCGAGCCTCTACTCTGATTATTCATTGTCTGGCATGTACTACTCCCCTAGGGTTATCTGCGGGAGGGTACATCATTTTCTAGGTACTCGGCTTCACTTCTGGTGTCTCCTATCTGGTGGAGCATGAAGTCGGGTCTTCTAAATTGTGCTCTCGGTCTCCCTTCTGCTTGTGTCTCCTTTCCGTTGGAGCACGGAACTGAGTCTTCTAATATATGTGACTCATCTAAGTCCGCTCACCTTGAGGACCCTTGTAGGGTTGAGCCTTATCTTGTGATGTTCGGTGTATTCCTATGGCTTTCTAACTTTACGACCACCGGATATCACACAGTTGCATTAGGAAAGACTCTTGTTCTTCACTTTTATTTATCTTTTTGAGACTTTGATTGACTTGGAGGAGTCTATACTGTTTTTCTTCCACCAAGTCTTACAGTATCAGTTTCGATCACTCAATCCTTCCTTATAAGCCGATGATCTACTTCATGCTACAGGTCCATGATTTAGCTTTTGATATATATCATCCCCGGTAGCTGACACCCACTTGATTGCATATCCGAGTATCTTTTCACCTTCTGACCGTGTCACCGTTCTCACAGGGAGACTGTGACAAGAGCACGGTATTCACTGGTCGGATACCGTCCTGTACCTCACCAGTCTATACCCTTTTGTATATATGTGTTTTGTTTTTCATTCATTCTGTCTCTCGTATGTTATGTGAACTCCATATCTTCCACCATATCTTTATGCATGTACTTAGGACGTACCTTGTCCTAAGTATAGGGGGTACACATCGTGTTGTTCTTTCTACGTTCTGTTTCATCACTCATGTCGTTGCTTATACTTAGGGATCTTTCGCCCTAGGTATAGGGGGAGTGATGTGTACATTCTCTACGATCTTTTCGTCTATTTGTATATATATCTTTTCTTCTTTTCTTCTTTTCCTTTTCATTTTTCTTTTTCTACAGGAAAGGTGTCTCCCCTTTTTGTCAGTCTTCTGTACTTAGGACGTATTTTGTCCTAAGTATACGGGGTGTGCATCCCGAATTCTTTCATTCTTTGATCCCTTCCACTGTCTCCTCTCTTCTTGATTTGCTCTATTATACTTAGGGATATTTTACCCTAAGTATAGGGGGAGACAGCACGAGCTGCGATCTGTTTATTTATTCCCACCCTTGACCCTCCCTGCTTTGTGTACGGTCTGCTATACTTAGGATTATTTGATCCTAAGTATAGGGGGTTGTCATCTTCTGATTCATTTATCTCTTTATTCTTTCATTTCTTATTCAGTCGTTGTGGTATAGGCTTTTCTATACTCAGTACGAGTTATGTCTTCTCTTTTTCCCTTCGATCTGTGAGGGCATAGCTCATGCTAAGTATAGGGGGGTCGCATATACTGTAGCCATAACTCGTACTTTTGTATTAATAATAATAAATATGGCTAAATATACTATATATACATATAAAATTCATAAAAAAATTTCATTAAAAATTCATTTATTATCGTTTTTATTCCTCAAATTAATTTTGTATATACTGATTAATAAATTAGGTTAAAAATATTTTCGCAAAATGATTTGAAAAATGGTGTGACCCGTTTGGAAAACTTTTTCTAAAATGTTTTCAACCTTTGTTAAAGTATTTTGATTTGGAAAATTTCTTTATGTGCAATAAAAGTTTTAAAAACCATTTGCAAATGTTTTTGAAAATATTTGCAAAAATATGTTGAAAAATGTATATATATATATATAGGGAAAAGGGAAGCTACACCGGGTGGTGCAGCCAACTAGCTACACCCGGGTATTTTTCTCATTGGTTTTTGATTTTTTTTGATGTAAACCTATGGGGATTTACTTAGTTTATTGAGTGGAATAAGTGTTTCAAATTTCATGCAAAACAAACATTCTTAACATGCCCATCTAGATAGGGTCAATTTCAATAATACTGAGACCGTTAAAATGTGATAGTCTTGATGGGGATGATAGAAGTGTCGAATTTAGTTGAAATTGGCATGATATCATGGTGATATATGGTGATTTAAATCCCCCTAGGTTTCATTTCAAAAACGCAAAAAATCAATGAAAAAAAGGGCCGGGTGCAGCTAGTTAGCTACACCCCCAGGTGCAGCTTCCCCAACCCCATATATATATTGTTTGAAAAATCTTTGCAAAATGGCTTTCAAATGTTTGTAAATATTTGCAAAAATTATTGTGTACTATAGTTTTCAAAATTATTTTTTAAATAAATTTAAGGAATGATTGCATCATTAAATAGGAATAAAAGGTGTATATAATTATATAAATAAATAAAATTCTTTACCAATTGTACATAAATACTTGTAAAAATAAATTGGTAAAACCATATAATTTTTTTAAAATTATTAACTCTTGTAAATAAAAAAAGAAGCAAGCCCATGTAAATAGCTATACATATTCTATACTTTGTTTGCCAAAATTCTTTTGCAAAAATTTACGTAAACATTCTTTTCATTTTAAATTCTTTTTGAAAAATTACATCATTCTTTCTGCATTATACATAGCATTTGCATAGCATTCATATTCTTTGATTTAGCTTGATGATTGAACTAGTCTAATAAAATCGAGATTGGAGCTTAGTTGGACCTTACTGTACCTAATTGCACTGAAACCTTATGGGAACTAGGTTTAAGGTACTTCGGATCCATTAGGACTTAATTCTTTGAGACTCAGGGCTGGGTTCAAGTCACGTCAATTGACTAATTAGAACTTTTAGAGACACACGCATGACTCTTGACGGTCGTGACCTAACTTGGATACTTGCACCTTTCACTTAGCTCAACTCAGTTAGAGTGGTGAGGGGGTTGGGTTTTCCGATCTGAGATGCACACGGGTGGAAACATTCGTCCTTGTCTAGGGAGGGAAGTGCACCCCAACCTGGTCCAGTTGCCATGAAGTCGAATGACAGGAGAGTTTGTGTTGCAATAAAGCTTCAAAAGAGGGATAGTCTTCTGGATCAAGAGGAAAAACTCCTTATGTAAATGTTGTTGTAAATAGTATGTTGGGAAAAAACCTCCAAAAAAATGGACAGGCATGCAAATAAAAATAAAATACCTGCCAGAGTATGTATATATGTTGTATAGAAAATAAGCAAGCTTGAGAATCAAAGTTATACCATGTGAGCATGCAGCTATATGACTTGACTACACTGGTCAGGCATCCCAGGATAGGTAGCTACATTGGCTCCATTCTTTTCTTTACCTCCTCCTCTTGAGTTGGAAGCCACTTGAACTTAGAAGGGAATACCCCGTTCCTCAAGGACAGAGTGCTGGTTGGGGAATCATTGGGTTGTTATTTTGGAGAAGTCGGTTCCTTTGTCATTTCAGTCAGTTCCTTTGTCATTTCAGTTGGGGAGAGCCACTATCACTCACACCATACAAGTCAGCTTCATAGTCATAAGGGTTTGCGTATGATATAAGCCAGTTCTGGCATTGCTATTGAGGTGGTTTGAACCGAGTTCTGTGACTCCCGAAGGCTGTTGTGTTTTAAATTTGATTCCCGACAAGGTTCTACACACATTCTCACATCAAGGTCTAACTTGAGCTCCAAACTTTAATTTTGTATAGACAAGTTTAATGATTGAAATCAATTCCATTCATTCTTTCTTTTTCTTTTCTTCTTTATTCTTTTCATACTTATTGCATAAGTGTTTGCTAGGGATTAGCAAAGGTAAGTATAGGGGAATGATGAATCTCCATTTCATCATCTTTATTCTATCATTTTGGCCTTAAAAACCCTAGCGAATACATGTAAATGGCATTAATTTTTGCATAATAACATTCATTATTTGTTGTATTTATTGAATATAAAACATGGTCTTTAATGTCAAAAGTATAGAATAAGAAAAGAAAAGAAAAAGAAATAAAATATTGAAAATATTTTATGACCCTAAACCTCGAGACCAAGTCAAGAATTGAGTTGGTCGATAAGGAATAAAGTAGGGGGAGATAAGGACCAAAAATAGAATAAAAACATGATTCTTTTATGCATTATTTATTCATTTTTTACACCTATTTTATTCTTTATTATTTATTCATCAAATGAAGAAACTTTGAACACAAAAGTTGCAAATAATAATATAAATAAAAATACAAAATTGAGTTTGTACAAAAATAATACACAATGTTCATTTTATACACTAAATTAAAATCCAAAAACCCAACTTCACAGACCCATATCTTTCAAATAAAAACTCAAAACATATCAAAATCACTCTAATTATATATAACTTTTCACAAGCTATTTAATGGTGGTGGTTTTATATTTTTAGGTAAATTACAATTTGGGTCCCCATCTATGGGTCCGATCTTAGAATGGGTCCCGATCTTTAAATTATAACGATTCAGGTCCCAGGACTATTTAGGAAATGGAAATTTTGGGGTTCATGACAAATATGCCCTTGTTGAGAAGGGAATGGGGGTTGGGTTTCAACTTTTAAATAAGGGTATACTCTTCATTAGACCCAAAAAGTTCCATACATTAATGACCCTAGGACCCGAATCGTTACAATTTAAAGATCGGGACCCATTCTGGGATCGGACCCATAGATGGGGACCCAAATTGTAATTTACCCTATATTTTTTTAGAGTTACTGTGTGAAAGTTAGATTTTTGACCCTCAATGTATATTATATCGATTAAAATATTCATTTTATTCATCCTTCATTATTTTTACAAATTTATATTTTTACAATTTTGTAAATATTCTTTATAATATATGTACATATTGAAATGAAAATAAAACTAAAAAGAAAATGTAAAATAAAATAAGTCTACAAAATATATAGACAAAAGTCTTATAGTATAGTTGTATATAAATAAATGGGAAATATATTATTTAATTCCTTATTCATTTATATTTTTGTAATATTGTAAATATTATCTATATTCTATTAAAAATACAAAACTAATTTATAAAGTTCATAAAACAAAAAGATGTATATAAAATATAGATAAAATACCTATGCATATGCATATCCAATACACATATCTATTTATTAAAATGTACAAATAATATCATAAAAATAAAGCAAAAATATATTTATGCTCATAAAAATAAGTTAGAAATATATAAAATAAAATAATAAAATAATAAAATAAAATATAGAAAATAAATATAAAAATGTACAAAACATAGATGAATATACCTATAAATACACTATTAAAAATTAACTACTAATAAAATACACCAAAAAATAAATAAAAATCATAATAAAATACTACATAAAATAATAAATATTTTTTTATATTCAAAAATTAATAAAATCGTTTACTATTTTTAATAATTATTCTTTAATAAAAATTATTATGTTGTTGTTTAGCGGCCTATGTGGCCCAATCAGGGCGCTTCGTGAGTTGACCTTGGTCAACTTGACCCCCTGCCTTCTGATTTGACGTGGTGTGTCTCATCCCACATTTTACGCCTTTTTTTCCCGATTGATCAATCGCCCTTGATGTCTTCTTGACATTTGATCACCACTCATTGTACATACACACCCGATCCTTTAATACCTTGTACATAGCTTGTAGCTTCACCATTCGTCTGGTCAATAAGGGTGCCCATTTCGTGTATAAATAAAAACCTCCTTCTTCTTCCTCAAATTTGGTCAATCTTCCAAGCCTTTCTACCCCGCCTTCAGCATAGTGAGCTTCTTCGTGACAGGGAAGAGCCCCTAGAGGGTCCGACGGGTGGAAGGAGGAGGAGATTGCACCCAAGGCCGACACGCCGTCGACCTCTGCTCCTGGGCTCCGGCTAGGTTTGAGTTGCGCACTTTTATTATTTGTAGTCAGATTTTTATTTGCTCATTTTAATTATGCATTTAGTCTAATGTTTAACCTGGGAGTTTAGTGTAAAATGGAAGATTCGGAGCTCCGACGAACGTATCATCGTGTTCCCGGCTATTTTCTGCCATGCTTTACACCTTCTTCTCGTTTCCCACTCGACATCCCAGGCACCTCCATTCATCCAGATCCCTTGTGGATTTGGAGATTCGATCTCCCTTCTTCACCCTTCGCCGGAGATCGTCGCCTGATGAATCCTTATTCATCACTCTTTATTCTTTTATTTTAGCTACAAAACCCTTGCAAAACATCATGTATATATGTGTAAATATAATAAATTGTCAAAATGCATGCATTGTGTAAATATGCATAATTAGCATGTTTTTGTGCATAAATAAAAGAATAAAGAAATAAAAGAAAAAGAGGGAAATATTTAGAATAAATATTGAGTGACCTAATCCCAAGGGAGGGCTCAGCATGGGCATGACCGCAAAAGAAACCAAGTAGAGAGAGATAGGGTAGCTCAATATAGTGTACATGTACCTATGTATATAAATAATATTATTTTCCTTTAAAATAAAAATAAAAAAAGTGTTCCTTATATTTTGTACATATTTATAAAAATAAAACTAAAATAAAAATGGGAAAAACAACAGAAAAATAAAAATAAACAAAACCCCTCTCAACAGTATATATAGACCATGTATATAGAATAACATATCTATTTATTTTCTCTTTGTAAATAATTAATAAAAAGCCAATAAAAATATTTCTATATTCCATATTTCATGGTGTAAATAAATAAAACAAAAATCAGAAAAATAAAAATAAAATAAAAAGAAAAAGAATAAAATCTATTATTAATCTTGTATAGATACCATGTACATATGTGTATAAACCTATTTATTTAACTAATGTAAATAAATAATAAAAATTAAATAAAAATACCTTTAATTCCAAATTTTATGTTATAAATAAATAAAATATGAAATTGGAATAATTGTATAAAAATAAATAATTAAAAATAAAAACTAAAAATCCTTTTGTAAATATACCTATATAAAATAATAATATAATGTAAATACGTTATTTATTTTTCAAAAAAAAATAAAAATCACTAAAAATTAATTTGAACAATAAGAAACATTTTTCATGTTTACACTTTTTCGAAATAAGGTCATTTACTATTTTTTATTGAATTTCTAAATAATTAATAAATGGTCGTTCCTGATTGGTCCACGGGGGATGTTGACCCCCGGTCAACTCCCCCCTGGACCATTCAACCCGGATCCGTCTGCACCGACCCGTCTTATCCGAATTTTCGGGAGACGATCCGATCTCCATTTGCCTAAACCCTGGGTCCTAATCACACTCCATACATCTGAGACCCTCGCCTGATCATTCTCCTAGGGATCCGAGCTTCACCGAGCTTCGCCCGACCCCATCTTCTCGGACCCTTCTCAGTATAAAGCTCCACCTCCGCCGCACTTTTCACGCCATCTTTGGCTCCGCCCCTTCATCCCAGGACCTCCATTCTCTTCCCCAGAGTGACAGCTGCACGAGGAGAGTGTTGCAGTGAGGAGGAGGTGCTTCCAACCACTGATCCGGTGAAGCTCATCGCCGTGCATCGTCGCGAGGTGCGCCAAGCCTCAGACCCCGACGTTTCCTTGAGGCCAAGATCCCCAGAGCTTCCTTAGCTCATCCCCAGTCGACATCCTCCATCAGGTAGACCCGTTCGTCTTTCTTTCATCGTCCATTTCCGATTTTTGCATCTCAGCTCCACCCGCTCCGCCCTAGTGGCCGGAGCTCCGCCAGCCCATCCTATCCATATCGATACCTTCCCCGACTCATCGTCACCCTTCTCGCACAATCTGATCACCTTGGTCTTGGCTATCTGAGCCAGGATCAACTTGGGCTCCCTCCGCCGCCTTCGCCGGAGCCTTCCTCCGCTTTCCCACGTCGCTTCCCTTTTCCTTTTTGCGAATAACACCCGCCGGAGTGCTCCTCCGAGCGAGAACTTTGTTTTGCAGGTGAATAAGAGCAGGTACCCCCCTTGGTTGTGTTTTCACCCCTTCGCCAGAGCTCCTCCAGGTCGCTCTTCCCTTGCCGGAGGATCCGACCGTGGGAGGCTTCATAGGAGGTCACCACCCGACGCGGAGAGTCATCGCGAGGAAGAACCCCCCTTCCGATTGTTCATCGGCCTGCTGGATCGTCTCCGGTGTGCCGGGGAACTTCGCCTGGGAGGTGTTCTTCCTCATCCTTCGCCCGTCGTTGGATTTCCCCGTCGCTCCACTTTGCATCTCTACCGTCTACGCTCTGCCATGTCAGGCTGTTAGACCATGATCTAACGGGCACGTTCCACCCACGTTCGTCACGCGCATCCACCGTTGGATCGTCCAGACGGGTGCACCAGGACCGCACATCAGCAGCCAACCACTCCTCGACACCTGGCACCTCACGTGCGCCCTCACGCGCCTCGGCTGGGTAATTGCACCCATGCCCCTGCAGCTTTCAGTAGTTATATTTTAGTCTATTAAATAAATTTGCACTCTTGGACATTTTACACATTCGACCTTGTTGTTTATTTTATTTGCATTTTCGTCCCTGCTTGTGTGAGACACGTGCTTCATCACGTGGTATGTTGGATAATTTGCATGTTTAGGGTTGTGGTTATTACTGTATTATGAAATGAAATTTTAATTTCCATATTTGCAGTTATACCCCTGTGCGTGGTTTTATTAAACATGTGCTGAATATCTAGGCTTTCTGCGCTTTTTAACTTAAAGTTTTAGCACGTGTTACGTTTAAGCCCCTAGAACTATGTTTCTTTACATCTAGGTCCCTGTGAGCTATGTACCTTGTTTTTATTGAATAAAATAGCAAATTAAATCCAAATTAGGTGAAATTTGGATACGTGACTCCTGCTACTTTGTAAAAATTTCTCTAAAATTTTTTGGACATTTTTTAGACTTTTTGATATTTTTAAAAATTCAAAAACAGTGATTTTTGTTAATGTATGACTTAGAAAATCTAAAAAAAATATAAAACCTATTTTAAAAATTCTAAAAAAATTAATATTAGCTAGTTTGAGTGCCTTTTAAATTCAATCAAATTTTTATGCTTTTTCGATTTATAAAAATCAAAAAAATTAAAAAATACTAAAAACCTTATAAAAATTCTTAAAACTTCTATAAAAATTAAAAAAAATAAAATCTTTTTATGAATCTTAGTTTTTGTTTATAGTTTTCATAAAAATTGCCTCCAGAATTTTATAGATCCATTTTATATTTTTAATGGATCTTTCAAGTCTGGTCGTACAGTGATCCCCTGTTATCTCACTTTTTGATTTTTAGAAAATTATATAAAATTAGAAAATTCTGAAAAAATCACCAAAAACATTAAAAAATCTAAAAAACATAAAACATTTTTGTTTGAATTTTTGGAGCATTTTTTATTGTTCAAATAAATTGTTTTGTTGGCTTATTCTCCCTTTTTCTTATTTTTACTCATTATTAAAAATACAAAAAAATTGTATACAATTAAAAATCCACCAAAAAATAATTTATTCTTTATTTTATTTCTTTGACTACTTCGTAGGCCGCGAGGCCAACTCGTGCTCCCTGAGTCCAACCCTGGTTGCTATACCAGGTTAATAAAAGTAGCGAGGTCCGCTTCTTGTTTTTATTGATTTTATCTTTTTAATTGGTGGTTCTTTTCTTTTCTTGATTGACCGATTACCGTGAGATCAGGGTCGCAACTAGGGGTGCACATGGATTGGATATAATCCGTAATCCGATCCAATCCGATGCTATTGGATTGGATTGGTTTGGTTTTGTCATTCTACCGGATCGGATCGGATTGGAATTTTTAAAATCCGTTAAAGTACGGATTGGATCGGATCTTTAGCAAAATCCGATCCGATCCAATCCGTTAATCCGTTAATACAATACATATACATGCATATATAAATACATGCATACACATACATAAATAATATGTATGTGCACCTATTTCGAATTCTGCATAAGACCATTATCAATGTCATTATTCCATATCAATCGTGGACACAAGTCCTTTCTTCTCTCTTGAAAGGTAAATGTTAAAGATCCAAAATATTAAAGTATGGCTATAACATGTAAAATTTTAATCCATGTTTGGATATTCCGCTTCCAGTTCCCTCTTATTCTCATTTCACTATTGATTGTCGATATTCCTCCCAGTTCTCTCTCAGTCCATTTCGATGATGCCCAACCTCATGTATAATGTTATTCCCCTCCAACACCACCCCTCCCTCTCGATGTCGCTGCCTGTCTCAAAAAATGTAATCCCCTTCCCACGATTTACCATTTAGCCTCAATATGCTGCCACTCTTTTGATCATCGTTAAAAGAAAATAGATTTTGGATAGTTGCCAGATACAATTGTTAGATATTTTGACCCTTTTGCTTCTTACTTTTTATTTGCTCCAGCTTGCAACCTTATTTTAAGGATGGAATTGGATCAGTTACATAATCAAATGTGTCATACCCATTTAAAAAGAAATAAGCATTACTTTAATTCCTTAAAGTTTTAAACAGATATATATTTTTTATTCATATTTTTCAGTAAATGTGTAGATTTAGACTATAGGTATAATTTTACAAAATAAATTCCATTTCAAGTCCATTTTAAATGAGAGGCATGACACATAACTGGTGGGGAGCTATATTTAAGTTCGTTTTGTCTTGCATACTCAATCAAATATGGGCTATGATTCTCATTTTTAATGATATATTATAACCTTGAAGGATGTTCTTAGGAGTGGTTGGGCTTTGACATAGCCCAACATTCTAAATTAATCATTGACTTCATCAACATCCGATCACAGAGATCACATTTTTCATTTATTTAACTTCTCCTTCTATCCTTATTTGGTAGCTTGTATTGTTCTTATTTGAATCATTTGGTGGAAATCAATTGTAAAAAATAAACTAATGCATTATTTATAAAAAAAGATAAATTTTAAATTCAATATAATCCTTTAGTTTGATTGTATGATCTTCGATTTTTAAAATGGATTAACGGAATTCTTCAACTTTCATTTGATTATGTGGTCTTTCTTTTCTTTCCTTTTCTTTACATCTATCCATATTATCATTTTTAAATCATTATTCAAATATCAAAGATTAGTATACTACAAAGTATAAAAACCTTAGATATTAGACAACTGAGCGAGAAAATGTAAGTACAAAAATCCGATCCAATCCGATCCAATCCGTAATCCGATGGATTGGATCGGATTGGATTTAGATATTTGATGGATTGGATTGGATTCGAAAAAATAAAAATCCGTTAAGGTTGGATTGGACACGGATTAAGCTAAAATCCGATCCAATCCGATCCACGTGCACCCCTAGTCGCAACGACCCTTGTTTACCTTTACCCGGATTTTGTGGGATTTTTAGGCCGATCAAAATGGTGCCGTTGTCGGGGAGCACGGCTTAGTAGTCGCTTTTGATTTTGTTTTTCGTTCGCGGTTTTCTTCGCGGCTTTTTGCTTTCTTCCGCGGTTTTTTCATTTTCTTTTATTTTCTTTTTATTTTCTTTTATTTAATTTTGTTTTTGTTTGGTTTTATTTTTGTTTTTGTCTGATTTTTGTGTGTTTATTTTTTCATATAGTTGCCTTAGTTCCTTTTAGTGCTTTTACTTCATTTTTAATAATCTGGTTTGGCACCTCTGCTTGTTTGTTTGCGAGGGCCCGAGGACCGAGGCAGCTCTTCTCGAAGAGTCGACGCAACTGTAGGAATCGGAGGCGGCTCCCTTCTGCATGGAGCCGCAGGAGAGCGCGAGGAGACGAGCAGAAGTACAAGAGCCGCGGAATAGCCGCGGATTAGTTTAGTGATGAATCCACGTTTCATCATCTTTATTCTATCATTTTGGCCTTAAAAACCCTAGTAAATGCGTGTAAATAGGCTTAATATAGGCATTTTAGCATTCATGCATATGTATGTAAATATTGTATAAAATGCGGTTTTTAAAGCCAAAATTATAGAATAAAGAAAAGAAAAGAAAAAGAATAAAATATTGTAAATATTTTATGACCCGAAACCCCGAGACCTAGACATCTTGATGAATAGGTCGACAAGGAATAAAGTAGGGGGAGATAAGGGCCAAAACACAGATAAAATACCTATACAACCTATTCATTCTTTATTCATTTTGGGACCTATTTTTGGTTCCACTTTTTATACATCAAATAAAGAAACTTTGTACATAAAAGTTGTAGATAAATTAATAAAGAAAAAGACAAAATTGATTTCACAGAAAAAGAATGAACAGATGAAAAGATATGGTCTGAATAAGAATCCAAAATCCCAACTTCCCAGACCCGTATCTCACAAACGACAACTCCAAATGCAGTGTGCTCACCTTTAATTGTATATAGAATAAAATAATCTACCCAATGGTGGTGGTTTCGCATTTGGCGGAGCTACGGTTTGAAAGTTGGGTTTTGAACCCTCATTGTATACTTGTACTGAATAAAATATTCACTTTATTCTTAATTCATTATTTATTCATTTTTTTTATATTTTTATAATTTTGTAAATATTACTTATAATAATTATGTGCATTAAAATCAGAATAAAAATGTAAATAAAAATCAAAATAAAAATACTTGTATATACATTACCAGGTATAATACCTATACACATACCTATAATGTTACTATTTGTATTTTATTAAATACACAAAACATATCAGAAAAATAAAATAAAAATATAGTTATGTGTATAAAAGTATGTTATAATTTTATAAAATACTAAATAAAATTAGTAAAGAAATAAAATACCTAAATAAAAATAAAATACTAAAACACATAGGTATTATACCTATATAGGGTTAAAAAGGTAACTTATAAAAATAAATCTCATAAAAATAAATAAAAATCGGAATTAAATACTACATAAAATTTTGAACATTTTTTATTTTATAACTTTTATTTAATTCGGCCATTTAATATTTTAAATTGATTTAATAAGATTTTATTTTGGGGTTTTTCCTGGTTGGTCCACGTGGACCAACCAGGAGGCAGTCAGCGTTGACCCCAGGTCAACTGCCTGCCCTACCCCCCTGTAAACCTGTCAGACTTGGTTTTTGAGCTTTTTCTTGGCTTTTTCCCAGCCGAGTCTTGCACTATTTCATATCACTTCCTTCTGCAAAAATCTCCCCTGTAGATTCATCTTGCCCGCGGAGTGTTTACATTGGGCTATGGATCAAGGAGCCGCTCCAGGGATCTTGATCTTTGAGCCTCTGCCACCTCGGGTCAAACCACATAAAACCGACCCCCCTCTTTCCCTTTGATTTTTGAGTCCCCTTGGTCCACCCCTCTCCGCCTCTCTTGTGCTCCAAGCCTTGCCGGAGGTGACAGCTCCGCCGCGAGCTTCTCAGCCAGGGCGAACGAGGTCGAGGGACGCTCCAGCACCTCCGCCAACCGCCGGCGTCGAAGTAACCTTCATCCTCTGGCTCCGGCCATCGAGGGCTTCCACCCCGCTTTTTCTTTCATGCGTTTTATTCCTGTTAGCTTTAGGATCGAAAACCCCAAAAAAAATTGACGTTCCATCGCTTATTTCGCCCATTCACCCATCATCGCCGGAGCGCAACTCCGGCCACCATCGACCACTCCACCTTGCGCTTAGATTAGGTCCTCGCGAGGCCCAGGCAATTTGCCCTGGGCCTTCTCACCACCTTTTGCAGGTCAAACCCACTTGAAGGCGTCTGGAGGCGAGTTTTGACGCTCGCCGGAGCGTGGCTGGGCCCCCCAGCTCCGCCACCTTCGCCAGAGCACCTCGGCCGCCGCCGAGGCATTTTGCAGCCCCCAGCAGATCGACGAAGACCTGAGGAGTCTCCAGCCCCGTTTTGAAGCCGAAAGAGCAATCGGAGAAGGAGCTTGAGCTCGGCGAACTTCGGTTCGCCGGAGTTCTTCGCGGTTCTTGCTCCGCCCTTCAGCGCCGTTGGATCGAGGCAGAGCTCCAGTTCGCGTGTGGGCCGTTGGATCCTCCTTCGCCTCGACCGTCAGATCAACCAGGGAGGATCTAATCTCAACCGCACATGGCCAACCGTCATCGGCCGCCGAGGACACGCCACGTGGATAAGTGAAGCGCATCCAGCCGTTGGATCGCGCCTCGTCGCCCAGCCGTTGGATGCGTGCCACGCGTCCTCATCAGAGCGCCCGGGCGAGGGTATTTTGCATCTCAACCCTCGCCATTTTTGTATTTAATATTCAGTTTTTAAACTTTCATCTGTAGCGTAAAAAGTTTGTAATATTTGCAAAAAGACCCTCGAACTTTCTTTATTTGCAGTTAGGTCCTCGCCACGTCACCTCACGTGACCAGTTCACGTGAGGGGGTGGGCATTTTGCAGAGGAACCCTCGGTCTTTTGTTTATTTCATTTTAGTCTTAAAACTTTCGAAGCACGTGTAATATTTTTGGTTATTTTGCAACTTGGCCCCCAGGGTTTTGTTTTATTGCACTTTGGTCCCTCCCAGGCGCGTGCAAGTCACGCGCCCTGGTGGGTAAATTGCCAGGAGGCCCAGGCGGTTTTGTTAATTGTCTTTTAGTGCCAAAAGTTGAATATTAAGAGTATATTTTTTTGGAAAATTGCTTGTATGCCCCTGGATGTTTTGGATATTGCATTTATGCCCCTGCCAGGCCTGATTATTAATTGGATGTTTGTTGTAATTATTTGAAATATCATTTTAACTCCAAAAATCCCACAAAAATAGGCTTAAGTTTCTGGATAGGTGTACTTTAACGCTATCTAATTAGTTTTTGATTTTATTTGATTTTCCTATTTATTAAAAATAAAAAACTCTCATTTTGTGCACTGTCTAGCTTAGAAAATACCAAAAAAATATTAAAACACCTCCAAAAATTCCAAAAAAATCACCGAGTGTCTATTTTATTATCTTTTAGTGTCAGTCCAAAAATCATTAAAAATTTCAAAAGAAAAACACTAAAAAATTAAAAACTCTCAAAAACTTCAAAAAAAAATATACAAAATAGTAGAAAAATCAAAAAAATACAAACTTAGCTTCTGTTTATCCCTTATTTTGTCCTTCTTATTTGAAAAATAGTGTGAAATATTTTTGCTACTGGTTGGTATTTTTAGATTCCATTTTACTCACAGCCAGCCTTGTTTGCACTGTTTTCTCTTATTTCAGCTTTTAAAAATATCAAAAACACTTTGAAAAATCCCTAAAAATCACAAAAACAGTAAAAAACCCTAAAAAGACCAAAGACATTTTATTCCTGAATTTTTGATTATTTTTGCACCATTTTATAAATATTCTACCTTGCCTTTTATTATATTGCCTTTACTTTCCAATATTGAAAAAGAAAAATAAAAAAATATAAAATATAAAATATAAAAATCAGAAAATTAAAAATCAAATACAAAATTAAAAATTAAAAAAAATTAAAAAAATTAAAAATTAAAAACCCACAAAAATTCCTTTGCTTGCTTAGTGTAGACACTCACACACTCACACACTTTAGCATTCATTTGCTTGGACTACACTGTTTGCTCCCTGTGTTCGAACTCTCTGCATACTTGCCCTTTACATCATTTGTGCAGAGTTAAAAATAAATTTTAACTCCACATTGTTTCTAATTTATTGATCTTAGTGTGGGTTAATTGTTGATTAAATTCGGATTTTGATTGGTCGACACTGCGACTGAGTTCACGCTTTGTGTTGAACTTAAGACCGTCGAAATTCGAGTTTATCAAATGGCGCCGTTGCCGGGGAGCAACAGTTTGTAGCTCACATTTTTGTTTTATTGTGTGATTGTTTACCATAGCCTCATTTTTCATCTCTTACGTTTTGATCTATCTTATTGAGTTATCTGACCATCTTTTGTCTTGTTTTCTTGCGAGGGACCGCGGAGCGAGGCGGATCGCCTAGGCGATACGACGCAACCTTGGGAAGCAGAGCCGGCTTTTCTTTAGCCAAGCCGGCAGGAGAGAGCAAGGAGTGAGAGAGAGAGTGATTAGATAGCTTTTCTTTTATTTGGTAAGAGAGTGATTCATTTAATTTGTAATAATACAGGTACCTTGGACACTTGAACATTCGGGCCTAATTTCCGGGTGTTTGTTCACCCGGGGGCTCACCGCGGATTTTGTCGAGTTTTTATCGCTTGTCATTTTCCGGTTTTGTTTTCATTTTTCACTTTATTTTGTGGAATGAGCTCTTAGATCTAGGTCCTGCTTGACTCGATTAGAATAGGTCCAAACACTTAATTATATTTGCATGCTCCTATAGATACGTATTTGGACTTAGAATAATCAAACAGTTAGCTAGTAACTTCCAAATCCACGCACCGCGAGCTCACACCCGAACAAGCGCTTTCTCCTACTCCAAATGTGTTGGGCAGAGGAGGGGTGAGCCAAGACCGGACACTCGGATTAGAAGCTATTAGCTAGCTTGTGGTTCTTCACGCTAGCAGTTGCCTGTTCTAGGACGATTTCCGTTGCATATCGCCATATAGCTTAGGTTTAAATATTCTGCTTTGCATCCCGCATGGAGAGAGCTGGGATTCACTGTAAGTCTTCTTACTCTGCACGCATCATCTAGGCACAAAGGTGAGATTTTCACCTTGGTGTCGACTTGCACGGTTTTTCCGACTCTTTTCTCCCTCTGTTTTTGGACAAAGTAGGATAAAGGAAAAAAAATACAAAAACGTTAGGCGCTTGTTTGAATTGACTCAAAAGAAGCGATAACACCAAAAAAATTAAAAAAGGGACTGCTAAAGAAAACTTGACCAAAATAAAATTGGTAATTGGATTCATTGCTTGGGGAGAGTAACACCCTCACTTGTTTTCAGGTTGCATAGGAAGGTTTCCTTCCCAGTGAGGTGAGCGCTTCGTAAGGATTAGAGCCCAAAACCCAACTTGTGGCTGCCTTGTGTATCGCCTGGATTTCCGAAGTATTGGCGCTACTATCGTACGTAGTCGAGTAGGACTTGGTCACCATTGGTGACTCTCTATTGTGAGAGCACCGACCTTGTCCGAAGTACCGAGCCTAGGCCACGCCTTCACGGGTGTGTCTGTCTCACCGGCTGCGTCCGAGTAGGACCTTGTACGCTCACGGGTGATTCCGTTGCGAGCGAGGTCCGAAGTATCGGTTTCGCCTATCGGCTTCCTCTCTCTTTTCTTTGGCTGAGTAGGGATCCAGGAAGGGTTACAAGGACCTCAAAAAGCGCAAGTTACAGGTTACACAGGAGGAGGACAAGTACGGGGACACTTTCCTGGCAGTACTCTCTCTCCTATAGGCGTAGCGCTCTAAGGACTCGTGAAAAGATTAATACCTGAAAAACAAGCTAAAACTAACAAGATAAAAGCCGAACCTTCACGGCTTCACGAGTTGAGTTGGTGAACTTACCCTTGCTTTGTGTTTATTTGTTAGATTTATTAAGGTCAAGATCAAAAACACCGCACAATTGTGCAAAATTTTGTTGCATCTCATTTTCTTCTTTTCTTGCATTATCCCCACTCTTCTCAAATAATCAAAATGATGGGACGGAGATCTCTTAGGCCGACCTTGTCGGCACCGCTATCCAGCACTCCTCCCTACTCATCTAGGAATAACTCAGAGAGTCCGCTCTCCGAGCCCGAGTTCACATCCACCCTGTTCCCCCTCGACCACCCTTCCCATTCTCCTTCCCTCAGTCCAATAGCATCAGAATTCAGTGCATCGCAGAGCTCAGCTCATTCAACAGCACCTGAAATGGCCTCTTTTGCATTTTCAGAGAATCAAGCAATGGCAGACAGAGGCGAGCACCAAGATGATCACGATCATCCTCCGTTCATTATTGATCAAGCAGCCATCAACAATTCCTTGCTAGCATCCCTGGAAAATATGCAGAGACAGATCAGAGACCAGGGCACATTCATGGGTGACCTTATGAGGGACATCGCACAGCTGAGAGAAAACCGACCTGGGGGCGGTGGTGGCGGAGAAGGAGGAGGACCTGATGCAGGAGGAGATGATCCGGATGGTGAGCGACCGCCACAGACCATCATGAGGGAACTGCACAACCCAGCTTCGTCCCTCACTCACCGGTGGATCAGACTTCCGCCAATCCACAGAGACTTCGAGCTTCGGCACCACACGATTCAGCTTCTTCCCAAGTTTCATGGGTTGCCGACCGAAGAGCCGCACCTCCATCTCCAAGAGTTCGAAATGATATGCAGCACTATCCACGATCGGTTGTTGACCGAGGACACTATCAAGATGATCGCCTTCCCGTTCTCATTGGTTGATCGAGCCGCATATTGGCTCAAGCATCTAGGGCGATTTGTCGACACTTGGGCAGATCTCCGGTCCGTATATTTAAAGAAATACTATCCTCTCGGCCGGACCAACGCAGCTCGAGCCATGATCAGTAACTTCGTCATGATCCCAAATGAACAGTTCCATGAAGCATGGGATCGATTTAGAGAGCTCATAGACCGGTGTCCACATCACGATATCTCCAAGCCCCACCTGGTACAGAGTTTCTTCTGTGGGCTGACACCGGAGCTGCAGGGGCTTGTGAACGCCTCTTGCGGTGGGTCCTATTTCTCCAAGAGAGAAGACGACGTCTGGGCCATCTACGAAGGCATGGCAGAGAACTCTACAGTGATGACCCAGGCTAGAGTCTACACTCAGCAGAAGCCCCCGCAAGGAGCGGGAACATTTCAGAGGATCGCCCGCATCGATGCCGGTCCCAGCACAACGTCGGTAGCCGCAGCCCAAGCTGAATCAGCAGCAGCCGACATGGGCATTATCAGTGAAAAGTTGGACCGCATGGAGATCCTCGAAAAGAAGCAGAACCAAGGTCTAGCCCAGATGGACCTTCTCACAAAAACAATGAGTGACCTGAAAACTCAAATTCTCTGTATTCAGGAGGCACAGGCCCACTCACAACAGCCTCCCAGGTCACAGGTTGCTTCCAGCAGCAACAATCCCAACCAGGCCTCTACCTCATACCGCCAGGTGAACCATATCCAGGCGGAGCCGGTTCCATTGTTGCAGTACCATTCAGAGCAACCACCATCTCAGGAGACGCAGATGGTGGTGTATCAGCCGGAGCAGCCACTGGCAGTTCTTCCTCCACCTTCCTTCGAGCAGGATCCGTTGATGGAAGTCAACGGGATTTGGTATGACCGATACCCTCAGCCCGCAATTCATAGGGATCACCCCGGATTCCGTTGGGGTAATGGTGGATCCTCATCCCAACAGCATTCCCCTGCTCAAGGACAGCAGAACGGCCAGCCGCAGCAACAACACCAGCAGCCCCAGTACAACCAGCCCCAGCAGTATCAGAGTGGTCCTCGTCCCGCCTATCAGGGACAGCAGTGGAGGCAGCGACAGCCGCCTCAGCATTCTTATGCCCAGCCTTCCCCCCAGTATCAGCAGCAATACCAGCAGCAGCAGCCCCATGTCCAGCAGGGACAGACATCCGGTTCTCAGGGTCAAGCCTATGAGAACCCAGCCCTTGACGATCTTGCCCGCTTGCTATCTGAACAGCGAGCATCTTTCAGGCAAGAAATGGATGAGTTCCGGCAGGAGATGCGGGACATCATCAAAGGCAAAGCCGCCATACCCGCTCAGATCGAACCCAATCCTAATAATTTAAAAAGAAAATCTGAGCAGGTAGAGTTCACAGAGGACACCTCTCCTAGTGATTATCTGAATGACATATCTTATTCCTATTATGATGCTGATTTTGTTACTACTAGGAGCGGTAGGATGCCAGCCGGCGGCGCCTCTTCTGAGCGACAGCCAGATGCAGAATCAGGAGCGCCAGAGGAGCAGAGGAGCGGTACTGATGCCGCTACAGATGATGTTGAAGACGGTGGTGCTGATGCCACCAATGATGGAGTCCAGGACGACGGTGCTGATGCCGTCGTGATACCAGATGCAGACGGTGGTGCTGAAGCCACCATTTTAGGAGATGAACCAGAGCGCGGTGCTGATGCCGCGAAGACAGGTGCTAGTGGTGGTGCTGAGGCCACCACATCTACTTTTGTTGAGCCATCTTCTGTGATGCCACCACTTTTTGTATCTAGTGACTATGGGAAGAAAAACAAAAGCAAAAATATGAATAAAGGAAAGGTTTCTGTTCAAATTACGGATCCATATGTGATGAATGATGATGATTGTATGGATTCTCCATCTTCACAGGCACAGGGACCGATTCCAAGGCCTCCTTCTGAGGAGGCCCCTACCATCCCCTTCCCTGAGGCACTCCGCCGAGCGAAGGGGAATAAAAAAAGAAAATCCTAAAAAGAGCCAACAGGTAGAGTTCGGCAATGAAATGATTGACAGATTCCACATTCAGCTGACTCTACGGGAAGCGTTTGAGCATATCCCCTTCTTCAAGAAGAACTTGAAAGAAACAACTACTGTCAGAAGGAAGAAGAGGCACAGAGATCAAATCCATATGCTCACGCATAACACTTGCTGCGCCATTCAGAACACATTGCCAGCCAAGCGACCAGACGCAGGAGCTCCCTATGTCAGATGCGAGATTCAGGAGCAGCAGTTTGATCGCACTCTATTAGACAGCGGCTCTTCAATTAACCTTCTTCCGGCAGCCTTACTCAAGCAATTCGAGTTTGGCCCTCTTCTTCGAAGCAGAACCGTCCTTCAGTTTGCTGATAGGTCGATTAAGAGGCCGAAAGGGTTATTGAAAGACGTGGTCGTTACCATTCAGGGTCTGAAATTCCCTGTGGACTTCGTTGTGTTGGACATGGAGATCCCTGAATCGGTAACTGATGCCCCCATCATTCTCGGACGTCCATTCTTGGCCACAGCCAAGGCGGTGACCGACCATGACAGTGGGAAGGTATGCTTTCGCGTAGAGGGCGAAACCATACAAATAGAGACGATCGAAGAGATCAGAGCCAGAGAGGCAGAATGCTCAGAACAGTCCAGCGAAACAGAGCAGATGACCGAAGAGGAGCTAGACATCCACCAGGTTTGTGATTTTGAAATGACTGATGATGAATCCAACTGGAAAGATCCTGTAGCACCGACCCTCGCCTTGCCTACAGATTCACTGTATCTCAAGCTCATGGCAGTCGAGAGCCGGGAGAGCACATCCCTGGATGAGGATATCTCTGAGGCTGACAGTGTTGTAATGAGTGGTGCTGAAGAGTTTCAATCTTGCTCATCGTCTTCTGATCCCTCGGATTCAGACATAGACTGGGATGACTTCGATGATTATTTGCCTTGTCTGATTCCTACTGAGCCAACAACCATGACAAAGTGCGAGCCAGTGCAGTTTATTGATGATCCATCAGGCCGCCCTTCGTCAGAAATTCATGCAGAGCGAGAGTTCTCCCATGCAGACCTGGTCGCCTTCACACAGACATATCAGAAACCAGATCTTCCACCTCCCAGTTGTCCGGAACGGAAACCTCTGCCGCAGTCAATGAAATACAGATTCCTTGCTGGAGAGCCAGAAATGCACCCAGTCATTATCTCAACAGATTTGACTGGAGAGCAAGAATCTCGTCTGATGGAGGTTCTTGAAAGAAACCGCAAGGCAATCGGTTGGAGTATAGCTGATCTCCAGGGGCTGAGCCCAAATCTTTGCTCTCACCACATCTATCTCGAAGATAACGCTAAGCCGTCGCGTGAGTTCCAACGACGGCTGAACCCGAATCTTCGAGACGTAGTCATGAAAGAAATTTCTAAGTGGTGGAGCGCCGATTTTATCTATCCCATCTCCGACTCCAAATGGGTTAGTCCACTCCATGTGGTACCCAAGAAGACGGGTATCACTACAGTTGTCAATGAGTCTGGAGAGGAGATCGCTACCAGAGTACCAACTTCTTGAAGGGTCTGTGTGGACTACAGACGATTGAATGAGGCCACCAAGAAGGATCACTTCCCGCTACCATTCATTGATCAGATTATCGAGCGGTTAGCTGGGAAGAGCCATTACTGTTTTCTCGATGGGTACTCTGGATATAATCAGGTGGCCATTGCGCCCGAAGACCAGGAGAAAACGACATTCACCTGTCCGTTTGGGACGTATGCTTTCAGACGGATGCCCTTTGGTCTATGTAACGCTCCGGCGACATTCCAAAGGTGCATGTTGTCCATCTTCACGGACATGGTGGGTGACTGTTTAGAGGTCTTCATGGATGACTTCTCGGTCTATGGCGACGGGTTCGATGCTTGTCTTGACTGCCTAGACCGTGTGCTGAAGCGCTGCATAGAGGTCAATCTTGTCTTATCCTGGGAGAAGAGTCATTTCATGATGACTCAAGGGACGGTCCTTGGTCATATCGTCTCCAACAGGGGCATGGAGGTCGATCCGGCTAAGGTGGACATCATCAGAAAACTCAACCCGCCGTCCAATCTGCGTCAGTTACGGTCTTTTCTGGGGCATGTCGGTTTCTACCGACGGTTCATTCAGGACTTCAGTCGAATTGCCCGACCGCTTACTGACTTGCTCACCAAAGACACCGAGTTTATTGTTAATGATAAGTGTCTGGAATCATTTGAGACTCTCAAGAACATGGTTGTTTCAGCTCCTGTCCTTCAGCCACCCGATTGGTCTCTCCCATTCGAGATCATGACGGATGCTTCAGATTTTGTCGTTGGGGCTGTGCTTGGACAGAGGAGGGATGGATTACCGTTTGCCATTCACTACGCCAGCCGGACTTTGGATGCCGCACAGCGGAATTACACTGTAACTGAGAAAGAGATGCTGGCCGTGGTCTTCGCTCTTGATAAGTATCGATCATATATTCTCGGATCTAGAGTGACAATTTACACTGATCATACCGCCATCCGGTATTTAATGGCTAAGAAGGATGCCAAAGCACGTCTCACCAGATGGATCCTTCTACTCCAGGAATTTGATATTGAGATTAAGGACAAGCCTGGAGTCAAGAATGTGGTGGCGGATCATCTCTCCAGATTGGAGAATCTTGAGGAATCTGAGCCCAGCGCACCTATAACAGAGACATTTCCAGATGAGGCGATATTGGCTGTCACCTCACTCCCGTGGTATGCTGACTTTGTAAACTATCTTGTTGCCAAGACAGTCCCTCAGGGTTGGCCCAGTGTGAGACCCCAAAACCCGAGCAGGGATTTAACTGTAAAATCCAACTGGACCTGGGCTTAATTGCAAATCTGCTTTTATTCCGATATCCAAAAGATTTATTTGAATAGTCCATTGCGTAGGGCTCGTCGATAGCTTTCCAACGAGTCCAAGAACACTAAAATCCGACCTCGGAAACCTGAGTTATGGCCATTTTAGCGGAAGGGGGTCCAGGCCATATTCGGATCCGAACACGGATCCGAATCCAAGTCCCAACCCATATAACCCAAACCCCTCTCCCCCAAAACGCCCAAAATCATATTTTCAGCCATCTCCCCTTCATTCCTTCTCCATTCTCCCTCGTCAGAGCTCGCCGGAGCTCACCGGAGCACGCAAATCGATGATCCGAGGTTGCAATCACGTTGAGGAGGTCAAGGCAACCCTCGGGGGTGGTTTGGTGTCATCATCGGGGCACTGATCATGCCGTTCTCCGTGGGAGGAGAAACCTAGGTAACCAACTTTTGAGGTACGATTTTCCCTCCTCATTGCTGCAGATTCCACGCGATTTTTGTCATATATTTGAACATCACAAGGGCCTTAGATGTTCTTGATACTAGGGATTTTTGGCCTGTGTGGCGTGATAATTTCCCCCCTCGCTTTTTACCATGTTAATTGTCATTCTTCTCACCGTAGGCTTCAGCTTATAAATTGGCATTTGAATTGTAGTCATCCGGCAAGAGTTGGAATTGGTAGATTCTTCGAAGTTAACAATAGGCTGACGAAATCTTTCAGTGGGTATTGGTGGCAGATCTTGCAAATTTGGGCGTGAACAGCCATTTAAACGAGGACCAGCTTTGGAAATCCACATAAACAAGCATGTGGCTCTATATATTGCAATAGATAAAAGATACACAACTTTTACTATAGGTTAGGAAACGGAAATATCAGCATCTCCTCCTCCATGATCTTCGAACTCTCCATTTCATCCAAGTTATTATTGTTGCACAGTGTCAGATGAAGTTAAAGGCTCCATATTGTGTTGATCTATTGGCATCGGCAGTTGGTTTCCATGTCCAAGACGTTAATAGTATAAAATGGATATTGGAGTAGGAACAAAAAAAATACATGGGAATTGGTATTATTAGTTTTGGAGTAAACCACAATAGCCAGTTGCTTGTTAAACATGATAATATTAGAAAATGGAGATTGGAGATATCTCTTTTCGGTATAATCATAATGCAAGATAGTTGTCTTCCATATTTCAACATCAAGAAGATACTGTCTTAGCCAATAGGACTTTTAGGAGAAACATGATAGAAGGATATGACAATATCTCGTTCAACAAGTCCCTATTATCTGGATCGTACTGGATCGATCTAAACAATAGGAGTTGATTTCATTGCATAAAAGGCATACACATGCTGGAACCGAAATTTGTAATGTATTAATTGGGAAAATGGTGATCATGCTATGCGACAACATTACAATGTTGGGGGGGGGGTAATAATCAAAGACGCGTGGGTTGGAATACAGGCTCTGAAATTTCATTGTGATTTTCCATGGTTAATGCAAGCAAATCTTTGCAAGCATATCTTCAAGGCTAACCTAATGTATCTGCAAAACAAGGATGGTGTACCATCCGTGTCTTATAATTTTTACAAGGAATTCCTAGAAAATATCTGGAAGAGACATGGGGCTAAATCAGATTTCACGAACTGAGGCAAAAGCAACTAATGGCAACAGACACTAAGTTATGATAATTACAAGTCAGTGCATCACTTTGACTTCTTCCAGATGTTGTCTTGTTATTCCACCACTATTGGATTCTACTTCAGTACTCTGTTAACTATTCTCACTGTATATGTATTCATCTATGACCACCTTTACCTTGTTCTTAGAAGGCTTAATCAAGGACTTGCTATTAGTTGAGAATTTTCACACAATCAGTCACCTTCTACTTGTTCTTCTTAGTGATAGATAACTAACTAAATCTGCTCCATATGTATGAACAGGCGCAACCCCAGAGTTTGAATGCTTAAAGCTATCATGTTAGATCACAGGGAACCATTCCACTTTAAATCTTCTCACACATGGCCCGACTTTTAAAGATGCCTCAATTCATCAGCCTCTAGGAAGTATATTCTGTTTGGATTAAATTTTGACACATATCGGGTCAGCCTTCAATGATATGGGAACAAATTTAGGTGGTTCTATATCACTGCGACGGATTAATCATACCTCAAGCAGGGGCGAGTCAAGGCTTTAGATTGGACCGTCTACTAACTATGATTCTAATTTTAGGCGATATAGTGAGTGGGCACATTACTCTAATGAGTGCACAAAATGCTTTTCGGAATTTTCTGAATGAAAGAAAGGATCGATTGTTAGATCAAAGTCAACGACAACTTCTTGGCTATCAGTATGGCAGTATGATGTGTTACTGATGTTTCCTTTCTTATATAGCTCGATCATATTATTGGTTTGAGATAATGTTCATGGTATAATTGTTAGACTTTGACTGTGGGTACAGAAGAAGTTGTCGCCAAGGGAGGGGCATGCACCCTTGGGGCCCCGGGTAGAAGCCTAGTTGACCGCGATCCCAACTGCTATTATAGCTGCGATGGTTGGGGGACATGTTGCTTGGTACACCGAGGTGCTGATCTGACGGTGTTGGCCTCGGCACTTGCGTGCTTTAGCCCGGTGCTCGAGCGCGGACCAAGTAGTCATGGTTGGTTCACTAGTGTTTCGCTTGTCACTTAGAGTTAACACTCGTGTACAGGCCAATGTAGGCCACATTGGTCGGTATTCCGAGTGGAAGCGCTAAGAGGGGAGTTCCGGGAAATACGGTTAACGAAGATGGGAATGGGACGTGAATCTCCTGTGCATAAGAAGGATGGGATTGTCGCGATGATTCGCGGGTTGGAATCTAATTTGTGAATCAGAAGTATAATTGTGAAGTGAAGCTAAGTGGACGTGTTGAGAACTTAGTTAGGATGCATTGTACCCCACCACATGCCTACGGAGGCACCCCAACCCTAAGGTATTTTCTTTTACCTTAGAGTCATAGTGTGAGGTCTCTTCCGGACCAAGACCACAGACTATCCACAAAGCTTGGTTACTCATATCCACATCTAGATCTAGTAATAATAACAATGATAAAGATGTAATTCTTCGTGAGACCAGTTACACAGTTGTTCTTTTGCACACATTTAAATTGTATCATGCTTGTCATTGTATAGTTTTGTTTAAATCGTATTGGGCAACTTTGCTCATAACGTACCTACGTGTGAATCCGCAGGTCCGCAGCAATGAGTAGCTTTGGGGACATCATCATTCTTGTGCAGCTTCACGACATTTTTTTTGTGGTGCACTTGTTGGTAGTTTTACTGTCCTTCTTCACTTGTAGTATTTTGTTGAGAGACATGGCATGTAATGTATAATGTATGTCGAGACATATTTCTTTCATGCATACATGTATATTTTGCGGACATGGATGGACATTGTAATGTAATGGAAATGTGAATGTGAACACATCATGAATGGAAAACAAGTTTTAAATTTCAAGGTTTTGTGCTATTTTCTCCTTTTGTGAATGTCAAATATTCGAGTGTGGTATGTATGTGCGTGAATTGGTTTGTTGAGTACCCAGATCCTAGGGGCGTCACACCCAGGCAGAAACTTGAGACCTTCCTAGCTAAGGCCAAGTTTTATCATTGGGAGGATCCCGTCCTTTATCATGAAGGAGGGGATAGTATCTGGAGGAGGTGCATTCCTCAAGAAGAGCAGCATAGCGTCCTCACATACTGCCACAAGCTTGAGGCAGGAGGACATCATTCTGGAAAAAGGACAGCACAGAAGGTGCTTCAATCCGGCCTATGGTGGCCTACTCTCTTCAAGGATTCTGATGAGTTCGTGAAGAGATGTACTGACTGTCAGAAAATGGGAACCTGCGGACAGAGAGACATGATGCCCATGCAACCCATTCACTTTTGTGAGGTTTTTGATGCATGGGGAATTGATTTCATGGGCCCATTTCCTAAGAGTCAGGGATTCGAGCATATTTTGCTCGCTGTAGATTATGTCAGCCGATGGGTTGAGGCCATCCCCGCCCGAGCCGCAGATGCTAAAACCGTATGCAAATTTTTGAGGAGAAATATCATTTCACGGTTCGGAGTACCTAGAGTCTTGATTTCAGACGGGGGGTCTCACTTCATCAATGACAAAGTCAGGGCCCTTGCAGACGAGTTCGGCATTGACCATCGGGTTGCCACCCCTTATCACCCTCAGACTAATGGTCTTGCCGAAGTATCGAACAGGGAGATAAAGACTATCTTGCAGAAAGTGGTCCGCCCAGACCGAAAGGATTGGTCACAACTTTTGGACTCGGTCTTGTGGGCTTATCGGACTTCTTTCAAGAATCCATTGGGAACATCTCCCTTTCGTCTCGTTTATGGCAAGCCGTGCCATTTGCCAGTGGAAATCAAGCACAAATCTTTTTGGGCAGTTACTGAGTTGCTTCTAGATCCCGAGAGTATAGGAGAACAGAGAAGAGCAGAATTGGCAGCCCTGGAGGAATTGAGAGATACAGCCTTCTCCAACAGCCTACAGTACAAAGAGAAAGTGAAGACATGGCATGATTCGCATATCAGCCATAAACAGTTTGAGCCAGATCAGAGAGTATGGTTGTTTGATTCAAGGCTAAAGCTATTTCCAGGGAAATTGCAGAGCAAGTGGAAAGGACCGTATGTGGTCAGGAAGGTACATGACAATGGCAGCATCGACATATCCGAACCGTCATCTTCCTCTACCTTCCGCGTCAATGGTCAACGCCTGAAACTATATCTTGATCATGATCCACCGACCATTGACGTTGCCCCCATTCTTCTGGTATGAGATGTGTCACTTAACTCTCATCATCTACATCTCATACATGGTGATCAAGTCTATCTTCCGCTGTACAGATCCATCTGTTTATATCACTTTGTTTTCTGTTGATTTATTTTCTTCTTTTCTTCTTTTCTTCTTTTCCTTTTCTATCGTCTTTGTCTATCAAAAAGGTGCCGCCCTTGTAGACAGTTTTCCATACTTAGACGTACTTTGTCCTAAGTATAGGGGGTTGGCACCCCGAGTTTTTCTATTCTTTTCGATCCTCTCCATTGTCTCCTCTTCTTGTCTATACTTAGGGACATCTTACCCTAAGTATAGGGGGAGACAATCTGAGTACGATCTGTTCATTCCCACCCTTGACCCTCCCTGCGTTGTGTACAGTCTGCTATACTTAGGATTACTTGATCCTAAGTATAGGGGGGACGGTCAACTTCTCATTCGTTCATTCATCTCTGTATTCCTTTATTTTTTAGATTTTCCTATACTCAGTACGAGTTATGTCTTCTCTTTTCTCTCTGATCTATGAGGACATAGCTCAAGCTAAGTATAGGGGGGTCGTATATACTACGTATATACTTTAGCCATAACTCGTACTTTCGTATTTTCTTAATAATATGGCTAATCATTCTTTAAAAATTCATTAAAAATCCTTAATAAAAAGATGTGGTTATTCCTTAAATTCTTTTTGTATTTACTGATTAATAAATCAAGTGAAAATGTTTTTTTTGCAAAATGTTTGAAAAATAGTTTGAAAATCTTTGTGAACATCTATTGAAAACTATTTTGAAAATATTTTGTTTCATGTTTTCAACCTGTGTAAAAATGTGTGGTTTGTAAAATTTCTTTTCTTTGTGTGAAATAAAAATGTTTGAAAAATGATTTGCAAATGGTTTGAAAAATGGTTGCAAAAATGATTTGAAAAACCTATATATACTGTTTTGAAAGCCTTTGCAAAATGATTTTCAAATGTGTGTAAAATGTTTGTAAAATTATTTTGGACTATAGTTTTCAAAAATTGTGTGTAAATTGTTTTCAAATAAGTTTGAGGAATAGTCACATCACACCAAAATCCACTATATGCATATATATGTATAAAATTGACCACTTACCCTTGTAAATTCTAAAGTCCACTTCTTGTATATATAAGAAGCACTCCCGTGTACATATTTTCACCTAGTTTTCAGCCAAAACTTTTTGTTTTCAAAAATCCCCAAAAACATTTGCAAAATTAAAATCCAAAAACATTTGAAAAATCTCTTTGAAAAACACAAAAAATGCATCTGCATGCATCATATTTTCAAAAATCCATAAAAAGTTCAAAATCTTTGAAAATTGCATCACAAAAATATTTTCTGCATAGCATAGCATGAGCATTTTTCGGATCGAGTTTGACAATTGAACAAGTCTAAGTAAAATCCGGAGATTGGAGCTTGATTGGACCTTATAATCTACCTAATAACAGGAACCTTATAGGAACTGGGTTTGAGGTACTTCAGGTCTAGTTGACTTAATTCTTTGAGGATCACGAGACTTGGTTCAATGGATTCTTGACTGCCTAAGTAGAGTATTTCGGAGCACACGTACGACTCTTGTTGATAATGACCTAACTTGGACACTTGCACCTTTCACATGGCTCAACTCAGTTGGAGTGGTGAGGGGATTGGATTTGCCGGTATGAGACGCACACAAGTGGAAACACTTGTCCTCCTCTAGGGAGGGAAGTGCACCCCAACCCGTCCAGTGATTAGGAAGTCTAAAGACAGGAGGCTGTGGGTTGCGATAAAGCTTCAAAAGAGGGATAGTCTACTGGCTCAAGAGGAAAAACTCCTTATGTAAATGCTGCTGTGAATAGTATTTCAAAAAAAAAAAAAAAAGTTCAGGCATGTACAAAAATAAAAAGCCTGCAAAGTATGTACATATGTTGTAAAGTCAATAAGCAAGCTTGAGTTCCAAAGTCATATCATGTGAGCCTGCAGCAGGATGACTTGACTACACTGGTCTTGCATCCAAGGATAGGTAGCTACACTGGCTACCATCCATTCTTCTCTTCACCCCCTCCTCTTGAGCTGGTTGCCACTTGAACTTAGAAGGGAATACCCCGCTCCTCGAGGATGGAGTTGCTGGATTGGGGAATCATTGGGTTGTCATACTGGAGAAGTCAGTCTCTTTGTCATTCTAGTTGGGGAGAGCCACCATCACTTACACTGTACAAGTCAGATTCATAGTCGTAAGAGTTTGCGTATGAGTTGAGATATTTCTGACCTGGCTATTGAGGAGACTTGAGCAGAGTTTTGGGATTCTCAAGGACTGTTGGATTTCAAATTCGGTTCTCAATAAGGTTCCGCCCGCACTAAAATTCCAAAGGTCCGACTTAAGCTCCAAACTTTGATTTTGTGAAGACAAGTTTGATAATTAAACTTAGTCCACCTTTCTTCTTTTTCTTTTCTTTGTTTTTCTTTTCTGCACTTATTGCATAAGTGTTTGCTAGGGACTAGCAAAGGCAAGTATAGGGGGATGATGAATCCACGTTTCATCATCTTTATTCTATCATTTTGGCCTTAAAAACCCTAGTAAATGCGTGTAAATAGGCTTAATATAGGCATTTTAGCATTCATGCATATGTATGTAAATATTGTATAAAATGCGGTTTTTAAAGCCAAAATTATAGAATAAAGAAAAGAAAAGAAAAAGAATAAAATATTGTAAATATTTTATGACCCGAAACCCCGAGACCTAGACATCTTGATGAATAGGTCGACAAGGAATAAAGTAGGGGGAGATAAGGGCCAAAACACAGATAAAATACCTATACAACCTATTCATTCTTTATTCATTTTGGGACCTATTTTTGGTTCCACTTTTTATACATCAAATAAAGAAACTTTGTACATAAAAGTTGTAGATAAATTAATAAAGAAAAAGACAAAATTGATTTCACAGAAAAAGAATGAACAGATGAAAAGATATGGTCTGAATAAGAATCCAAAATCCCAACTTCCCAGACCCGTATCTCACAAACGACAACTCCAAATGCAGTGTGCTCACCTTTAATTGTATATAGAATAAAATAATCTACCCAATGGTGGTGGTTTCACATTTGGCGGAGCTACGGTTTGAAAGTTGGGTTTTGAACCCTCATTGTATACTTGTACTGAATAAAATATTCACTTTATTCTTAATTCATTATTTATTCATTTTTTTATATTTTTATAATTTTGTAAATATTACTTATAATAATTATGTGCATTAAAATCAGAATAAAAATGTAAATAAAAATCAAAATAAAAATACTTGTATATACATTACCAGGTATAATACCTATACACATACCTATAATGTTACTATTTGTATTTTATTAAATACACAAAACATATCAGAAAAATAAAATAAAAATATAGTTATGTGTATAAAAGTATGTTATAATTTTATAAAATACTAAATAAAATTAGTAAAGAAATAAAATACCTAAATAAAAATAAAATACTAAAACACATAGGTATTATACCTATATAGGGTTAAAAAGGTAACTTATAAAAATAAATCTCATAAAAATAAATAAAAATCGGAATTAAATACTACATAAAATTTTGAACATTTTTTATTTTATAACTTTTATTTAATTCGGCCATTTAATATTTTAAATTGATTTAATAAGATTTTATTTTGGGGTTTTTCCTGGTTGGTCCACGTGGACCAACCAGGAGGCAGTCAGCGTTGACCCCAGGTCAACTGCCTGCCCTACCCCCCTGTAAACCTGTCAGACTTGGTTTTTGAGCTTTTTCTTGGCTTTTTCCCAGCCGAGTCTTGCACTATTTCATATCACTTCCTTCTGCAAAAATCTCCCCTGTAGATTCATCTTGCCCGCGGAGTGTTTACATTGGGCTATGGATCAAGGAGCCGCTCCAGGGATCTTGATCTTTGAGCCTCTGCCACCTCGAGTCAAACCACATAAAACCGACCCCCCTCTTTCCCTTTGATTTTTGAGTCCCCTTGGTCCACCCCTCTCCGCCTCTCTTGTGCTCCAAGCCTTGCCGGAGGTGACAGCTCCGCCGCGAGCTTCTCAGCCAGGGCGAACGAGGTCGAGGGACGCTCCAGCACCTCCGCCAACCGCCGGCGTCGAGGTAACCTTCATCCTCTGGCTCCGGCCATCGAGGGCTTCCACCCCGCTTTTTCTTTCATGCGTTTTATTCCTGTTAGCTTTAGGATCGAAAACCCCAAAAAAATTTGACGTTCCATCGCTTATTTCGCCCATTCACCCATCATCGCCGGAGCGCAACTCCGGCCACCATCGACCACTCCACCTTGCGCTTAGATTAGGTCCTCGCGAGGCCCAGGCAATTTGCCCTGGGCCTTCTCACCACCTTTTGCAGGTCAAACCCACTTGAAGGCGTCTGGAGGCGAGTTTTGACGCTCGCCGGAGCGTGGCTGGGCCCCCCAGCTCCGCCACCTTCGCCAGAGCACCTCGGCCGCCGCCGAGGCATTTTGCAGCCCCCAGCAGATCGACGAAGACCTGAGGAGTCTCCAGCCCCGTTTTGAAGCCGAAAGAGCAATCGGAGAAGGAGCTTGAGCTCGGCGAACTTCGGTTCGCCGGAGTTCTTCGCGGTTCTTGCTCCGCCCTTCAGCGCCGTTGGATCGAGGCAGAGCTCCAGTTCGCGTGTGGGCCGTTGGATCCTCCTTCGCCTCGACCGTCAGATCAACCAGGGAGGATCTAATCTCAACCGCACACGGCCAACCGTCATCGGCCGCCGAGGACACGCCACGTGGATAAGTGAAGCGCATCCAGCCGTTGGATCGCGCCTCGTCGCCCAGCCGTTGGATGCGTGCCACGCGTCCTCATCAGAGCGCCCGGGCGAGGGTATTTTGCATCTCAACCCTCGCCATTTTTGTATTTAATATTCAGTTTTTAAACTTTCGTCTGTAGCGTAAAAAGTTTGTAATATTTGCAAAAAGACCCTCGAACTTTCTTTATTTGCAGTTAGGTCCTCGCCACGTCACCTCACGTGACCAGTTCACGTGAGGGGGTGGGCATTTTGCAGAGGAACCCTCGGTCTTTTGTTTATTTCGTTTTAGTCTTAAAACTTTCGAAGCACGTGTAATATTTTTGGTTATTTTGCAACTTGGCCCCCAGGGTTTTGTTTTATTGCACTTTGGTCCCTCCCAGGCGCGTGCAAGTCACGCGCCCTGGTGGGTAAATTGCCAGGAGGCCCAGGCGGTTTTGTTAATTGTCTTTTAGTGCCAAAAGTTGAATATTAAGAGTATATTTTTTTGGAAAATTGCTTGTATGCCCCTGGATGTTTTGGATATTGCATTTATGCCCCTGCCAGGCCTGATTATTAATTGGATGTTTGTTGTAATTATTTGAAATATCATTTTAACTCCAAAAATCCCACAAAAATAGGCTTAAGTTCCTGGATAGGTGTACTTTAACGCTATCTAATTAGTTTTTGATTTTATTTGATTTTCCTATTTATTAAAAATCAAAAACTCTCATTTTGTGCACTGTCTAGCTTAGAAAATACCAAAAAAATATTAAAACACCTCCAAAAATTCCAAAAAAATCACCGAGTGTCTATTTTATTATCTTTTAGTGTCAGTCCAAAAATCATTAAAAATTTCAAAAGAAAAACACTAAAAAATTAAAAACTCTCAAAAACTTCAAAAAAAATATACAAAATAGTAGAAAAATCAAAAAAATACAAACTTAGCTTCTGTTTATCCCTTATTTTGTCCTTCTTATTTGAAAAATAGTGTGAAATATTTTTGCTACTGGTTGGTATTTTTAGATTCCATTTTACTCACAGCCAGCCTTGTTTGCACTGTTTTCTCTTATTTCAGCTTTTAAAAATATCAAAAACACTTTGAAAAATCCCTAAAAATCACAAAAACAGTAAAAAACCCTAAAAAGACCAAAGACATTTTATTCCTGAATTTTTGATTATTTTTGCACCATTTTATAAATATTCTACCTTGCCTTTTATTATATTGCCTTTACTTTCCAATATTGAAAAAGAAAAATAAAAAAATATAAAATATAAAATATAAAAATCAGAAAATTAAAAATCAAATACAAAATTAAAAATTAAAAAAAATTAAAAAAAATTAAAAATAAAAACCCACAAAAATTCCTTTGCTTGCTTAGTGTAGACACTCACACACTCACACACTTTAGCATTCATTTGCTTGGACTACACTGTTTGCTCTCTGTGTTCGAACTCTCTGCATACTTGCCCTTTACATCATTTGTGCAGAGTTAAAAATAAATTTTAACTCCACATTGTTTCTAATTTATTGATCTTAGTGTGGGTTAATTGTTGATTAAATTCGGATTTTGATTGGTCGACACTGCGACTGAGTTCACGCTTTGTGTTGAACTTAAGACCGTCGAAATTCGAGTTTATCATTTAGCTTAGATTAGTTTACTTTTTGCAGAGTTATATTTTTGTAATAATACAGGGACTTGGACTTGAACTTTGGTGACTACCGGGGTCTGTTTCGCCTAGCACCGGTGTGCTCGGGGGACCCTACCGTTGTTTGTGGTTTTTGCCGTTTTTCTTTTCTTTGATTTCACGTGGATTTCTGTGCTTGAGCCCCTAGACTTATGTTTTTATTTTCATTGAGCCAGGTAGCATTAGGTCCAAAGCCCTAATAGAATATCTGTTCCTATAGAACGTGCTTGGATCTAGACAAATAAACCCGTGCTTCACGATAATAGAAATTTCTGCTTAGGACGGTTCTCGCATTGCATCCATATAGGTAGTTTAAATTTATGCGGAAATCATAATTGCATGTAGACTGCTGGAGTCAGGTAAGTCTTCTATCTCGTGCATGCATCATTGATTTTATCGTGCATCGGCTTTTCCGCTTTCCTCCCCCTGTTTTTCTGGACTTAGGAATAAAAGGAAATCGGAAAATTCGTTAGATGATTTTTGAAAAAGACATAAAAAGAAAAACAATAAAATCGGGACTACTAATCACACTTGATCTAAAAGACACCTCATTTAAAAAATCTGTCTTGGGGAGAGTAACCACCTCCTTGTCTGGCTTGGATGAGCGAGAGAGTGACCCGCATCCTAGGCTAGAGCCATATCCGATTTCTTGACTGACTACCGGCCTTTTATTCGGGACAGTTGGTTGAGAATATTGGATTCCTATCATCTCACGTAATCGCTCTGAAAAACTGACTTGCTCACCTAAAATAAATTTGACAAGATAATTGATCGATCTCTTACGGTCTTCAGCTCAGTGTGAGTAGGTGAATCGGGGGTTTTTGCTTTCTCATCTTGTGTGTTTCCAGATCCCATCTGTCTTCTCCCCTCTATCTTCTCTTCTAGTTATTCATCTATCTTTCTCCCACCCACCCTCCCTTCAATCTTTTCTCTTCCTCTACTGTACCCCTGGATGATGGATCCCCCTCACTTCTGGCCCACTCTTGCGGCTTCTCCATCTTTTGACCATCAGTCCAGTCCACCTTCGAGGGAGGTCGGATCTCCGACCAACCTCCCGCTCCCTCCCTCCCATCCCTTTCATTATTCTGGGCATGCTGTGCTAGAAGTCTGCAGAGACCAGAGGGAGCAGATGCAAGGCCTGGACGATGCCATTGCTGAGTTGACAGTGCACCTCGTACGTGATCAGAGAGAGCAGATACAACTATCAGATGCCTCATATGCCAGATTGATGGATGAGCATAGAGGACAGGGAGCTCAGTCAACTTCTACACTAGGTCCATTCATTCTAGATTTGGAGCTTATTCAGAGACTGCCGACATTTTCAGGGGAGGTGCACGAGGAGCCCTATCTTCACATGTCCGACTTCGAGGAGTTTTGCAGAGCACAGATTTATTCAGATATCACTGCAGAGGAGATGATGCTGAAGACCTTCCCATTCACACTTCAGGACAGAGCCATGCAATGGCACCGACGGTTGGGAAGGAGATTCGCTACGTGGGGAGAGCTACGCTGAGAGTTTTACAGAGATACTTTCCCCAGCGTAGAGCAGAGATGATGCGGTCCTTGATCACAGAGTTTTCAGTAGACCCCCAGGAGCCACTGCAGGAGGCATGGCTGAGGTTTCTTGACCTCTTGAGGAGATTTCCCGAGCACGGACTTTCATTGACAGACCTGATTGAGATCTCCATGTGGGGGATGACCGCGGATCAGATAGCACTGGTGATTACCTCATGTGGCGGTTCACACTGCAATTTTGACATTGACTTACTCGATACCATCTCGAGGTTACTTTCACAGAGACCATCTTCACGAGATACCGTAGTCGGGACAACACATGAAGATGTTGCAGTACCAGTAGGGTGTGTCACACTACACGACGACACAGTTTCTACACACCAACCCGAGGACTTGGATTCTGCAGCACCACAGAGTATAGATGAGATGACCGCTATAGTGGAGGTTCTGACCCAGCATCTACTCGAGTTCCCGTTGGTCTTCCAGCTAGAGTTCGAGTCAGCCCCAGAGTTCTCAGTCGACGATTCTTGGATATCAGATCTTCTGATACTCCAAGAGATGGAGGAGCCCCCACTAATACAGCCATCGATTCAGCCTTTACAGATTCCAGCCTCGGATGACAGCTTCTTTTCTGCAGAGACACTTCTCGGAGTCAGATAAACAGATAGACACCATGACTCAACCCAGCAGCCACAACTCGATATGGGACACCACTTCGAGAGGTCAGATATAGAGAGTCCCATATTCGAGCCGTTTGTCCTCCACTTTGATGAGACAGATATACTCACTGAGGACCAGATGACAGCCAGCATTGCCGCAGAGTGAGGATCAGTCATAGCCACAGTGCCAGCCTCCGCGGTGTTGAGCAGTACCTTCTCCTGCTTCCAGATTGCCGAGAGCCACACTTCAGATGATGATGCAGTCTGATGCATAGAGTGGATACTTGACAGCAGCACAGATGCCCTTCTAGATCATGATCCTCTATTTCTCACTGATGATCTTGCATTTCTCCCCAAGGGTTATCTGCGGGAGAATGCCACACCCGATGAGTACTCGGTTTCACCTTCTGAGAGTGTATCCGATCTGGCAAATGACGAAACTGAGTATTATGATCCTTCTGATTCTGAGTGTTCTCACCTCGACGACCCTCGTGAGGATGAGCCGCTCCTTGGACAGCAGCTAGAGGTACCTGGAGCACCACATCTTCTCGACCTTGTTGTGGTGCTCCGGTGAACCTCCGCCCATCTTGAGACCTCCAGTCATTAGAGGACTTCACCGGTGAACTTTTGGGTCACCTTGGAGCCTCAACACCTAACAGAGAAACAAGATTGGGCAGGAGGAAGCTCGCCCAGGCGAGCCTTCTTCCCGGTTCTTCGTAATCACCTCTCCGTCGTTGGATCAAGAACGGTGGCCCAGTTCTAATCAGAGCCGTTGGATTTCGCCATGTCTTCATCGTCCGATCGCGATCCGCGATCTAATCCGGAGTGTCCAACGGTGAAACATCATCGACGCGCGAGGTGTTGACACGTGTTAAGTGAAGAGATCCAGACCATCCGCTCACGCGCAAGTTAGAGGTAATTGCATATATATATACCTACCTTTTGTATTTTATGATTTAATCATGTAAATAAAAGTTAACATTTATAAATAATTAGATATTTTGCATTGGACCCTCCGAACTTTCTTTATTTGCATTTGGGTCCAGTTCATGTCACCTCACGTGTCGTCCAACGTGAGGTGGCGAAATTGCCGCGACACCCCTGTGTATTTTTGTATTTCTAAAAAGTCCAATAAAATTTAAAGCATGTTATATATTTTTTTGTGAAAATTACTGGAAGGCCCCCAAACTTTTTATATTTGCATTTTGATCCCTCTTAGCGTACCTCACGTGTTGTCCCACGTGATGGGTAAATTACATGTGTACTCCTAGCATTTTTGTATTTTCAGAATAGTTCATTAAATTTTTAATTATGTTATATATTTCTAGCACTTTTGCACAAAGCCCCTGCATTTTATTTTTATTGCAAAAATGCCATGTTAGGACATATTTTTGTGTTATTTATATATTTATAAGAAATACCTACTGAGCTCCTAAAATACAAAAAAATAGGGATAAATATTTCATGCCATGTAGTTTCACGCTCATATTTTTAATTAGCATTTTTTGAATTTTTATCTATTTATTAAAAATGAAATGGAGCCTCTTTATTCCCTATTTTATCAAGAAAATACCAAAAAAATATAAAAATGTATCTAAAAATTCCAATATATATAGTATATTTTGACCTATTTTATTTATAGATCAAAAATCATTAAAAATGGAAAAACAAAAGCTCTAAAAATTAAAAAACCCTAAAATCTCTTATAAAAAATTAAAAAAAAACCTTTAAAATCCAAAAAAATATATTTTATATTTTATATTTTTATTTATATAAATATTTATACATTAAATTTTGTTTGGGTAATTTTGAGATTTATTTACTATTTTTAAAATCCAAGTCAATTTCGGATATCTAATTAATCCCTTATTTGGGATATTTTTTATTTTAAAAATACATAAAAAATAGCAAAAAATTCTGGAAAAATACAAAATTATTGGAAAAAATATTAAAACCCCCAAAACAAGTTATGTTCTGAATTTTATCTATATTTAGTAGTATTTATAAATACATTATTATATACTAAGTATATATACCCTTATATATGTTATAATGTTTGTATAAAAAGAAAAATAAAATATAAAAAGATAAAAATATAAAAAGAAAATATATAATCAGAAAATTAAAAATAAAATTAAAAAATATAAAATTAAAGATCCACAAAAATAATAAGAATGGACAAAAGATAAAAGACAAAATTTTTATGCATTGTATTTTGCCTCCTTCTATTGTTTGCTCCTAGTGTTCAACCTTTACACATATTTACACGCTATACACGTTGTTGTAGAGTTATAATAAATTTTAATCCACATTTTTAATTTTCATTGATTTATTCTTATTGTAGGTTAATTGTTGATTAACCGAGGTTTATTGAGCGAGCATCGACTATTGATCCAACTTGTGGATTAATGCGACCCTCGATTCGACCTCAGTTATCAAGTAGATAATATATACATGTTCTGATCATAAGGGGGGAGTTTGGTGCGTTGTACACACATAGGGAGAGATAGTTGGAAGAACGGCTTGGGTGTGTGATTATGTGCTAGTGCAACTAGAGTGGATGGTGCCACATGTCGTTGTTGGAGGTATTTCAAGTGTTAACATCATGAAAGGTGTTCCAAGATGTGGTATGAAGTTGAAAATATGGTGAATGTGATATCTTATAGAGGCATGAATGGAAACTTGGGGGTTTCCCAAGAGAAGCAAATGATCTCGAATGGATACCAAATTTTATGCCCTGCATTATTGAGGACTCTTACCACTGTGTAATGAACTTGAGAGTAAAATAATAATATTCGTAAATATAAGTCATTGAATAACTAAATACACATACGAGACAAGTAATCGAGTGTGAGTTAGTGTAGCCTTTTTTAGGTTTGTTTCTCAGTGCATGCATGTGTACCATGAGAGAGAGCAAATACACTTTACTTGCTTACCATTACAGTATTGGTTATTCTCGTTGCTAGGCAATTTATCCTAACATACTTTCATGTGGACACCATAGATGGAGCTGAGCGGCCACCGTAACAGTAGTTATCGAGACGAGATAGAAATTCCTCAAATATATTTGCACCGAACAGTGGGGGGTGCGGGTGTGTATGTGTGTGTGTGTGTGTGTGTGTGTGTGTGATTTTTGAATAATTTCCTTCTTTCCAGTGCATTATTCGATTTCTTTTGGAGACATTGTAATAAGATACTTCTAAGAGTTTTTGGTATACCTTTTATAATATACTTATGTATCCCAATTTGAACAAGGGTATGTGAATATGAATAATGAAAATGATTATGTTCTATTTCATTTTGTATTATTTCTCTTGTTATTTTAAATTTTGATGTATTAGTAATATGAATGAGATGGTTTACTGAGTAGCAAAGATCGGGGTGAAAGTAGAACTGTAGGTGACTAGAGTGGGAAAGATGTCACGTTGAACAACTACCTTGGAGGTAGACTCGTTGGTATCCATTTGTCGAGCAAAAGTATCACAATCATGAAAAACTACGAGCGAAGAAAAGGTCAATATTATAAGCTAAACTAAAACGAAGAAATGTATTACTTACAACATGGGTGGGTTTCATCATTCTCTAATTAAACAGTGGTCTTGTGCCACACCAGAGGAACATGACGATTAAGGAGAGGGGAATGGATTGTCTGCAGTACTGCAGATTTTGCATCCACCGCCTGAACCGCTCGATCTTGATCGAGGGGTTCACACGAATTTGCACGGTAAGGCCCACAAAAAATGTGAATTCGTACGAACCGCTTGATCAAGATCGAGCGGTTCCAAGGATTCACACTTTTACCGTAGATGTCTGCAGTATTGCAGACGATCCTCACTATTAAAGAGGGCCCCCTTTAAGAAGGTTGAGAGGATGGGGTCCGAGATTTCAAATCCCGATCTATAAAGTGAGATCGATCATCCCAAGAAGTCAGAAATATAACCTCGTCTATAAGGGAAAGGGGAAAATGAATTTTTTTCAAATTTTTGTGTTAAAGAAAGTTTTCAGGAAAGATCCTATGAAACGATGTCCCTTGAAAAAAATAAACCGGTTCCTATCTGTAAGGAAATTAATGAAAAGTAGGGGACCCCAAGATCAAGAACCTCCTATGTATATGTCGAACCATTATACAGAGAAATAGACCGAACCATCGCTTCATCTTAGTTTAGTTCGATAACATTGACAGTACAAAATGGGTCGTAACATGAACACGACAGTTATAGGGCCATAAGTGCAATTGCAATATCTTCTCGGAGCCCAAGTGCGAAATTCCCCAAGTTCTGGAGTCGGCGTATATGAAAGACGATCTTTGCGAAGGGTCGCATATACAAAAATCCAAATAAAAGCACGGATTGACTCGTCATTTTCGGCGATCTTGACCGACCCCCCTTCAACGGGTGCCCTCGAACAGGAAGTAAACCGCGTCCACCACCACAACTTCGACGGCCTCAAGTGATCGACACGTGGAACGACTACGTCGAACTGTTCAGCTCCTGTTTTGAATTGGATGGAGAGACATAAGACGAGACAGCATCTGCCCTTCCGTTGGAACCCCATCTGCAATAATTGTAGATAGGTGAGGTTATCGCAGGAGCACACATCCATGTCGGGAATTCGCCTTCTCTGTTTCCATGCGTCTGGTAATTCCTGGAGTATTCAATCTTGTTTGCCACCTCATCAGAGCCAAAGTAGCCAAAAAAATACCAAAGTTAGAAGCAGGTCAATAATTTCATGGATTTACACATGCAGAGCAATACTCCTAAACTAATACCCATCCCCTACGTCGCAACTCCTTAGAGCACCACACCTCCATGTATGCACTATAACAAATCATACTATAAGGGATGCCATTTGAGGACATTCATAGAACAACCGCCCCCTTTGACACCATAGGGACGGTCGCTATCCGACCGTCTCCAATACAAAACACAAGGGACCTTCGGAAGGAAGAGGATCCTCTATTACAGAGAGGATTGCAGCAGAGGTGTTGTAATCCTCTTTAGATTTTTTGTGATTTTGATTCCAAAATCCAACTTTATAGATTGAACATTATATTAATGCTCTACATATCTTCCAAATTTGAATATTAGATAAAATAGCAAATAATGTTGAATTTAAGTGACATTTGGAAGATATGTAGAACATTAATCTAAGATTCAATCTATAAAGTTGAATTTTGGAATCAAAATAAAAAAAAATTAAAGAGGATTACAGCATCTCTGTTGCAATCCTCTCTACAGCAGAGGATCCTCTTCCCCTCCGGGAATCCCCATACCTTCTACGAGAAACTGTAGGGGCAAGCATAAGTATAATTGTCTCTTGTGCCATCCTTATGGGATTGCCAGTACACTCGTCCCCTCTAAGATAACGGAAAAAAACTATTGCCCCTACCTCACAATTGGACAGTTCGAAGCGGATTAAGTTATCAGAGGGGACAAGTTTTAAGTTTAATCGCACCCTAGCAATTTCTGAGCATCTCTTTTTAATAAGAAATACAGATGGGACGGTTTGGATGAGCATCCCTTCCGATCCCACGCTTGTTATAGAAGAGACAGTCATAACCGTCTTATGCTCTTGTAAGGGAGGACGGCCACAGTGACCGTCTCCTCTGGATCATGTGGTGCCAGCTAAGCAAAAATTTTCACTTAGAGGAGATAGTTTACTAATAGATGTCTTGATTTTCTGCATTGTGGTTATCCCCGACGGTCCCATTGTCTAGCACATGACATCCAAGCCTTTTTCTTCTCATTGCACGATTGTCCTTCCGCTCTTCTCATTTCTTTCCCTCTACATCGTCGCAATCTGCTCCACAATCGTGTCTCCATTGCAACCTAACACCTTGCCACCGCATCTCCGATGTGTCCTCCACCTTGCCACATCCTTCACATCTATGTTTCCACCTCGTTGCAGCCTCCACGTCTTTGTCGTGTCCTCTACCTCTTCACGGCCACCACGTCTCCATCGCATCTTCCCTGTCGTCGTCGCGACCACACCCTTCTCGAGGAGCTCTTTCTCAATCGCGTGTATGATTTTCGTATTATTAATTTTTACTTGGTATAATCTTATGCGAGTAGAAATGCAAGATATTGAAACTAATTTTATCCATTCAACCTCGTGAATATTCCTTAATAATTGTATCCGCATCTTTTACATTTATATTGGTGAAACTTCCGCCAACCTAACACAACATGATGCATGTTTAATTAGCATGAATTCTACTTGTTTTTGGTTTGATATTATACCAATCAACAATTCATCGAAATCCTAATCGAATGACTAGATTGTTATTGGACTGTATACGATTAATGATAGTAGCTTTGAGACAATGATGGAATCAGTACATGGTTTATATATCGCATAAGTTAGGTTAATTCAAGCTGAAAGTGAGATTAGAATGATACAAGAGTCGGTCTTTCTCTCTTATAGTCTAGATTACAACTTTTAGTGAGTCAGCATATGCTGTGACCAATCGTTCTCTCACCCTATTTGCCTCGTCCTACGTGACCCTTGCTCAATGCAGTCATAATACTACTACATTATCGTACCTTACAAGAGTGATATGGAATAGACTTCACTACTTATCCGTACTTAGCACTATGTGTATGGCAGACGAAAGACGACATTGGTAATGGTCGTTTTGTCGGTGGATAACATCAATGTGAGGGGAGTTCATAATATTTTAATTGATCTAGCCAACTTAACATATTTAATGAAAATCATAATTTATCTTAAAATGAAGGGTCTTTCCTCTAACATCGAGTTGATTTGTTATTTATCTGATTTTAATTACGATAACAACTCTATTATAATCATAGCATGTACCTCAACCTTAGAAAGTGTCATTCTTTACTTATCTTGAGGTACACTACAAAAAAAGACGGGATTGACGTGCACAGCTCTGTGTGCACTAGGCGAGCACATGTGCTCGCTCAGTCATGGGCGAGCACACGAAGAACACATGTGCTCGCCCATGGGGGTCGCCGGTTTGAATTATGTGGAGCGGCGCGATTACCAATTTGAACGAGCACATGTGCTCGCTTACATGTGCTCGCCCACTTGAATTTATTTGCGCGGATAACTTTAGCGCATGGTAAATTATCGGCGAGCACTTGGCGACGGCCTGGCGAGCACTTAAGTGTGTTCGTCCAAGTCCATAAACAAAACCTCGCGCGGCCCCTTCTTCCTCATTCTCACGCATCCCTCCCCTAAAATCTTCCCTCCGGTGACCCGCCACCCCTCCGCCCCGACACTGGCGCCCTCCGCTTTCGTCTTTTGAGTAGATATACATCTACCATTCAGTATAATCCTTCCTCCTTTCTCTTTTTTTAAGATTTCATTACATATTTGTATTGTTTCGATAATTTAGGGTTTCAATTTTTTTGATTTTTTTTGTTGGATGTAGTGTATTGTTTTGATAGTTTAAATATTTTTTACATGTTTAGGATAATAGTGGATCACTATAGTGTTGTAATTTCGATTGTGGTTGTCTCAATAATATGTATAATTTTTATGCTCTGTAGGTGTTCGATAAAATGCCTCAACCAACATTATGTTTAGACTTTGTAAATTATACATGATAAAATGTCCATTACAACATCTATACTAGTTAGTATTGTTAATTTTCTTAAAAAGATTAGTTATGAAACTTGTGAATAATATTACTTAGCCAACTTCAATAGAGTAGATATTAGATATGATGAACATCATTAATAATAGTTTGAAAATTTCATATCGTGTTGATATGAGATATGATATACACCAATGTTTCTTTTGTGATAATTTATTAGCACATTAAATTCTAGTTAATGTGACCAATTATATCACATTAACTTATAGTTAGGTTAATTAATTATAAGGCAAAAACGCTAACCACTAATTAGAATATTAAATCGCACAAAATCCTTCACACACAGTGCGTCCTTCCACACCGGGTGGTGTGTGGCCCTGCACAACGGGAGGCGTGTGCAACACATTGGAGGATTTGATCACCTCTAACTGTGTTATATTTTTTTATTTTTTCACATCACTATTGGACTCACTTTGGGATGTTTATCCCAGACCAATGGTCGTGGATTTTGATGTTTGCATGTTTGAATTTTTTTTGCAGGTGCCCCTCAACTCTTAGTGACCCAAGCACTGTATTAGGCACTAAATTAGGATCACACTTATCCCTATCTCCATTGTTAACCAATCAAATTTACGTAATTGGCCGGCTAATATAAATGAATAAATATTTTAAAATTATTTTATAGTCTCATTTGCAACACGTACAAATGTATGAAGTAAAGTGATCTTAAAGTATTACATTTATATTAGCTTTCCTTAGTTCAGAGATCCCGGACTAAGGGGGTCTGTAAGGATTCAAATTTATTAAAAGGTGATCGTTGTCACAAGGTCTTTATTTCTTACGGAAATTCGGTTCATAACCCATTCCTCTTCGGTAGACCAAATCAATCATAGTTACTATCGAAATAATCACTAATATGATTATTTTGATAGTTAATTACGATTGATTTATGAGGTATACGGGAGAGGTGCAGGGTTATGCTGCCGAATTTTCGTTAGAAATAAAGATGCTTGTAACAACGATCATCTTTTAGTAAGTTTGAATCCTTATGGACGGACTCAGGTGATAACATAATTAATACACTTCTCTTCTCATCTTTTATCTCAATAATGTGATACATTTAGATATTTTCAATTTCTTATATTTGACATTATAAATTATATAATTCAGGTTCATCAATATGACAAATAGAGAGTGGATGTACAACCGTGTAGTAGATGGACGTATAGCAGATACCTTTCAAAGAGGTGTTCATGAATTTATACAGTTTGCTTACGCACAAGGTTCCCATATCGTGGATTCAGATGGAACTATCTCGTGTCTGTGTAAGAAATATTGTCTAATGAGGAAGAGATCAAAAGATGAAACTAAGTTACATCTTTATAGAATGGGTTTCATTAAAGGATATCAGATTTGGTGGAGGCATGGTGAGGATTTCGAGGACAGTATGAATGATGCGGAAGAAGCTGACAATATTAATCCTTTTGCAGATATGGTTATGGACGCTGCGGGTCCAGAATTTAATGCTACTTTATTAGATGATGAGGAACCATATGAAGAGTCTGCAGAATTTTACGAGCTGTTGAAAAAAGCGGAAGAGCTATTGTGGTTGGGTTGCAAGACATATTCAAAATTTTCTGCGGTTTCGGATCTTCTATCGATGAAGATGGAGTATAATATGATCGATCGTAATTTTAATGCAATGCTGAGGATTATTAAGAAAATGTTACCAGAAGATGCATAATTACCTGATAATTATTACAAAACAAAAAAGATGATGCAGAAAATGGGTTTAGCGGAAGTTAAAATAGACTCATGCATAAATCACCATATTTTATATTATAGTGAACACCAACATTTACAACGGTGTCTTGAATGTAATGAGCCAAGATATCAGACAGCTACTAAGAGTGGAACAAAAATATCGAGAAAGATTCTGCGTTATTTCCCGTTGACTCCAAGATTGAAACGACTATATTATTGCAAAGAAACAGCGAAGTACATGACATGGCACGCTAGAACATAAAGTTGATAAGTATATGGAGCATCCATCCGAGTCTGGTTGTTGGAAAGAATTGATGTCAGCTTTTCCTACATTTAACGATGAAAAGAGGAATTGCGTTATAGGTTTATGTACAGACGGGTTTAATCCTCATGGAAGAAGTAAATATTACTCTTGCTGGCCAGTAATGACAACACCATATAATCTACCTCCATGGTTATGTAATAAGCGACAGTTTATGTTTCTTTCGTTGTTGGTACCAGGACCTACACATCCGGGAAAATACATTGACGTTTATTTACGTCCTCTTATCGATGAGTTGAAAATGTTATGGGTCGATGGAGTTGATACATATGATGTTAATAAGAGTCAAATATTTAACATGAAAGTAGATCTGCTTTGGACGATAAATGACTTCCCAGCATATGGAATGTTATCTGGATGGAGTACGCATGGACGTAAAAGTTGTTCATTTTGTATGGAGAGTACTAAATCATTCCAGCTTCAACACGGTCAGAAACCATATTTTTTTTATTGTCACAGACGATTTCTTCTAAATAATCATCCATATCGAAAACAGAAGCAGTCTTTTAAAAGGAACATAATTGATCTTTCAGATCCTCCACCATTTAAGACAGGTGATATGATATTATCATACTTGGAACAATTACAGAAATCAGCCTTAGAGAATGGAGATAAAACAAAAAACCTTTCTGATTTTGGTGACCGTTATAATTGGATTAAGAAGAGTATATTTTGGGAGTTACCATATTGAAGTAAGTTACTGATACGACACAACTTAGATGTTATGCATATGCGATGATGGTGGATCAGGTGACGAAGCTCCGAGAAGAGTTCACGGCGTACATGTAAGTATTCTACATATAGAATGAGTAATAATTTTATATTTCTATATCTACAAAATGCAATTAATAGATATATATCTTCTATATTTAATATAGGTCGCAAGGGCGTGCATCACAACCTGAAGAGATTGAATCTGATGACGAAGAGGAGGAGGATAACGACCTTGAAGAAGAGGCACACATGTATGCGAGGTTCAAAGAAAAGGAGAAGGAAAAAAAGAAATCAAAGCATGGTTTAATGTCTAAATTTTTTAGATCAAGGAAGAAGTAATTTTTTGTTGGTTTTGACTTGTATTGTTGTTAAACTTTTAGCACGTCTTTTAATATATATGAACTTTGATAATATAATTTATTGTAATTTACTTGTCGTTGTTGCTTCAAAAATATATTTGTAATATTTAGATGTTAAATTTGAGTGTTTATTTCTAAGTTCATGTATATTGCGTGACTTTCACTTGTAAGTGCTAGTTATCTTAGTTAACGAACTGTTATAATATATATACCCTTAGGGAGCTCTTATAAGTACCTGCGGTGGTTTATTGACAGGCTATACAGGTTCGACAGGGCGTCAAAACCCCGTCGAACATGTATATTTTTTTCCTGGAAATCAGTTTGGGCGAGCACATGTGCTCGCCAGGTGCTCCGTCATTGATCGTCATATTTAATGGAGGTGATCACTTCGGCGAGCACATCTGTGCCCGCCAGACAGGGGGTGAGCACATAGCGTCCAAATGTGCTCGCCCACCAGCCGGAGCGACTCTCATATAAGCAAGCACGCCCTGAATGAGCACATGTGCTCGCCCACCACTCGGGCGTGTACATGGCGGGCACTAGGCGTGCACATAAGGAGCATTTATGTGCACGCCAATCCCGCCTTTTTTTGTAGTGGTAGGAAATTGGATAAACAAAAGATTCGATGAATAAAATATGTTACATATTTTCTAGATTGGGCATCTCAATTCGAAAGGATGTACGATGTAGTTGGAGATTGTCACGTCTTGAGATCCGGATTACCCGCTTAAACAACATTAGCATTATATAATTCACGATTGATCGCATCAAGTTACTGAAAAGCAGGGAAATTGTTCCGCGTGATTGAATGATATTCACAATGATATAGCAAGACACATAAAGACATGTGTCACCAAAGAAACATTACATTAATTTCCATATAGGATAACATGTATCAAAAACATTATCATTTTATACATGTATCCCAAAAATATGACAGAAGAGAAAATAAGCACAAAAGAGGTATAAGTATATGTACAAGGCTATCATGTGTACCGTCAAAAGTAAACGTCGTCTGAATACCCAGGTAAGAGTCATGCTAATCAACTACTGTACCGCATGCACCTTCCCTTCACCCTTGTTAGGAACAAAGAAAGTCAACAAATATTGAGTACAAAGATTAAATATTAAACATGAGTTTAGGTGGTTACAAAAGAAAATAAGTGGATAGGAAATGACATCATATAATAGTTTAACTACTTGCACATAAAGAAGGATTATCTAACTAATCAGTGTACTAGTTCTCTTTTCATTCACCATACCCTAATATCAATGTTTAATAGTCTATTTACTGATTATGAGATGATGTCGGAGTAAGAGATCTAGATTTATGTCATGTATTTTCATTTATGTTAAGTGTAGGATGTAGTGATAGATCTCATTAAGATATCTATGCTTGTTGATAATTTCCATGTCACGATATTTTCCTCGACAAAACCTACTAGCAGAACAGTAATTAACCAAACTCAAGCGATGAAGAAGCCTCCCAAGGGACTCACCCGTTTCGCTTCTCCAGTGGAAAAGCGGTCTAGGAGGAACCTAGGCAAAACTCCAGCTACACCCCTGAGACGGGTGGGAGAGACTCTCCAATCCGAGTTACTCCACTCCTGCCCGAACCAATGAAGGAACGGGTTAAAGAAGCCCGAAAAAAATCGAGAGCCTTCCAGCCTAGAAACCCTAACAGAATTCAGGGTCAGCAGAACTAGTCAAGAGAAAACACATGGATCCCATAGAAGCAGAGAAATTACGTGCCCGCAATAAAAATCAGAAAATGGACTAGGATCCTAAACCCGTGTACTAGGCGTTCGCTGCCCAATCTGGACGTCCTAACTCCAACCCAGTTGAGGGTCACCGCACCCTCTCATAGTTGGGTGTAAGGCGCACCATGACCGGCTCAATGCTTGGCATCACTTATTCTCATCTTCCTACTATTGATAGGGATGAAAGAGAGAAAACAACTTAACTCTTCAAGTTCCTTTAAATGTAGTTGAGAAGGAAGAGAATTATTAGGTTGCATCTCTGAAACTTTAAACCCAATACAACTACCATGATTCTTGCTCCCCAACTGTAACCAATTGATACTACGTTGGTGTTATACTGTAATCATATATCTATATTGGAATATGAGCATGATCTACTTACTGGTCTCACCAGTTAAAGGAATACAAAATCGTGATGTCTAGCTATTAACATTTTCACCAGAGTCAAAGAAAAGGGGTGTGTGACCAGTAACATGACCATTTATGCATGTGTTCCAGTATGCATGTTTGGTTGCACCCAACGACCATATATACACAACCATAAGTGCAGAATATGTGAATGATTATTAGTCATTTATGAAGAATTTCTAATGTAGTTGCATTGTGTCTCCCTATGAAATTGGATATTCCCATAATCAATTTGAAGTTCAAGAAGGTTTTTTCTCTCCACTCGTACCAATCCGCTTGCTCGACTTCTGATATTTAAAGTGAGTTGTGTATCGACTCCAATAAGACTGTTGTTTAGGACCATTAAGAGCGAGAATTCGAGTAAGATATGTACTTCTTTGGGAATGAAAAAAATCAATCTACTTTCATTTGGTATTTCAGATGAAATCCTTTTTCCAGTCGCAATGCCCCGAGAACCACAAAAATCATATCATAGTAGTCACGCTCCCCTTCCTCCCAGAGGCCTTATTGCACTGAAAGTTAGGTTTTGGACCCCTATTGTATAGTTTATCCAATTAAAATATTCATTTTATTCATTCTTTATTATTTTTATAATTTTATATTTTTATAATTTTTAAATATTTTTTATAATATATGTACATATTAAAACTAAATAAAACCGTAAATAAAACATTAAAATAAAATACGTATAGAAAATACATAGGTAAAATACATATAATTATACATATATAAGTAATACATATATTTAATTAAGTGTATATAATATACCAGAAAATATAATAAAAATATATTCAAGTGTAAAAAAATAAATTATAATTACATAAAATAATAAACTAAATTAATAAAATAAAAAATACTAAATAAAAATAAAAGATCTAAAAACATAAATAAATATACCTATAAATACATCCCTATCATCGCCGGCCTCCGCGCCACCCTGCTCCTCCAGGTGTGGCAACCCGTTATAGGCCCCTGCCACGCCTACGCTGCCCCACGCTTGCATCGCCTGTAGGTCAGCTCCTCCAGGCCGCCACGCTCCTCCGCCTTTAGGCATGCAAGCGTGAGGTCGCGCCACCTCAACGCACGGCCCACTGCCCCCCTTCTGCCCAGCGTCAACAACGGCGAAGGCACCCCCATGCACAACCCTCCTCCGCTTCTAGCAACGCAGGAACCACCCTCCGCACGCGCCACTGCGCGCGTCGCCGCCCTCAGCCCTAACCGCCAACTCGCGTTGTGAACGGAGAAGAAGAGGTTTCCTTTTGTTTTATTGCCTTTTAATTCCTGTCAAATTTTCACGCATTTATTTTATTATAAATCTAAAAAAATGCAAAATAATAAAATCGTAAAAAGTCATATAAAATTGTAGAAAAATAAAAAATTGTGATTTTAGTTCCTGTTTGTAGATAATTTTCTCTAGTTTTTAAGAAAAATAATTGTTGCAATTTTTTATTTCATTTCATAGTTGTAAATTACGAAATAATCCCGTGTGCTCACTATTTGCATTTTTCTCGAATTTTTATTCATTTTAAAAATCCTAGAAAACTAAAAAAACTATGAAAATTACAGAAAAGAGTGAAAATTCATCAAAATACAAAAAGATTTTATTTGGATATTTTGGAGCTTTTTTATATTTGAAAAATAAAAAATACTGCATTTCTTTGTTCATGAATTTGTTTTGAAAATCATATTTTTGAAAATTTAAAAATTGCAAAAATTAATATCATTAAAATTTTGAAAAAAAATATATAAATAAAAAATTAAAAAAAATAAAAAGGAAAAAAATCACAAAAACCAAGGCAGTTAATATTTGAGATTCTTTTTTCCTTTAATTGATTTTTTATTATTTGAATAACTCTCGGAAATTGTAGCATCCATGAGTTCTGTCATATTAGTTATACAGGTAAATAAGTAACAAAATCTCCTGACATATTTTCTTGTAATTATTGACTTGAGAAAAAAATAATTTTTTTTTGCGAGATATATGGGTCGACGATACATTTATTTCATATCGGATATTTAAAAACCCGAAAATCTCGTTCAACAAAATGGTCTCAGATACTTAATTTGAAATTAAAGCCAATCTCAAATAGTGGGTTGGTGGATGTTGTGAATGGTGAAGTGGAGAAAGAGGAATATTCGGGAAGTGAGTCTCCCCAAATAGAAGGTGAACGGTTCGGAGTGTAGAATAAAAACGTTTGAAAAATGATCTGCAAATGGTTTGAAAAATAGTTGCAAAAATATTTTAAAAAATCTATCTATACTATTTGAAAAACCTTTGCAAATGTCTGTATTTTTTTGTAAAAAATTATTTTGGACTATAGTTTTCAAAAATTGTTTGAAAATCTTTGTCAAATAAGTTTGAGGAATATATACATCACATAAAATATTGATAAAAATTGATCACATATCCCTTGTAAATTCTTAAAAATCCCAATTCTTGTAAATATAAGATGCATCCCTACGTAAATATTTGTACCTAGTTTTTTAACCAAAATCTATGTTTTCAAAAATCACAAAAATATTTGCAAAACTAAAAATACCAAAAACATTTGCAAAACCTTTTTGAAAAAGGCAAGAAATAGCATATGCATCATCTTTTAAAAAATCCATAAAAAGTTCAAAATCTTTGAAAATTGCATCACAAAAATATTTTCTGCATAACATTTGTATAGCACTCGCATCTTTCTGGATCGAGTTTGATAATTGAACAAGTCTAAGTAAAATCCGAAGATTGGAGCTTGGTTGGACCTTAAATCTACCTAATAACAGGATCCTTATAGGAGCTGGAATTGAGGCACTTCATGTCTAGTTGACTTAATTCTTTGAGACTTCTGAGACTTGGTTCAGTGGATTCTTGACTGCCTAAATAGAGTATTTCAGAGAACATGCACGGCTCTTGTTGATAATGACCTAACTTGGACACATGCACCTTTCACTTGGCTCAACTCAGTTGGAGTGGTGAGGGGATTGGATTTGCTGGTATGAGACGCACACGAGTGGAAATAATTGACCTCGTCTAGGGAGGGAAGTGCACCCAACCCGTCCAGTAATAGAGATGTCTAAAGACTGGAGAGTATGCGTTGCAATAATGCCTCAAAAGATGGATAGTCTACTGGCTCAAGAGGAAAAACTCCTTATGTAAATGATGTTGTAAATAGTATTTCCAACAAAAAACTCCAAAAAAGTGGACATGCCTGATTGAAAATAAAATGCTTGCCAGAGTGTATATAGGTTGTATAGTCAATAAGCAGGCTTGAGCTTCAAAGACAAATCATGTGAGCATGCAGCTGGATGACTTGACTACAATGGTCTTGCATCCAATGATACGCATCTACACCGGCTATCATCCATTCTTCTCCTCACCCCCTCCTCTTGAGTTGGTTGTCACTTGAACTTAGAGAGGAATACCCCTCTCCTCGAGGAAGGAGTTGCTAGATTAGGGAATCACTGGGTTGTCATGCTGGAGAAGTCAGTCTCTTTGTCACTTCAGTTGAGGAGAGCCACTATCACATACACTGTACGAGTCAGATTCATAGTCGTAAGGGTTTGCGTATAAGTTGAAGTATTCTGACCTTGCTATTGAGGAGACTTAAGCAGAGTTTTAGGATTCTCAAAGGCTGTTGGATTTCAATACCGATTCCCAATAAGGTTTTGCCCGCACTAAAATTCCAAAAGTCTGACTTAAGCTCCAAACTTTGATTGTTATGAAGACAAGTTTGATGATTAAATTTAATCCATTTTTTTCCATTCATTTTCTTTATTTTTCTTTTCCTGCCCTTATTACATAAGTGTTTGCTAGGGACTAGCAAAGGCAAGTATAGGAGGGTGGTGAAACTCCATTAAATCACATTTATTCTATCATTTTAGCCTTAAAACCCCTAGTAAATACGTGTAAATACCCTCAATTTGCATAAATTAATATTCATGCATTGTTGTGTAAATATTGTATAAAATATTGTTTTTAATACCAAAATTATAGAATAAAGAAAAGAACATAAAAAGAATAAAATATCGAAGATATTTTATGATCCTAAACCCCGAGACCTGTGCATCTTGATGACTAGATCGCCAAGGAATAAAGTAGGGAGAGATAAGGCTCCAAAATACAATAAAATTTCCATTTATTAATTCATTCTTTATTCATTTTTGGGGGCTATTTTTTCACTTCTTATATTCAAATAAAAAACTTTGTACATGAAAGTTGTAGATAATAAAATAAAGAAAAGTACAAAATTTATTTCATACACAAATAATATATTGTGTAAAAGTTATAGTCTGAATACATTTCCGAAATCCCAACTTCCCATACCCATATCTCTTAAATAAAAATTCAAAATATATTAAAATCAACTTAATTGTATATAAATTTTAATAAGCTATTTAATGAGGGTAGTTTCATATTCTTTGGAGTTAAAGTGTGAAAGTTCGGTTTTGGACCCCTATTGTATAGTTTATCCGATTAAAATATTCATTTTATTCATTTTTATTATTTTTATAATTCATATTTTTTATATTTTTTAAATATTAGTTATAATATATGTACGCATTAAAACTAAAATAAACCATAAATAAAACATTAAAATAAATTACTTATAGAAAATACATAGGTAAAATACATATAATTATTCATATGTAATTAATACATATATTTAATTAAGTGCATATAATATATCAGAAAAATATAATAAAAATATATTTAAGTATATAAAAATTAAGTTATAATTTTATAAAAATATAAACTAAATTAATAAAATCAAAAATAGAAAATAAAAATAAAAGACCTAAAAACATTGATAAATATACCAATAATACACCCCTGATAAATACATGTTAAAAAATAACCTATAAAAAATAAATAAAAATCATAATAAACCACTATATAAAATAATAAACATTTTTTATATAAATTTTATTTAATAACATCATTTATAAATTTATTAATAATTTATTTTCATTTTTGTCGGGTTTTGTCTTTTTGCGGGTGACGTGGCCCAATCAGGCCACGCCCCCTGTTGACTTAAGGTCAACTATGACCCCAGGTATAGCTTCTGACAGACCTGCATTTTTTCTCATTTCTCGGTTTTTTCACCACTGATATGTCGCTCGAAGTGATGTGGACCTTTCATGAAATGCCCCCCTTGTATAACAATGATCCACGCCCATTCGTTGATTTGGCTTGATTTCCTTCGATTCGCTCGTGATTCCTCGATCTTACCTCCTGTCCAGCCCGCATGTAAATACATCCCCATATCCATTTTTGATTCTTTGGTTTGGTTTTTTCCCTTGTCAGGACCCCTTAGAGAGCCCTAGGTCGAGCCCTCGTGACAGGAGGTGCTAGGTCGTTCTTCGCAGCGAGGAGGAGCTTCACCTAGCCACCTCCGCCTGCCGCCGGCGTGAAGGTTCCATATCGTGGTCTTTGGCCGCTCGAGATCCTTTTTCTTTGTGCTTTAGATAACTTTAGACTTTGAGATATTTTCGTGCCTTTTTTGCCTTTAAGTCGTTGCATGTTGTGTAGAACTAGAACAAACACCTCACTGGAGCTCTTGAGCTCCGTCCACCCTACGACCCCGCAACTCACTCATCAATAAAAGCCAGGTCTTTGCTACTTTGTGTTGTTGTGTTTCCATCTTCCTTTGCAGGACCTGAAGGGGACTTCTGTACCCCGATTTCGGCAAGGGAAGGCTTCCCAGGTCGGCTGAAGGAGCGTGAGCTCCAGGGGCTCGATCACCGACCCCTAGACATCTTGGAGTGACCTGGGCGTCGAGGATAGGCCGCAAGAACCCATCGAGACCATCATCACTCTTCTGAAGCCTTCATTGGTCGGAGGAAGGTTGTCCATTGCGAGCTTTTGCGGATTGAAGTAAAGAGGGACGGTTGTTCTTCCTTGTTCTTTGTGGGAAGCAACAGTCGTCCGATTGAGGCTCACCACTAGACTAATCGATCACCATCGGATCCTCTATGTATCAGCAGTCCGATCAACCGGGATCATCTAATCGTAGTCGTTCGAGTCGAAGCGTCATCGGCGAACGTGGGAGCGCCACGTGTCAAGTGAACGTCTATCCGTCGTTCGATCCGCGCTAGTGGGGGGTAATTTCTCACGTGCCCCTACATTTTTTCCATTTTAATTATCATCCTATAATTTATTGGTAATGCTATAGAACTTTTGTAAATTTTGCATTGAGGCACCCGGGATTTCATTAGTTGCATACATGTCCTCTTCCACGTCACCTCACGTGCTTGTGCACATGAGGTGGCAGACATTTTGCAAGGGGACCCTCGTGGGTCTTATTATTTCTTTCCAGTCCACAAACTTGTTGTTAATGTTGTAATACTTTTGGTGAAATTGCATCTTTGGCCCTGGACTTCATTTTATTACCAAAAAATACCCTTGTTAGTAATGTACTTTCTCTTTGTTTCTTATATTTATTTTAAAGAGCAATTAAACTCCAAAAATTCCCAAAAAAATACGTATATGCTTCTGATTGTACACACTCTCACTCTCTATTTTTACTTTGCAATTTTAGGAGTTTTATTATTTTCTAAAAATAAAGGATGCCCTATTTTTTTAATGTCTAGCCTATAAACCCCATAAAAATATAAACGTTTCTTGAAAAACTCCAAAAAATATAGTTCTTATTTGTTTATTTATTTTACAACTCCAGACCAAAAATCCCTGAAAACTACAAAAGAAAATACTTAAAAATTGAAAAACCCCTAAAACTGCTATAAAAATATAAAAAATCCTTTAAAATCCCCAAAACATTATTTTCTGCTTCTGAATTTTATTTATATTATTATTTATATATTAAAATTATTCCGATGAACTTTTTATGTTGTTTCTTGTTTTAATCTCCATTTTAATTATGTGTATTTATTTAAACCCTGATTTTGGATATTTTTGACTTTGAAAATATATAAAAATAAGTAAAAATTCCTAAAGAAATCACAAAAATAGTAAAAAATATTTTAAAACCCAAAAAGTTTTTTTTCTTTATTTCGATTATTTTTATTAGTATTTTTTCTATATTAGTCTATATTGTATATATTCTATATATAACCTTATATATTATATCTCTTTTATAAAAAGAAAAGGGAAAATTATAAAAATATAAAAGAATAATATAAAAAAATTAAAAATCAAAATACAACAATATAAAATCAAAAATAAATTAAAAAATGTAAAACCCACAAAGAAAGACATATAGACAAATAAGCTCACAATTACTTTTGCATTCACTTGCCGATCTATCCTGGTTGCTCCATGTGTTCGACACTCTACACATACTTGCACGCTATACACATATTTGTTGTAGAGTTAAATAAGATAAATTTTAACTCTGCCTTGCTTTTCATTACTTAATTACCATTGTGGGTTAATTGTTAATTAATTAGGATTTCTTGAGGATCGCCACAATGACTGTGTCTCCGCCAAGTGTGAGATATATTTAAACCCGCAAAAAAATCTTAGTTATCACCCCCTCCCCCCCAACATAAAAAAATGCATGAAAGTCCGCGGACCTTTAGTACCATACCCTAGCCCCTTTCCAGCAGCATTCACGCCAAGAGACGACCGCTTAAAATATTAAAAAAATAGAAAATACTTGAAAAACACAAAAACATTAGAAAATATAAAAACACAAAGATATTTTCTTTTCTAATTTTAACTATTTTTACTTATATTTATCTCGATTATACCTTATTCAACCTATATATATACATATATAGTATTATACAACTAATATCATTATTAAAACTATTATAAAAATCTTATAAATATTCTAAAACCTTTGAAAAACAAAAAGGATCGTTCTTTATAGTTATTTTATAATTTTGTATATTTATTATCCATACTATATATATAAACCTTACATCATATATACATTATCTTATATATATATATATATTCATATACTCTTATATATTATATAATATTAAAATAAAAAAGAAATTAGTAATTAGTAAATTAGAAAATTAAAATATATATAAAAGCAAAAATAAAAAAAATTGAAAACAAAAAATCCACACAAAAGACAAAGAAGACAATTGTGTACATAATTTACTTTGGTTAGAAATAATCATTAGGCTACTATGTTTGTTCTCGTTGCTTCGGCCTCTACATGCTTACACATTATACACCTTTGTTTGTAGAGTAAAATATATTGTACTTCATGATTTTGTTATTCATTGATTATTCATATGTTGTGGGTACTTGTTGCTTAGTCGCTTGGTCTCTGTGAGCGGTCGCCACATCAACTGCGCTCCCACCTTGTGTGGAGGGCAAGACCCTCCTCACATGATCAAGCTCGGCTAATCAAATGGTACCGTTGCCGAGGAACAATGTTTTGCAAACTAATTTATACATAGTTGTCTTTTCTTTTATTTTCTTATACTTGTTTTTCTACTTTTTCTGACTTGCACATATTCCTGCTCTCATTTCTTTTAACACGTTATTTGATCATATGTGCTAATACATCTTTTTGTTGTGTTTGTTGCGAGGGCATGATGAATCTCGTATTCATCATGCTAAAAATGGTCAATTAGGCTTTGTTCCCATAAATTCATATGCATTTAATAATTAATAGAGCATCATTAACATTCATACATGTGTAGATAATATTCACATTTCATCGTGCATAAATGCATAATGTGTAATTGGCCTAAAAAGCTGCTAACTTCCCTTAATTTTTAATTTATTTATCCTAACTCCAACTAACCAAAAATCACTTCCACTGTGTATATACTATTAACATGGTTAAATAAAAATACAAAAAAATTACTAACTCAAATAAGTGTCAAATAAACCCAAAACCAAATTTCACAGCTGACGGACTAAAACGTGCATATCTTCCTCATTCAGTGTCCGATTTTTGGTCTACTCAATTACTCCATTTTCAAATACCTTCAAAACAAGAACACTTTCATAAAATTCGGAGCTCATATGTGAAAGTTGGGTTTTGGGCCTCTTTTACGCATTTTATTTTTTATTTTTTGCTATTTTTGACCTACATTTTTATGTACACAATTAATCCTTTTAAATTTATTTCTTCTTCACTCGTTCTCTTTGATGAAAGCTTTATTAAGCGACATAAAGATCTAAATCTAGATCAAGACTGTAATCAAAGAACTGACTATATCCAAGTGTCTGTTATGAGTCTTTACAAAAGTCTCATGTTTTGTACCTCTATTTTATTTCCTTATTTTCTTATTTATTAAAAATAAAAAAGATCAGTGTGTAATTAATTTTTTTGTATTTTATCATATTTTTCTATAATTTTTATCCTTTTTTAAAATCATCAAAAAATTTGGAAAATCCCAAAAAACAGTTTTCTATACACATTGAGATCACCAAAAATACCACTTTGTAAGATGACCTCTTTTGCCCCTGGTCCTTCATAAAATGTATATCTCATCGAGATGAACAATTTTCGTGAAGGAAATTTTTCGATCCGAGGTCTCCTATTATTTCTTTCCTATTTTCTTCCCTCTTATAATTTTGTTTTTTTGGGGGTGACACGTGGCAGCCCCTGGGTGTGCCACGTGGCACCCCCACTTCATCCACTCTCTCCTGGTCACGTGCCTAGCACGTGACCCAACCCGTCTACCACAGGTCACGTGCGGCACGCGACCTCTCCCCCTCCCTTTCCCCTACCGATGTTCTCCTCCGCCTCCTTGTAGCGCTCGCCGACACCGCTCCCCCCGGTCATTACGAGGCCAGCCACCACCATCACTTCTCCTTCTCGTAACGTCCCCGGCCTTTACTCCTCCCTATTTAACCTCGCCGGCCTCCCTCTTCGTCATGCATCCGCCATACAACATCATCAGAGAGACCTCAATCTTCGAGGTGTTGATAGCACCTGAGACTCGACGAAACCTCCTCCACGCTATGCGTGATCCGGTCCCTTCCCCCGGCCTTTGCAGCGCCTCCTCACGTCTGCCCGCTCTGACGTCAATCGTTGAGATGTGTTTCCTTCCGAGGTGAACCCCTCCTCGGATTCAACGCCATCACCCACCCTCTCCCTCGCCACCTTCCCTGTACCTCCCAGGTCTCCATCCTCTCCAGACTTGCAAAGGTCGAAGCATAACTCTGTCCCTCACCGTCGCTAGGAGCTCCGCCCCATTTCTCTTGGTTTCGTCTAACCCCTTTGCAAGTGCCTATCCATCCTTTGCCTTCGTTCGCAGACGAATACCCTTGACTCCGCTGCCTCCACGTCGACAACTGCTCTAGCCGACGTACGGATCTGCCTCAGCTTCTCCATCTGCGAGCCACCTGTGCACAGCAAATGCCCCTCCAGTCGTCTCACAGCGGTGGCTTCGCGCCTCCGCCACCACTCGCCCCTCACCAGTCGACTGTCGCACTTCATCGTGCGTGCGCAACTGCTGCTATGCCATCGACCGCCTGACATGTTGTAATCGCTCGTACACCACCGACTCCCTTCGCGTCCCACCTCCATCGCACGGAGGTGCGCCACCGTCTCTCACCATCCTAGCCGTCGGATCGAGCAAGAGCTTTGATCCAACGGTCCTGAACTTGCCACGTCGATTCCACCCGAGCCTCGGCACCAGCCTCAAGGATCGGGTTACCAAAGCATCCATCAACCGCCACCTAGGCTCGGGTGCCGAGCCTCCTCTTCGGTCATGAACCACAGGCCCGCGCTCCGAGCCTCAGCCTCCATCACCCAGCCTCAAGGTCCATCCAGACCGCACGTGCATAGCACACACTATTTGGAGAAATTACAATCAGGATCCCACAAGTTCCAGAAATTACATAAGCACCCTCGCTAGGGGTAAATTATAGAGGAGCCCTTCTGACTTTCATAAATTATAGATAAGTCCCTCAATGACCCATTTGAAAGAAAGATAACGGTTTTTATTATATTTTAGTCCATGTTAGTTCATTTCATCATGTCTTGCTCATTCGAATTCCAAATTTTACGCATAATTTGTCATTTTGAAGCTATTTTCATGCTCTTTCATATTACATATCTTAAGGACAGATCTGAGCCTATTTCTTGATGATTATTATTTACGGAGTATTTTGATATATGTAGGCTTCTTCTTGACATATTTGTGCCAATCCTAACTGAGAAGATCATTGACTTAATTTGTAGGGGCCCGATCGAGAATACTTTGCTGGATTAATATTCATGCATTGACTGGAACTTATTCTTTCAAGGATTTAATCTTCGCAGGGGCATAATTGAGGGGGAATTAATTTACTTTCCATTATTTTCATGTGATTAAAAATCGAATTATTTGAGGATTAGATTATAGGAAAATTCGAGGAAAACTGATCTAGTCAATTGCAGGATTATTCATTACTTTATTAGCCTTTGTGCCTGTAGTTTGGGAATTAATTTGAATCCCTCTTGATATTATACCCTTTGATCCGTGATTTAATTTCGAGGATATTGATCATCATCATTTTGGATTAAAATTGTATAAAATCATAGATCCTGCGTCGATTTATTCTCTCTGTTATTTTTTGTATTGCATCATCATATTTTCCATTTTGTTTTCTGGCACAAAAATTATCTTAGCAATTAATTATTTATTTAATTCAATTTAAAACCACACAACTAAAAATCATCGTTCCTTGTGTTTGACCTTGGTAAACTTGTCAAGTAAAAATATTCCACAACATTCAAAGATTGTGGTTTTTGCTGAACCAAATTTACCTCCTATACTGCAGCAATTCCATATTATTAAAAGAGGCGAATTTGATGATCATCAAGGCCTGCCACGCGAGGATGGATTTTTAGGAGGTCGACGCAACCAAGCTTGGTGGAGACTGGCCTTCTTGCCCTGGCAAGTAGGAGAGGCAGCCATCATAGCAAGGAGAATACTAAGCGTATATCTTAATTTATGATTTTATTTTTCGGTGAAAGAGTGATTTATTATCCATTATTATTTATAACAATACTAAGACTTGGACATTAAACTCTAAGAACTATTATACCAAGTGTCTGTTCACTTGGGGTCCTCGTTATTTTCTTCAAATCTTCTTCACTTCTCACTTTATTTCTCCCCGCTCTTCTCTTTATTTTCATTTATTTTCTGATGTTTCAAGTTTTTCACCTTTGTTTTTATTTGTTTTATGTGCATCAAGCCCCTAGATTTTAGGACAGCTTTGTATCAGTACTTAGGTCCAAACCATATTAAGAATCATGTTCCTATAGTCTTTTATGTTTGGATCTAGACAACTTAATAATTATCAACCATTTGGATTTGAACACACACGCTAAGAGAGGCACCGTACGACGCTATAAGGATTCGTTGTGCGGGCACCAGGGTGTCTCCAAGAGCGGACTCTCGGGTTCATTTATGAATAAATGACATTTGGTTCTTCGTGACTAATAACAGTTTATGCTTAGGGTGATGATGAATCCCGTATTCATCATGCTAAAATTGGTTACTTAGGCTCGGCTCTTCAAAATTCACATGTATTTAATCATTAATAAAGCATCATTAGCATTCACACATGTGTAATTAATATTTGCATTTCATCATGCATAAATTGCATTAAAAATTTCAAGTGTAAATTAGCCCAAAAAGCCGCTAACTTCTATTATTTTTAATTAATTCATCCTAACTCTGATTGACCCCAAACCACCATGATTGTGTAGATATTACTAACAAGAATAAATAAAAAATACAAAAATTACTAACTCAAATAAGTGTCAAATAATCTCAAAGTCTGATTTCACATATGGCGGACTAAAACATGCATATCTCCCTCATACAGTGCCCGATTTTGGTCGACTTTTAAAGTACTCCATTTTCAAATACCTTCAAAACAAGACCAATTTCGTAAAATTCGAAGCTCATATGTAAAAAATGGATTTTGGGCCTCTTTTGCATATTTTGACTTTTTGCTATTTTTGACCTGAGTTTTTATGTGCATAATTAACCCTTTTAATTTTATTTCTTCATTATTTGTATTCTTTGATGAAAATTTTATTAAGCGACATAAAAATCCAAATCCATATCAAAACTGGAATCAAAGAAACTGAGTGAGTCCAAGTGTTCGTTGTGAGTATGTACAAACATTGTGTGTTTATTACTTCTATTTTATTTTCCTATTTTCTTATTTATTAAAAACCAAAAAAATCAGATTAGTGTGTAATTAATTATCTTGTATTTTATCGTATTTTTTTATAGATTTTTTCCTCTCTAAAACCACCAAAAAATTACAAAAATCAAAAAACCGGTTTTCTATACACATGGAGAACAACCAAAAATATCATCTCGCACAGGTGATCTCTTTTGCTCTCGGATCCTTCATGAAAGTTGTAGATCACATCAAGACGAATAACTTTTGTGATGGAAATTTTTCGATCCAAGGTCTCCTTCTATTTCTTTTCTATTTTTCTTTATCTTTAAATTTTGAAATTTTTTGGGGTGCCACGTGGCAGCTCCTGGACGTGCAACGTGGCACACCACTTTCTTTCTCTCTCCTGGTCACCCTGGGTCACGTGCCCAGCACATGGCCCCACCTTCTCCCCTCCAGTCGTTCACGCCACCCCCCCCCCCCCTTCATCTCCTCTAGCCATTCCACTCTCCTACCATTAAACTCCTCCACCATGCGCGACGCCCGACCATTACACACCGCCACCATCACTCCTCCCCTCGCCGTCGTTCCGCCCACATCTCATAACGCCCCTCGCACCTCGCTATAAATCTCATTGTCGCCTCCCTCGTCGAGATCATCCGCCCTTCCCCTTGCGCGACCGGTGACAGTGGCTTGCAGCTCCTTCTCGCGGCGTGATCCAGAGCTCCGAGCTCTGTTGCAGTCTTATCAAGCTGCTGAGCTCGCCATCTTACCGAGTGGCTCGAGCGAACACTAGGAGGCGTCCAACGCCATTTCCCCCTTCGCTCACAACCGCCCTCGCCGTCGCGCATAGCGCCGTCCGACTTCGGCCGGCACCTCCCTCTAGCGTGCGACGCATGGGAGCTACCCCTTCAAGAGCCATCGTCTCGCCGTCGCCATCGCTCGGCCACTACGGAGGCCGAGCTCCACCCCGCCATCGCGATCGGACATCGTCCCCGCTCCGACCGAGCTCCGCCCTACCATCGCCACGTACAGTCACCGTCGGATCGGCAACCAGCCCTTGATCCGACGACCCAAAGGCCGCCCGTGTTTCCGCCTCCAGCCGCCGTTGGATCGGGTGGTGGCCCTTGATCCAACGGCCCCGATCAAGCCCCACCTCTACCTTCACCATCGTTGGATCGGGGGATCCAACGGTCTGTGACTGTCCACGTCCCCCCCCCCACCCCCCCCCGAGCCTCGACCCCAGCCTCGAGGCTCGGGTCGCCGAGGCTGACCGAGCATGAGGTCCACCATCCGAGCCCTAGCCTCAGACCTAGCCTGTGGTTCAGGACTCCAAACTTCAGCCCCGTGCCCGAACCACAGGCCCGGCCGCCCGAGCCTCCGCCTCGCCATCCAAACTTGCTGGCGCACGTGCGATGCACGTGTGCGGTGGGAAAATTGCAAAAGGCCCTCCATTGTTTCAGAATTTACAAATATACGCTCGCCAGGGGTAAATTGCAGTGGGGCCCTCCAGCTTTGCTTAATTACGGATAAGCCCCTCTAGGGACCTTTTTGAAAGAAAAACTTTGTTTTATTTACATTTTAGTCCATGTAATTTCATTTTAGCATATCTTTCTTATACGAACTCCGTTTTTTGCATATAATATGCCATTTTGAAGCTATTTCCACGCTCTTCCTTATTACATCCCTTGTGAACAAATCTAAGACTGTTTATTAATGATTATTATTTGAAGAGCACTTTGATCTCTGTGCAGGCTAAAAATTGACTTATCCGCGCTTATTTTGAGAAAGTTTTTGATTTTTCTGCAGGGGCCCAATTGAAATTATTTTACGTGATTAATATTCTTTCAGAAACTGGAAATCAATTTGTTGAATAATTTGATCTGTGTAGTTGCTCGTCCAAAGTTGAGGAATGAATCATAAGGACTATTAATGATTTATTTGACAGGAGTGAATTGATTGATTAGCCATCAACCTGGATTTCATTGCTAAATATTTCTCAAAATCATCCTTTCGATGTGTGATTTCATATCGAGGACATTGATTATTTTTCTTGGATTAAAAAAGTCATAAAATCTCGGGTCATATGCTGAATTATTTTCTCTGTTATTTTCTTGCATCTCATTTCATTGCATTCTTCGACATTGAAATTAATTAGCAATTAATTAATTATTTAATTTAATTTAATTTAAGATCGCATAACTAAGAATCACCGTTCCCTATGTTCGACATTGGTAGACTTGCCAAGTAAAAAAATTCCACAACATTCAAACGTGTGTGGTTTTTGACGAACCAAAATTCGCCTCCTATACTACAATTATCGATTATTAAAGAGGCAAATTTGACGTTCATCAGGCGATTTTGTCGATTGCACACCGCCATGTAGATAGGTTTAAAAATTCTGTTTTACATATCACATGGAGAGAGTCGAGAAGTATTGTAAGTCCTTTAACTCTGCATGCATCATTAATTATATGTGAGATTTCCGTCATTGAATCAACTTGCACGACTTTTTCTCTATCTCCCTTTGATTTTGAGCATATATGACTTAAATAAAAATTCACAGAATCGTTTGGCACTTGTATGCAAAATATCCAAAAAAGTGAAAACCTAAAAAATGAAACAAGGGGACTAGTGAATAAACTTTGATCTTAATTAAAATTTGTAATAAATTTCATTATTTGGGGTTCATAAAGCCATCATTGTCTTCGGGTACCTTGGAAGGGAACTGAAACCTCTCCCATGAGCGAGATGCGACCTGCTAAGGATTAGAGCCCAAAACCCCTTCTGTAATTGCCTTGTGTATCACCTGGACTTCCGATGTGTTGACGCTTCTATCGTATGTGAATGAGTAGGACCTACTCAATGATGATGTTCTTGCCTTGTGTAGAACTTCGACCATGTCTGAAGTACTGAGCTTATGCCACACACTCATGGGTGTGTATGTCTCATCGTCTCGCATCCGAGTAGGTCCGAAATAGTGGTTTATAGTTGCCTAACTATAAATATGGTACATTTTTATACATATCTATATTCATATCCGTTTAGCGCATATATATATATATATATGATACGGTACAACAGTTTTATATATGTCAATGGCTATAGCTTTATCAACATTCACATTCTATCCATATACATTTTTAATAATTTATATTACAGGGTTGTTTAAAATAGAAACTTTAAGAGGGTATAGATATAAAATGATTTGGATATGGTGTAATTAACCCACCCAAATTGGCACTTGAGTTGTCATTTTGGTCCTCTCCCCCAAATCGACACCTTAAGTGTTGAATGACACTTAAAATAGTAAATATTTCAAATTCATGCTTATTTATTTAATTTCGATGAAAGTGATAATTATTTTTTTAAAAAATAAGCCCTCTTATAGAGGTGTGCAAACACGTGTGATCCTTGCGCGCTAAATGTACATAAAAGAAATACGTGTTTCACTCAATTGAAGTCATGTATGTTGATGGACATTAACTTCTAGCACTTAGTTGTAAAATTAAAAGAGGGGCATTAGATAGTCTTTACTAGAGACTTTATAATGACACACGTAGAATAACCTTCTTCGCATGGTATCATTCTTTCATCAATAGAGCTTCTATAAAACTTTCGACATCCCCAATGATGACCCCTGTGATATCCCCCCTTCCCTCCCTCCCTCCCTCCCTCTCTTTCTCTCTCCCGCTTTCTTCTTCTCTGAACATTTCGGAAGAATATGATATGATTTTGAGTTCTCAGTAGCTGCATATCAGTTTCAACACCTCTTATAGAAGATGAGAAAAACACTTAGCATCATTGAATCCCATAAATCTTGCTTTCCACATGTGTAAACGTGCTCTCTCTCTCACCCACACTTAAACATGCATAACTTTCAATACAAAATGCACAATTCATACTTTCTCAACCTCGTTGGAACCTATCTTGATGGGATGCTTTTGATGAAACACTTTAAGGATATTGCACGACATGAACAATATCTGCATTCCACAATTTCCTTTTCGAATGCCTTTACTCTGATAATGTCACCCCAGTCTCTACCGATGCCTTCTCATCATCTGCTAACACTCCATACAGATTTATGCATATTTGGGGATTTTTTATTTGGATAACACCCTAATTAAATGCATATAAACTCGCGCATTTATTTAAATATTTTTTAAATGTCAAATTAAACTATCTTGAAATGACTAGATTGATGATTCACTTCCATATTCTTGGAAGTGGAAACAATTTTATCTCAATGTTCATGTATGTCAGTGAAATCACTATATTTATTTGTAATTAATGTTTGATGGAATTATAAGTTGATGGTGCCAAAGAAGATGAGATGGGTGTAGTTCACTCAATATTAGTGTTTAAGTTTAACACTGAGGATAATGTTGAAGTCTTGTCAGTCGTATTATCTTAGATAGTTGATGAATCTCGGATTCATCATCTTTATTCTCATTATTTAGCCCTTTATCTTGAACTATTCGATTAACTTAATACATAATTAATCATAATTAATATCTTGTACTTTGTAACTAATTAAGACTAATCATTGTACGTAAATAAATTATCTCATTGTATAGATGTGTCTTTGGTTCTAATTATTTTCTGATTTTTTTATATTATTGGAAATCCAATACAAATATTTAAAATTACATATAATACATTGTGTATTATTTATTATCAAAATACGAAAAATCACAAAATATACAAAGAAGTATTTTTATTCCATAAAAATACTTACAAAAATACTAAGTATGTATATATGATGTATTTTTGTTTTGGGTTCCACATGAAAATTGTAGATCTTTAATAAATACACAACTTTCATATAGAATACTTTTTCATTTGACTCCAGTTACTATTTTATTTTGATTTACATTTATTTTCTATTTCTCTATTTTATTGGGTCACTTGGCCTCTTCTCGGAGAGTCACGTCGCCTAGCCCTTCTTCAGTTGTTGCCTTCCATCAGGTCCATCTGATATTGATTAGAATATCCCGATCGCTCCACACCTGCTGCCATATGGGTCGCTTGATCATTTGATCAAGCAGATCCTAGCCATCTATCCGCGTCCAAATTAGGGCAATTGGGTCTCCATATCCAATGGTTTTCGTTCATTTTTCGACCTCCAAGCAGTTGATCTCCAAGAGACACAACTCTTCACCAACGTCTCTTCTCCAATTACTCTAACCACTCCATGTGTCTGTGATTAATCCACGATTCATCATCTCTATATATTGGTCTTAGCAAAATCTATGGGTAAAAAATCTCAAACAAATGTCTATAAAATCAATAAATTAATAAAATAACTCTTGTAAATAAAATACACTAATTATTATATATTATATTGTATAAATAAAATAATAATAAAAAAGCCATAAATAAAGGAGTTTTTCACTTGTAAATAGCCCAAACGCCAGTATGTTCCTCCCTCTTTTGGTGAAAATTGAGAGTTGGTTCTTCCCTCTTTCATGATAATCAACTCATTCAAGCCTCTTCTCACACTGATCAACTGATGATGGTTGAAACCACCGTCTTCGACCGCTTGTTCTTGAACAAAACCATCATGCGGAGCTTCATTCGCCCGATCTGCCCCTGTGTGAGTTTCCTCCAAGCTTAACCCTCTTTTAGGTGACAGTTAGAGCGAAGAGAGAAGATAAAGGTTTAAACTCAAGCAAGATCCATGAACTTAGGTTGTGTTACATCCATCCAAACAGTGTTGCTCAAGCTTTGCGCATTCACCATCAAGCGAGGACTAGGAGACCTTTAAAGCTCCATCCCATGCCCCACTCTGCATCCGGCCATCTTCTTCGATCACCATGCGAATCTCTGTTATTCCCCCTTTGATTTTTCTCGAATTTTATTACATATGCACACCCGTCCTCCTCGATCTGATCATCTCCATATCACCACCAAAGACCCCATCGTTTTCTCTCACGATTCCAGTTACACCTTCTTCCTCTCTAGAGCCTCTCTGACTCGATCCATTATTCACCTTGCAATGGTGAAGAACCTAGTTAGGGCTTCATTCTCCCCCCGATGATTCTCCATTCACCCCATTCCATTTCCAAACTCCTCTCCAAAACCTTGTCTATACATGCTAATACATGCATGTCAAAGATTTCCTCAATGGCAAGAATTTGTAGAGTAGATTCGATCTTCTTTCTCGTCTCCAATGAGCGGGTGTAGTCCTGCTGATTCAACAGTACCATATTCTTCTCTGACACCCCATCGCCTCTGCGAACCCTCGAGGAAGCATCCATGACCTTCAAATAGCTCCGAGTATGATAGAGGTAGAGCAGGAGCCTCGTCGGAGCACAACCCTCGTGCCATCGCATGCGGAGGAGACACGCGTCTGTGATGTACATATATTGTTGGATCATGCCTCACCGTTCTTGATCCTACGATCCATAATCTCTCTGCACCTCGCTCTGACCTTTAGCACCGCGGTGGACCCGAGCCTCATCTAAGGCTCCGTAGAGAGCTCTGTGACCCAAGCCACGTCGTGCCCCGAGCCTAGCTGTTGCACGTGCACCATGTGCACACTTGGAGATTTTTGCCACATGCCTGTCAGGAATCTGTATTTGCATATATGCCCCTACTGAACTCTCGAAGATACGCTCCTGCGGCTTTATTTTGTTGTTATTTAATCCATTTTGATTGAACTGTTATGTTTTATGTATTGCTTAATTAAGTTTTATTTGCATTTATGCCTCCATAATAAACATTGAATAACTTGAGCATTTGTGATCCAAATTAGGTGATTTATTTTGGTCTTGTTTTAAAGCTCTCATTATTATCTTTAACACGTCATGTTCAGGACGAGTTCTTTACTTATTATATATTGATTCGTATGCCGTTAATCCAACTTAGCTCTATTTCATTTAGAAGTTAATTATTTATCCAAACGTCTGATTTCATGTCATTAATAACTTGATTAATTGCTAAATATTTATTATGCACTTTAGGTGTTTTATGAGTCAAGTGCATGGAACGAAACAATAGAATTGAATCAACACATTAGATTTCTTAATTTGGACCAAATTGTGCATTGATTGAATATATTTATTAGAATATATTTCAGGAGCTAGTGTTATGTGATTCGTGCCTTCTTGTTGCATTGTTCAACATTGCATTGACATTCATTTCGTAACATCTTGATTAAAATTGCGTTAATAAAACTGCAAAAAGATCACACATTCACTTGTCTTGACCTATATTACATTAGATCTCTTAACCCAGGTATTTAAGCTCTAGTTAGATAATTTAAGAGCTTGTGTCTTGTACAACCCTGGACACCCTCTTCGCAGAGATATTTAGCGTGGGACTGATCGATTCCTAATTGGCTCATATTACAACGATACGCTATCAACTCAAGCCAATTAGTGATCAATCAACACTATATACTAGCCATACTTTGTCAACCAAGAAGGATTTTTGAGTAATTAAAACTCGAGGCATGCAACTTAATTACACACACATGCGATAATGTTAAGAAATAATGCATGGTCAATTTCCATACGATTACATAGATGAAGATATTAATCCACTTTTTAGCAGTGATAATGATCCACAATGTCCCATTTGTTTCCACCGTGCAAATATTAGGGAAAAATATCATACATGGGAAGAAATATTTTTAAGGATTACGAAGTCGAAAACAACGATTTTCCAAATATCAATGGTTGTTTACATGGCTTGAAGTCCAATGAAAGATAGATATGAAAAGATTAAAGAAAATCTCATTGAAGATTTCATTCTTGAGCAAAGATCTTGATGGAGATTTTTTGCACTATATGGTTTACGTCATATTTGTGTAGGAGTTAACACTCAACCATTATCCTACTCATCCTATTTGCTTCAATGAATATTTTTCATATATGCAATCATCTCAATTCTGGTAGTCTAAGGACAAAGGTAAAAAATCTACTTATAGAAATTCACGCCATAGGCACAATAAAGATGGTAAAATACATATGAATTCAAAAGCATCTTGATAATGTGTGATTCAAAATCTTTTATTGTGTTTGGTAGTATGCAATACCTCACATAAATAGCTGATGCAACAATTAAGGCTACACGGCTATGATTGACGTTGGGTCAACCACACCTTATATGGGATCCAAAACTAACAAACTTATATGGCCTGTTTAGAAACTGTGTTGGGTGGGTTGGGGTATCCACTTGTAAATAATAGGTGTTTGGATGGTTATGAAGGTTGGGAGAGTGTTAGAATAAAGAATGTGATGTGATATCATCTTGACTTGTGATGGATTTCCAACTCAAGTTTGGAGAGGGATACACCGGGATACCCCGGGTATCCCAGTAACCAAACGGGCCCATAGCGACTAGGGCGAGCATTTCTTCCTTGCTCACTCTACGTATGTATGACCAACCAAACAAACAAATCCATGTCCGGAATTTATAACAAGAACAACAACATCAATAACAGACAAAGGCGACCTGCGGTTAAATCGACGGAACCACGCAAACACAAAGGTGGCCAAAAAGCAACGAAAAACGTGTGCGTGGGAATTACACGCAAAACGGCCGAAAGAAGGAAAAAAGCGAGACCCATATCATACTGTCTGCGTCCTTCCTCCCCCTTCATCCCCTTTCTTTAATTAAAAGAAATTATAATAATAATTGGCCTCTGTTGTTTCGCACCTTCCGCCGTTTCCCTCCGACCTCCACCCCATCACCCCGTTCCCTCTCTCGTCCCCTCACCCCTCGACAAAAGGAACTAGGGTTTCTAGCCGTTCCTTCTCTAGGGTTCCAGTGTCTAGGGTTTTCTGCTCGATCCGGCGATGGCGGCTCCGAGGTTGGGGGAGGGTTAGAACAACGCTGTTGGATGGCATTGGGAGATCCGATGGCGTCGCGATTCTCTTACTCCTCTTCATCTTCGCTCTCGCACAACCTCGCCAATCACATCGACGAGCTCCCCACGAGGGACGATGCCGAGAGCGTATCGCAGATTGGGGCCGAATCCGACGACTTCCCTTCGGTAGCTCCGCCGCCGGCAACCAGTATGGCGTACTTGCCTCAGACGGTCGTCCTCAGCGAGCCCAGACACGAAGCTTTCGAGGCGTGCGTGCCGGCGGGCCCCTCCGAGGGGGGTCTTGTCTCCAAATGGCGGCTGAAGGAGCGGGTATGTTGCTCTGATTGCCCCCTTCATGTATTTTACTTCGATTCGAGTTCAAGGAATCCTCGGCTATCTAATTTTTAGTCCTGTATATATTAAATATGCTTGATGGAATCGTCTTTGTTTTGAAAAAAAAACATATTTTGGAACCCGACGAGTCATAAACTTAGCGAGATGGAATGAACTTGAGCTGTTTGGAGTAGTGCGAACTTCCATCTACTGTGCGTATGCGGTTGGATGTATAATGAAGGTGTTCTAGATTACAAAATTGGATGGACATTGAATCAGGTGATAAAAAGCTATGGAAAAAGATAGGATGAGCAGAGTAGTGACACGTTGATAGCTTTCAGGAGGGGCAGAATCTATCTCTTTTATTCGGGCATGGTAGGCGTGCCTGCGGAGTGACGGTTAAGGATTCACATTCTAAGATGTCGACATTTGGAAATGCTGCCACGTTCACAATGCAGCTGTATTTGTTAAGAGGAAGAGTCTGTGAAACAATGGACTGTCGTCGATTTGTTGCTTAAACTGGAAATATCTAACTTCATTGGTTGCTTGGGATAACATTTATGATATATTCTTCATTACTTCCTTTATCATTTCTTTCGATTATATAACCATCTATATCATATATTTACAAATGATCTCCTAGATTAATGTCTACACTTATCAACACATTAAAAGCATTTTGTTTGTGTTCCACGTTGCTATACGAAATAGTGCATTGTGTTATTTTTCTGCAGTCTGATCTCTTTGATAACATGTATAAGTGCATTTAGTTAGGGAGTTATTATGCATTTTCCAATAGTCAAACAAAATGTGAAACACGAGAAAGTGCTTTTTGCTGAGAAGGTGCATGCTGGGTCACGAGAAAAGATGGGAGAGAGTCTATCATGATGGAGGGATCACTGGTAAAGGATTTTGATCGCTAATGGTTACAGGGCATGAAACTATTGTTACGAAACAAGTTCATGTTTCAGACCTTTTAGATTGTTTTCATCCAACCTTGCATGGTCTGTATGGTGCTGTTGAAAAATGTAGTGAATCTGGGATGGGATATATTAGATCGCACTTGATCTAGGGCATGAATTCTTTCCTTGGTCCAAGGATATATCCTGCATCTTGTCCATCAAGTTGTCAGCATGACTGTTTAGATTTCCCCACTCGATGTGGGCAAAGGTTTGGTTTTTGATTTCTGTTATTGTTTTATTGCAATGTGTGTTATTCCTTCTGGACATACTATCAGATGATTTAAAAGGTGGATCCGATTATTGTTATTTGTAGGTCACTTTTTATCACAGTTAGAGATTTGGATGCTGAATCCATGATGGTGAATTGCCTGTTGAGTTGTTGCTGGAGGTGGCAATTTCCATTTTTTTCACTGAAGATTCTCATCAAGTGACCATGTAATGATATGTAGATAAAAATAAGTAAAATGAAATTTTAATAGGGGGTAGCAGCAATGGAGGCTCCTAATCACTAGTTGTTCAATTTGTATGATGCAGCTGGGGCCTGGAAAATGATTGATACGGTGAAATATTGTGAAAATGACTGCTGGGGAGGTGCTGGTGCAAATGACAGAGGATTGAGAGGGGTAGAAACAAGGGGGGGGGGCATTTACGCACAAAACGTATTTTTTTGGTACACGTTCATGGGAGAAATATCATTTTGCCCATCCTGAAGTCATAAGTGAAAAACTAGCTGCAGGACTAATTTTGGCATCTGCACCAAGGGAAAATGGATTTGGTTCTAGCCATGGTGGTGCTCTTTTTCATGTGTTGTGGTCTGAGGACATTTATGTTATATGAAAGGAATTTCATATGAGTGGTTCTAACTATACCTTCCCTTTCACTCTTCGAAGTTGTGGATGTCTATGCAGTTTAACCGTGGTTTTCATGCAGGAATTTAGACATGCTAAAATTACTTCCATACTACTGCACCTTTTCATTTTCTGTATAGTATCATGTCGAGGCATTTTCTATCTTTTTAACTTCATGGTTGGTCCTATAAGAATTTCTAATATGGTCATCTTTATATGTGGTCTTGTTTTCTCTGTTAGTAGGTTTCAAATCGATTATCATGTTGGCCCAATTATTTTTCTTGTGCAGATGAAGACTGGGTGTGTGGCATTGGTTGTATGTCTAAATATCAACGTTGATCCTCCGGATGTGATAAAGATCTCTCCTTGTGCTAGAATGGAGTGCTGGATTGGTATTTTATCATCAGATATATATTTTTTTTTCAGATTTTGGGTTGTGGTTTTTTATTCAATTTGCAACATTAAATTCACCACTATTTCATATCGAGTTAGTTGTTGCAAGGAAGTACCCCCATGCACACACAAATGGTTAGAGAAGGGGCTATTTTCACCATCATAAGTCTAGATTTTGATTATCCATGTTGCACTGTTGTCTGTTCTACTTAGTAGCCGGGTGTTGTTGGAATACTCTGCTTTTTAATATGATTATCTATTGTTTTTGGTTTATAGTTAAGATAGGTAATAAATATAATGTCGTTAGTCTGTTTAAAAAAGTTTTTTGGAGTTATCCTCGTTGCTGTATTTAGCATCTAAGTCAGAAATTTCATGGTACCTGTGTTTTTCTGACACACAAAAGTACTTGACAGTTTTTTCGGGGTCTATTTTCACCATTAAAATATACAGATGCCTGTTAAACTGCTTTTCAAAAATAAAAAAATTGAGGTGTGTGCCGTGTAAAATAGACCCAAAGTTGTCCAACCATTCTCCAATTCTGCATGGTGGGAGCTGATGCAATGGACTACTTTTTTGCAATTGTAAATGGTTTCATACATTACTGTGGAAATTTCAAAAAGCTATTTTTCAAGTGCATGTATCTGTCATGATTGCTGCAATGGGCATTTTTATATGTTGTAAAACTTTTCTCATAACCTTTTTATTTCCAAGGTTTGAAGATCATTCTTAGGGAAAGCTTGATTACCCAACATCGTTTCTTAGTTTTGGATGCACATATATGGAAGCTGCAAATGAAGCAAATGATGAACGTAGAGCCGGCGACTATATGGTGGATTGTTGATAGGAAAAAGAAAATTTTAATGAAGATAGTACAAGAAGTTGACCGGAGAACGGTGGCAATACTAATGAAACATGGCATTCAATTTAGTTGTCTTAGAAAAGTTGCGAGAGAGGTTGTAGGAGTCCAAGGGAGGGCACATGCACAAAAGGAACTTAATGGTTGAGTGAAGAAAAATAATTGAACCTTAAAGTGGAAAATAAGTCCCTCAAGTTTTTCTCTCTTAATAGATTAGATGAAAACTTGGCAGGGCATTTGAAGGCAAAGAAATAGGAGAAGGTAGTTAGTGCAGTATTTAATTGAAACTTGACTCGAAACTGGAAAATATGCAGTATACAAATGGCCATGATCTACCAAAAACATGATTATATATTATTGTTCCTCTTCATGATTCTTTGTATCACCATAAAGAGTTCACATTCTCTGAGACTGTGTTGAAAAAACTCTTTTATTCAATATTCTTTTTTGGTGGGTTTTTAGATCCATTTTCTATGGCTTCTTCGAAGGCACTTGAGTCAATTGGAAAAGCTCTCCATGCTCAGTATGAAAGGTGGCAACCACGTGTAAGTCACTTTTTGGGTTTCACACCATTTTATCTATTTTATTTCATTTTCAAACTTGTTGGAAATTTACATCAAAAACAGGCTCGATACAAACTTCAATTAGATCCTACTGTTGAGGAGATTAAAAAACTTTGCATCAACTGCCGAAAAAGTGCAAGATCAGAGCGAGTCCTTTTTCATTATAACGGGCATGGAGTTCCAAAGCCAACTATTAACGGTGAAATATGGGTTTTCAACAAGGTTAGAGCATTTTTATTGTCACCGTCCAGTTTGTGGATATTATTTCACAGACATTTTTTTTGTTGTCTTTGTTGCAGAGCTACACCCAATATATTCCCCTGCCTCTCAGTGAACTGGATTCGTGGCTTAAGGCACCCTCTATATATGTGTTTGATTGCTCTGCAGCTGGAATGGTCATCAATGCGTTCAAAGAGGTCTCTTTCACAATTTAGTTAAGCATGTGATTGTCCATGGTTTATATTATCAAATTTAACATGTCAGTTTTTTAAACATTATTAGCGTCAAGAATGGGGTTCTTCTGGTACTTCCAGTTCTTCCAAGGATTGCATTCTGTTGGCTGCTTGTGAAGCACATGAGACTCTTCCTCAAAGTGCTGAGTTTCCTGCTGATGTATTTACTTCTTGCCTCACAACACCAATAAAAATGGCATTGCGGTGGTTAGTTTTTACTTTATCTCGTTGATTGAGTTTTTGTTATGACTGCATTGTGTAGGACACTTTCTTGTGTAAATATTTATTGATGTTTCGTCGGCTAAATATTATTGGATGTTTGTTTATGCTTAGTTTTTCCATATAAAAGTTAAGCAAGAGGAACACATGGCCTTCACAGTATTTTCTGATTCATCAAGATTTAAAGTTTAGACATTTAAAAAAAGATTTAAGTTTAAACAATGTAGAGTGCATCCTTACTACTTACTAGTGTTTTCAACGATGTGAGGCACTCCAATGTGGTAAGGGTTCAAAATGCTTGAGGTGCTAGGCTATAGGCGTTCGCCTGATACAATACAAGCGATTGCTCATCAAAACAAGTAATATATTTAAAATATAAATCCTTATAAAAAAGATTAGAAAAGTATAGCTAAGCTATTCCTAATTTAAATAAAGATTGAAATGGCCTTGGACCTTCGGTAAGTTCTTTAACAGAATTAATATATTTAACATCATCTCCATCTTCACCTTCATCTTTAATCCTTTCATTCTCTTCTTGTTCATCATCAGTTCATGTGACATAACATCTCATCATGAACATGATCCAATGATGGTTGCTCCAAGTCTTGTTTGTTACCTAGTATATGTTCACTTTTATGCAATTATAGATGCCTTTTCCAATTCCTTATGCCAAATTATCAATATTTAATCCTCAAAGACAAAGTCTTCCTTTGTATCATGTCTTTTCCATTTCACCAAGCATCCATTCATTTGTAATTTTTGATCACATTCATTATTGTCTGGGGAAGGATGGAGAGCGGAGGAGGAAGTGGGAGCAAGATTGCATGCGGTGGAGGGGAAAAAGTATCCATGCATGGTGAGTGGAGGGCCACAGATTGCGTAGAGAGGCAGAGCAGAGCACAGAAGGTGGCCGGGGGGGGGGGGTTGTGGAGTCTCTCGAAGGGAAAGAAGATGACATCAAAGGCTTCAAGCGTGGGTCTGAAATGGTGCTTTCGCTGTAGATCATTGAACCATCTCTCTTACGCATATGGGGCAGCTGAGCAACTCTACTTTCCATGCGGGAGATCTGGACTTCGCCCTGAGGAATATGTCCAGATGGAAAGGTGTGGTCGAAGAAGGCGGTTGCTCCAAAACGCATGTTCGATGTTGGAAAAATGCCGCCGCTCCAAACCGCTGGTGTGATAAGGGGGTCATAGAGCCCATGTCCGATGTGGGGATGGTCTCTATCCTACGATGATTCTCGAAAGAGGCAAAGATGGATAAAGCGTTGGAGGGTCTTGTGGTGGGGGAAGGTGACGTGGTTGCTTTGAGCTGATTTTGAGGCATGGTTCTTGTGGCGAGGGAGGAAGAGCATCTGTTGGTGTGATTTGGGTCCATGACAACTCGTTGTGCATTAGGTGTCTGTCTTTTGAAGGTGCAAAAGAGGTGCTGTGCGACATGTTGGAGGTCAGACTACCGATGGAATTGAGAGGTGCGATCGATTGGAGGAGACCTTGGTTCATGGTGGAGGTGCATGGGATGCTGAATCGGCATGTATAATGATGGTGGCGGGTGTTTTGCTACGATGTAGGAAGCTGGAGATTTTGTAGGAAGCCTTGAAGCATGTCACAGAGGTGGTTGAGCTCTGCTCCTCTGGCATGCGTTCGGGAGAGGGGTTGAAGGTGATTGTCTTGATGCGAGGGATGCAACCCATCTCCTCTTCGCCCGCATCGCAACATATCAGAGGGAGGGTGGTGGTCCTGGTTGGTCGTGCTGGAGAAAGAAGGTTCGCCAGTGACATCTTCGGCGGAGGATGTTGAAGTCGAAGAGGTGAAATCAAAGGCGAGAAGTCAGGGGTCACCAGAAATAGGGGAGATGAAGAGAAGGACCTGTCGGGAAACCCTAACGACGCATATATGAGTGAAAGTATCTTGGTGCGTTTGGACTCACGCGTCCTCTCGAGTCCGATTAAAAACTTGGGTAAGGGTCCAATTTGCGCAACTCAACCACCAAGTTTGGTTACGAGGTATGTGGGCTCCCCGATATCGATTATTGCAGTTCACTTCTCGGCTTTGATTCTCGACCTGATTTCTATCTATGGGGTTTCGGCCTTGGCAACGACTTCTTGTGGGGGCCCTAGGTGGGCCTTTCAAGCTCTTCCACGCGACCTTTAACAACTTGTGGCGGGGTGAGGTGTAGGGTTGCCACTTGTGACACATGCGGCAACATGGGCTCCTCCCTAGGACGGTCCGTTTGACCACCTCAGATGCGCTGCGATTGGGAGCATTTCTGCGTTTTACGGCAGCAGAGGTAAGTCTTCGAAGGTGGCTCTTGGAGGCAATGATGTTGGGCGCAAGGGAGACAAAGTGGTTTGGGCGATGACATTTCAAAAGCGGGTGGCGTTGCCCTCGTGCCATGTAAGGATGAAGGAGGTCCTCGAGGGTAAAAGGTCGGTGCATGCGTTAATGGTTGGCTAATTTGGTGAAGGCCAAGGGTCGGAGGAAGGGCATAACTTGATGCTTTTATCTCAACGTTTGCCGTAGGGAAAACACTCTGGACTTAGAGACAAGGCTATTGAAGTGGGAGCATGGGGTTAACATTTGCGAAGACGTTGCTGATGGAGGTGATGGTTTTGAGGAGGGGGAGCTCAGGTTTCAGGAAGGGGCAGAGGTGGTTGTTGAGCAGGATGGCTGTGAGGATGCCAGAAGTAACTTGGTAGTGGGGAGCAAAGAAATAGTTGAGGTGAGGTTATTTGAATTGGCGGTTGCTACGAGAGTTGTTGTTCAGATAACATGACTCTCGACTACTCAAAGAAGCTATTAACATAGAAAGTGAGAGGCCCGGTCAACCAGAAAAGCGATTGGTGGTAAGTTCCTTGCTCTCTATGTGGAAAGTTGATGTGGTATGTCTGCAAGAGTCAAAAATTGAGTCGTGGGAAGTGATTAGGTGGAATTCCATATCTGGCCCACATCTCACTGAGTTTCGATCGGTGCTGGCGGTTGGGTGCTTAGGGGGGGTTGTTGCCGCTTGGAATGGACTTGTTTTACATATTGGATGAGTTGATCCTAGTGCATTCTGTCTCTATGGTCTTGATGAACGAGGCAGACCTTTCACGATTCGTGGTCACCTCAGTGTATGGTGTTGCGAGGGCCTTCACGAATGTGGTGTTGTGAGAGGAGCTGTGAGAACTTAGGCACAGATTTTCGAGGGTGGCCTGGATAGTGGGGGCCTTCACGAATGTGGTGTTGTGAGAGGAGCTATGAGAACTTAGGCACAAATTTTCGAGGGTGGCCTGGATAGTGGGGGGTGATTTAAATGTCATGCTTTATTCGGATGATTGACCGAGCAATAGAGCTATGCAAGACCCGGGGTTTATTTTATTCTCGAAGGTAGTGGAGGAGCTCACCTTGGAGGTGTTTGACGGACAAACTATGTATATACATGGAAGAGCTTGTCATCTCGATCTTGTATTGATAAATTGTTGTTTGTTGAAGCCTTGGCGATGTTCAACATTGCTATTGTTACCTCGCTACCTAGGTCAAGATCGGATCACACACCACGTTGTCTTGATTCTGGCAGAGGGAGTGATTCGTAATCTTATTTCAAATTTGAGAGGTGTTAGATGCTAGAGGAGGGTTTTCGTGATATGGTGTGTACTTTCTAGTCAGAGCTGGAGGTAGAGGGTTCGATTACGGTAACGTTCGCGTTGAAGCATACAATGTTACATTGTAGCCTGTCTGCATTAAAGATGGATTCCCTCAACGAACATGAGTCAAGGAGGAATCAGGCGCATGCTGAGACGAAGAGATTAGATTTACTTGAGAATGCAAGGAAACTAGATGATGGGGAGCTCACGAGCGACGATGTAGTGCAGATCAAGGTTCATGAAAGCGGTATGCGTATGCGTTCAGACTAGTCACTGAATAACGATTAAGAGGTATGCGGGGGCATATGCAGGGTATATGCGGTTCTACGCGGTTTCCTAAATTTTTATTTAAAAATAAATAAATATGTACAAAATTGACTACAACTGAACTAAATTTATGTATAATTGTGATCCAACAGAAGATCCAAGAAAAATGACTTTTATATAGAGCTCAAAACAATCTCTTTCAATCAAATGTCAATACTTCAATAGAAAAGTTAGCACACATAATAATTGACAACAATCATCAAAATATGTAAGTATCTGAAAGAAAATCAAAATTTAACACTAATAACATTAGTAATGTACTAATTAAATAGTATAAGGAAACATAAATTTTCAAGCACAAATATTTTATCCGGTAAACTCCAATATGTGGAAGTGAGACTTGTAACTATGTATGTCTACTAAAATTCATGATACGATGATATGATGCCCTTCCTAATAATAAATTAAGTGGACTGATTTTTGTTGCAACTTGTATACCGATATATGTGAATAGATATTTGTATAAATGCCTCTATTATTGAATTATATTGCCATTTATTCCCGTCATTATATTTATTACTGATTCTCCATCAAAAGTACCAAACTCTACTGATGAGCCAAAATCGATAGGTTAAGAGATAAATAAATCACAATTGTCGTTGTTCTCAACCACTCGAATCGGTCAACGAGAAAAATGTATTTCAAACCACTCAAAAGATAAATCAATCACAACAAATGTAAGCGGTTTTCACTATTCTTTTTACCTGGTATAGCGACCAGGGTCGAACACATGGAGCACGATTTAAAAATTCAGTAGTCAATTTTAAAAAATGATTTTTAGTGGTTTTTGTATTTGTATTTTTTTTATTTCAAAATAAGCACAAAAGATAAACAATACACAACACCGCACTCTTTTTGTATTTTTCATACTAATAAAAAATACTCAGAAAATTACAAAAAAATATTTTTGTGTTTTATGTGTTTTAACATGTTTTTTTTATTTTTTTCAACTTTTTCTGATGTTATTGTGATTTTCTTAAAATCAAACAGTGCAAAACAAGGCAAACAGTGCACAACCGAGAGTATTTTGCAACTTAAAAATACTTTAAGTGCCCAATACTCTTAGGGATTATTTTTAGTATAAACCAAGGTTGCAGAAAGCGGTAGTCGGTACTCGGTCGGCAGGGTCACCTACTAAGGATTAGTCGGCAGTCGGGCGACTAGTCGGATTTAGTCGGTCATTGGTCGGTTTTGAATTTTTTTAATTATTTTAAATATGTAAATCATTTTTTATACATATATTCTTCTGTATATACATATATATGTACATTTTATATACCATCTTAATGAAACAAAAGAAGTAATTGACTTTAAATATAAAAATAAGCATGATAGAATATGTTTGCTTTTTTAAAAAAGTGAAAAACTAAAAAAATAAAGAAGGTTGTTGTAAAAGTCGTCCGATTAGTCGGCCGACTAGGCCGACTAGTCGGGTGGACCGACTAAAGGGCGATTATGCCTAGTCGAGTCGGCTACCCCTCACCCCCCGACTCGACTAGTCGGCCTAGTCAGCCGACTTTTGTAAGCTTGATAAACTACCAAGAAATATCTACAATCAGAAACTTATATCACAATTTTTGGATTTTTATAGAATTTTCTACATTTTTTTAAGATTTTTTGTTTTTGGTAATTTTTTGGAATTTTATAAAGAGTTAATGCACAAAAATTGGACAACAATTAAAAGACAACAAAATACACCTACATTAATTTTTTAGATTTTTAAGCAATTTTTTAATTTTTTATGAATTTTCAAATTTCGGACTAGAAAAAAGTCACTGTTTTTGATTATTTAAATATATCAAACGTCAACAAAAATTCATGAAAAATTTAGACAATATTCACACGCATAGCAGGAGCATAAGATGGTTTTTCTAGAATTTATTGAATAAAAATGTTATTTATTTCAATAAGAAGAAGCATGCAAATTAGAGTCTGGATACATAAGGATTGAAATGCAATTTATTAATTGTTTTTGCACCAAACATGGAAGGACATATCGATATCGGTATCGATATCGGTATCATGTCGATACCGATATATGGGCGATGTATCGACGCCATATCGTCGACACCGGATCGAATCTCGCCTTTTTTGCCTGTCGATACCCGATATCGGACATATCGACGATATATCGGTGACCTGTCGATACCGATATATCGCCGATATATCAGGATACAGCCTTCCCTGGCACCAAAATATAACAGTACAGTAAATGTGGGTGAGAAAAGTAATTTACCGAAATATCATTCTGATGCACATGGAATTTTTCGCAAATTCAGAATTGTCCAGGGTCTTCTATGTAATTTTTCCAAAAGCTTTATTTTAATCCCTAGGGTTCTCGTCTGCCTTCTTCGTTTCTCTCGTTTCAAAAGGGGGCGAAGGCGTGCCGCCTCCTCCTCCTTCTTCAATTCGACGGTCGACGACGCGGGTACACGAGGGCAGAGGGGGCGGCCGACTGGAGATGAGGGTGACGCGCGTTCGTGCGGAGGCGCACGCTGGCGGATGTGCTCGATGCGGAGTCGAGGTCGCAGCAGGTTGTGGATGGCTGGGTTGGGGCCGTTGGTGACCACGCAGGCGTGGCGCACGGGCTTCGAGCGGTGGTGGAGTTGCGGTAAGGTGCGGCCGCCGTAGCCGTTGGGCGGCTGACGAAGCAGGAGGTGGCACGGTCGAGGCGGATGTGCCCGAAGGTAGGCGTCGTCAACGGAGCAGCAAAGCGGTGGAGATCTGGAGCTGGTTGCCGCGGACGAGCGCCATCGCGGAGGGACGCGCGGTGGAGAACAGGGGCCGGCGGTAGGCGGCGGACGTGGGCGCCGCTGCGCGGAGGGCATGCGGCGGGAGTCGCGTGGCCGGGGGAGGCGTTGCCGCCTACTGTTTTTTAATTTTTAATTTATTATTATTTTTATTTTTTATTAATATGTAAATAAGAATGTATAGTTTTTTTTATTTTTTTATTTTTTTATTTTTTCCTTTTTCCTGCAAAACAAATGTTAAATAGAGAAACAACTATGCATTTTTTTTATTTATAAATAAATTGGAGTGCGTGGGCGTATGTGGATCTTGGTGAGAATGAGGATAGATCCGGATCTCCGACCACTATGCGTGATCGGAGGTGCGTGATTGCGTGAGGTAGAACGTGAAAATGGAGAGATTAGGAGATGAGATGAGAAATTCGATGTCTAATGCGGATCAAATTGTGATGGATCTTTTTGTGATTTTTAATATCTAAAGACTAATCAATTGGGAGCAAAGATGCGACCTACGATTTATCCTAGAGAGGAAAAAAACGACAAGAAATAAAATGGATCTCACCTTGGAATCGGACACGTCGTGATGGCCTCGACGACGACCGAATCGCTGTCACCGACCGGATTGGAGGCTGGGCACCCTTCTGCGATGAGTAGCTCTCAGAGATCGGGCTCCTCTCTCCAAAGATTGATCAAGAGGAAATGAGGGAGGAGGCACCCATTAAAAAGAAGACAAAAATAAAAATGGGAAGTATCTACAAATGAGGAAGGTGTCTATTGGGTGAATTAATAAAATAGTTAAATTAATAAATAAATTAAATAATTAATTATGAATTCGGAATAAATAAAATAAATAAATAAATAAATTAATTAAAAATTAATTAGCCACCTTAATGGTGGCTATTTATGGTATGGAATAAAATCTAATATACAAGGTGATGCAGCGTAAAAAGGAAATATAGGGCTGCATTTATTTATATCCATCAATTTTATTTACGTTTATTTAAGTCGTCGTATTTTTAATTAAATAACGAGATCGCGTGTGATCTCCAAATTAGTAGTCAATTTCAAATTTGAATTTCAAATTAGTCGGTTAGTCAGTTAGAGTCAATTTAGGATAATTAGTTAGAATTTGAATTAGTTGCTATTTTTATAATCTCATCCCTCCTGGATAAAGGGATGGGGGTCCATTGTTTTAGTCAGTTCAGTATGTTATAAAATTGAGAATTATTCTCTATCTCCTCTCCTTCTCCCTCTCCCCACGCGTGATCTGTACGTTCTTCCTCCCTAATCCCTTGTGTTCCCAACGAGCTTCTTCTTCTCAACCCCTCTATTTTCTCCACAAAAATCCACCTCTCAATTATTTTAATTTTCGTCGACGCACCAAATTTCAATCTGCATCACAAGGCCAGTTTTTAAACCAAATAAATGAACTAAATAATTAAATATAAATACAAAATTCGTAATTAAATTAAATTAATTAATGTGGGATATTTTATTTTTTTGTGATTTTTATATAAGGAAATTAGTTGTATACAAATATTATGTACATGTAATACAATATACACATGTACGAATAAGGAAATAATTTTTATATCCTTTTTTTAATTTTTTTATTTATATATTTTTTCTTATTTTTAATAAAAATAATATTTTCAATTATGTACATTAAAAATAAATATTAATAAAAATTTACAACAAATATTGGTTAAACTGCACAAAACACCCCAGAAAACCGTATTTTTTACCGTATCTCCGAAAATTATGAAACCACAATCATTTGAAAGATAATTTAATTCATGGCCTCAAATTTCAGCGAAATTCGGTCGAATTTCTGTCGAATATCGATATCCAGTCGAAATCGAAATTCGACCGAAATGACCGAAATATGGGGGTCCTAGTACAAAAAATGACCGAAATGACCGAAATTTCGGTCGAAATTCCACCGAAATTCCATCGAAATTCTATTTTGGTCGGTACCGAAATGGTGACTGAAACCGACATTTAAGGCCTTGATTTAATTTATAGTATAGTGGAAGTGAGTTTAGTTTGATTTGAGCTCGTATGGAGCCGGAATTGGCGTTTCAATTATCGGTTTGTGGGTTTTTTCTGGGTGTGATTATTTGCAATATGTACATTATTTTATTTTACATTTATTTTTCTTATTTACAACACAATTTTATTTACAACTTTTGTTTACAAAAAGAATTAATTTAAGGTCAAATTATGTACAAATAAAATAATGCAAGTTTTGTACAAATATACATGAAAAATATTTACAAAATATTTTTGGATTTTTGAATTGCAGACCCTATCTCCCCTACTTTATTCCTGATCGATCAGGTCAAGTCTTGACCTTCTCTCGGGGTTCGGGTCAGTATGCATTTATTGCATAAATACATCCTTTGTTTTTTCTTTTTCTTTTCTTCTTTATTCTTTTATTTATGTACAAAAAATGTTAAAAATGCATATTTAACAAATGCATGCAAAATGGTAAAATTATGCAATTAGTGGGTATTTACATGTGTTTGACTAAGGAAATGAGGCTTAAAATAAAAGAATAAAGGCGATGAATCGTGGATTCATCATCTACATATACCAATATATTGCATTCAAAATAACTATTGGTTGACTAAATTAGTTTGCTAAATTATTGGTACATTATTCTTTTTCTTCCTCACGCATTTCCTTATAAATAAAAAACGTGGTACAAATAAAAAAACGTGGTACAAATCATACTATAACACGCATTTCATACACACATTTGGCACATTCAGAACAAACACATGAAATAGGTGGCTTAGAAAATCACATATAAAGAATCACAATTAAAAAATTACATATAGAAAATCACATTTAACCCAAAGCGGGCCCACAGTGGGCATATGCGGCCGCACAGTCCGCATATGCGACCCGGGCCTGCATAAGCACCATGGGCACATAATGGAGGGCTTCATGAAATCGGTGCGCTGAAGGTGCTGCACACGCATATGTGGCCGCATAGGTTGTTTTTGTGAACACTGGTGCATGTGATCTTGGAGTATATGAAGCATGAATATGAGTGGAGACATAGATCGCGGTAGAAGTGGTTGAAGGAGGGTGACACCAATACACGATTCTTCTACGCGGTAGTTAAAGGTCGAAGGATGAGAAAATTGGTTCATATTGTTGAGGATGGGGGGTGAGATGTTTCGTGAAGTGGGAGAGATTGCGAGGGCGATGACAGAGTATTTCAGGGGCATGAGTTGACGTACTCCATATTGTAGTGCAGATGATCTTGGAGGAGTACGTGAAGCATGAATATGAGTAGAGGCAGAGATCGCGGTAGAAGTGGTTGAAGGAGGGTGACGCCACTACAAGATTCTTCTACGCGGTGGCAAAGTGTCGATGGAGGAGAAACTTGGTTCGTTTTGTAGAGGATGGGGAAGAGATGTTTCGCGAAGTGGGAGAGGTTGCGAGGGCGGTGACAGAGTATTTCAAGTGCATGAGTTGACGATTTCTAGTGTCAGGCTACGATTTCTAGTATTTATTAAGATCTTAGGAGTGTGATTTTTAGAGTTTTCAATTATTCGTAATTATTTTAGATTTTTATCTCTCTCAAACTTTCTAGGATATCACCACGATTTCGATATTTGGATGTATACCAAATTCTAGTATATCGTCCGATATCACAAGAGATTTCGACAAGATATCTGCAATTCATCTCATATAGTCAAACATTAAAGATTTCATATATAATTTCCCAGATATCTCGATTGATATCGACCTATACCATCGATATGGACCTGGTATTGCTTATCAACTATTTTTTTAATTTTTGATGTATCTGTTTGGGATTTTGCTTTTATCTATTCTCGACATTAGAAACATATTATGAACCTCGTTTTGAACGGGGGAGCTTTGTCCTCTTTTGGCGATGGAGATGATTCAATTCTAAAGCTGATTAAGGAATATCTGCATATATATTATGCTCATTAGCTTGTTCATATGATATCCAATATAGCTTGGCATTTTGTTCATATATAACATGCTCTGTGATTTATAGTGTGCTAAAACCTAAATACACCTCCTTGATGTTACTAAGCTGTTATTTTCTAAATTTCATCATTCATTTCTAATATCTCGGCAGTCAACATTCATCATCGACAATGACGATATGTATGATATGATGTGTAATGGTGTGCTAAATACTCATTGTTGCATGGAAGTTTGCATTTTTATCTAGGATATTTTAATTTGAAAAAAAAACTTTTTGTGCCAATTCCAGGATTTCCACCGATATCGTCGATGTATCTTCGATACATCCCTTTTCGGACCGACCAATACGATATCGATATTAACCTTGGTCGTCTATATCTAACTGATTGGGAGACGATCAATATCGCCAAGGAGGAGGGGGATCTAGGTGTTTTGAGGTTGGAAGAGATGAATCGTACTTTACTGTCGAAGTGGGTTGCGAGAATCTTTGGAGACATTGATGACACTTGTTTTAGGCTAATATGTAGAATTGGTGTTTGTGTGCAGGGTTTCGAAGGCCTTCAGCCTATATGCTATGAGCCAGCATTTTTGAAGGCTATACATGCGGTTTTTAACTGACTTGCCTCGTTTCTTTTGGTCGAGAGTTGGAGATGGCAGCACTTTCTCTTTTTTGTATGATAACTGGTTGAATGGTGGGACTTTTGCTGCTTGCTTCCTCGACTATACGTGTCGCTACGGCCTACGGGTAGAGAGATGTACGAGTTTTCGACCTCTGGGCAGATAAGATATGGTTACCCAATTTCATAGTGGACTTATCTTAGTAGCGTTACTAGGAATTGATCGGTCTGATTGAGTTGTTAGATCTAATTGACGGTCCATCTATTGGTAGGGATTACTAGGTCTAGAAAGAAGAAGATTTCTTTGGGAAGAAGTCATACAAGTTGAAGAGTTGGTCAGAGGTGGCAGGATGTTGTACCTGAAGATCCCATCTTGTATCACGGTGTTCCTTGGGCTTTTGAGTCGTGGCGAAGTCTTCACTAGAGATAGATGGTCTCGTATTTTTCGCTCTGGGAACATCTCGTGCTTATTCTGCTGATCAGAGTTACAATGGACTGACCACCTATTTATTGAACATGAGAAGGCGGCAATGGTTTGGTTGGCAATGGAGATTGTGTGGATGGATTGTCAATTGTCTTTATTTGGGAGTCTCTTTTCAACTCCCGCTTCTGTCCGAATCAGACAGTTTCAAACCGATTGCTATTATTTGGGCACTTTGGTTAGCACAGAATCGAGGAGTTTTCCACTCTGATCGTTTCTCTGTTGGGAATGTGATTCATCACGCAAAGACTCTCATAGAGCCTTAGCTTATGTATTGATTTTATCTATAGTTTTCTGATTCAATGGTGGCGGACATCTATGCGTCATGCATGTTTCCCCTTTTTTGGATTACAAAAAATTCAACAAGTGGCATCTTTATTAATTCCTCCATCCTTATTGAAAGGCGGATCTCGAGTATTTAAAAACATTACTTTCATAATGTAATGTGCTCTATTGTGTCTATTAAAAACAGAGAGATGCATAAGGCAAATATGATGAGTCTGGTTGGTGATGGTATGATGCTGTCCGAGGTTCTCCAGGTTATTGTGAAGGAAGTTAATAAGGTTAATTTAGGATAAATGAAAATGTTAGCCATTCTTCGTTGTGAAGGTGTGAAAACTTGGAATCTTGGATGGGCCGTGTAAGTGAATTTTGAGGGCCGATTTAGCTGAAGGAAATTAATGAGCTTGATATTATTTATTTTTAGTTAATTGCATGCATAACAACAACAAGCCTTTTCACATAGATAAGTAGGGTCACATACGTCGATTTTCTGCCGCCATTCAGATCTATTTTGGGTCACTCTTGGGCTTAAATCCAAATAACTAAGATCTCGTCAGATGGTCTCATCCCAACACTTCTTGGGCCTTCCTCGCCCATGGCCTCAAATTTCAGCGAAATTCGATCGAATTTCTGTCGAATATCGATATCCAGTCGAAATCGAAATTCGACCGAAATGACCGAAATGGCCGAAATATGGGGGTCCTAGTACAAAAAATGACCGAAATGACCGAAATTTCGGTCGAAATTCCACCGAAATTCCATCGAAATTCTGTTTTGGTTGATGCCGAAATGGTGACCGAAACCGACATTTAAGGCCTTGTCCTCGCCCTCTCTTAACGAGCTCAACATCCCAAATATCACATCTTCTAACTTGTGCATCAACCGACCTTCTTTGCAAATGGTAAAATCATCTTAAGCGGTTTTCTCTTATCTTTTCCTCTATTGGAGCTACACCAACTTTCCTTCTGATCGTATCATCCCGAATCCGATTTTCGTGCATGAACACACATCCACCTTAACATTTTCATTTTTGCTACTGTCATTCTCTGCACATATTTTGGTTCATAGGCCAATATTCTGATCCAGAAAGCATAACAAGTCTCACGGTTGCTTTGTAATACTTTCCTTTGACTTTCAATGGGGTTTTTCTTATCACAAAGAGCGGTAGGCTCCTCTCCACTTAACCGACTTGCATTTATTCTATGGGTAACATCCCCATCAATTTCCCCATCTTGTTGTAAAATAGATTCCAAGTATCTAATATAATATTTCTTTGATTGTTATCGTCTCCAATCTTCACCTCGAGTCCTTCATTGTTGTTTCCATCAAATGTGCACTCCATATATTCAGTGTTAGCCCTACTTTTACGAGTTCCTTTTTATCTTTAAGGCATGTCTACGAACCTCCAGCTTCTCATTTACCCCTTCTTGTCTCATGAATGAGCACAATATCATCGACGAAAAACATACACCAAAGTATATCATCCTAAATGTGACTAGTCAACTCGTCCATAATCAAAGCATAGTCAAATGCATGCGTAAAGCAAAAAAAACATTAGAATGGGGACACAGGTGATCCTATTGAAGTGGGAATTGTCTTCATGTCGGGCAATTACTTAACTGTTGCATATTCTTGAAGGGTGTTGCTGAGACAGTTGGTTTCTTGTGTGTGTAATATATGTAACAAATATATTTCCTGCTTCCAAGGTCTAAGCACCGCAGGATGTTGTTATGTCGAATATATTTTAAAGGGTAAACCACAGAAAAAAAGACCTCAACCATGCATCAAATCCCCATTAGGGGCCTTGTTTTTTTGAATGTTACAGAAAGCGGCCTTATCTTATTAAGTTGTCTCAAAATACATTCCTCTATAAGCTTCCACAACCCTTATATGTCGAAGTTCAACCTTGAAATTGAAAGTACCCTCTTTGTTACATTTGAAAAATGGGACTCTTAATTAAGAATCTAACACATAGTTGAGGCCTCTTTTTGTAATTTACTCTATACAATTGAGATTTGCGTTCCTTCAGAGTCACATCGATGCCTCTTATTATCAACTAATATATGAACACCTATGCTCTTTGATGAATATTATTTGGAAAAGAAATATTTTGTAAGTTCTGCATGTCACGGGAACTATTTATGTATGCATGCATAGGTTTAATTGGGGAATATATATTACCAAGTAAAATTTTCCCTTTGTGCCTAGTTTGTAATAATCTGTTATATGAGGTAATTCGTATTTTTTTCTGGGAATTGATGTGTTCTGCAGTATAACTGTAAATGTTATATGTATTATCCCTCTTACTTTGGCCTACTGTTGAGAAAAGCGCTCAGAGGTGAGGTTGCTACCTTTTTGAAATAATTCCGAAATTTGTTTCATCAAACATCGTGCATATTATTAATGTTTTTGTTGTATATATAGGCATCATTTTTGTTGGAACTCAACTACTGCATTCCTGGTGTTTTTTTTGCTTTCCTTGGAGCAGTGATCCTCCACCACTGAATTCTAAGAGCTGTCAATGTGATTTAATTACAGTTTCCAAATAATGTGAAGTCAGTTATTTGTTCTTCATTGAAAACATTGGTAGGGATCTTTTTCATTTGAGATGGTCTCATCTTGATGTGTCGATCCATCGCATTTTGTCAGTTCTTATGGAGTATATAAGTATTAAATTTCAAGTAGAAGTCGGCCTCATTACATTTATAGAGTACTTTTGAAAACATATCCTTCCATGTATAACTTTTGCCAAGGCTCTGTGCGATTCGCGGAGCATGCACATTTTTGTCTGTAACTTTAATACAAAGTTTGGATGGGTTTCCGATGGAGCTTTGTCCTATTTTTCTTCAAAAAACAACTCTTCACAAGTATGCACACACTCGTCAGAATTTTGGCACGTTTTAACTAGTTTTCATTGAAGTCTCTTTCATCGAATCAGAAGGTTGAGATTGCCGATTAGTGCTCATCTCAACCAAGCTGTGATCCACCATTTTTTGCCAATACTAAACAACGTCTTTTTCTTAAAGCTGATTTTTCATATGAATTTTGTTATCTTGAACAATTGTTTTACGATTTGAAACACATGATTTCCCTTTTTTAAGAAAGTGAGATTTGGCTATTAGAATGAGCAATTCCAGAGTACGACCTTTTGAGTCTTGTATCACCATCATTACTAACACTAATATAAAACCATGCTTCGGTAATTATCTTTAAATATACCTCTTAAATAAATAAATAATTGTGTGTGAAATATAAAATGCATATCCGACATTTGCCAATATGATGGTAATTGTTGCTTTGTTGGTCATGCTGACCAATTTATTCAAATATATTTTTCTTAAGTCTTCTTTTAAGAAATAGCAAAGTAATGCATAATTTTGTGTACGAGGAGATGACTGTTGTTAAGGAAGAATTAATGTGAAGGTTACCTTTAGCTTTTTTTTAAAGAAATAAGAAGGTGCCAGTACCATAGCTTGTTTGAACGATGTACATATGTTTTCTTGGGTTCGTTTGTTATATCTTTTATATCTTAAATCAACATGGTAATGTGGTTCATGGTGATGGATTTTTTAAATAAGGTAATAATTTGGTAGGTTTGTATTTCTCGTGCAGGTTCCGTAATCGCTCTTTACTTCACGATTCTTTTGACCATTCTCTAATAGACGAAATTCCCGGTCGTCAAAATGATAGGAAAACACTTCTTGGCGAGTTGAACTGGATATTTACAGCAGTGACAGATACAATTGCTTGGAATGTTTTACCACATGGTTGGCAACATCTTATTTAGTTTTAGTTATCTCAGGAGCATCTTTTCTTAACTTGAATGGTTCAACACTATGGCTAACTCTTTTTGTTTTTGCAGATTTATTTCAGAGGTTATTTAGGCAAGACTTGCTAGTGGCAAGTTTGTTTCGCAACTTTTTACTTGCCGAGAGGATTATGCGTTCTGCAAATTGCTCACCAATTTCTTACCCACCTTTGCCATTAACCCATCAGCATCACATGTGGTGGGTATTTGAACATTTCTCCTGGGATTTGATTGTTATTTCTTCTTAGTAAGTTGTGCTTGTCAGGGATGCTTGGGACATGGCTGCTGAGATCTGTCTGTCTAAGTTGCCTTCATTGGTTGCTGACCCAAATGCAGAATTTCAGGTTTATGATTCCCATAGTTTTGATAGTTCCTATTACTAGCTTAAGTTCATTCTAGATTGTATTGAGATGTTATTTATGATCCTTGTGAGTGTCCTATGTAATTGATTCTGTTACACTTGACTTTCTCAGGGATGAGATTGTGTAATGGTTGCTATTGTTGTAATATTAATTATAGTTATGTTACTGCTCCAAAAGTACACGATTAACTAAGTGGTAGCGGAAGTCTGAGGGGACTTTTTTCCCGGTTGGATAATAATGCTTAGTGATTTTATGGGGTAATATGTGGTAGTGGAAGTCTGAGGGGACTTTTTCCCCGGATGGATAATAATGCTTAGTGATTTTATGGGGTAATATGATGAAACCTATATTTTCAGCATTATCAACTGTGATTTTCTTTATTTTAATTCATGGTAATGTACTTTTTATCAGTGAGAATGTAACGTACTTGGTACCTTACTAAGGTTATTAGTTTCTTAAAGATTTTGTAATAATCTTTAATAGGTATCATCGTGAATGCTATCTGTCTTTTATTAGGAGTCATTAGCAGTCCTGCTCCTATCCCTCTCGATGTAGTTGAAGACCCATAAAAATTCTTGGAAATCGTTTCCTAAAACAAAAAATGCTTTGAAGAAGGTTCAAGTTATATATTAGAAAAGAAATAAAATGTCGTGGAAATTTGACTTCCCTTTGGCTTATAACATTATGCTTTTTTGGTTCTTTCTCTTTTCTCGCCGTTATTTTTTTTCTCAACCTACTTTTTGTACCTAATGTGGTTCATCATGTTATTGTTTTCCCACTTTGGCTACTGCTGAATGTGTTCGTAATGCAGAGGTCTGGTCCAAGGAGTTTGGACAATGTTGTTTCATGCAGGTTTCTCGAAGCGAAGGTTTGATGAATTTTTAAGGATGTCCCCTTTCATGTCTACCATTGAGTAGCCACTGGGGGATGTGATTCTTGGGAGTGGCTTGATAGGAGCTTTTTTTTCTAGGACTAGAAAGTTCTTTGCGCTTTGATGGTCTTTGACCCTGGAGTTATTGCTCAAGATTGCAAGAGGAGATAGGATTGGGTGATCCCTTTGCGAGCGTTGATCTTTCTCTAGCATGGGTGCTAGAAGAGTCAATGTTTTCTCGAGGGTAAATGCTAGGTGTTCTCATTGTGGGGTAGATTCCGAGGATTGAGGTCACTTGTTCTTTATTTATGACAGTTGATAAGATATTTGGGATACATCTCATATTAGTTATGGTGGCTTGTAGCTACACTTCAGCTTTTGGTCTCTACCACTGCCAACTGAGGTGGATTAGATTGTGATAGAATATGGGGTATGGCTATGATGTGGGCGATCTGGAAATGTGCGAGTTTTCCCAGGGGAGATTCCATGTAGAAAATGTAGGCAAACATGCCAAGGCCCTTTCTCGTCATGGTTAATAAATTCAGATAATATATGGTTTTTATAAAATTTTGGGCGTACGTCTCTTCGGTGCACCCTTTTTCCCTAAAAAATCCCATTGGTTATTTCTCCTACACCATCCCGTTTATTTTTTTTTGGAAAAACCAAAGATTGATTATTAGATGTCAATGGTCATTCGTGCTACCGTCCTAATTCCTTGCCTCCATCTCTTTTTGACACCATCACCATTATGGTAAATGGGATCCACTATGTCCATCACCACAACTACTTCAATCCCACTAAATTCCCCTCGTCTACCTTACTGCTTTATCCCTTATCATGCATTTTTCAAGTTTAATCTATCTGACATGCACTATTTAGTCGTATACCACTTTCATTACCACACCTTAGTTTTTCTTTACTAAAGTTGCCATGCACTATGTTTTCTTCCCTATTACTAGGTTGAAAAAGTGGTGAGGTGAAATATGGCGGGCCATTTTAGCTTTGAGACGCACGCCTAAATCTCCTTTGACGAGGCATTCGCCTCGCTCTGTCGAGGCAGTCAAGGTGTGGGGCAGAAATGATGCGTTCCCTGAGGCTTTAATGATCTGAGTATTTTCTTTAGAAATCATTAGTCTTGTTGGTAGTTTCATATGTTTATAAAGATGTAGTTGTTTAGGATATATTTATTTTTTGAGAGGGAGTTTAGGATATATTCATGCAAGATGGATGCTGAGATTTGGCCACTTTCATGTTCATATTCACCATTAAACATGTCCAGTTATTTTAACAAACTCTTAATTTTTACATCCTTAAGCATAAACTCGTAAACTTAGTAAGCAAAACGAACAAGATATAATTCAAGGTATCTTGGTATTGTCATATACTATATGTTAGTCATATTACATTTAAATTTGTCGAAGTGTAATCATAATTATTTTGTATTATAAATAATCTAGTTACAAGTATGTAATCTTGGATACTCTTATGACAATAATAGCCAATGACTCCATTCTTTGATAAATATTTTAGTGATAATTATGTAATTTTTGATACTCCATGACAATTATAGCCAATGGTCCCTCTTTGATTAAATGGAAATCCATATTTCCTCTTTATAATTTTTGCAGCAAGAAAATGCTTAAAGAATGGATGTGAAGGATTGTGGTACTCTTTTATAAGAATAAAGGAGACATTCATAATTATTCGAATTATAGAGTATTAAATTGATGAGTCTTACCATAAAAATTTGGGAACGTGTGATCGAAAGAAGGTTGAGGCAAGCTTCCGAAGTAACTGAAAACCAATTCGTATTCATGCCAGGTCGCCCAACTACTAAAGCTTTATTGAGGAGGATACTGGAGATTTATAGAGCTAAAAAGAACCTCCATATAATGTTTATTGATTTGGAGAAGGGTCATGATTCAGTCCCAAGGGAGATATTATGGAGTGTTTTGGAGAAGAGATGGGTACCTATCTTATACATTAACCTTATAAAGGATATGTATAATGGGGCTTCATCTTGTGTAAGGATCCAGTGTAGGAAGGTCGACTATTTTAACATCTACATTGATCTGCATCAATGTTCATCTTTGAGTCCACTCCTTTTTACTTTGGCTATGGACGAGTTGATTAGTCACATTCAGGATGAGATACCTCGGTGTATGTTGTTTGCCAATGATATTTTGCTGATTGATTAGACAAGAGATATAGTAAATGAGTAGCTGAAGATTTGGAGACATGCTTGAGAGACCAAGAAAATCATATAAGTAGGGCTAAGACTGAATATATTGAGTGCTCATTTGATGGCAACAACTGTGAATGACTCGAGATGATGATTGAAGATGATATTCGGAAGAAGGATTCTTTTAGATATTTGGGATCTATTTTGCAACAGGATGGGGAAATTGTTGGAGTTGTTACTCATAGAGTAATGCAGGTTGGTTGAAGTGGAGAGGAGCCTATATTGTTCTTTGTGATAAGAAGCCCTTTGAAAGTTAAAGGAAAGTATTACAAAGCAGCTGTGAGACCTGCCATGCTTTATGTATCAGAGTGTTGAGCTGTGAATCATAGATATGTGCAAGGGATGACAATAGCAGAGATAAGAATACTAAGGTGGATGTGCTGTCACAATGAAAAGATCGGATTGAAAGATGTGATCAAAAGGAAAGTTGGTGTACCTCCGGTAGTGGATAAGATCAGAGAAGACTGTCAAAGATGATTTAGTCATTTGCAAAGGAGCTCAGTTGATACACCTGTTAGAAGATGCGAGATTTGGGATGTTGAGTCTGTTAAGAGAGGGCGGGCCTAAGAAGTGTTGGAATGAGACTAACCGAAGGGATCTTATTTATTTGGATTTAATCCCGAGAATGATGCAAAATAGATTTGAATGGAGGCAAAAAATCCATGTAGCCGACCACACTTATTTGTATGAGAAGAGTTTGTTGTTGTTGTGATGAACTAGGTGCATGTTGGAGATACGTGCGAGGGATGCGGTATGCGACTAATTGTTAATATAGATCCAATAATATCTGCATGATTTTTTTTCAATGTTGTAGATGCAGATCTTCGAGATTATGTTGAATTGGTCATTGAATAAATAATTAACTATATTTGGATGGCCAATTAGAAATAATCTTTTGGATATTTTAAATTATTTTAATTTTAAAACTTATGTTTAATATATATACTCGTTTATATTGAAATGTATTTGGTCTCTAATTAGAAGTTAAAAGTACTTATTGAATTACATACAAATGTTGTGCACCTTTCTTTTGATTTGAGATTAAAGAGTTTATTTCCATTAGTTGATCAATTAGTCGAACCAACTTATCGATCAGATGGATAATATACTTTACTCTTATGGAGAAAAGAAAAGAAAAACCAATGATTTGCTTATTCTAGAGTTCTAGGGTCCTTATATAGGACTAAACCCTAGAGAGGTCAAGAAAACCCAAAATACATAAATGCCCCTATGGGCTACAGTCACATAATCTATTGTTATTTTCTAACACTCCACCTCAAGTTGGAGCATAAACATCGATCATGCCCAACTTGGAAATTATCCAGGAAAGATGTTTCTTGCATAAAGCCTTTGTAAATATGTTTGCCAGCTGAAGATCTGTTGAAATATGTGGTGTGGCAATCTTGTCTTCTCTCTTCTCTCACTGCATCATGAACAAAATGACAATCTATCTCAATATGTTTGGTTCTCTCATGAAATATGTGATTCGTTGCAATGTAAGTAGCAGATTTGTCATCACAATATAGAGAGATCAGATTGGTGACTGTAACATCGAGTTCCTCTAGGAAGGTCAACAACCAAGTAAATTCACAAGTAGCCTGGGCCATTGCCATGTATTCTACCTCTACATTGGAACGTGAGACGACAGTCTGTTTCTTGCCTCTAAAACTGACCAGATCCCCCCCTAAAATCATAGCATAGCCAGTAGTAGAGCGACAATTCTCGGGTGAGCTTGCATAATCAGCATCAACACATGCGATAACATCAGTGTATCCATTTGCCCCATAAAAGAGGCCACGACCAGGTGATTCCTTCAAGTAGCGGAGGATCTAAAGAACATCCTGCCAATGACTATAACAAGGTTTCTCCATGTGTTGACTAGCTCTGCTCATAACATAGGATATATCAAGCCTAATGACTGTAAGATATACGAGTTTACCAACCAGGCTTCTATATCGTGTAGTGTCTTCAAAAATAGGATCAATGGAGATATGTTTCCTTGGTTCTGCAGGAATACCAGAGGGTTTGCAACTGAACAGTCTTGCCTCAGTTAGTATATCTATATCGTGCAGTGTCTTCAAAGATAGGATCGATGGAGATATGTTTCCTTGGTTCTGCAGGAATACCGGAGGGTTTGCAACTGAGCAGTCCTCCCTCATTTAGTATATTCAAGCAATACTCTCTGTGACATATGAAACCTTTCGTAGTGCGTAGAACCTCTATGCTCAGAAAATATCGAAGTTGCCTTAGATCTTTGGCGACGAAGACCTTTTGCAGAAAGACCTTGGTCTCTAGCACTCCTTCATCATCGTTGCCTGTAACAACCATATCATCCACATATACAACAAGTATAACAGTACCAAGGCCTTAAATGCCGGTTTCGGTCACCATTTCGGTATCGACCAAAACAGAATTTCGATGGAATTTCGACCGAAATTTTGGTCATTTTTTGTACTAGAACCCCCATATTTCGGTCATTTCGGTCGAATTTCGATTTCGACTGGATATCGATATTTGACAGAAATTCGACCGAATTTCGTTGAAATTTGAGGCCATGAACAGTACTAGCTGGTTGTTTTCTGACAAAAACAGAGGAGTCATATGCAGTTAAAAACAGAGGAGTCAGATTCAGTTCTTTGAAAATCCAGAGTGCCAATCTCTGTACTTAATCTATCAAACCATGCCCTTGGGCTTTGCTTCAAACCATAGATTGCTTTGCGAAGTCGACACACATACTCCCCCTCGACTTCGTAACTAGGTCGCATCGTGTACACCTCCTCTTCTAGATCGCCATATAGAAAGGTGTTCTTGACATCTAGCTGATAAATGGGCAAGCCTTTGTTCACAGCGATAGAGATGATGGTTCGTATAGAGCCCATCCTAGCAACATGAGAAAAAGTCTCAAAATAATCAACTCGACATGTCTGAGTAAAACCTTTCGGGACAAGTCAAACTTTCTATCTATCAAGTGACCTGTCAGAGCATGATAGGCTATTCGTGGACGTGAAATGAGACATTGGATGAAGTGTGCATTGCCTCTTAGCTCTGTGTAGAAAGATTGAGAGCTCTTGAGGATCATCCAGAGAAGTGTTTTTTTTTGAAGCTCTCATCCAGAGAAGTGTTGGTGGGATCATCTGAGGATGGCGTAATTTCGTGTATTAAGGGAACATGGAGAGGTACATGAACGAAAGTAGAACGATGTTTTCTCTTGTATACAATAGGTGGAGGAAGGTCTAGTGGTATGTCAAATACATGGAGTAAAGAAACTAGTTTGTTCAAAATAGGTGACATCAACAGATATATGATATCGAAGTCCAGAAGGATCATATCATCAATAGCATTTCTGAGTTCTAGAGTATCCACGAAAAACACATTTAATAGCGCGAGGAGATAATTTATCAGTAGTATGGAAGTTATGAACCAAAGCAGTGCATCTGAAAATATGTAAAGGTAATGGAAATGAGTCCTCATTTGGGTAAAGTAATGTAAAGGGAGTGGATCCAGCTATAGTCGCGGAGGGAACTCTGTTGATTAGGTGGATGACAGTGAGTATGGCATCACCCAGTAAGTCTTGGGATCTTGCATTTGTGTGAGAAGGGATCGAGCACTATCAAGTAGGTGTCGCAGTTTTCTTTCAGCTACCTTGTTTTGTTGGGAGGTATAGGAGCAAGAGGTCTGATGGATGGTGCCTTGTGCGTTAAAAAACGATGTCAAGTCTTTTTGCACAAATTATCAGAGCAGAAATCTGATATTGGGAGGAAAAGATAGTTCTGATATAGTGAAAAAAGTTCTTGACAATATAATTGATTTCGGAACGTTCTTTTAATAGAAAGACCCATGATGACTTACTGTAGTCTTCAACAAAGGCAACAAAATACTGATGACCACACAGAGTTCTGACAGGACATGTTCCCCGGACATCACAGTGAACCAAAGAAAAGGGGATATGATAACGAGGTTCGACCCTTGCAGGAAAGGATGCACGATGGTGTTTCCCTAACTGACACACCTCCCACTGAAATGGTTTGAGCGGAGAGAGTCCAGGGAACATCATGGAGAGAGCCTTAGCAGAAGGGTGGCCAAGACGACAATGCCACAAAATAGGGTCCTCAGAAATGGAGACATCACCAGCAAAATTGGAGTCAGAGGGGATATCAAGATAACATAGGCCATCTCGTTCATGTCCCCTACCAAAAATCTGCCTTGTCCGGATATCCTGAAATAACAACATAATACCTCAAATATAACATGGCATTGAAGATCTCGACATAGCTTCTGAACAGATAATAGACTATAGACTGAGTAGAAAGGCTGGAGCACATTGAACGCTAGTGAATTGCAGTTTTAAGGAGAAAGCAATAGTACCAACAACTGTTACCGAGGAATGATCTCCATTAGCATCCCGAACCATCTTCACAAAATAAGATGGTTGTGATGAAGTAAGTAGACTTCCGTCTCCGGTTAGATGAGTAGAAGTGTCGGAGTCAATTATCCATGCGTTTTTGGAAGCAGAAACAGAATTTGCCACAATACCTTAAGTAGTAGCAAGACTTGCAGCGGAAGTGGAAGCATGAGTATCAGTTTCTGAGTTGTTGAGCAATTGTGTCAAGCAAGCATATTCAGAAGCAATAAACGGGGTCTGTACCTCGACAACCAGTTGTGTAGTTGTCTCCTCAGTAGTGTCATTTGGTGCCTCTTCATTGGCATTGTTAGCGGTAGGTGGCATGCCAAAAGTTGCGTAGCAGCGATCTGAAGGATGATTCCAACGTCCACAGTGCACACATGCTGGATAGCGAGCGTTGGAAGAGTCAGACCATGTCCTCGGCCGAAGCCATGGCCTCGTCCAGATTCTCGACAACGTCCTCGTCCGCATCCTCGTTGATTCGCACGTCCTTTGTATCCGGAAGCATTATAATGAGTTGTTGTTTCTGCAGTAGTATTCTCAACTGGAGATTCTAGTTTCTGTAATCTCCCAAAGATGGTTTCAATAATAGGTAGAGTTGCAACCATTAGGAACTGATCTTTGACATGCTTATAGCGTGGATGTAGTCCAGGGAGAAACCTGTACACTTGTTATTCAGCACGCTCTCCCACTTGTTTGTCACTGCAAGCTGGCTGAAAAATGAGTAATTCCTCAAAGAGGCTAGTATTTAGTCTGTAGTACTCGATGAGGCTTGATTCTCCTAGAGTAGCAGACCAAATTTTGGTATAAATCTCAGATAGGCGAGATTTGGTTGTCTTCTGAGACTTCGCGCTCTCTAGATTCTCCCACATGGCCTTTGTCGTGTCTTTTTATAGGAGATTGGCAGTAATGGTTGGATTGATGCTATTGGTCAACCAATTGATGACCTGATAGTTGTCAACAAACCGGGTATCATAGCCTGTGTCCGTCTCTTCATGCAGAACCTTTGTTAGAATAGAGCCTTTGCATTGTCCACCGAGGAACACCTTGAGAAAATGGGACCACAAAACATAGTTTTCTAACCCTGTTAATTTTATAGTTGTGCCCTATACCATCAAAGAAGAAGTAGGATATGCAGGCTTGGTCTCCGTTGTCGCCATGGTGGATCTTAGTCAAGAAAAAGGACCTAGACAGAAAGAGGTATGATAAGTAAGACTTTTCATGTTTTGAACACGCATCACGACGATCTGGTCACAGATCAAAGAGTCGCCGTAGGGTCAGGTGGCCTCGCAAGGGGCCCACAGGAGTCGAGGCGACGCTTGGAGGGCCAATGACTGCGTTGGAGGCCAGGAGGAGGCCTACTAGTGCCTTGCGGTGCTGTTAGGGGGTCACTGGGGCCGAGGCGATGCCTAGGAGTGGTGTTGGGAGAGCCTAGAAGCCCTTGCAGGGCCCAGTGTCGACACTGGAGGCGAGCTGGAGGCTCGTTGGTGTCTGGCAGTGACGCTAGGGCTGCGCTGGGGCCGAGGCAACGCCTAGGAGCAGTGCTGGGAGGGCCTAGATGCCCTTGCGGGACCCGACGATGGCACGCGAAGGTGCGTCGGAGGTTCGCTGGTGTGTAGTGGCACCGCTGGAGGCACGCTGGGGGGTCGACGGTGCCTTGAAGCGGTGCTGGGAGGGCCGCGCCTCGCTGAGCGGCGCCCAACAGTGCATTTGGGGATCCATGGAGGGGGCCTGGCGGTATGCAAGGTCACGCGATAGGGTTGCACGGGATTTGGGCTTGAGGTGGCATCATGAGTTAGGTCAGAACACCGGTCTAGGACCGTTGCTCTGATACCATGTGGAGAAAAGAAAAGAAAACCCAATGACTTGTTTATTCCAGAGGTCTAGGGGTCCTTATATAGGACTAAATTCTAGAGAGTACAAGAAAATCCAAATTATATAAATTGCCCCTATGGACTATAATCACAGAATCTATTGTTATTTTCTAACAACTCTATTCGGTTGCCCTACCAAACCACTTAGTCGGTTCGATTAATTAGTTGGTCACCGGACTATTAGAACACTGTCCTTGGTAGCGTTGATGCCACCAACAATGGTTTCCTAACTTGCTTGGACACCGGCACGTAGTGGTGTAAACAGACTGAACCTGAGCGGACCTATATTCTTTAGGTTCGGTTTTTTTTATTTAATCGAGCCTAACCTTGTGTTCAGGTTCGGTTCGTTTATTTTTAAACCGAATCTGAATCGAACTTCTTTTTAATCGAATCGAACCTAAGCGAATACCGAATTTGAGAATTCTCTAATAAGAGGGAGTGAAAAGGAAAGAAATGGAAATATATATGTCTGTCTATAATTAGAATAAACATTCATTCAGTTTTTTCTCTATTTAACTCTTCTCCATCTTTTAAAAAAATTAGATTAATAAGAATTCATCTCTTTGAAAAAGTATAAATATAATATATTTTTATATCCGTTCAGAAGAGGATAAGGAATAATGTGGAGATATGCGATAAGTAAGGTTTATACTTGTTCTTTGGTTTGAGAATAAAGATGGAAAAAGTACTAGACACATGGATGATGGATGTTGTAACCACGATGTGACTATTTATTTTGGGATAGTTTATTTCGAGATAAAACCTACTTATGTCATAAATATTCACTTATCTTCGGACAAAGTTCACTTAATATGGGACAAAGTTCACTTATCATGGGACAAAACCACTGATCTCAAAATAAGGTCCACTATATAGATAAGGATTTGTAAATATGTATGTATGTGTGTATGTATATATATATGTATATATCTGTATATATATGTCTATCGTGCTTTTAACGTATCGAACCTGAGCGAACCTATGATTTTTAGGTTCGGTTCGTTTATTTAATCGAGCCTAAACTTTTGTTCATGTTCAGTTCATTTATTTTCAAACCGAATCTGAATCGAACTTTTAGCGAGCCGAACCTGAGCAAATATCGAACTTGAGAATTTTCTTACACCCCTAGCGACACTTGGAAATGATTATGCCATCTTGAGTGGTGGAGTGGTGAGTAAAGGCTCATTGCAATAATTATTGCAAAGCACATCTTCAGTTGATGATTTTGATGGTGGTTCTAGAAGAAGTTTAATCCGCTTGCAAATTTAGAGAGCTGGTTGATGCAAGGTGGTGTATGTCTTTATCTTACAAGGTTTCTTCATTAATGGGTTTAAGTTTGTGTTGCACCGACTTCTTTGTATTGTGATCTGCGAACTTGATGTATGGAAACCCCTTAGGTTGCGATGTTGAAAGATGGGAAACGAGTGGTCCTTTTTTCAGCTTTCTTTTGAAATTATCTTGAAGGATCGTCAAGTTGTGAGAACGAATTAGAGGCCATGCTCTGATACGATTTGATGCAACCATAGTTTTTTGAGTTAAAAAATAGAGTTGAAAATTGAAGAATGTGGTGAGGGGGAGGAGGAGAGGACCATTCCATGCCGTGTGAGAGTGTAGGGTTTAAGAGAAGAAATAATCCAAAAAGGGTAGATGAATATCAAATTCTTTTCCCTGTCCCAAGTCAGCTTCACCAGTGCCATATGTACCACATGTTGAGTTTCTCATTGATGGCCAGTTTTTTGGAGTTGTTTCCTGCATCTATCATCAGAGCTGCTTCCAGATGTTGGTGCCCCTATCAAGCCTTAGGAAGCCGCTGCCCCCAAGGTTGTCACTTACGGCCACCGCCAACGTAGTTATGCTTTACCCCCTACATCCCTCCCTGCAGGTCTCCTACAAGGCTTCTGTGCTAGACTCTTTGCATCCTGGGAAACTCATAGTTGGAGCTAACATCCACATTTATCAATTATCTTGTCATTGTGCTCTGGGGTCTGAGCAACCCGAAAGAAATCCATTTCTGCTGCTGTTCCTTGTTATTAAACCATCACATTGAGAATTGTAGCCTCAATTTCCTTGGGCATTGTGTTTGCGGTGCCTCGACCAGAAAAGATGCAATTCTTCTGGCACCACAACTATTAATTGTCATCTATGCCATTGAATCCATCGTAACTTGGTCACTCACACCGTCCCTACTTCCTCATTTGAAAGCCCTTGCGGTTCATCGTGTGGTTATTTTTTTTAATGAAATCACTAGGAGCTCGCCGAAACTTTCTACAAATAGTAGATGCTTTTAAAGCTGAGTTCGTTCAACTCGGGGTTTTTAGGATTTACTAAGAATAGAGTGTTGTAGATTTTTGCAAAAAGGCCTGTAGAGCTCCTCCTGAAAATTGATAAAACATATTAGGTGTGTCCAATGCTACTCGATGGTATATGCACTTTTTTCGGAAAGAAGGGTGTTGCCACCTTTAGTAAGTACAAGATAGTCACCCAGAAAACTTCATATATTAAAACAAAAATGCAAGTATGTGATTTAGGCTCTAATCGATAAAATGCACGCACTAAAATATTCTCCACGGTGTCTCCCCCATGTGGAAATCATACATCTCTGGCTAGCCAAATTTCCCAACCCAATGCAAAATTCTAGTCCACTTTAATGATGGGTTGAAGCACCAAAACTTTTACAGAATTGCACGTGGTTCAAAGCAGCAGATATTGATGCAACCTAGATTTTCTAACATCAGCTAATATTTTCTTCACTATTAGCTCAGTTTCATGTTATCTAATGTCAAGTTCAATAGTGAACAGTCAAGGCCGTCTGCAGGACAAATACAGTTATTAGGATTTAGACAGTCTCTTAACATGGTTTCTTAACAGGATTTCTTACGAGTTTATCTTTTATCAGGAGTTGCTAGTGGTTTTTGTCATTGTTGTAAAAGAGTCGAAAAATCTCTAATTTTATTTGTAAAGGTAACGATACATATGTTAAAATGTGGTTGATAATGGTTTGCAAATTTTGGTAGCCTTTAGCATTTTATCTCTTTGTTGCTTCTGGTTCTTCTTATCCCCATACCAACATAAAGCTTTCCTTTAATTTGTACCACACTTCATGCAGTTAGGTGTTTTCGTACTTTTCCCCTCATTTTCTTTCCTTCTTGCCCTAAGTTTCGTCTCTGTTTATACATGATAGCATCTATATCAGGGAGACGGACTGTGGATATGGATATTTATATGAGTGTTCCGGTTACCATATTTTTATCTATTATAAAATTTGGGTATTAATACGGATACAGAAGTTGATAGATACAAAAAGTGTTTTAGCATTTCCTAAGAAACAGTTATATTGAATGGATATGGAGTGGAAGAAAAATTTAATACATAGAACGTACTCTGAATGGATATGGATGTTAAATGGAATATTATCTAAGTACGCTTAAATTTATTTGTATAGGATGGCTTTTACTATTAAAAAATTATATTAAATTTATTTTTGACATAATAACTATACCAACTATGGTTATAAGAGTCACTAGATGTTATCTAATTATAATTGTATGTGCGTCTATATTTTCATATTAAAACAAAATATATGGATGCGATAATTGATATCTGTAGACATCGAAGTAATTTAATATCTGTATTGATATTCATTTATACTGATGTCTGAATCTTTGTAGAACAAGGTAGCAGATCGAACGTAGATGTACATGCATATCCAGTTGCATACCAGTTGCATACCAATATTCAAAGTTTCCTTTTTTGTATACAACACAACAACAAAGCCTTTTCCCACCATTAAACATGGAATCCCTACCTATTTTGTTTTCTTTGATGCCATCCTTAAGTGCTCCTATCCTGAATTTTTTTCTGTCACAAACCAAGGTTGAAAAGGTTCATGTATTGTGTATAAATTATTGATAGTTTTCTTGTTGCATAGATCACTTGCGTAATCCCTTCATCACGTTGGAAATTAAGACCAACTTTCTCAGCTTGATTTTAGTGCAATGCCATTTTGATTACTTTCTCAGCTTATGGATAATTTTGATTTAGGGCTGCCCTCCATTTGATGTTGCCTTGCATCCACTTCATTTTCTCCACTTCTACTTCAACCATCGTGGGGAGAAGTTCTTATTGTGGGGTCGCAAGAGGATTTGGAAGCTGCAGGCTCCTCTAAAAAGTGAAAATCGTGATTTGGTTACTGAGATGACAAAGATCTGTGACCAGAGTGTACATGAGCAGATGAGCCCGGGATGCAGACTTGAGTTGTATTTTCTGTGGGGTTGAAGATTGGTTCAGTAGGCATGGTGGAGAGCTGCAGTGATCAACGGTTTGGACTGCCCTTCATTGGTGTCTTTTTGGACCTCCTCTTTGGTTTGACTGCAGTGAAGTGATACGAGTTTAGGGTGTGAGAATGTATTTTGAGAATATATCTCGTGCATGAGGCTGCGATCCTCATTTGGAGGGGGGTGAGGTGGGGTGGTTTTGCTTTTGCACCGTTGGTTGGTGATGTTGTTTGTGCTTTGTTATGCGTGTCAATGGACACTTTACTTCAGATTTTAGAGAAGTGGATGGTTACTATTCTCTAGTAACCATCCATTGGTTTCTCAGAAAATAACATTGCCTACCAATGCCAGTTGTTCGACTACTGAATGCTTGATTCTTAGAATACTTTTCATCCTTTGGCTGCTTTGTAATGTTTGCTTATCGTATGGGTATATGCTGTTAAAACACCCATTAATTTCCTGGTCTTCTTGAAAGTTTTACCAACTTGTGCTGATTTTCTGCGCGATATCGTTATTTTGGTCGCTAACCTTAGTTGGAAATTGTATACCAAAGTTGTCTTTTTATGGAATGCGATATTCTGCAATAAATCTAATACAGAAAGGATGAATTTCTGTGGCAATAATATCCTGATTGATAGATATAGGGTGATTTAATTCCATCGGAGTGTTTAGTAAATGAAGTCATGCTTTTCTCAATTGGAACTGCTTGCTGCTTCTTCAAGTTAATTTTTTTAGTGACACTGATGTCATTGTTGATCCTTCATCTCTTTGCTTTTTAGCCAAGTCCTTTTTTTACGGAGCAGTTGAAAGCATTTGAGGTATGGCTTGATCATGGCTCTGAACATAAGAAGCCACCAGAGCAATTGCCTATTGTTCTTCAGGTGCGATTTATCATCTTTTTTTCTTCCTATTAGTAGTTCAATTATGCCTATTTTGTAAACCACAGAAGTTGGATCCAATCTTGAGTTTTTTAAAGGCTTATGTTATTTTGTATATCTGCTTTCTTGGAAGGCATTACATTTGTTAATTAGGCAAAAAATTTGTTTGTATTCTCTGCACATTTTCTCATTTAACCTTTTTGCTACCCTGTTCTTGCAGTTTTGTTTTATTAAACTATTTGTTTTTTGTAGCATATTTTGCATTGTTGATTTTTAAGTTTCCGTTTTTAAAAGCTGGAATTGCCATTGAAATTCATTTAGATTACGTTAATATCAGCATTTGTGTTTTGAGTTAAATTGGAATATGTAGTTCTATGTGCAGTGTTTTGCTTTAGGTGCAAATCAGAAACTTGTGACTCAACCGAATGACACCATATGTGTGACAGCCTGCACCATCTCTAGTATCTCCTTATCCCAGACTTCTATATGTAGCCGTCTGTATGATGATTGGCCTTTCTCTGAATATAATGTCTATTTTCTTGAAATTTACTAAAAATATACTTGCCGAAGTGGAATTATTGGGGATAAATGTTTGTTCGTGTGTCTGTATCTTGCTCCATGTGTTTCACTAAATTTTCCTCCACCTCTGAGAAGCAATCGGGCACTCATGTCATGATTGATTTCATCTTTACTTGCAATTCATCCTTTTTTTTCAAACATCATTAATAACGCCAGACATTTTCATGAAAGTAGAACTTATTAACTGCAGATAAAAGACAACCAAGGCTAATTCTTTTTTAATGTTTTACACTATTAGCAATAGTTAAATATTATTAAGACAGTTTTCATGAGAGTTCTTTTATCTTTTCCGATTTTATGCATTCCTTTTTCTTTCCATCTCATTTGTGCGATTTGCCCAACATGGTTCTCCTCTTATATAAAAGAATCAAAGTTCCCCAATATAAATTAATTGATCATTCATCTTTCGAGAAAATATAGGAATGATGATCCTAGACCGGAGTTCTGTGCCCTACACCCTTCACCCCCACCCGCTGTTCGTACCCATTCACCGTCGCCAAGGTTGCAAAAATCGGTAGTCGGTACTTGGTCGGTTGGGTCACCGACTAAGAATTAATCGGTAGTCGGGTTACTAATCGGATTTAGTCAGGCTTTTATCGGCTTCGATTATTTTAAATATATGAATCATTTTATATATATATTCTTACATATTCATGCAGATTTGTACATTTTTATATTATCATAATGAAAGAAAAGAAGTAATTGAATTTAAATAAAAGCATTAAGTGTATTCGAATAAGTTCACTTTTAAAAAAAGGATAAAAAATAAAAAAATATGGTATCTCCAAGCAAAAATCGATCAACTAATCGGTTTAGTCGGAATTGGTCAATACTCGGTCGGTCACCCCACTGACTAGACCACTCGGACCAACTAGGCTACTAATCGGACCAGTCGGGTGACTTTTACAATAGTGACCGTCATTGCCATCCCGATGGTCTGCCATCGCCGTCGCCGACCCAAAAGGCCCTCTCACTGCTGCCTGATCTTGCAGCAATCCCCAACAGCGGCTGAAGGCCCCTAAAGGCGCTGCCGAGAGGCCCTAGGCCTCACACATCCATTGGATCTGATCACCGGCAACGCCCTTGCAACTTTAGGGGCCCACACAGAGAACCTATTCAGTCCCTTGCTATTTTGCCAAAAAGGGGTGTTCTAACCCTATTTTGGTGCTGGCCAGCAACTTCCAGGGCACTGTAGGTTTGATTCTCTCGAGTTTGCGCCTCTGTGGGTCTCAAAGCGGTCTGATTATATTAGTTTGAGATAAAATCAGACATTTAGTCCATCTGCAAGACCTAGAGCACTTCTGCAATTGATGGGAACGGTTGTGGCATGAATCTGCACATATAACCGATTCCCTATATGTCCAGGTGGATGCATTTGCTTCAATTTACATCCCTAGTCTTCCTTTATTATCGGCATCGTGCTAGAGAATAAGGTTGACATCCCATCCTTGAGTGCCTTCAAAGGTTCGGCGTCCATCATCAAGATGGATGAAGATAAAAAAAATCATCAAGATGGATGTGACCAACTACGAGTTGTGGGCAATGCAGTTCATGAGCTTTATTTAGTGCAATGGAAAGAACTGACACAAGAGGAGCCCACTGACAGGACTGGGACTAATGCCTCGTTGGTAGCAGATGGTGCGTACGCGCGTGTGTGTGGCTATTGAATACCTTGGTTGTGGAGATAACCAATGATATCTTGCATCTGCCCACAACCATGGCGATGTTGGACATCCTCACAACCACATACTCTCAGGCTAGGAATGAAACTTATATTCTGCAGCTCCAACATGATATCTTTATGATCAAATAAAATGACCGCCCTATTCATACCCTATATATATATCTCTAAGGGGTATGCTTGAGAAGCTACACATGCAGTGACACTGAAGCAACAAAAGATGTACATGTGTCTTTTTGGCGGCCCTTATATAACGTATGATGTCGCATGAGATGCTATCATACATCCTATAAAGGAAGCATACAACGAAGCATGATCACTCTTCCTTCGTCAACCCCCTCTCAGACCTCATCGATGATGAGCATATCTCACGGTAGAGGAGGATCTTCACATTTCAGATGATGCGATCCCTGTGACCAAGGTTCATGAAAGCACTATGTGTATGCGTTCAGACATGTCACTAAACGATATGCGGGGGCATATGTGGGGTATATGCGGTTTTACGTGGTTTCCTATTTTTTTATTTAAAAATAGATAAATATATACAAAATGACTACATTTGTACTAAATTTATATATAATTGTGGTCCAACAAAAGATTCAGGAGGAACGAAAAACTCTGTTGTATCGTTCCTCTGACCCGATAATGGTGCGAAAGGCAAGAAGCGGGCGCACGGTCTATATATGCGGCCGCACAACCCGCATATGCGGACCACATACTCACCTTGGGCGCTTAATGGGGGGCTTCAGGAAATCGTTACACTAGGGGTTCCACACACTTATATGCAGTCGCATATGCGAATGCGATAACTCATCTCGATTTCGTAAACACTGGCTGTGACAGATGAACACGTGGTTCACTATCCTCATCCTCAGGCACTTACTGTCACAGCTCTGGTCACTTCGAGGACACAAGGTAGTCTAAGTATGTACTTCAGACATCTGCTTGTGTTGTTGAATAGACTGAGACGCTTGCGCCTCCTACCACTGCTTATGATATGGGATTCAATGAGTTAGTCTCCTGTACGGGAGCTCATGCCTCCCTCTTTTCGGATCTTCTAGTGCTCCATTTGGCTCATCCAACTTCGCTGCCTCTGCTTCTACCGATACTTCAGGTACAATCTATGCTCTTAGTAGTAGTCACTGGGCAGACCTCTTGGAGTGGATCTTGTATTCATGTAATACTCATCACCTGTTTGAAGATGAGGCTCTGTTATCTTCCTACAGAACTGTCTAGCCTAGCAGAACAATAGTTATTTCTGATGGCACACATCCTAGTTTAGCATAGTCCTTGACACATCCTGGCGGAACACCAGAATTTTCTTCATGCTCTTGATTTCTCAATGAATTTATTATCTGTTAGTTAATTCACCAAGGATTTACATTTTCATGCCGTCCGTAACTCTCCTTTTCTTGTGTTTTAGGATATACTCACCGACATGGTGATTGAATGTGGTTGTGCGCAAGAAGATTTCTATAAACTGGTTTAGTCTACATATCCTGGTACTATTTCCATTCCTGCTGGGTCATTCTCCCCATTCATGTAGCACATTCGGTTCGATCATCTTCCTCTGCAAAAGCTGTGTACGCCATATACCATTGGTGGGATGGGAGAGGAACTTAGCCTTTCCCTTCTCATGACATTGCTCCTGCCCTCTATTAGCAAATCATGTTTTCTTGCAACAAAACCATTTATTGTTACGACACTCTTTCTTGTACTCCATATTCGTGTCCCTTTTTTAGGTTTTTATCGCTCGTGCCCTTCTCAACTTCTACAATATTAGTTATGCCTCTCTATTTTTTGAAATATCAATTGTGTTCCTACCTTTATATGAAATTCATAGCTCTGCCCTTTTGTAATATTAATTGTTACCGTTTTGTGTGTTTGGTGAAATGATTCTTTTTTTGATTGCATTTCTCGATAAGGATCTTTTTTTGCTAACGGCTCATGTCTTTAATTCAGTGGCCTTTGTTCACCATCTGACCCTTGGTCGTGATAAATACTCTCTCCCAGAGCTGTCAAGTGCGTTTTCGTGGGATACTTTTGGACCCAGGAATGGTACTACTGCTTCGATCAAGTTAAACGGAAGTGCTACTGTTGAAATATAAATGTGGAAGCGTAGTTATAACAAGAACAAACAAAATAAAGAAGTATAAAATATGTGACACTGAAGATTTTACGTGGAACCTTACTCTTGAAGGAGCAGGATGGAACTATGGGAGAATGCCTTAGAATGCCAGATCTTATGGATTGAATCTCTCAATGAGTACATGTAGTGAGGGGCTCCTTATATAGTTCAACATATCAGGGTTTGAAATTTCGCCTAAATTTTGGTTTCGATAGGTGGGTTTTGAAATTCCTATATATGTCGATTTCCCAGATTTCGACCGAGTTGGGTTGGAATATCGGTGATATTTCGACATATCGACCCATTTCAGTTGAAATTCTTGGTTTCTTGTGCAAAATTTCCTGGATTTCGATCTATATCGGTGAAATTTCGCCAATATCTATGTATATCGACGATATTATCTATGTGAGCTTGATTTTACTACTTATTTACATATTCCCAATATTAAAACACATCATGTTTTATATATTTTGTTTCGGGTAGGGTGTGGTGCAACAGGGGGGGAGTATATACGACAATTCTTCTACTTGAGGAGCTTCCTCCCCTTTCGGTTTAAGCAATGGAGAAAATAGATGCATCTTTACTATAAGTCTGTAATTAATTCTTTAATTCATTAGAACTATGTTCACGTCAGTTATTTCTATGAACGAAACTTTGTTTAATTAGTCATTATCTACATCTTAGAATCAAATGCTCATATATTTTTATGAACAAAAGATATCTTTTAAATGATGTTAACTTAATTATTTCAATTTTCATTTCTAGTATCTATTAGTCAGCTCAACAATATGATTGATGTCACCAATATGATGTGTATAAGGCGTACGAATGAGATATATGTGTGATATAAGTGAGCATTTGTAAGCTATTATTGTTTTAAGATCTTGGATTGGATGATATCAATTTCCAGTATGTATTAGCCAAGAATCATCATTAACTTCGATTTGACCGAAATGACCGATATGTGCGATAAAAGATGCATATATGAGCAGTACATGTGATATACATGTGTATTTGTATGCTATTTATTGTTGTTTTATTGTTGTAATAACATGGAAAATCTTAATTTACGAAAAATGGTCGAAAAATGGATTTTTAGCCATTTTCAACATTTCCAAGAAATAATTGAAATTTTCCGAAATTTCATCGAAATTTTGATTTTAGAGGGGACTGAAACGAAATTGAAATCAAGATTTTGAACCTTACCACAGACAGACCAGATCGTAGATGTTTGATTAAACATGAGTGGATGGTAATATGATCATGGGGAGATCCAATTACCTCTATTAATATTTTAACACGTCCCCTCAAGCTAGAGTTGAGAAAGCTGCAACTTGCAATAAAAGAAAAAATAGACAACACGTCTTCACTCGATACATCCGGAAGAGACCGGATAGAGACACCCCAATGGGATGGTGATAGAGACACTCCGTTTGATGTAATCACTGTTTGTAGAAGACCTTGTTCGAGTATTGGACTGCGATGATTAGGTCATCTGGAAGGAGCACCAATGGTGCCTGTAGTAGTCGTTGCGACAACCATGTTGTGCCTGGAGTAGAGTCACTATGAAGGAAAAAATCCAATGCAGAGTAGCAGTCAGGGATAGAGAAACCCTAATGAAGTAGTCGATGCTCGATGAAGACGAGCTGATTGCAATAATAATATGGGTTGTCAGTCTATCAATCATGGACGAGCAATAGAAGTCCTGTAGATACACCTCAAGAAGAAGATTATATGCCAAATCTAACTCCCCCTTTCTCACATATTTATAGAATAAAAGCATGGATCATCAATTTGGGAGAAATCAAAGAAAAACTTGTATTTTTTCCTTTTTGTGTGCTGTTTTCACATAAAAATTCTCTTTTTGTAGCAGTCCCTTTTTCGTGGCGATTCTTTTTTTTCATATGCCCTTTTTTTATGTGATAGCCCCTTTTTTCTAAAAAGCTCACTCTGAAATAGGTCGTTTACTTCTCTTTTTTTACCGCAGACCGTTATTGGACCCATAATATCCCATTTTTCCTTTTATTCATACTAAGTAGTAGAGCAACCCACAGTTGGGCCATCTATTGGGTCCTCTCCTTTTTTATTTGCACATGGCCTCTCTTTGGCCTTTTTAGAGTGACTGTGCACTATTTAGGGTTCACCCACTTAGGAACCCGAATCAGATCACCCGATGGGGAGATGTGAAGTCACCGCTGTTGTTGATTGTGCAGGGAGGCAATGGCTTATTGCAGAGGAGTGCTTGCCTCTACCTGGAGATGCATGAGTCACCGTCTCTCAGAGATGCGTGGAAGTAGGTCACCGAAATCGCAATGCTACCTGATTTCTTTTTCCAGGATTTCAATGAAATGTCAGCGAAATGTCAACATAATTTCATTGAAATTGCATGTCGTTTTGGCCAAACAACAAAAATAAGGGAATCTACCCTTCTCCTTCATCGAAATTTTAATATCTTAATGAATTTTCACTTATTTATTTGTTGATTTGTTGAGTTGTTAGAGTGCTTTACATTGTTTAAATACGTTTCTTTAGTTAGTTTCTAAATTTTAGATCTATTTCCAAATCAAATTAGTTAAACACAAGATTTAACTAAAGAGTTTTATTTGTTTGTTCTTTCTTTATTTTGATATATCTGTTTGGATTAATAGTTATTATATGTGTCACCTCATTCTTATTGACGAGTTGCTTATCATGGCTTTTGCTTCCTGTTTAACATACTGCTTTGATTTCAAACAACACGCTACTCCACATATCAACACGTGCGATGATTATGACGATAATACTCTTTAAAAATTATATTTACAATTCTATTTTATAAACAAGTGTGCATTTCTATTTTATTTATTGACTTAGAAATATTAAAAATCTTAGTTTTGGGAAAAAAAGTCAAGTTTAGATTCATTTGCAAGATTTACGATGATTTCACCAAATTCTCCCCAATTTCCTCTTCGGACTTTGACAAAACAAAATCAAAATATGAAATTTAAGGCTTTGCTTTCTTGCGGCTTCTCTACTACAGGAGTATGTGCGGTTGTGCGAGTTCTAGGTTGTTAACAATCTTCCAAATCACGTGACTAAGTATTTACCTACTATCAGATTGAATATAGATTGTACTTGTGAATACTACACAGTTTCTTGGTGTTAATTGATTTGTTTGTCTTGTATAGCATATATTCTATGACCTCAAACTATATAATGCGTCTATTAGACATGCATGTTAAAAATATTTTTGTCCGTGTGTATTCTGGGTGGCTACAACTTCCAAACTATCATTTCGATCTTTAATTTCTTACATAAGATATCATTTTGCTAATACTCTTTGTTAGCCCATGTTTTTCTCTGTTATTATTGCAAATGTCATCATTCTCTTCATGTTCAAGACGTGAATATAATGCCTTCTAATTTCGATTGCAAATCTGGTTATGGGTCTAAACAACATAATACTTTTTTGGCTATTGGAGCGTTTGGATGGAAATTTTGTGTAAAATATCATGTTAATATCTTATTATTAACAAAAAAACTGTGTATTTCTACCTCATTTATTGAGTTAAAGATTATTGGAGATCCTAATTTTTGGAAAATTATGAATTTTCAAGTAATTTCCCTATTTTCCAGCCATTTTATTGAATTTCGACCAAAATGTCATCGAATTTCTCTTTCCAAGCTTACCAAAACGAATTCGAAATCCGACATTTAAAGCCTTGATCACGTGTAGCATCGCTTAGAGGGTATGAGGTGGTGCTTTGAACCAGATCGGTTAGCATATGGAGTCTGAAAAGAGCCCAAGTGTGGTGGAGATCCGCTTGGAGAAGGTTGGCGATGACGACGGGGGTAGGGGTCCCTTGGGATTCTTCTTAGAGCTCTGGTGTGTTCCTTTTTCTTTAACTTCTTTTGGATCTTTAAAGAGCGTGCGAGGCATACTTAGGATTTCGACTACATCTGGAGTAGTTCGGGAACCTTCACCTGGAAGGGAATAAGGTCGAGAGCCTCCTTGGCTTTGCCTGGAGTGGAGAAAAATGGAGGTGCAGTTGCTCGCTTGTAGTTCCTCGTTGGAGTAGGAGATCTTCTGCAAATGGTTTGTTAGCAATGAGAGGCCTTAAAGGATTGAGGCTTGCGTAAGGGAACCTTCACGCTTCTTTCTTCTTCTATGATTAGGGTTTTCACATTGGATCTGTGCGTAATCAAGAATTGCATGAGACCGGTCACCTGCGTGTATGTGTAAGAATTGTGCGTGGATCCTTCTTCATTCATTTTCTTCTTTTTTTTCGAGAATTGGTTGTCCTGCTGGAGTCTAACTCCTTCGAGATTTAGGGTTCAATGATGAACCCATATCACGGTGCTTGATTGATGTACTTCAGATCCTTGGAATAAGAGGCTTGCATCAATAGGGCCTGGATATCGGGATTCAACAAGAAGCTCGTAGATGATGGTGGCATGAGACAGTCTGGATCTAGGGTTTTATGAAAAAGCCCTAGCCATTGCTGCAGTGTTTTGAATTCGGTTTTCTGTAACATTCAAAACTTGCAATCGGTCATGGTATGGATGCTTTGAATGCTCCTGATTTTCTTTTTGCAGAATTAGGGTTTCTAAAACCCTTGAACTCGAACTTGAATGTCATTGAACAAATCTTTGAACGATAATGAACATTGAAAGAATAAAGTATAAATCTTTGACAACGCTTAGAATTGTTTCTGCTCTAATACAATGTTGCATTATAATATAGAAGTGTAATTAGAACAATTAACGAATAAAATAAAGAAATATAAAATATTAAATATCTCAAGATTTTACGTGGAGCCCTACTTCTAAGGAGCATGTTGAAACCACATATGAATGCCTCAAAAGGGTCGGATCTTCTATATTGAATCTCTCAATGTGTACAGAGGGTGTGTGGCTCCTCGTATATCCCCACAGACAGACTAGAGTCTCATAGATAGTAGATGTGGGTCTAAACACGAGTGGATGATAATTGGATATTGGGGAGATTCGGCTACCGTTTATTACATACTCCGACAACTACGTTATTGCTGATGTCACATTTTTGAGTCTATTATGTATTTTATCCTATATGTGATAGTTAGTCTGCCTCTGAGTTAGGGGACAATATGCATGTACCACCTCCTTCGCCACCACCATCTCTTCCAATGGTCCCTTTTACTCCACCATCACCTCCTCAAGCGATCTCTCCTACTCCACCACTACCTCCCTAATGGTCCCTCCTATTCCACCCCCACCTCCTCTAGTGTCCCTCCACCACCCCATACTACGACTGTTCCTCTGTTCCCACCACTTAGTACGTTGGCTAAGTTTTTGTCACTTTTTTACATTCGCTGGCATCCCACTATTCCCCCTGCTCACGGGCCTTCCCCATCGTCTATCACGCTCCAGGTATGTTCTGAGCACATTGTTTCTATAAATGGTACTGGTGATTTGTCTATACAACAAGATACTATACATGACGAGTGGGTGCCTTCTCATTAGACTAGTTTATGAGTTTATGAGGACGTTGATGATCTTGATGTGCCTATTGCTTTGCGAAAGTGGAGGCGCATACGTGTTACGTATTCCTAATGGTCCCTCCTATTCCACCCCCACCTCCTCTAGTGTCCCTCCACCACCCCATACTGCGACTGTTCCTCTGTTCCCACCACTTAGTACGTTGGCTAAGTTTTTGTCACTTTTTTACATTCGCTGGCATCCCACTATCCCCCTGCTCACGGGCCTTCCCCATCGTCTATCAGGCTCCAAGTATGTTCTGAGCACATTGTTTCTATAAATGGTACTGGTGATTTGTCTATACAACAGGTTACTATACATGACGAGTAGGTGCCTTCTCATTAGGCTAGTTTATGAGTTTATGAGGACGCTGATGATCTTGATGTGCCTATGCTTTGCGAAAGTGGAGGCGCATACGTGTTACGTATCCTCTCGCTGCCCATATCTCTTTGGGGTGTCTTCCAGAGAATTTCAAAAGATTTATCGTGGGTTTGTCAGTCGTAGAGATTCCATGGATATAATAGGACATGAGGGACTGTCAATGGCGTCTTATCATGTACGAGGAGTTGCTCACGTTACAATCACTTGTCATGTTGAGCCTTGTTCCAGCTCCTATATGATTATCTATGGTTGGATGCAAGTGGGTGTTCATGGTGTAGCACAATGCAGATGGCAATCGAGTTTTGTGGCTTGTGGCACCCAGATGTACGAGGTGTGATGAATCTTAGATACATCATGCTAAAATCTATTTATTATTCTCCTAACTTAAACTATTCAATAAAAACATTATTTAATTCAGTATTTTTAATCATTCATTGTATATAATTAACATATATTTTGTAACCTAATTTATTGTTTCAACTACTAATATTTTCTTTGTTTTTATAAATTATTAGAAACATCTAAAAATTAGATTAATTATTGTGTATATTTATTTTTGTTTCAAAAAGAAATTAGAAAGATAAAATATCAAAACCACAAAATTAAGTGTTTTTAAACATTAAAAATGCTTGCAATAATTCTTCTTTGTACAAACGATCTCTTTTGGATTTTTGACCAACATGAACTTGTAGATCTCATCGAGATCTCCAACTTTCATGTTTTGACCTTTTTCTAATTCAGCTTTTAATTATTTCTTTTTAATTTATATTTATTTTTCCTATTTTCTAACTATGTCATTTGGCCACGTGGTGCTCTCTGGAGCCGCCACACGACCCACCTCGTTGGTCACCACCCGACTCTGTTCTGAACCGTTCGATCTCCTTGCCGCGCCTTCTTCTCAACCGCTCCTTCCCCGCCCACTCCTTAATCGATCGATCAGATAATCAGATCTGATCCGAGCCCTCCACCCACGTCCTAATCATGGCCATTGGATCATATGATCCAACGGTCCTTGACCCATCGTCAACCTCCAACGCCTCCTGCTCGACGCGTTATGCCTGGCAAAATCCTCGTCCCCTTTCCATTTTCGCCACCATTTTCGATCACCTCTCCACTTCCTCTCAGCACCTCCACGTTGTCCTATCTTCCAGCATCCTCACGTAACCATCAAAACGCCCAACCATCACTCCTGTCCTTCACTTCAGTCGTTTCAAGATGCCCGACCACCACCAGTGACAGTCCCTTCTCCGCCTAGAAATACCACTCCTCTGCCCATCCTCCCCATCCACCATTCAACAGGCTGAGGCCCAGCTTCTGTCGCCCTCTGGTGACAGCTTAGGGCGGTTGTCGAGGTGATAACGACCGCATACCCCTGGTGTGATCCATGTCATCCGCTATGTATGCTCCACTACTTCGGCGGGTGCTCAAGCTCCTTGGAGTCGCTGTACAAGTGTGAGCGATGACCAAAGGTCCCCCGAGGGATCTTAGTCCAAACCCTCACATCACCTTCTTTTTCTCAGATCCTCCAGGTACGAATTTTATTTTTGTTGTGTTTTCTCCACTTTATCCTGTCGCAAACAATGCAATTCACCTCCAGCCGACTGTCCATCGAGCTTCACTACACCATCAACATCTTCGCAAGCCACTTCGCTCGCCTTTCCCTCTTCTCCATAACCTGATCACATCCAACCACTTCCTCTTCGGCTAGCTAGAGATGAAATTTAGGTCCCACGCTCCTCCGTGCCCTTCCGGACCCTACTTCACTCACATCCCACCTCATGCACGCTTAGGCTATGCAGTAACACATGCAGATCTTCAATGGCCGGAATCCGAACTTCCATGCCGATAGAGCAACAACTCCGATGGCGCCTCATCGACCGACCCCTCCAGCCATGGCCTGACCCTCCTCTCACCTCCGGCTAGGGGTGCACATGGATCGGACAAAATCCGTAATCCGATCCAATCCGATGTTATTGGATTGGATCGGTTTGGTTTTATCATTTTAATGGATCGGATTGGATTGGAATTTTTAAAATCCGTTAAAGTATGGATTGGATCGGATCATTATCAAAATCCGATCCAATCCAATCCGTTAATCTGTTAACATATATTTATTTATTTACATATATAAATATAATACATACATAATTTTTATTTTCACCAATCCGTAATTTCCCATAAAATCATAATCAATATCATTCATTGCATATTTGTTGGATACAAGTCCTATTACCACACGCATCTCTTTCTCTTTAAAGTCAAATGCTAAATCTAAAAAATAATAAAATATGATTATAACTTGTAATGTTGTAAACCCTCTTTGGCCATTCCACTCAAATTCCATCTCCCTATCATTTCACTCTCAACCACCAACATTTAACTATTGTTCTCTCTCCGTCTTGGTCCATTTTGATGCCTCCTCTCCTACGCAACGTTGTCCACCTTAAGTACAACAGTGGCGCCCTCCCTTATGATGTCACCACCTATCTCACTCAGTATCGTCCTTCTCTTGCATGACACCATCTGCTCTAAGCGCACTACAACTCGTTTGATCTCCGCTAAAAGAAAATAGATTCGGGACAATTGCTTAGCACATGCATTTTTTATTCTTGGCCCTTTTGCTTATTCCGGCTTGGAACCTTACCCATGTAAGAAATTAGATCAACTATATGGTGAGATGTACCATACTATCTAAGAACAAACATGCACACTTGAATTGTTTTTTCATAATAAATTGATATACGGATTTGATTCATACTTTCAGAAAACATTAATTATTTTGATTATATGTACACTTCTGACAAATAAATGAGAGGAATGGTGGCTAATTGGCGGACTATATTTTTAAATTGGTTTTATTTTGGATACCAAATCGAATGTGAATATTTTATGATTCTTGAATGTTGATGATGTATTATAGTGACTTGAAGGGTGTTCTTAGGAGTAATCTGATTTTGACATAACTTAACAATCTAAATACATCACAAACTTCATCAATATACATCCAAAGAAATCGTATTTTTTGTTATCTAATTATTTTTTCATCCATATTTGGTAACTTGCATAAATCATATGTTGGAAATCATTTACAAAAAATATACTAGTGCACCATTAATAACAAGAAACTTAGATACAAAATTCAATATAATTCTTTAGCTTCATCGTGTGATCTTCAAATTTTTATAATAGATTAATGGAGTTCATCAACTTTAATTTGATTGTGCACTCTTCAAATATTCTTTTCATTATATCTATCTAAATTATCAATTTTGACGTCATATTTCAAATATCGAAGGCTAATGTGCTATAAAATACAAACATTGCATGGTCAATTATTGAACGGAAATGTGTAAGTATAAAAAATCCGATCCAAACCGATCCAACCCGTAATCCGACGGATTGGATTGGTTTGGATTCAAATATTTGATGGATTGGATTGGATTGAGAAAAGTAAAAATCCGTTAAGGTTGGATTGGACATGGATTAGACTAAAATCCGATCCAATCCGATCCATGGGCACCCCTACCTCCGGCTACTTTACGAGGCCCTCAGCTATCGTTCTTGACCTTCGGGCCTGTGAAGGGACGACTGAGGAGCATCCCACGACTCGTCGGACTCTTACTATCTTTACTGCACGAGGAACGGAGGATGAAGAGATGCACGTACAAGTACCGTCCGATGCATACGATCGGACGACCTAGGAGGATCCACGTCGCCAGCACGAACCTCCAGACTCAGAACCACCGAGCTATTCATCGAGCCTTGCACGAAGCGCCACGTGGCCCGAACCTCAGCCCACCCTCGAACCTAGCCCGTACGCATGCCTGGCACGTACGGGCTAGGTTATTTGCAGATCACCCCCGTCGGCTTCTACAAATTACAGAAAAGTCCTCAGGCACGTGCCTCACGTACACGTCTAGGATCTTTGCACAAGAGCCCCGTAGGATTTCACATTTAGAAAAATGACCCCGCACTTCAGGATTATTTGCAATAGGGCCCATTCGGTTTTTGCTAATTTCAAATAGGTCCCGCCAGGGACCTAATTGTGATTATTTATATTTTATTTTCACGTATTTTTATTGCATTTATGCTCATTGCATTGTGTTTAGCATATCTTAAGCATTTTAAATCTAAATCGAATGATTTCAGTTTCATTTTGAAGCTTGTTTATTCTCTACATATTGGCTTACGTTATTCACTGTGTTTAGCATATCTTAAGCATTTTAAATCTAAATCGAATGATTTCAGTTTCATTTTGAAGCTTGTTTATTCTCTACATATTGGCTTACGTTATTCACTGGTTTAACACTGAAATTAATGGGCTAATTTTTGATGATGCATATAGTGTCTCCTGCTCACGATTTAGGTGCCATTATTTATCATGTTGCTCAAATTGCCTCTGAAATTGGTCCTTAATTTTATTGCTCATTGATATGATTATTTTAGGGCATTTTTGCCTGGTATATTTATCTTTTGCATTTCATCATATATTTTGTTCATTCATCTCATTGTTAATTGCAAACAAAAATACATGCATCATTTCTTGTTGATTCTGCGTGCATTTGTACAACATTTTGTCTATGCATATGAAGACTTAGGTTTAGAAAATAATCGCTCATTAATTAATGAATAATTTTTGATGAATAGACGAAGATGGTCGTGTCCCTGTGTTCGACCTTGGTATCTTGCCAAGTAAAAATTAGTTGCCACATATTCGAAGTTATGTTTTTTGATCAGCCGAATTTCGTCTCCTATGCTGCAATTCCTTATTTATTAAAGAGAGGCGATTTTCACGTTTATCAGGGTGGATTATCATGATCCCTTCTCTCTCGTGGCTCGTAGTTCTACACTGTGGATTGTCTTAGTTTCATTGATATGAGACTTTTCCTTATTTTAGCTTGATGTGAAGAATGCATTTCTCTATAGTGGCTTGCAGGAGGAAGTCTACATATAACTGTGCACCTGGGTTCACTTTTAAGGGAGTGTCAGATGGTTTGCCAACTTCGCTAGGCTATCTATGCCTTGAGCAAAGTCCCAAAGCATGGTTTCAGAAGCTCTCGTACTTGATAGAGCAGCATCGATTTATGAGATCGACTGCAGATCATTCACTGTTTGTATAGTTGCTATACTAGTCTATGTTGATGATATTATTGTTATAGGAGATGATGTGCATGGTATTTCTAAGGCTAAGGATTTTCTTAGACAACAGTTTGCACCAAGAACCTTGGCGATTTACGTTACTTCCTTGGACTTGAGTTTGCCAGGAATCAACATGGTCTTGTGTTGACTTGGTGGAAGTAGGCCATGATCTTCTCTTTGAGACATGCGTGGGGGACTGTTGGCTTGCCACTACTCCCATGGACCCCATCATGGAGTTATATGATTATGATACAAAGAAGGTAGACAAGAGACGATACGTGGAACTCATTGGGAAACTCCTAGATGTGAACATCACCAGGCTAGACATCTCTTTTGCAGTGAGCAGAATCTGCCGGTTTATGAAGCAACCTAGACGTACACATATGGATGTGGGCCATATGATTCTTAGGTACATGCGTGCTTTCCTTGTACTGAACCCTTCTTTAGCAAAGGGACATCTCTTGCCGTTACAACACGGACAGATGCAGACTATGATATGAAGTCTATCTCAAGTTTTACAATGTTTATATGGAGCTCTTTGGTGTCATGGATGACCAAGAAGCTGAATGTGATTGCCAAATCTAGTGTAGAGTATAGAACCATGACACGGGAGTTCTGAGATGATGGGTGCAGATCCGTTCTAAGTGGCCTAATTATTGATGTGCCTCTTCCCATGAGTCTATAATGTGACAACCAAGTTGCGCTTTTCAAAGGTTGAAAAAATCAGTAGTTGGAACTACTCAAGGTTAATCAACAGTCTGGCAACTAATCAGATTTAGTCACGCTTTTATGAACTTTTAGTTTCTTTAAATATTTTAAATACATAAATCATTTTATACATAGATTCTTTTACATGTACATAGTTTTGAACATTTTTTATACTATCATAATAAAAGAAAATAAGTAATTGTATTTAAATAAAATATTAAGCATTTTAGAATAAGTTTTATTTAAAAAAAATAAAAATAAAAAATATGGTATCTCCAAGCAAAAATCGATCGAATAGTCGGTTTAGTCGGAATTAGTCAATACTCGGTTGGCCACCGCACCAATTAGACTAGTCAGACCTAGTAGTCGGGAGACTTTTACAACACTGGTTTTCATTGGCAACAATCCTGCCTTCTATGAGAGGACTACACATATTGAGGTTAATTTTCAATACACTCCTGACATGATTCAGAAGTGCTTTTTCTCTACTTCCCATGTCAGCTCAGGGTAACATGCAATATATATGTTCACCAAGACCCTAGCCAGAGGGCTATTCTAGCTGTGCCATTCCAAGTTGAGCATGATTGATATCTATGCTCCTACTCAAGGGGGCGTGTTGTGAGTTTTTTTTATTTTCCAGTTTTACGTATTTCTTTTTCTTTTAGTCTTTATGTATTTTCCCAACATCGTTTGCCTCTTAAACACGGCCTCAAATTTCAATGAAATTCCACCTAGTTTCTTCGAAATTTCCAGTGGTCTAGGTCACCAAAATCAAAATGCTACCTTATACCTTTTTCCAGTATTTCAACGAAATATCAGTTAAATGTCAATGAAATTTCATCAAAATTGCTTGTCGTTTCAACAAAACAACAAAAATAAGGGATTCTTCCATTTGCCTTCATCGAAATTTGCATATATTGATGAACTTTCACTTATTTATTCGCCAATGTGTTGCGTTGGTAGAGTGCTTTACATTGTTTGACGAACTTTCTTTAGTAGTTTCTAAATTTTAGATTTAAATCCAAACCAAATCAGTTAGGCATAAGATTTAAGAGTTAAATTTAAGTTTTAACTTAAGATCTTTGTTTTTTTGTTCTCTCTTTACTTTGATATTTATGTTTTTATTAGTTGTTATTATATGTGTCACCTCATTCTTATTGATGAGGTGACTATTATGGCTTTTGCTTCCAGTTTAGCATACAATTTTGACTCTAGGAAACATGTTTCTCTACATATCAACGTGTGTGTTGATTATGATAATAATTTTACTTCAAAACTTATATTTACAATTCTATTTTACTAATAAGCATGCATTTTTATTTTGTTTATTAACTTAGGAATATTAAAAAATCTTTTTTGGGAAAAACGTCAAGTTTAGAGTCATTTCTAAGATTTCTGACATTTCACCAAAATAATCCGAAATTTCTCTCTTCGGACTTTGGTGAAACGGAATCAAAATCCAAAATTTTGGGCTTTGCTTTCTTGCGACTTCTCTTTACCACAAGAGTACGTGTGATTGTGCGAGTGCTAGGTTTTTAGGAACCTTCCAAATCTTGTAAGTGCAAATTTGTCTACTATCAGGCTGGATATAGATTGTGCTTGTGAATGCTACGCAATTTCATGATGTTAATTGATTTGTTTATGTCTTGTATAACACATATTTTACGATCACATTCTATACAATGCATCTATTAGACATAGATGTTAGAAAGATTTGTGTTTGTTTTTGTATGTGTGTATGTCTTATTTTATTTCTAAAATTAAACATTTTTTAAAGTTGAAAGTAGTTTGGTTAGATTCATGTTCTAAACTATCATTTAGATCTTTATCTTCTTACATAAGATATCATTTTGCTAATACTCTTTGTTGGCCCATGTTTTTTGTTTTATGATTGCACATGTCAGCATTCTCTTCGAGTTCAAGATGTGAAACTAATGTTTCTAATTTCGATTGCAAATCTGGTTTTGGGTCTGAGAAACATACTGCTTTTTTGAATTTTGGAGCGATTGGAAGGAAATTTAATGTAGCGTATCTTGTTAATATCTTACTATTAGTAAAAACTGTGTATTTCTTTATCATATATTGAGTTAAAGAATATTAGAAATATTAATTATAGAAAAATGAGTTTTCAAGTAATTCCCTCGATTTCCGACTATTTCATCGAAATTCCATTAAATTTCTTTCCAGGATTAGCTGAACAAAATTGAAATCTAACATATAAGACCTTGCTCTTATATAAGAGAAACCTAAAGCCTCAGTATGAATTAATTGATCATTCATCTCCATAAGTTCCATTAAGAAGTTTTATTTGTAAAGAACATAAAAGTTATCAGGAGCGCCTCAAATTGTCATAATAGTGACATTTTGAAAATTGGGCATAAGTTCCAATTATTGCTTTGCTTTTGAATTATGGATGGGAATGACCCAAGATAAGTTTAATGAAGTGGACTAATGTATGGTCAGAAGGTTTGGCTATGGTAGATGTTGTTTTGGCAGATTTGTGGGGAGGTATGTTGAGATTTCCGCAGTTCTTTTTAACTTAAATGATTCGGATTTTTTAACCCTAACCAATCCATCTTTAGCTGAGTAGAATTTTTCTATTCCAGTCAATCCGTTAAACATTTAAATCCAATTTAATTCGACCTACCAGATTTTATATTGAATTTGATTTTTGATGCTCACATGTTCCCCTGAATATTGGGTTTGGGGTGGGATAGTGTTTTTCTTTGTGGGCTTTGGCAGTTAACCAAACCATCCCAATAATAGTTGTTGGGATTATTTACTTTATCCAATCTATGTGCACCTCTACTATACACCTTGAGTTTTCTTGAGTTCGAACGTGGTGAGTAGTTGGCGCATCATATTTTTTGGGGTATAGTGTTCATGGGGTTTATACAGTATGGGTAGACTTAGGGGCATGTGATTGCATGGAAGGTCATGTGATTCTATGAACATAGTTGCCATGGTGCGTGGGGGTGGGCTGTTGTCATTCCTTTTTTGTCCTTGGCACTGTTGGAAGACCTCGAGGTAGGTGATTGGTTAAAAGCATGGCCTCAAATTTCGGCGAAATTCGGTCGAATTTCTGTCGAATATCGATATCCAGTCGAAATCGAAATGCGACCGAAATGATCGAAATATGGGCGTCCTAGTACAAAAAATGACCGAAATGACCGAAATTCTGGTCGAAATTCCACCGAAATTCCATCGAAATTCTATTTTGGTCGATACCGAAATGGTGACCGAAATCGACATTTAGGGCCTTGGTTAAAAGAGCTAGTAATTCTCTTGTGAAAACCACTGTTGCAGTAGTCGGTTGACTAGACCATATATTCGGTTCGAATATGCAGTGTCAAGGAGTCACCGACTCAATATTCAGTTGAACCTAATATTCAGTCCGGCTATTTGGCTGACTGACCGAACAATCAACTTATTCACTGATTGTTGATTTTTTTTCTTCTTTTTTTTTTCTATTTTAAAGGTTTCCATTTATCCTAGTATCACCACAATTGTAAAGCTCCATTTATAAAACTTGTTATTTGGTATTTTTTATCGTGGATTCTTGTTGACTGATGTCTATATATGTATAAATGAATAATAATATGAGTTAAATGGGGCTACACCCACCCCCATTTTCCCCCATTTTTAATTTTTTGGAAAATGAAAATACGTATATTCATTACTCTATCCCCCTAACATGTCATTCCAATTTCGTCAGAAACAGAAACTCCTATGCCCTCCATATGAATGGGGTTAATTTCAACAATTCTGAGACTGTTAAAATTTGACAGTCTTTATGGAGGGGATAGAAGTCTCGAATTAAGTCGAATTTTGAATGACATCATGGTGACATATTGTGATCTAAATTCCAATAGGTTTTATTTCGGAAAAATAAAAAAAACAGGGGAAAAGGGGTGGGAGCATGTAAGTTGGCTACATCCAGGGAGGATACTCCTTTTCCCCTTAGAATATATGTATTGGACATAATTTTTATAAATAATGAAAAAAATACAAAACCGAATAGTTGTCTGCTCTCCGATTGAATACCGAATACCGACTTTTGTAAAAGCGGTGGCGACTCTTGGATTGTAGAGATAGTTGCCATTGTGCATCTAAAGTGGAGGGTGCGCGATTTATTTTACGTTGGAGTGGACTATTTTAGACTGGGTGAGCTTTGGAGTGATCTGAGGTCCATGCCTTCTTTCATCAGTTGTGCCACTGCCCTTGACTACTAACCCTTTAGATTTGAGTGCCCAACCGTCTTCGACGAGGGAGAAGTCATCTAACATCATTGATGGGCCGATGTTGTTGGACTTTCTGGTTCCTAATTTCCGCTTCACTTGATGTATGCATTTTCCAACTTTGTGTCCCCACTTGGCTCGTTTCTCTCAGTGTGGCTAATGCCTTCTCGATTTCAAAGGTGAAGGCAATGCCTAGACCACAACGGATCGTACAGCTTATTTGTGGTCCTTCTGGGATTTTTCTCATTTTGTGCCTGCCTTCAAGTTTGAGAGTCTTGGGAGGTGAGCCTGATTTCGGAGGTTTGTTTGCTTAAATTGACGAAGGTTTCTTCTTCTGTTGGTTAGATTTAGGTTGCTTCACCTTTACCTCACTTGTTACAGGTGGCAGGTGAGAGAATAGAGATCTCATGGACAAGTTGCCTCTCTTGAGGCGATTTTGCGTACGGATCGGTTTGCTTGAAATAGCTCATCTTCTTAGGAGCTTAATCGAGGTCTTTGGACTGGATCCAGAGAGTGGTACCTTGTTTCTTAGAAGGTGCACGGGATTAATGAGTTGGGTTAAATGTCTTGGAGCAACCGCTTGGTTGGAGCCACCAAGGCTTGGGAGTGCTGCTGTGATGACATGGGTTATGGTTGCTGGAGTTCTTGCTGTCGGGAGTGCCGTTGTGGTGGCCTGGGTTGCAGCTGAAGCAAAATCTTGATGCAGCTCTGCTTTTTTTAGTACTAGAAGGGGGGGGTTGAATTTTGGGGGGGGGGGGTTCGAGCTCTGGTCTTTTTAAGTTGGAGTCACTGCTTCTACCAATAGACCAGTAGGGGGTTCATGCAGCTCTGCTTGCTGGTGGTGGGTTTTTGACTTTTTTCTGGAGTGGTTGGATGTCCATCCCTGGTTTCCTAGGTAGCAAATGTGCGACCTTGGTTTTGTAGCCCTCTGAGTGTTTTGCAGGGTGATTGTGTTAAGTGTGGCTTGGGGGAAGGTGGGTTTGGATGTGCACAACAGGTGTTTGTGTTTCTGTTTGTGTGATCTTGTTGTGCAAAGTGCATGTCTGCTGTTTGATGAAATGCTGATAGTAGAAAGGAAGATGGAAATGCTGTTATTGCTGCTCATTCATTCAAGATTCACAATTCTAGCTTTCCCTTGTTGCCTCTTGCTAGATTTGGGGAAGAAAAGAGAGCTAAAAGGGTTGGGACGAAAGATGAAGAGTATTTTGATTGACATTGTTATGAAATTTTATGCAGTTTCTCATAAAAGGGACTTCAATCAAGGTTAGGGAAGCTTCATTTGAAGTGGATATTCATGCTATATTCTTTCCGAAGAAGTGATTAAATTTCAAACACCTTCTAGTTTTACCTACTAATGCTAAGTTTTCGATTGTTAGGGCTGACTTGGATTGTTTCCGACAATGGCTCAAACAAAATGTTGGTTTGTGAAAAGAGGTTCCTATTGGAGCTTTTTATTCTAGACATATACTTTTACGTTTTGAGAATGACTCTGTATTTATGCGAACGGGAATAAAATACAAAAAAAATCAGGGCAATGTGATGAGATGGTCACCTTTCCATCTTGATCCAATCCATGGCATCGGTACTTGGTAATGGATTCATGAAGAGGTGTAAATGTAATACAAAAGGTCCTATATGAGAGCGTCCAAATTTACATGAGAATTAAGTTGAAGAACAAGGTGATGTCTGTTATCATTCACTTGGCAAACACGTATTACCAGAGAAAGAGAAGGAGATTGTTGCACACTCATCTGTTGGTTGTGTGGAAAAGTTACTTGAAGGGGAGATGGGGGAAATTAGAGTGAACAGATGGAATTCGGAAGAGTTAACTAATGAAACTGCTATGTGAATCCACTGCGGCAGAAGTGGTTTGGGAAATCATTTCAGAGGCATCAGCATGCTGCACAGCCATATCTGGATACACATGCTGCATTTATGGAGCAGCATGCAACCTCAGAAGTAAAGAGCGAACAGTTACAGCTGCCTTTCACAGCACTCAATTGCTGCAGAAGCAGCAAATTTGTGCCATTTGTAGTAGGTATTTGCTGTACATTTTGCCGATATATACGACATCCCCAATAATTGTTGCAGCCACTTCATTTAGTTGATGTTTTTAATGGTAGCAAGTATTGGCAGCATGAATTTGATATTGATAATAGCACCCCTCAGATTGCTATTGATTTTCATAGGAAATCGTGGTATTCAGTTGTTGTAATTGGTTGTGAACTGTTGCAATGACAGCAAGCGAGAAGCAAGTCACAGAAGAACTTGAGGCAATGGATGCAGATACCTTCTAGCGAGCAGTATCTATTGTCATCTGTTGGTGAAATCATGTCCATGTGATAATGCCGACTAATAGTTGCAGCAGCAAAGAGTCATGCATCAGTGCTGTTTAGCTGCGATTGATGGTGTGGGGCCCTTGGGATGTGTACAAACTGTTGCTGCAGCTAAGTATCAGAATGGGCATCAATTCGCTGCTGCTTCTGTCTAGAAGCTTATTTGTTCTGGCCCTAATGTTGTTTTGAGTCAAAAAAATCAGCTGAAGGGGAAGGAGAGTGTTTTGTCTACTTCTCACAAGATTAGACATGAAAAGCATAAGTATTTGCTCATGCAATCTCCCGCTCATGCAATCTTCCAAAGCATGGCCAGCTGAAGTTTACTGTCGTAAGAGTAGAAGAGTTGAAATTAACCAGTCAAAACTATTGGTTGATAACTGAGCTGATAATTGTTGATGGTGATTTGGCTATTTCTAATATAAGTGACTGGGAAAGCAACAATATACTCCTAAGTGTGTGTTCATGCATAAGTGGGGAGATTATTAGTGCATGAGCGTGCATATTTTGATGATAACAAAACTTGTGTTTTTAGTCAAATCTTTGTGCAAATAACAAAAGTTTCATCCCTTTGATAAAAAAAATTTGTATCTAGATCAAGAGACCTTAAATCATGCATATTGCTATTTAGCCCTTTGACTTCGACTTTTAGGTCAAAGTGTCAAACCTATCAATCAACCATTCTCACATGATCGATCACTTCTAATCGATCACTATCTTTTTATGATCGATCAATATTTGAATTATAACGGCTATATTTCTGATCGATCATCTTTTGATTCTGATCAATCACCTAAATCTACATGATCGATCATTTGATTTTGATCGATCATCTTAGTATCCTGATCGATCATATTCCATTTAAGGAAGATTTTTAGAGCTGATTTTTTCCGGTTTTGTTTCCAACGATAATATTTTTTGAAGCCTTTGATATGGCCCTCCCATACCTTGCTTAAATATGGCCCTCCCATACCTTGCTTTACAACACACAACAAGAGCATCAAGCTCTCATCTCTCTACTTTCCACTATATACTATGACAGAAAGATTCTAAATCTATTTTCTACTGTGTTCTTCATTCCAGTAGCTCTGGTTCTCTTCGTTCAATTCTTATAAGCATGCTTTTCGTTCTGTAAGATCATTTTAATTTTGCCTCATATTCTTTATTGCATTTTTACTTTGATTTCGACTGGGAAAGCAAAAAATAGTCGAATCCCACTCTTAATTTTGTACCCACTTAATGGTCTAGTGGTAGTACAATGTGTCTACCACACAAAAGACCAGGGTTCAAATCCCACTCTTGCATGGGTTGTTTTAGGTAGTCGACGACCAGCGTAAAAAATAGTCGAATCTTTCAACATGGATTTGAGCAAGAATCCATGTAGCTGACCCGACTTATAGTGGGAAAAAGCTTAGTACATTTATTGAGGTTGTTAGGATTATTTCCTGGATACGGTTGAGTTGAGCACGTAATCAACTCGCGTTATAATATGATTGGGTTGCCCGCGTAAGCAACTCGGGTTTAGTGGTAAGATCCATGTGGGTTAGGTTGAAAGCCTGAGTCGGGAGACTCAGGTTGTTTTTACCCAGGAGAGTTTTCTCGTTAAATACTAGTGCACTTGTGATTTGCTTGTCCATCTGTGATAAAAAATGCTTTGTAACACTGCGTATTTTAGAATATTGTGATTATAGCGATCAATGTTATGGGTCCGATCCACCTGCACCCATCAAGTGGTGTCTGCACGTGATATAGAAACCAACACTAAGCAATCTCCCATGCAAGGCTGGCTTAAATTCACTGTCTTAGGAGTACAACAAAAAAGGTGAAATCAACAATACACGACAAACTGTTTATAAATGAGCGGAACTTGGAGGATGATTGGTATGCTTCTGGGAAATATTGGGTAAATAGAAATAAAGAAATTTGGTAGGATCAACGAAGTGCCTAAATGGGGTGCATTTGATCAGGAACTGACAAGACATGCGATAAACTCAGAGAAAAACAAGAAGAGGCTGATTTTTTCCCTTTGCGATGACTTGCACCAAGGTTGCCGACTGATCCGACTAGTAGGTCCGACTAGTCTAGTCAGTGGGGTGGCCGACCGAGTACAGACTAATTCCGACTAGGTACACTAGTCGACCAAGTTTTTGCTTGGAGATACCATATTCTTATATGTTCTGCTTTTTTTTATAAGCAAACTTATTATAATATGCTTAGTGTTTTATTTAAATTCAATTACTTTTTTTATTTTATTATGATAGTATAAAAATGTACAAAATCTATGTAAATTTATGTATGAAAATGAGTTATATATTTAAAATAATAATAAAATTCAAAGCCGACTAAAGTCCGACTAAATCCGATTAGTCGTCCGACTGCCGATTAATCCTTAGTCAGTGACCCAACCGACCGAGTACCGACTTTTGCAACCTTGACTTGCACAATAATTTGACAAAGCAGAGTCGTGAGAGCCAACAAGTTGAAAGGTGCTTTGTCCTTGCTAAAAAAAGAATAAATCTGGTGTAGAAGATAATCCTGGATTTATAAGTGACGCAGATGGAAAAAATGATATTAAAAAAAGTAAAAAGACATGCCACTTTTGTGTTGGAGAGGATTGTGGGGTGTGCAGGAGAAAAGAGTGATGCCATTTGTGCATTAGGACGTGAAGAGGGGAATTTAGTTTGGAGGTTGGATCGAGGAGGAGAGGGGAAATTTCGAGAGAAGACTTCCAAATCAAGCCCTTTCTGGGGTACTTTCTTTGACCATTCATCTATCCAGATTTTGAATTCCCCACCTTCACCCAATTTTTGCTTTACTAGTGTTCTGCTTAGGGATCATTATGCACGAACACCTTCTAGAGAGATACGTGCCGATTCTTTTTGTATTGTTCCTTCATGATTTTGAGTGTAGGGGTGAGGTTGGATTTGCAAAAAGAAGGTTTCTTTGGAGGGGCACTAGGCATGATGAATGTGAGATGCCACTGATGGAGTGGATCTTGGTTTGCAGGGGGGTCAATGTGGAAATGGTGATGATTACTTTAGCTTCATTCTTAACCATGTTACACCAAGACAACTAATCTAAATGAACGTGTCGGGCTTCCAACAAGGGCTTCTCTCTCCATGAAAGTTCTTGAAGATGATGAACATTCTCTCTTCTGGTAGGGCGAGGTTTGGGGACTGACATACTGGTGAGATCTTTCTGTTGTTACTGGATTTGGTTTCCCATTTGTCGACGCCGGTTGAACATAACCTTACCTTTTGAGACCCATGACATTTACACTACCTTCTCATCCTTGCTTTTTTATCTGTATTATAAGGAGTTCTTGCATTAGTTACCTCAATCGGAAGATTGGGGCCTCAACATGGAGATGGAGAATGTTGGATCTGGACTAATGGGAAGTTTTTGGTGGCAGAGGCATATAGGAATATGCATCTGCTTTTGAACTCGAATGATGGTGTCCTATTCCATGATCACCAATTTATTTGGAAGGCCAGGGCTCCCGTTAAGGTAAAGATTTCCGTTCGTTGAGTGGGGGTGTGTGTTAAATGTACACATGAAAGTTGGGTTCTTAATGAGCTATCCATTGTGCAATTCGGACTTGGTAAATTTGATCACTTATTCTTTAGTTCTATCTCTGGGGATGATTGCTGGAAATTCAACTTCCCTGGTAGGCAAAGCGTTTTGCAGCGATTTGGGCTTTGTGGTTGTAAAAGATGAAATGATTTTCATATTGAGTTGATTGTATAGGACATGAATTTCATGTAAAGTTAGTAAAGATAGAACTGCAGTTTTGGTTGATTATTGTTTCCTGATGGTCCTCTTTGGCTTAATAAAACCGTTCTATCACTGGAAATCCCACGTCCTTGTAATTTCATGACAATAAATAACCACTTCTCACTGTAACGTACAATTTTAAAAGTGGCTTTAGCTTTATCATGCATTAAACCGAGCTTGTTTATATGAATTTTCCTTGCCTGTAAGTTTTTTTTCTCAAATTTTGTTTATAAAAAGTCGTTCTGTATTATGAAAAACTAACATCCGGGTTTCAATTTTAGTCATTGACAAGAATTTTCAATATTTGGTTAAGGATTTTCTTAGCCTTTGGGACTAAGTGTACCATTTGTTTTCATGCTCATATATATATGCATATAGTTAATAAACATCCAAAGCTATCAAATATGCACGTGGGTTATTCTGCAAACAAAATTCACAGGTTATTATCTTGTTGAACCATTGAGTGGCATTAGCAAGCCGAGCATGACCTAGCGAGGCTGTGGTATTCGAATTCTGGCTTGTGCCTTGCTCCTTACTTCATCGTGTTGAGCTTGCAATCTAGTAACTGAGCTGAGTTCATGTCCAACCGAGGGCATGTTGAGCTCGAGCTTTCTACCATCCCACCCTTTATTGGTGGTTGGGACAAGGGACCTCCATTTTCTCTTGCATCTTTTCTTGAGTTACTCTTTCATATCTACCATGCACATACCTATTCTTTCTTTTTGTTTGAATGCAGGTTTTGCTTAGCCAGTCACATAGATTTCGCGCGCTTATTCTTCTGGGAAGATTTCTCGACATGGGACCATGGGCTGTGGATTTGGTAATTCTTCTTTCTGTTTGTGCTACTGGATTTTATTATATTTTTTATTCTCTCCGTTTGTTTTTGTCATTCTTCGTCCTTTTGCAGGCATTGTCTGTAGGAATATTTCCTTATGTGCTTAAGCTTCTTCAAACAACTGCCACTGAATTGCGAAATATTCTTGTATTTATATGGACAAAGATCCTGGCACTGGACAAGGTTTATGAATATTTCAGTTGTACATTGCATTTATATTTTGCTATTGTTATGAGAGGTGCATTATGTTGACTTAATCGGTAATTGGAATTTGGATCCTCTCGAAGATGCGATGGTTCTGATTATATTTACCCAGTTAACTTGGCTTTGTGCTCCTAGTTAACAGATATAACCTCTTTACTGTATACTTCTTTCTATTCAGTATCTCATTGTTGTTGGTAGTTGAGGGAAGGCTGATTTTTAAGATACTATTACTACCTTGTATTTTTATTTTCATATTCTGTACCTTAGAATGATCTTTTATTTTTCAAAATCAGTCTTGTCAGGTTGATCTGGTTAAAGATGGAGGGCATGTGTACTTTATTAGGTTCCTTGATAGTTTGGAGGCTTATCCGGAGCAGCGTGCCATGGCTGCTTTTGTTTTGACAGTAATTGTCGACGGGCATCGCCATGGACAGGAAGTTTGTATTCAGGAAAATCTTATCCATGTCTGCTTGAGACATCTGCAACTTGCAAACCCCAGTGATTCACAGGCAGAGCCATTGCTTCTTCAGTGGCTTTGTCTATGTCTAGGTAAATTGTGCGAGGACTTTCCAGAAGCACAGACTATAGGGCTTCAATCTGATGCACCTGCTGTATTTACATCTTTGTTGTCCGAGCCCCAACCTGAGGTGAAATGAACATTCTTTGAGCTAACTCATCTATGATTTTCTTAGTTGTCATGAAATAATGATGGCAGTAATGATGTATTAGGTAAGAGCTTCTGCTGTTTTTGCCCTCGGTACACTTTTTGATGTTGCGGCTGCTCCCGTTAGAGATGGTATTAGAGATGATGATGACGATGACGATGATGAAAAAGTCAAGGCTGAAATAAATATTGCTAAGAGCCTTCTTGAAGTTGTTGCTGATGGAAGTCCTCTTGTGAGAGCTGAGATCGTAGTAGGTATGAAAGAGTTTTAGTATCGTCTAATGCTTTGGTGCACGATTAGCTCTATGGCCGATTCCACTAACAGTTAGCTTTATTTATCTTTAGCCGCTTCTGTTTTCCAAAAACTCATATATTTTAGAACACAGCTGCCGCTCTTATTGTAGCAACACCAGTACTGCACAGAGTTATTGAAATGTATGATCTTGCATTGACCTTGATTAGAAATGTCATTAAGTTAATGATTTTAGGAAAAAGTAATTTTGAGGGAAATACCACTTGGGCTATGTGTGGGAGTTGTTTAGTCCCACGTGGATGAGTAATGTGGCTTAGTTTAGTTGCTGGTTCTTATAGAACCCCTTACCGCTGGTACTCAATGAGAGAAGAGACTAGAAAGCCTAGTGCTCGGTGTCATTAATTTAATTCATTTTCACCCGTTCTTGATGCCACTTTCTTTATCTTATACTTACAAGAATTTTAAAAATGCGTGGCATATCGATGCGATTTTCTATTTTGGAAGTTGTTTAGTCCCCTTGAATGGGTAATGTGGCTTAGTTGAGTTTGTGGGTCTTGTAGAGCCACATACCCCAATACCCAATGGGTGAAGAGACTAGAATACCTAGCCCTTGGTGTCATTAAGTTAATTCATTTTCTCCCATTGTTCTTGATGCCACTTCCTTTATTTTATACTTCCAAGGATTTTAAAAATGTGAAGCGTATTTATGTGATTTTCTATTTTGGAATCGAGTAGCCACATTTATAAGAGGAAAATATTCATAAAATTTAGTTAGTTTTATTTTTTAAGAGATAAAAATGAGAAAGCTTTATCAAAAACAATGAAATGCCAAGCATGGATTGCGAGTCATGATACAAATTATAATAAAATAAACATTGTAAGAGTAACAGTACTGAGCTAATTGTTTCATGCTGTTTCTTGGCTGCAAGCATCATCAATTCTCCGATTAAGTGTCATTTTTTGTCAAAAATTAGGAGAATCTGATCATATTCAGCTTGCAATAATCCACAAATGATTTTATTTACATACGGTACAATTAAAATGCGCATTCCCTATAAAGATACAGTGAGATATGTTAAAGATGCTCAGTGCTCTCATATGTGCTACCTGTTCATGCTTCCAGGTTTGATACAATCCTTCTTGGGGAGTACAATTTCATTGCTCTAAAGAAACATGTCAAATTTTTATGGCAGACATAAGTGCTCGATGTTATTTGGGTGCATTCAAATAACTCGTTCAAACATTTGAATTATTGTTGAATGGATCGGGGTTTTTTGGGTTTTGAGTTGGATTAGACCCACATCATATTATTTATTTGGTTTTTAGGTTGGTTAGCGGGTCCAATATATTCCACCCTACCCACCTAAATAACGTAAGCTAATTGTTGAGTTACCTATAATTTATATTAGTTCATAATGATATAACCACTAATAGCACGTAGAGTTTTAAAAAGTTAGTCTTTTGTTGAACTTGAGATTAAGGAATATATTTATCAAGGGACCTTAGTTTGATATATGAACACCTACCTATAGATACATTTTGATTTTTTCTCGTCATAGATGCCTTCTGAATCTATGAGCCCATGATTGACCCAAAATAGATCTGAATGGAGGTGAAAAATCCATGTAGCCGGCCCTACTTAATTGTGGGAGAAGGCTTTATTGTTGTTGTATAGATGCCTTCTGAAGTTTGGTTTTGACCCAAAACAGATCGGCCCAATGTAATAACCCGGATAAATTCACCCAATTTAATTGGGTCATGTAACCCAACCTGAATGTAAACTAAATTATTTAACTAGTAGCAGGAGATGGCAGTATTGCTTGAATAGATCTGAACGGAGGCAACTAATCCATGCGACTTACTCTACTTAATGCAGGAGCAGGCTTTGTTGTTGTAGAAGAAAAAGATGATGATATTACTTTAATAGAATGTCTACCCTAGGGCTCCTTATATAAGAGGAGCGCTCGGGTTAGGGTTACATAAGGAGACACAACAAATATAAAAGACGAGTCTCACTGAGTGGCTGGACGAAATATCTCCTAACACTCTCCCTCAAGTTGGAGCATATATATATATATCAACTTGTTACAACATCTCTCAAATAAAGTACAAGAAAATGACTTGATGAATATGTCTACGCTTTGATCCTTTTAAATTACACTGGATCTGCACAATAATCCTCTTTGTATTATGTCCATGGTGATAACAGTCAACCTTCTCACATGTTCATGAAACATGGGCTTGTTGGCTATATACATAGTTGTCTTGTTGTCTTTCTATCTAATAGATTTCCTATATACTCAGCAAGGCTAAAGAAGCAGTATGCATATGCGTTCAGACATGCCACCGAATACTGATTAAGTCGTATGCGGGTAAATGTGGTTTTTTTTATTTTTGATTAAAAAAATACCTGTAAATGACATTACTACTGAATTTATGTATCAAAGTGAAGTTAAAGAAGATCTATGATATACGTAAGTATTAGACGATCCAAATAAATGTATCTAAGTGAATTTATGTCCATTACATCCTTTTTCTCAAAAAAAAAACTTCACATATTAGATTAGATGATACATAATAACAAAACTTAAATACACATACATGCACTACATGAGCAAAACCTCTTAATTGCATTTACTTATGAAAAGAGTACATGAGAAAAACATAAAACATTGCATATACATAATGGTAAGGTTGCAAAAAACGGTAGTCGGTACTTGATCGACATGATCACTGATTAAGGATTAATCGGCAGTAGGACGACTAATCGAATTTAGTCAGTCATTAGTCAATTTTGAAAATTTTAATTATTTTAATATATAAATAATATATATTCTAATATATTAACATAGATTTGTACATTTTCTATACTATCATAATGAAATAAAAGACATACCTTATGCATTCTGTTTTTTTCCTAAAGACACACCTTTGACTTCTCTAGCTGCCAGTTTGTCCTAGCCCGTGCCAAGGAGGTGGACAGAGGCAACACATCCAAATACCTTTGGGAATACAAGGACTGCAACTTTTCTTGGATTGAGAACCTCAATGGGTATCCACTCATTATTAGGAGAAGGCTTGCAATTAATCAAAACGACAATAGTGAGTACCACATCTCGCTAATATGAGCTTGGAACATGATAATGGACGAGTAATGTTAATGTATGTGCTATATCAAGAATGTATCAATGCTTGCGTTTGGAAACTTCATTCTATTCTAACATATGGGGACATATTGTCTGATGAAGACTCACATGGGAAGAGAAAGAGTTAAACTGATCATGAGACCGGAATTCTCTAGCGTTGTTAGAGAAAATATTTTTCACAATGACTCCGAACTAATTTTTGATCTCTCTAATGGAGGCAATAATATTGGGGCTAAACATCTGACTTGTTTTAGTTAGAAACACCCGTTACACACGAGGAATCATTAACGAGGACAAGATAGTAATGATTCAGTCCGGATGTCTGCTTGGTCCCTAAACATCAAGATGAGTCAAATTGATACTAGATGTCGGAGATGAAGTTCGATAATGTTTTCCCTATGGGCAGACTTCACACTCTATTTGGTGGAAGTTGATGAATACCTTGCCGTTTTTTGTAGAGAAGGACGGTCTAGATGTTGATGGCATGCTCGAGAGTGCCTAAAGATTGTGTAATTTGGGCCTCAAAAGAAGCATTATCATTTGAGAACCAGATGGTAAACACCTTGTTCTTCATGACATGTACCTATTTTCCTTCTAGTCAGGATGCCATGAAAAATGCAGGAAGTTGCATAAAAATATAGCTCAACAATTGATTTTCTCCAAATTTGACTGACTAGTAGCATGTTGATAGGGAACTGAAGAACAAAGAGAATAATATTAAGTTTGAAACCGGAGTAAGGGTAACCTCTCCCATCTGTTTCACTGGGGATATTCTGCCATAGGCAACTTGTACTGTTCTGCCTGGACAACGTGACTGCAGTTATCTAATGAGGCTCTTCACATAGACAAGTAGAAGCACATATCTACTACCCAATCGACATGGGCACCATGCCTAACAGAGCGAGCAAGACTTCCATAATATGTACTTTGTGCTTCTTAGTTCAGGGCAAGAGCAATGATGATGTCCAATTTCTGAGTTATGTAGCCCTTGAGAGATGTGGAGGAAAGCTTGCAGGGCCATTTGTAATGAGGCAAGAGCAATGACCGTGTCTGATGGCATGATCCTTGAGTTGTCTGTCGCTTTCCATGTGTTTAATGTTCAATTGAATAAAATTCTTTCCTCATACACTTGGTGCATAGTCATAGGATGCAAACCAATGACAGATGGAGTTGATTTAGATCATACTGTACTGATAGCAGTGCATTGAACTTTGATAAGAAAAAATGATGTGTCCAAGACCTGACCGCAGAATTCCGTGGGGCATTACTGATAAAAGAATATCCATTAATGCCGAAGGTACACTTGTGCCGAGACCCTCAGGTGTCTGAGAAAATATGAATAAGGCCCGTAGGTGCTGTAGGGTCGCTTAAGGCTGGCCACAGAAACAAGCTGGAAACAGGAAATACGTCACCAGCCATAGAAAATACATCATTAATCACAGAAAATAATTTGGCCATATCAGCCCAAATTAAGTTTACTGTGTAACTATGAATAAAAATACCCAACATAGAAATAAGTTGGAAATAGAAAATACGTCATTGGCCACATTAGACCAATGATGTCAACACTCCCGCTCAAGTTGGAGCTTATGTTCGGTCATGCCTAGCGTGGACGTGAACAATGAGTTGCTTATATTTCTTTGGAAGCACTTTTGTCAATTCACAAGCTAGAGCTCTATGTAAATGCGCGGAATTAGTGATTTTCCCACATAGTACTGTATCCTGATCAAAATGGCTGTCCACCTCAATATCATTGGTCCGCTCATATTTTTTTATTTGGGCTCTCAATCCCATATTTTTTAATTGTGTTGTACTTTGTTTGGTCCAAAGGGGCCCAATGGGGTCAAACAACAAAAAAAGTGGTTGAACAAATGGAACACAAACAAAGGATGATAAGAAGAAAAGGGAACAATTGAATCATAGGTAGCTTATGTGTCTTAGGCTCATTTACATTAGGCCCATAATTGTAATAAGCTACCCTTATAAGGAAAAACAGAAGAAATTTAAAAAAAACAGGAAAAATGATAAAAAAATAGGGTTTTTACTAGTTGCGCCCCTCCGAAATATTGCAATATTACTTATTCCCCTCCTTGGAAAATTCACATTTCTACCCTTCTGTTAAGGTGAAGTATGGGCAACTGATATTACAAAAGGGTAAAACTGTAAATTTTGCAAGAAGGTAGGGGCCCGACTAATATTCCAAAAAAGAGGGGGGCATAACTGATATCGCAATATCTCAGAAGGGCACAACTGATGAAAATCCAGAAAATACCGGAGTTCAAAAAAATGGAAATAAAAGGGGGAGTTCTTTTTTGTATCTCCTACATGGACATGAGAGGTAGGGGGAGTGTTAGTGAACACCTCCATGGCCTATTTGAGGCACATATATATGATTTGTTTGTTGACAAAATGTGTTGGGCTTGGGTTTATACGCGGGCCATACTTGACATGGACGAGTGCAAGATTTTCGATACAAAGAGATATATAGAAACTCCAGAGAAGAGATCTAGTTCTCTCTACCAATCTATAGGAGAGGCTCAGTTTGAGACTTCTTCAAGAGTGGCCCTTTGAAGCGACTTTTAGGTAGAAACCCTTTGTTCGGATCTTTATATGGTGGATAAACTTATAGAAGTCACCATTGAAGAGATCTATTTCATTCTTCCATATTTAGAACATTCAAGAAGCCCACCAACAATGGGTGTTTGAACACGAGTATCCAGAAAAGTGGAATATTTAATGTAAGAACAGGGGATCCCTTCAAACAATCTTTTCTAATAGGAAAGTCTTATAAACACAATTTAATTCTTCAAGTTGATAAAATCCATAGGCGTTCTAGTAGGCATTACAATATTATCTCCAAACTTTTGCCAAGACAAGGTATTACCCTATTTGCAAGACGGAACATCCGTTGATATGGTCTTCATCCCGGTAGGAGTACCCTCACGAATGAACGTGGGGCGGATATTTGAATATTCTCTGGGGTTAGCAGAGGATTTAATGTGGGGTAGAGTAACACATTTTGTTGAGAGATATGAGCAAGAGTCTCCAGGAAATTTTGTGTTGTCTGAAATGTATGAGACTAGCTCGACTTTTGTATGTAGAGTTGAGAATTCCATGCTTTGGCTTGAGGGGAAGTGTCGAAAGAATTGTTATTTGGGCTACATGCTACTTGTGTGGGAGTTGTTTATCTTCACGTTGATGAGTGGTGGAACTTGGTTGAGTTGGTAGGGCTATATATAGAGCCCCAATCCCCATGTATTCAATGCGAGAAGTGAATAGAGAATCTAATCTTTGGTGGCTTTAACTTTTGTGGCTTTCTTCCGTGATTTCATCTTGATCCTTTTGGAGTAAGGTTCTACGTAAATTTAGCTTTTCCTGTTGGTCTTGATACCACATTCCCTATTTTACAAGGTTCGGAATGACGGTATATAGTATTCGTTTGGTTAAGCGACCTGAAATGAGTAAGCATATATGTAGTTGAATATGCGAAAGTATATGTAGATTATGTGGTTTGTAATTTTCAATTAAAAATAACTAAACTTTTCAAATATAATAGTATATTCAATAATAGAGATTTAGTTTAAAAAAATACATGTAATATAAATTATAGACCTTTGAGTAAGATGTAGTTTCATTCAAAGCATTTTGAAAAAGCATCTATTTAGATAAACGAATTCATTATAACAAAATATGTAAGAATGTTGTCTTAAATAAGGTTTTACACACAAATGGTCAAATTTTTAATCTAAGATGTCAAAATTAACAGGATGAATTTCTTCATCATCTTTGTTAGAATCTATGATAATTCCTCTTCCTCCCCGTTTGGTAAGGCATCCGTATTCCTTTGGCTCCTTGTATGCTCGAAAAACTCTTCAACTCCACTTGCATCGGCCACTAAGTTCCTAGTTAATTCTTAGCCATAGAAAACCTCTTCTTTGCCTTCCGTTGGTCCAATGTGTTGGTGGAAAAGAGTTATCTGTTTATTCTATATAACACTATGCCCTCTTATATAGAGAGGACCCATGGTAATAAAAATTGAATAAACGATACATCGAATACATAATTATTTCTACACTCCCCCTCAAGATGGAGCATAGATATCAATCATGCTCAGCTTGGAAGAACATTTCTTGAACGGTCCTCTGAGCAATGGCTGGGTGAAGATGTTTGCAGTTTGCTCCCATGAACTAACATGTGAAGTAGAAATCAGGCCCTTATGGATCGTATCACTAGTGTAGTGGCAGTCTACCTCAATATGTTTTGTCCTTTCATGAAATGCTGGATTATTGGAAATGAACAAAGCAGCTTGATTATGACACTGTAGATGCATGGGTAGAGGTACATCTATATGCAAGTCTTCTAGTACATCTCGAACCCACTCATCTCCGTGCTTTCTTGTGCCATGGTCCTATATTCAGATTCAACGCTAGATCTAGCCACGACAGTTTGTTTCTTGCTTTTCCAAGAAACCAGAGAGCTGTCCACAAAAAACTGCAAAGCCCGAAGTAGACTTTCGATCGTTAGGGCATCTTGCATAATCCGCATCCGCATATGTCAAAATAGATAAATTTGTGCCCTTTCTAAACATCAATCCTGTGCATTCCTGGCAAACTCCAACCCCAGAAAGTATCGTAGAGTACCAAGATCCTTCGTAACAAATTGACGGCCCAAAAATGCTTTTGCCATCTCTATCCCCTGAGCATCATCTCCTGTAACCAGAATATCATCAACATATACCATGATGACAACCGTACCTTTAGAGGTCTTCTAGATGAACAACGAGTGATCCACATTTGATCTCTTGAGTCCTTATTGTTCAATTAGACGGGAATGCTTCTGAAACCACACCCTTGGGCTCTGTTTAAGGCCATATATCGCCTTGAGAAGTCTACACACCATATGATTCTCCCCCTCAGTAGCGAACCCCGGGGGCTGCTGCATGTAGACTTCTTCCTGCAGATCACCATACAATGCATTCTTAATATCAAGTTGAAATAGAGGCCAGTCACGTACTACAACAACAGACAGAAGAATACGAAGAGTGGAATGACGAGCAATTGGAGAGAAGATATTCATATATTCCACGCCATATGTTTGAGTGAAGCCCCGCGCCACTAGCCTTGCCTTGTAACGGTCAAGACTACCATCTGCGTGGTACTTTACTGTGAATATACATTTGCAGCCAACGACAGAGGTGCCTGAGGGAGCGAGAACCAAGCTCCATGTACCCCGTGACTGTAGAGCAACCATTTCCTCCTCCATAGCATAACACCAACAATCAATCTTCAAGACATCCCGATAATTCCGTGGTATCTCCACGGAAGACAAAGCCACTGTAAACCTCTGAAAGTCCCCTGTGAGACGATGAAAGGAAACCTGGGAAGTAAGGGGATATGATGCGTAAGTACGTTTCTGCTTCTGTATAGCAATAGGGATATCCAGATCATCATCCACTGTACTCGCCGGTTCACATTCCTCCTGCAAAGATGAATCCTGCACATGCATTCTATCCGATCCATCATTAGTAATAACATCTGAACATACCTGAGGCGTGCTGGATGATTGACGTGCAGCATGAGCAGGACCTGACCGACGTGTATAATATTTAGGTAATGGCGAGACAGGTGGTTTTGGTGGTGGTGGGAGGGGTGGTGGTGGTGGTGGGGATGATGTTGGCGTAACAAACGGGACATGAATGGACGATGGTGGACTCAGAATAGGATGAGGAGGGACATAGACCGCGTCATTAGATGTGGATGAGGCCAACCTGTCACCTGCAGGTGAGAAGTACATAACAAACTCAAAAAAATGTAACATCAACAATGAAAAAGTATTTCCTGTTTACGGGATCATAACAACAGTATCCTTCTGAGTCCGAGAGTAACCCACAAGGACACACTTAACAGCTCTAGGTCAGAGTTTGTCAACTGGTGAACAAAAGCAACAACACCAAAGACACGAGGGATAAGAGAGAATAATTCCTTGTATGGAAAAATAACAAAAAGAGCAATTTTCTCACCAAATACCGAGGACAGCATACGATTCACAAGGTAGCAGGCTGTAAGAACTGCATCTCCCCAAAAAGAAATATGCGCATAACTCTGGATAAACAGGGTTCGAGTAATATCAAGAAGATGACGATGTTTTCTCTCTGCAACTCCATTTTGTTGAGATGTGTAAGCACATGTGGTTTGATGAATAGTATCTTTTGACGAAAAGAAATGCGAGAGAGAACGAGTGCAAAATTCTAAAGCATTGTCCGTACGAACATATTTGACATGAGAGGAAAAAAACATTTTGCACTTCAATTATAAGATTTCTAATAACATCCCTTGCTTCAGATTTGTTCTTTAATAGAAATACCCACGACAAATGAGAGAAATCATCAATTACTACAAGATAAAGCCTATCGTTGTAAAAGTCCACCGACTGACCCGACTAGTAGGTCCGACTAGTATAGTCAGTGGGGTGACCGACCTAGTATGGACTAATTCCGACTAGGCCAACTAGTCGCTCGATTTTTGCCGGGAGATACCATATTTTTCTTGTTTATTAAAGCAAACTTATTCTAATACGCTTAATGTTTTATCTAAATTCAATTACTTCTTTTCTTTAATTGTAATAATATAAAAATATACAAATCTATGTATATATAAGAATACACATACAAAAATGATTTATATATTTAAAATAATTAAAAATTCAAAGCCGATTAATGCCTGACTAAATCCGATTAGTAGCCCGACTGTCGATTAATCCTTAGTCAGTGACCTAACCGACCGAGTATCGACTACCGATTTTTACAACCTTGATAAAACCAGTGTCCCTGGTGATCAGGAACATGACTCGGACCCCAAATATCGATATGAAGTAATTCAAACGGAGAGCTACTCCTTCGACACTGACGACTAGGAAAGCTAGCTCGATGGTGCTTTCCCAACTGACAAGCTTCACACCGAAAGGAAGAATTTGGAGGAATCTGAGGCAAGAGATGACACATCTTCTGAAGCGGGAGGTGACCAAAGCGTAGATGCCAAGTATACGGAGAGACTGATCCGGCTGAATAAGAGAAGACACCGGCATAGGAATTTCGGACCAGACGATAGAGACCATCCTGCTCAGAGCCACAACCAATCACCCTGCCCGTTAGTATGTCCTAAAATATAAGAGAAGATGTGTCAAATATAGCACGACATTGCATATCCTTTGTAATCTGACTATTAGATAGTAGGTTCATCGAAAAATCAAGGGCATGTAGAACATTTTGTAAATGCATGGAAGGTGACAAGGTAACCTCCTCCTGTCCAATAATGGGTGAATGAGTCCCATAGGCTATTACCACTGACCGTCCTGGTAGAATCTCCCTGTATGATGTGTAGGGGTGTAAACGGACCCAACCTGAGCGAACCTATATTTTTTAGGTTTGGTTCGTTTATTTAATCGAGCCTAAACTTGTGTTCAGGTTCGGTTCGTTTATTTTCGAAACGAATCCGAATCGAACCTCTTTTTAAACGAATCGAACCTAAGCGAATATCGAACTTAAGAATTCTCTAATAAGAGGGAGTGAAAAGAGAATGGAAATATATATGTGTATTTACAGTTAGAATAAATATTCTTTTAGTTTTTTTCTTTATCTAACCCATCTTCATCTTTTGAAAAAAATAGATTAATAAGGATCCGTCACTTTGAAAAAAGTATAATTATAATATATTGTATATCTATTCAGATGGGGATAAGGAATAAGAATTATGTGGAGATATTCGATAAGTAATGTTTGTACTTGTTTAGTTGATTTGAAGATAAAGAAGGAAAAAGTACTAGACCATAGATGATAGATGTTGTAAACACTATGTGACTATTTATTTTTGGATAGTTTATACCGAGATAAAACCTAGTTACCCCGTAAATATCTAGTTATCTCTAGACAAAAATCACTTACCCTGGGGCTGGGATAAAAACCACTCATCTCAAAATAAGTCCACTTCTACGGATAAGGATTTGTAAATATGTATATGTGTATGCTTATCGAGCTTTTAACGAATCGAACCTGAGCGAACCTATGATTTTTAGGTTCGGTTCGTTTATTTAATCGAGCCTAAACTTGTGCTCATGTTCGGTTCGTTTATTTCCGAACCAAATCCGAATCGAACTTTTAGCGAGCCGAACCTGAGCGAATATCGAACTTGAGAATTTTCTTACACCTCTAATGACGTGAGTCTATCTTTGTCGCGTCAAAGATGATGTGTTGCGCCAGAGTCCATAATCCAATCTGAAACATCTGAATTATGACATGATGTAAGAATAGAAGCACTGCATGAGGTGCTAGCAGAAGCAGAAGTACTTGCAGATGCTGAAGCAACAATATCTAATGAACCTCGTGGAGAATCTGTAGATACGGGAGGCATAATATCGCGCAATCTCGCCACGTAGCTCCTCGAACCTGTGATCTGAAGTGGATACCGACGGGGATGCAATATGTTCGGCTACTCGCGTCGATGCTGGAAACCCATGATTAGAATTGCTTGTATCCTCAGAGTGGCCTGTGCGATGGCAAAAAAGTGCATGACTGACGAAAACGACCACCTCGACCACGAGGTCCACCGCCACAGAATGAAGAGTGACCACCTCTCCCTCAGGACACAACCATCGCCGAAGGTGGTGGAGTAGAAGTACTGGAAGAGACAGAGATGCGTCTAAGCTTCCGGTAGACTTCCTTCATAGGAGGAATGGTAGCATCGACAAGTATCTGTGATCAGGCAGCATCATATTCCGGATCAATAACTGCAAGCAGTACTCCCACCATGGTAGCATTCCTAAAAGTCTTCTGCTGCTCGGGGGTGGTCGTGAGAGGTATAGTACTGTAGAGTTTCTCAAACATCTCCCGTAGAGATGTATACAAGGAATGTAGTGATCGCCCATTCTGCTTCATGGTGAATATGTCATGCTGGAGCTGTAACATCTTCGTCTCATTTCACACATGCGAATAAGTTGCCGCCAATATGTCCCACATCGCCTTAGCGGTGGGCTGATGGAGAACATCATTAGGAATCTCCACCGACAATGTGCCTGAGAGCCAGACCTTGGCATATGAATCATCAGCCTCCCAGGAGGCATAGATCCCAGTCTTCTCTGCCGTTTCTTCCTCGATAAGAATGTGCTTCTTAACGTTTGACTTCATGAGGCTCATGAACTGCATCGCCCATAGCTCATAGTTCGTCCCATCCATCTTGACTATTGTCACGGGACCCTTTGAACGCGCCTATGGAGGGTGTATCGACTTTGTTTTCTGACATGTCGGCGGAGACGAAGAACTAGGATTCATAGACCAAAAGACAAGTGTCTACATAATCTGCATAGCATTTGAGTGCATATGTAGACTTTATGCACTCAAATCCATTGAGGGAGAGCCCGACAGGAGAGGAGGCGCCGGTGGTGGAGGGGCTCGGTGGTGGAGGGGTGCGGCGGTGGAGGGGCCCGACGGTGGAGGGGCTTGGCGGTGGAGGGGCCCAGAGGAGGTGGTGGGAGGAGGCGGCGGTGCCGAGGAGGGGTGGGAGGAGGCGTCGAGGTGGGGGGTGGCGGCGGTGGGAAGGGTTAGGGTTTTAGGGTTTTGGCTCTGATACCATGTTGGTGGAAAAGAGTTAGCTGTTTATTCCATATAATTCTTGGCTCTCTTATATAAGAGAGAATCCATAGGTAAATTACATAAGAGGTTACCAAGAAAATAAAAATATCACAAACGATACACCGACTACATAATTTTCTCTACACAATGCACTCACTTAAATGATGAATGCATCTCTTCCCTTTTTAGATTGACTATCCTTCAATCTTGAATTAAATTTCACACAAATCAAGTCATTCAATCTTAAAATTTCAAGTTTATTATTATTTTTTGGTGTAGATGTGCGGTGCAAATGTTTATCTGAAATGCCAATTATGTGAATTGAACAGACATCATTCTTTGTCTAACTATATGTCACAAATGTTGGAAATATACCGCTACAAAAGAGTTCTAATTCCTCTCACATACAAACAAAGAGGATGCCGACTTAAAGTTTTTCATTGCTATCACCTTCATGTATGGTCTCATACCGCCATAGAATGATCACCACTCTCCTATAAGAAAATTTAAGATAACTTCTTCCTGGCCATGCTTTGTATATGTAAAGTGTGTATTATAATAGGTAGGCTACTACCTAGATCGAAGTCGTCATTGGAAGTTTTTTGCCGGTAGCTACTGGTTTTCCTGATGCACCTTGTCCTTTTTTAATATAGAGCCGTTTCTTTTAGTGTTATAATATCTTGATTGTCCAAATCGGGGTAAAATTTCTCAAGCGCTGCACAAAATAATTTACAACAAAGCTATCTTCCGGAATGACATTATTTACCCTATAAAAATAATAGGATTGAAATAGTAAGATGCAAAACTCCCCTTCGACTTTAAAAAAGTGGCATCAATGAAGAGCCTATGACTCCTTTTCTCCTTCTTTGCAACTACGAGCCCTCCATAAACAAACCTTATCGATGGCCTCCGATCGCCATCAACATTACATAATAGACGTACGAATGTGGAAAAACCTTCAAGGTCAATGAAACTTGGTTCCAAAATGTTGCCCTTAGCGCAATTAATGCCGCCACGTCTCGTTTTCTTGTGCTGGACTACTTGCATTCTCTCCATTCATTAGAAGAGAACATCAACCTCAACTTCTTTTAATAAATCACACTTTATAGCGTGAGAAATTGTGTGACAAATCGTGTTTGTCTGGGTCTGACTATCTCATCCTTTTTGGGTGCATTGCTGTAGCAAGCTGAGCTTCTTGGCATGTCTATAGATAAAAATAGTAATACTGACCTTTGCTTTGAAATTTTTGGTCTTCTATTTTTTGCCAATTTCTTCATGCATGAGGTCAATCACAACAACAACAACAACAAAGCCTTTTCCCACAATTAAGTAGGGTCGGCTACATGGATTTTTCGCCTCCATTCAGATCTATCTTGGGTCAATCTCGGACTTATATCCAAAAAACTAAGATCCCTTCGTATAGTCTCTTTCCAACACTTCTTGGGCCGTCCTCGCCCTCTCTTAGCCGGCTCAACATCCCAACACTCGCATCTCCTAACCGGTGCATCAGTTGACCTTCTTTGCAAATGACCAAACCATCTTAAGCGGTTTTCTCGCATCTTATCCTCGATCGGAGCTACACCAACTTTCTTTCTGATTGCATCATTCCGAATCCGATCTTTACGTGTATGTCCACACATCCATCTTAGCATTTTCATTTCTGCTACAGCCATTCTCTGCACATGTCTATGGTTCACAGGCCAACATTCAGAACCATAAAGCATAGCAGGTCTCACGGCTGCTTTGTAAAACTTTCCTTTAATTTTTAAAGGAATTTTCTTATCACAGAGAACAACGGAGGCTCCTCTCCACTTTAGCCAGCCTGCATTTATTCTATTAGTAATATCTCCATCAATTTCCCCATCATGTTGCAAAATAGATCCTAGATATCTAAAAGAATCTCTCTTCTGAATGTTATCGTCACCAATCTTAACCTCGATTCCTTCACCATTGCTTCCATCAAAGGTGCATTTTATATATTCCGTCTTAGCCCTACTTATACGAAAACCTTTAGTCTCTAATGCATGTCTCCAAACCTCAAGCTTCTCATTTACTCCATCTCTAGTCTCGTCAATAAGCACAATATCATCAGCAAATAACATACACCAAGGTAACTCATCCTGAATGTGACTTGTCAACTCGTCCATAATCGAAGTAAAAAGAAATGGACTTAAAGCTGAACCTTGATGTAAACCAATGTTGATATCAAAATAGTCAGTCTTCCCCGTCGGGGTCCTTACACAAGATAAAGCCCTATCATACATATCCTTTATGAGATTAATGTATAGGACATGTACTTGTCTCTTCTCCAAAACTCTCCACAGTATCTCTCGTGGGACGGAATCATAAGCCTTCTCCAAATCAATAAAGATCATATGAAGATTCTTCCTTTTAGCTCTATAAATCTCCATTGTTCTCCTTAGCAAATGGATGGCTTCAATAGTTGAGCAACCTGGCATGAATCCGAATTGATTTTCTTTTACTTGGGAAACTTGCCTCAACCTTCTTTCGATCACACGTTCCCAAATTTTCATAGTGTGACTCATCAGCTTGATACCTCTGTAATTTGAACAATTTTGAATGTCTCCTTTGTTCTTATAAAGAGGCACCACGATACTCCTCCTCCAATCTTCAGGCATTTTCTTGCTTCGCCAAATAACATTGAATAGATTCGTAAGCCAAGTCAAATCACGCTCAACTAAAACTTTCCATACTTCTACAGGGATGTCATCCGGTCCAACACCTTTCCCAGGTCTCATAACCTTCAAAGCCTCCTCTACTTCTTTTCTTTGTATTCGTCTATAGCATGCACGATTCAAGTAACTTTCACTGCTAGCTAGATCACCCAAAGTGATCTCTCTATTTCTTTCTCCAATGAAAAGTTTATGGAAGTACTGCTCCCATCTAGTCTCTATATCCTTCTGAGTAACAAGCACGTGACCTTCCTCGTCCTTAATGCATCTCACTTGAGAAAGGTCTTTGGTCTTTCTTTCTCTTGCTTTGGCCAACCTGAATATATCCTTCTGGCCCTCCTTAGAGTTGAGATTTTTATACAAAACCTCATAAGCTTTTGACTTAGCTTCGCTTACAGCCTTCTTTGCTTCCTTCTTTGCTATTTTATAGTCTGTGACAGTTTCCTCTGTTCTATCCTTAAACATAGCTTTAAAGCAAGCTATTTTAATTTTTAGCTTCTCTTGCACCCCTTCACTCCACCACCAAGCCTCCTTTTGACCCGGAGCTCCTCCTTTTGACTCGCCTAGCATCTCTTTGGCTACCTTTCGGATACAAGATGCTACTGCCTCCCACATCTCGTTTGCACTACCGCTACAATCCCAAGATAAGTCTTCTAAAACCTTCTCCCTGAAGCTTGATTGCTTCAGCGGAAGATTCCACCACTTAGTTCTAGTGATCTTAGGAACCTTCCTTTTCTTTACCAGCCCTTTTATTTGTAAATCCAAGACTAACAAGCGATGTTGGGTTGTCAAACTCTATCCAGGGATTACTTTGCAATCTTTACAACACAACCGATCTCTTCTCCTCAACGCAAAGTAATCTATTTGTGTTTTAATTGAGCCACTCTTATAAGTAATTAAATGCTCCTCCCTCTTCTTGAAAAGAGTGTTTGCTATGAAAAGATCATATGCAGTTACAAAATCCAGAATGACTTTTCCCTCTTCGTTTCTATCCCCATTCCCCAAAACCATGTCCTCCATGCACACTTGCATACCCTGAAACATCTTTTCCCACATGTCCATTAAGATCTCCACCTATGCAAACCATCTCTCTCTGTGGGATTCCTTGTAAAATCTTTTCCAGATCCTCCCAAAAAGCTTGTTTAGTCCTTTCATCTAAACCAATTTGCGGTGCATAAACTGAGATGATATTCAGAATTTCTTCTTCAAGCACCAACTTTAGCAAAATAATCCGATCCCCAAATCTTTGCACCTCAACCACACAATCCTTCAAATCTTTATGAACAACCACTCCAACACCGTTTCTGCCCTTATCTTTACCTGAATACCAAAGTTTAAAGCCTGTCTTCTCGATCTCCCTTGCTTTCTCTCCAACCCATTTAGTCTCTTGAAGACATAATATATGGATCTTCCTTCTTTCCATTGTATCCACTATCTCCATCAATTTTCCCGTTAAAGTACCGATATTCCAACTACCAATCCGTAACTTCCTTTGCAATCTCTTTTGGACTAACTTCTTTACTCGCATGCGTCCATTATGCGAGAACCCTTGTGAATTTTGGACTGCATCCGGGCGGTGATGCAGCGGAACTAGCTTATTTACCCGCATGCGTTCCTCATGCGAGAACCCTTGTAAATTTTGAACTACATCCAGGCTGCGATGTAGCGGCCCTTGCCAATTTTTCATTGCATTCGGGCGATGCAACGCGTCGCAAGTAGGGAACGCCCCAACGAAATCTGTATGTTTGCTTAAATCCATGTTTAAAAGATCCGAACGGTTTCGAGATAAATTCATAAATTCATGCATGAGGTCAATGCGATGGAATTTTCACTTGTCCATTGTTAAAACATGATCACTGAATATAGTTGAATGGGATCTTTCTGCGAGGAGGGTGTATGTTGCCCTCTTGAATCTGTTATTTTTGACTAGGGTTTTTTGGCGACGGATTGCAAGGAACTGTGATGTTGTAGGTTAGTTATCTAGATAAGAGTTTTCTTGTGGATCCCACGGCAGGGACGTGGTGCTCATTATAAGTGATTGTTTTATAGAATTGAAGGTTCTTGCACCGTGTGCGCTGCAGGCCACACAGATATGCAACACCTTTTCTTCCATTGCGAGACATGGGATGTTTGTGTCAAGATGGGTATGACATGACTCACACTTCTAGCTCGATTGATTTTTGGCACTCTCTGATCTCTGACCGGAGGGGGGCATATAGGGATAGGTTGTTTTTTTTTTTGAAAAAGGATTCAAGTTCATTCATCGTAAGAAGCAGGAAGACAAGGAGTTAAAAGTTAGTTACAGACCAGAAGGCTACACCTTCAAACCACCGCATTAACAGGGATAGGTTGTTGGTTGTTCCTGTTAGGGCTTTTTGCCTGGCCATGATTAGGATAAACAGGATAGATTCTATGTGGAAAATGTATGACAGCATGGCGGTGTAGTTGTTACTTTTGAAATATAATTGAAAATTGTTTGTGCATGTTACTTTGGGTTTCCACCTCTTTGTTCCTTAAAAAGATGTTATTCATGCAGAGTTTTGGGGGCAGATCTGATGGAGGGAAAAACAAACATGAATCTTAAAGCGAGATGGGTCTATGATTGATGGTTCTCTCAAAGCACTCCTTCGCTCTTTATTGTGGAAGGGTGCAATCTTTAGCCATTCCTCCAAGAATGGGTCCATGTGGTACTGTCGTACCGATGGTGATCGAGCAAAAGTTCTAGAGAGAAGAGAGATGGGAGTTTGGGATATGAGAGATAAAGAGGTTTTCACATGTCATATCCAAAACTCTCATGGTTCTTGTAGGGACACATGTCATATCCCAAGAGATGGGAGGTTTGGGATATGAGAGGTACGGAGATGGGAACATGGAACCTTGTAGGGAATTAATATAAATGTATGATTGGCACACATGGTTAATGGTGGCATTTAACCGAATTTGGTCATGCATTTATACTTTCTTTCAAAGAAACTTGCAGTGCATATTCTCAAAAAAATAAAATAAAATTTGCGGTACAGGAAATCTAATTCTTACTTGAACCGTTGCAAAGATGGGAGTAATACAAAATCATTAAATGGATCTTTTGTGAGATTTGATGGTGGGGGACAGGAACATGTATGAAATTATTAGAAATGTGATTGGCATACATGGTTAGTGGTGGCATTTGACCTGAAAGGGTCATGCAATTACATTTTCTTCCAAAGAAATCATCTGTAGAGGTAACCCAGTTGGTATTTGAACCGTTGCAATGCGGGGAGTTATACAAATCCATCAAAATGATTTTGTGTAAGATTTGACTAGCCATCTTGTAACTACATTTCTGCTTGCAGTTGTTTCCAATGGATGTAATCCATGGCCTTTTCCGGTCGTCTTGTTATTAGTTTTTTTTTCAGAGGCCAGATAACACCTAGATATTGGTAATCATTCAGAAATTTTCAATAAAAATCAATTCAAAATGTAGTACAAATACAAAGCTTCTTCGTGAAGCCACGAACCCACATGCAAACCAATTTGATTGGACCTTGGAAATTGTTTTCGGGCAACATCTAGCAGCCGTGTCACATTGCCTTGCGATCAGTTTTATTGATAGAACTGATTATTCCCTAAGCAGAGGTCGAGAAAATCAACAGCATCATTCCTGCCTTGATTAACTATGAGCGGTGTCCCCAATCCTCGTAGGCTCATGTGGAGCCCTCAGGATCCGGGTACCCGTTTACGCGCAATTCGCAATATATCATTCACATTTAATCACACAAGTTGCACAAATACAGGGAAAATTTTCGCGCAAATTATGACATTCATTCTCAATACATGACCACAAGTGTAAGAGACAATATGGCACCAACATTCTATTCATTAATATTCATATCAGTTTACAACGTATACAAGGATCTTCCATTACATCATATATCCCAAAGTGTGATACAAAAGAGATAGCATTTACATCATTATTTGAACAAAAACTGAGACAAGGAATTCATACCGTCTCGTATATACTCTGTCTCCTGGAAGCATATAGCTACTGAGCGGCTACTGAACTACAGGCTGTTTGCCTGCCACACACATAATAGGAAAGAAGAGGCGTCAACCATTGCTGGTACCTCCTTAAAATTTATAAAAATAACTTGACATTTAATATGTACAAAAGCAGGCAAGTAGAAAGGTGGTATAAGTAAAATCTACATCTACTTGCGTAAGTAAAAAGGGTTTGTTTGTAATGCGTTTCTAATGTTTTCCCCCAGATCCCGGCATTTCCCATATGTCATATTTATATAGCAATTGCGTAATCATGAGTGTATGAGTGTGAATGCATATATCAATTTCCTTGGAGATCAAGTTGGCGAGTGAAAAATGGAAAAATTGAGATTGTAGAGATCTATTGATTTATTTAAATTCTTGGGTAGAGAGAATGGTCTTTTGATCATAACTTCTCAAATTCTAACTTCAATGTTTCAGATATAGCTCCAGATGTTGTAGATGTAGATATGGAGGATCTAGATATAGAATCGCCAAGTCTGTTTGGCGAAGAAACTCAAGCGGTGAAGAAGCCTGCAAATGGCTCTTCCGTCTCGCCCTCTAATTGGAAGCGCGGTCCAATAGAGGGATAGGTCTACTCCCCAACTACGCCACTGAGACGGGTGAGAGAGACTCCCTAGAAAAGTCACTCTAGAAAACTGCCCGACTAGTACGGGCGGACGAGCTCGTTCGAAAAACTGAAAAACAAGGATCCCCCGCCTGGGTATCCTAAAGACAGGGTCAGCGGAACTGGTCTAAAGTCAGGATCCCAACGAGGCGTAAAAACACTGCGAGCTCGCGTAAAAATCGTGTAAAAGACTGGGATCCTAGACCCGCGCATTAAGCGGCCGCTGCCCTAACTGAGCTTCCTTTCCTCCGCTCAGTTGAGGGTCACCGCGCCCTCGCACGGTCACGTATAAAGGTTGCCATGACCGGCAAAAATGATAATTATTGATGTTCATCGATTTATATATCCATATCAAAATTCATTAATAAGAATTTCGTGTATACATACCAGTTGATTTACGATTCATACACAAATTCTTATTCCTAACATGATGTCAATATTATTATAAAACCGTAAAATAATTTGAGGAGTATATATATATTTACTTCAACATCTGTACTTTGATAGATTGGACTAATTTGGATTCAAAATTTTAATATAATGGATTAGATTACTAAAAGTTCTAATATACAACATTTGAATTAGTCATGGATTAAGATAGAATTTTACCCAACCGATTCATGTTCACCTCTGCTTTATATGGTGGCAGTCTTGCCTGTTAGCATTTTCTTTACATAATTATCATAAATATAATAAGATAGCACGTTTTCTTAATATTAGAGAGTGAATACAGCTCAATACTGTATAGATTAATTTTGGAAGCAATTTAACTAAGTATTCAGATGAAATAATAATATTATATTCTTCTCTCCTAATATAAGACTATATTTTATCTATCATTAGAACTTGTAATATAGTTACAACAAAACTTGGTAGCTAGGAAACATGATGTAGAAAATTTGTGATTTATGACAAAAATTAATGCATAGACAGAAAATTCTTTCTAAATATAATTCAAAAGAATTCCCAACTCATATATTAATTTAGAAAGGTTTGTGAATGATTGAAATTAATAAGTTTATATATGATTAAAAGATAATTAGACTATTGAATTCTTACCGAATTAAAACAATGCCCTTACATCAGCACCTATTTAATAATTTAAATTAATTCCCAACAATTAACCTGTTAAAAATATCGAAGAAAAATTTAAGACATAATCATACTCTTGTACTGTTCTCTCTCTGTTTTAAAAATATATATATATATATATATAAAATCTCTTGTTAACTTGTTGGTGACTCAACAGACAACTATATTTAGAGCATTTACAAGATTGTTACTCATGGAGTGAGTCACTTTGTTGTATTATATAAAATAAAACAAGGATTTAGAATCTCATGGAACAAAATTGGCAAGCATTTCCTGCAAAGGAATTTCGAAGGAATAAAACAGGAGGATTCCAACAGATATTATGAAATCAGTGACTAAGATAGGAGCTTCAAATTTAGGTCTTAAATTTTATGAAAGGCAGCAAGAGAATGGTTGGATGATACTTGCATAGCAGCAATTGGAAGGTAAGGATAGTACCTAATTATTTGTTTGAAATGCAATTGGATATTGGTAGATATATATACATAATATCCATATCTAAATAGAGTGTATATATAATTTTATAGACTGATGTAAACCATTCTGTGAGTCATTTAATTCTCTACATACAGACTGTGAGATTTATGCTAAATCAGCTTCTTAATAGCCAAGTCAAATTAAATTAACAGGAGATGCTAACACATGCAACGCAGAATCAGATTGCATGTTGTCCTTTGAAATAATTCCAACAAAATCAGAACATTCCCAGATTCATCAACCGATTGTGCAAGTAGTTTCATAGATGGCAATAAAATGGAGGTAATATGACATGTATGGCAGCAAAAGATGGGATTTAGGGAGTGTACCTATGAAATTTCAGATCTGAAGATGAACTTGCATGCAGTTCCAGGATTTGGGTGCAATCATAGGGTTGATGGAGCAGCTCCAAGGCCTTTAGATGTCTGGATTTTCAGTAGCTTCCTCCAGGTTGAAGAAGCTGCAACAAGGGGCTGGATTTTGGGGGTTTTTAGGGAAGTTTTCCAGCAAGAAAGGGCTGTGAATTTGCTAAATTATCTCCAGCCGAATGGTGAAAGAAAAGAGAACCACGGCTGGAGATTTGAGAAAGTGAGGGGCAGTTTAGTGATGATATAAATAAGGAGGTATTGCTTAAGTTTGTATGACAAGTGGGGTATGGGGTTGCCACTTGGAATTAAAGAGGAGAAAAAAAAAATATAACTCACAAGTGGAATAAGAATGAAAAATGTAACGGCTGTTTATTATACTATATATTAGTTAAAATGTTATTATTATTATTATCATCAATTTCTTTTGTTTGGAATACAAAAGTTGACCGTATCTGCGCTTCGAGCATCGAATTTGGGCGCGCAATACCTCATTTCGATCGTCTCGAAACGACGATCAATATGAGTATAATATTCATATACTTTCGATGGGGTTTTGAATACCCGAAATTTTCGGATACGGATTTTGTTTAAGGTTAAATTTTACGATTTAAAAATATCAAATGACCTCCGATTGACGAACGGTCAATTTCGTTGGTCTTGTATCTTCGAATCGGATCTCATGATGGTCTCGGTTTGTTTTGTGGTTTCCGAATTTGCGTCGCGGCTTTTTCGCGGCGCGTAATACGAAGTTACCGATTTTTGGTCGATTTCGCCCGAACGACTTTTGATTCACTACTAATTGGTCGTTTTAGGTTGTTTAGTATTGACCGTCAATGTTATTGGGTTCATTAGACCCAAAATCGGACGACTTCAGGTTTGATTGGAAACCGGATGCTACAGCTCAGGAACCAGCTCCCACCTGGGGGGCTGCTCATACTGCTTCCACTGGATATGACGAAGAGAATTTTCTTTTTGAAAGAACTTAATGATCCGTGGCCAAGTGATGGTGTTAGCACCTAAAAGGCTTTAGCTTTATTTACATATTTTTTTGTCGTTTTTTGACATATATGAAAGTACTTGTCCTATCTGCCTAATGTGATTCGGTTCACATGCAGCACTAGCACGCTTTGCATTTGGGCACAACAAACATCTAAAGTCTGTTGCTGCTTCTTATTGGAAGCCTCAATCTGGCCCTGCGGTGAGGAGCTCGGGGTAATTGTTTGTAGCTAGTTCTGCTGTCTATTATCATAATCATTCTTATTTCTGCAGCCTGGAAGTGCGCGTTCTTTGCATGCTAGTCCGTTACTGAATGTGGGTGCTGAAGCACAATCTGGCTATCGAGATGGAAGGGTTTCTAGCAGCAGTCCTCTAGCTTCTTCTACAGTTATGCGTAGTTCTCCATTATCAGATAATTCCTCCAATCATTCTGATTCTGGAATTTTATTGAGAGAAAGTTCAAGTAATGGACTAATAGGTTTCTCACAGTCAAGTTCCAGAGAAACTACCATATACACAGAGTGTGTTATGGCCATGTATGCCCTTGCCAAGGACCCTTCACCTCGGATTGCAAGTCTTGGACAGAGATCGCTTTCAATTATTGGCATCGAACAGGTAATCACGAAGCCACTTCGTTTTGGAATTCTTAGTGTTCAGCAGGGAGAATCAGCATCCCCTTCACCTATTCTGGCTGGTTTAGCCCGATCGTCATCGTGGTTTGATATGAATGCAGGTATTGTTCCAAATTATATAACACCTTTCATTCACATATGTGGGATCTTTTTTCTCTTTGCCCGTGATTGTCAAAATGCACTGTGGACACTTTTCCATTCATTGAAATTCTGTTTTCCCTTGTTTTTTTTCGAAAGGAATGGCCTTTCCCTTCTTTAACAAGTTGTAATATCTTACTGGTAATTGTGATCTAGGCCATTTACCGATGACGTTCAGAACTCCTCCTGTTAGCCCTCCTAGACCAAACTTTCTGACTGGAATTCGGCGTGTGTGTTCCCTAGAATTCAGACCACATCAGCTGAATTCTCCTGATTCAGGATTAGCTGACCCTGTATTAGGTGCATCTGGATCTTCTGGGGGGTCAGAGCGCAGTTTACTCCCACAGTCTACAATATATAAATGGAGCTGTGGCCATTTTTCAAGGCCACTTCTTACTGCATCTGATGATAATGAGGAGATGCTAAATAAAAGGGAGGATAAGGAGAAATATGCACTGGATCGCATAGCAAAATGCCAGCATTCAAGTCTGTGGTTATCTGAGTAGTTTTTATTGGTTAATTATTGTTAAGGTTGATATATGTCTCACTCAATTGGATTCTGTCATGCAGATATAACCAAGTTGAATGTTCAAATTGCTAGTTGGGATACAAGGTTTGAAACAGGGACGAGGATGACGTTGCTCTTGCCTTTTTCTCCCACTGTAGTGGCTGCCGACCAAAATGAGCGAATCAGGTATCTCTAAGAGTTCTATCATTTATGATTATTATTTTATTTAGTAGGCGGGATTTTATGAAGCTGTTCTGATTTACCGGCACGATTGTTTCATTTTTCCATTATGAATTTTACCTTAGTACTTTCCATAATAACTAAGCACAAAGGAAACATGGCCAATCATAGTATTTTAGTAGTTGCATTGCTCTTTTGTTAATAGTAAACCTATCATAAACCATTAGAAAATTGTTGCTATCATATGGGAATGAGACTATAGTACATTAGGCTTCAAACATCCTTGATCTTTATCAATTTATTGCAGTCTACAAATGGTGCTGGGACTGTCTATTGAGTTGGACAAATCTAATAGTTACTGAATCTGACTCATTTACTAGGATTGGACTCGAGTTTGATTGAGTTCGAGTTGGCCGACTTGAGCTAGAACTGTATGTGTTGGTGTTGGGTTAAGAAATAGAGAACTTGCAAATAAACTAAAATAGAAAAGCTATGTCATGGTTATATCTGCCAATAACGTGAACACTCCTCTCATGTTGGAGCACTATAGATCATGCCTAACTTGGAAGTCAACATTGATATGCGTTTCTTTGGAAGTGCCTTTTAAATATATTTGCAAGTTGGAGTTTTATTTGGAAATGTGCAGAGTAGTGGTCTTCTATCCCCTAATCATGTCTCGAGTAAAATGCAATCCATTTCAATATGCTCGGTGCTCTAATGGAAGATAGGATTAGTAGCAATGTATGTTTGGGCATGTTGTCGAAATAGAGAGGAGCTTGCGCAATAGTAGGGAGTCTTTGTTCCTGCATAAAGGAGACATCCCAAGGATTCTTACTTGTGGCGTGAGCCATTGCTCTGCATTTTTCTTTCGTCTTTGATTTTGTGACTACGGTATGTTTCTTGCTTTGCCATGTAATAAGAATTCCGCCAACAAACAATGAAAACCAGTAGTGGATAACTTGTCTCAGGAGAACTTGCATAACCACCATATGTATAGGAGATGATATCAATATGATCGTTAACCCCATAGAAGAGGCCTTTTCTTGGAGAGTCCTTCAGGTATGGAGGGATCAAAAGAGCATACTGCCAACATATTCAGTGAGGCTTCTTTATGTACTGGCTAGATCTGCTTACAACATATAATAGCATGAAACCCTAGAGAGTTCAAGGGGGAAAATTACATAAGGATCACAAACTTGGGCACATAAGGAGATCATAGAGAGTAGGAGAGCTCAGAGGTTGTCTGCAGAGTTGGAGGTACATATAATTGACAGAGTGGAGGACGACAGACAGCTAGATGTAGTGGAACTTGGGCAAAGGGCATCATCCCAAAGTCCGATTGAGGACATGATGCATTTCACAGACTGGAAACAGAGATCTCGTCTTGCCTGGCCGAATGAGGGAGATGCGAACACGGGTTTTTTCCGTAGGGTGGCTTGTGGTAGGCGTAGGACCAATACCTTCAGGTCCATGGTTATCAGTGGCAACAGAATTGTTGGGGATAGGGATATGGGAGATGTAATTGCTGCTCACTTTCGTGACTTCTCGAGACGGGCTGCCCCCAGACTTTGGAGATGGAGCGGCCTTGGGGCGTCCCGTCTATCTCAGATGCATGCAGACAGTTTGACGGTGCATGTCACCTCCGTAGAGGTTAAGGCGACGTTGTGGAACCTGGACACAGAGGGGGTGTCAGGTCCAGACGGTTTCCCGATTTGCTTCTATAAGGAGTTTTGGGACCTGGTAGGTGGCTGGAGGTTATTGAAGAGTTTTGTCGGTGCAATGCGGGGTTCGAAAAGCTTAGCAGGGCATTGATTTTCTTCCTTTCCATGAGAGTTTTGGCGGAGAGGATTGAGGACTAGCCTTAAATGTCGGTTTCGGTCACCATTTCGGTATCAACCAAAACAGAATTTCGATGGAATTTCGGTGGAATTTCGACCGAAATTTCGGTCATTTCGGTCATTTATTGTACTAGGACCCCCATATTTCGGTCATTTCGGTCGAATTTCGATTTCGACTGGATATCGATATTCGACAGAAATTCGACCGAATTTCGCTGAAATTTGAGGCCATGTTAAACTGATTGCTCATTCGAATGGCATATACCTCATATTAGCAAAGGTGTTTGCGGTGCGTCTTAATAGAGTCCGCGGATACCTTGTCTCATCGGTGTCGTCGACATTCGTTCCAGACCGTCAGATTGAGGATAGTTTGGTGTTGGCATATGAGATTATCTTGGATTGGAAACGAAGTGGCTATCAGGAAATGCTTTGGAAAGTTAAGTTTTCCAAGGCATATGATACTTTGGATTGACATTTTTTGTGGGCGGCGTTGAGTAGGAGGGGCTTTCCGGACGTTTGGGTCTCATGAATGAAGCGTTGCATCACCACGACGTCACTTGCGGTCCTTGTTAATGGTCGTCCTGAGGAAGGTTTCTTCCAGCCACAAAGAGGGGTAATGCAGGGGTGCCCACTTGCCCCCATGCTTTTTGTTCTTGCAGCGGATGTTCTTGCTTGTATGGTCGATCATGTCCTGAGTGGTGGAGTTTTTCCTAGCTATAGGTGCGGGAGATACGTATTCCACTTCTTCAATATGCCGATGACACGATCTTATTCTTTGAAGGAAGCAAAGAGGAGGCCGACGATGTGGCTCTCACTCTAGAGATTTTTGTAGAGATGTACGGTCTCGGTTTGAATTACGACAAGTCCACCGTAGTCCCTTTTGGCATGCTCGAGGAGGAGGCATTTGCTTGTGGCACGGAGTCGGGCTCAGCCTGTGGCTCTCTTCCTATCGGCTACCTTGGGCTCCTTCTCACGCTGGCAAAATCAAGTTATCGGACTGGCTTCTAGTGGTGGAGAAAATGGAGAGAAAGCTGAGTGATTGGAAGTCTTCTCTGCTGTCGTGTGGGCGACATCTGGTGTTAATTAAGGCAGTTCTTTCTACGATTCCGGTGTTCTTTTTTTCCTCTAGACTCTTGCCCATGGGTGTGAGGAGGCGTTTGGAGCGGTTGTTGCGCATGTTCCTTTGGAGTAAGTCGGGTCCGGAAAGGCAGTGTATTCATTTAATAGATCGGGCGACTGTTACTTTGCCTAAGAAGTGTGGATGATTGGGAATCATGAGCTTGGAGACTCTCAATGATGCCCTCTTGCTCAAGTGGGTGAGTAGGATTTGGGGCAAGGATGTGGGCCCGTGCTGTCAAATAATCCGCTGCCTTTATGAGGTTTCTTTGTCTGGTTCAGGTGTGTCGCGACAGGGCCCGAAGTACTCTACATTCTGGAAGGGGATTTTGAAGGTGCTGCCTCACTTATATGTCCTTTTCAGGCTAATTGTGGGAACAATGCCACGTTTGGCTTTTGGACAGATAATTGGACATGGGATGGACACACCCGCTTTCCTCGTTTGTTCGCTTTGGCTACTAATACTGATGCCCGTGTGGTGGATTGCTGGGATAATGGTAACTGGATGTGGGCTTTCAGAACCTCCCTTTCTGACCAACGTGAGGATTTCCTTCGCCTTCTTGACTCACTTGGGCAGGCGGGCAGACCATCCTCTGGGCCTGATTATTGGGAGTAAGAGGACACATCGTTCTCGGTTAGAAAAGCGTATGACGCCATCTGTAGGTCTCCTCCTTTTCCCTTGGACAATATGATCCGGGACTGTGAGCTAATTTGGTCCCTTCGGCTTTTGGAAAGGATTTGTTTCTTTTTGTGGCTTTTCAGACGGAAGCGCATTATGACTAGGGTCATCTGTGCGGCAGTGAGATCGAGACATTGGAACACCCCTTCTTTCGTTGCTTTGTTTCTATGCATGTCTAGTCCGAGGGAGGAATACATTGGATATGCACCTTATCCTTTGATCGCTTCTGGTCTTCCTTCTTTGGGGCGCGTTGTCAGTGCAAAGAAGAGGTCCTCTCCCCGGTGGCTCTGTTGCGGGTCATTTGGCTGACCCGTAATGATGCTCTCTTTTTGGGTCAACGTTTCTACTATGAGAATGTTTGCTTCCATTATAAGCGCCTGCTTGGGTCATGGTTCCTCTAACATGTTTGTTTGAAATACCTTTTTAATAAAATTTTGGGGTGGACACCATTGCGTGTTTCCCCCTCTTTTGGCTCAAAAGAAGGATCGCAAACTGGTTACAAGACTCAAGAAGAGATAAAAAGAGTTAAACACATAATTGGTTGTGATTGCAACTAGACTTGAGGGCTAAGTAACATATGATATTTGAAGACAGACTTTTGGAAAGGATTTTTTTCTTCTTGTGGCTTTTCAGACGGAAGCGCATTATGACTAGGGTCATCTGTGCGGCAGTGAGATCGAGACATTGGAACACCCCTTCTTTCGTTGCTCTGTTTCTATGCATGTCTAGTCCGAGGGAGGAATACATTGGATATGCACCTTATCCTTTGATCGCTTCCGGTCTTCCTTCTTTGGGGCGCGTTGTCGGTGCAAAGAAGAGGTCCTCTCCCCGGTTGCTCTGTTGCGGGTCATTTGGCTGGCCCGTAATGATGCTCTCTTTTTGGGTCAACGTTCCTACTATGAGAATGTTTGCTTCCATTATAAGCGCCTGCTTGGGTCATGGTTCCTCTAACATGTCTGTTTGAAATACCTTTTTAATAAAATTTTGGGGTGGACACCATTGCGTGTTTCCCCCTCTTTTGGCTCAAAAGAAGGATCGCAAACTGGTTACAGGACTCAAGAAAAGATAAAAAGAGTTAAACACGTAATTGGTTGTGATTGCAACTAGACTTGAGGGCTAAGTAACATATGATATTTGAAGACAGACTTTTCTTGTCATGTTCTAACTTTCATTTGTGCACCATCAATTTAGTAAAACTCACTTTTCTTGTCATGTTCTAACTTTCATTTGTGCACCATCAATTTAGTAAAACTCATCTTGAGCTCTAGTCCCTGATCTTTCTAAATTGGTGGCAACATGTTTTTGAAAGGGACGTCTCAAAACAAGGGCAACAAGTTTAGAAGCAAGCAACATTGAAGATAGATTTATCTATTCGTATGCAATGATTGTCTCATTATCCACAAGTGTACCGATATAACTCAAGTTTACTGGTGCACCTAGATCATGGAATTGCTTGACCAAGGTAAAATGGTGTACCATTAGATGTAGCAGTATATCTTGTCTACTTTTCAGCAAGCCAGTTGCATCTATGCATACGTATACAACACACGGTTATGTGGATACCCTTCCGTCGAGGTGTACCGATATATCTTTTTATATATTGTCCTTTGGCCCTGAACCCTAAACCTTGATTTAAATCCAAAATCACTGAAGAGGAGTATTTGTTTCCGTATGTCATCTGTCTACATTCTACTTTCCACCTCTGTGCCTGATTTCCCATGGTTCTGTGCTCCTGAATCCCATATTTCTGAATGTATAAAAATATCTGGAAATATACACATTCCTAAAAGAGAATTTTAATCATCAATTTTATTCTTACTTGAATCTGTTGTGATTTTCTCGAAGGTGACTTCCTCACATGGGACCACTGATTTAGATGCGATTGTTTGTGAACTTGAGCTTTGGATTGCTTGAAACGGGCTCATGAATTTGAGGAACACATGCTAGGGCTTTGAGATTTTCTAGGTTTTCTCTGGTTTAAGATACTTGTAATGAATTTCAAATGCTTAATTGTGTAATTTATAATGTACAACTTTTAATTTGAAAATGTTGTATATTTTCCCAACATTATAACTATTTAATTCAACTTCTAATCAGTGCAAAACCTAGTGTCGTTGGAAAACTTTCATCATTGTGATTCCGATGATGCTACACTTGTCCTTGTGTTTTGATTTGTTGATTTAAAAGTCAACCAATTGAATGGTTATGGGTTAAATGTGAATAACGCCCTTTAAAACAGTAATCCGTAACAATTATATACTAGTTCCGATTATCATGAAACAAGATTAATTGGATTCATCTCATTAAGATGTATGAAAGATTACATGCAAAACCTGATATGAATAGACCAAATTCAGGTCATTACATTTGGGCTTGGGCTAACTCTTGGAAGATTTTTTCGAGTCTAGGCTCTGCTTGTAACCCATTATATCAAGTGTTGTTCGACCTAGCCTGATGCTCTTCCCTATCTTCCTCCCCAACATTTTTCAGATTTTCACATGTTATCCACTCCTACTACTTACCTATATTCCATCATTTTAAAGGCCCCCATCACTGAAAAGACTTCATCAATAAGATTCTCTGCGACCCAATTTTCATCAAATGGGATCATGATGTATGAGTCTACAAAGACCTGGATTGATGCTCTTCCTTATCTTCTTCCCCAACTTCCTCCGGATATTCACATGGATATCATCCGCTTTGATTGATTTTTTAGTTTTTATCATAAGGTGTTCCTCACCTATCTTCTTAGATTTTGTCGATACTAAGCATGATTCAAGTGAGTCCCAGAATCTGCGAGCTTTTCATGGCTGGTCGACAACACCATCGTTATTAAAAAGTCGGTTCATTAGCCATTATTACTTTATCATCCTCATCTTTTATGTTACTAACTTGTGTAATCCTTGATCCTTTGTTCCTTAGACTTAACTAGTTTTATATGTAAATGCTTTACCTACAAAGTCTCGTATATATCCTTGTTGGAGTAAAGCTTTACATACAAATGGTCATATTGATTTTGGGTCACATATGCGGGGTTATGTTTAGTCCATATTTCTATGTAATGGAATTTGGTTGTGTTGGTTGAGCTATGTGATGAGCCATATACCCCTTGTAGTCATTACTTGTTGAGAAATATAATGCCATATTCGACCCTTCGGGGCTATCCTCTTGTGTTTTCATCTCGTTTGGGTTCCATGTGATTCCATGCATTATTCTTGTTCTTTGATTTTGTAAATTAATAATTTGTATTTTTCATGATATTAGAGTAAGTCGATCGTGGAGATCAACATGTCAAGTTTCGGTTTGGCTTCACCTATGTTGTTAAATTGCCAATAAGGTTGGCACGTGTTGTTTTGAGGATTTTTAACCGAGTTAATTGTAGTTTGGATTATTGCACATATCAAAATTTAAGTGTCCATAATTGCCAAAGAAGTCACGAGGATGTAAGTTTTGTTACTCTAGGGTAGTAACTTGGAGATTCAAGGTAATTCATGAGGTAGCATTTAACTAAAACAATGTCAGAGTAATGTCCAAATGCGTTCATTGACGATGCTTGGTTCCATCCTTGAACCCGAAACATCGAAGAAGAGCACAATGATCTTGATGAGTGAAATGGGTATGTAGGGGTGTCGACACGATAGTGCAATGGGAGCAGATGACGTAGTGCTGTTGAAGAAGTTGACATTAATTGAAGGCGGTGATGATGGATGGGTTCCTGGACTCTACATTTCACCATGACAAAAAGGGTTTTAGAAGTCTTCTTTTGCTTCACAAAGCACCACGTAAATGGTGGTGGGGAGGGGGATTAGGGATGAAAACGAATATGAATATATTCGTATCCGATCCGGTATCGTATTCATTTTATACATATTTTAACATTCGTATTTGTATTTGTTTTCATTTTAAAATATGCGTGGATATGGATATCACTTTACATTTGCTAATATTTGCATTCGTATTCGTATATCTGTTTTTGTACATAAGTATATCAATAGATTTATTTATAGCTGTGCATAACAACATTTTATAATTGCATTCGCCATTGTTGATATGATTTGTTATGAAATAAATATATTCAGTATATTTATTTTATGTGTAAATCATCTTAAACATGTATATTTTAGTTAATCTATTAAATATCTTTGTTAATATTCATATGCGATTTGTATACGTTTTATATATTATATTTATTTTTAAGGACATGATAACACATTTTTCATATCTATTAGTATTCGTATCCTCATTCATATTCGTATTTTAAAATGGATAAAGATATGATTTTACCTATATTCGTATCCGTATCCGATTGTTTTTATCCCTGGGGGGATATTTAAAATTGCTACTATGCATAGCATACGAGGAAAAAATGGCGGGAGGTAAAACCTCAAACATAGTGTCACATCTAGTACTTACACAATGTGAGTGTGTTATACGAGATGTGAACTACTACTTTATAAGTTGGGCTTAAGCATTTTGAGTGGTGGTCATCTTGTCTAATTGGGCCTAATGGCAACAAATTATATGGGTAGTATTCCTCCATAATAACTTAAGTAGGGCCATGGGACATTACACATGGTATCCGAGCAAGTTTCCTCTAATAGAGAAAAAGGCTAGCCGCTCCTACTAAAAAGTAAGAAATAGGAGAAAATTGTCACCCAAGGCGTAAAACCAACACTAATAATGAGAATAAGTGAGGAGCCATATCACAACGAGGATACTACGAATATAAGTGGGGGAGGATTAACTTCTCAAACATAATCCCATATCTAGTACTTACGGAATTTGAGAGTGGGCTATAACTTATAGGAGATAATTACTAATTCACAGCCTGAACTTAAGTATTTTGGACGGTGGTCAACGCATCCAATTGGGCCCAAGCATAACAAGTTGTAAAGGCTATTATTCCTCCGTAACGACTCTGATATTGACTTGGGACGTAATTGTGCTATATGAGATGTTCCCCCTTTGGGAACCCTATAGTTTCTATTAGAAATGCAAAGCCTTTGTTGGGATTTAAAGATAGTCTTCTTTCTTTTGACTTAATTTGATCAAAGTCAATGGATTAATGTCGGAAACAAATTAAAGGTTTATGTTTGAAAAACAAAAAGAAGCAATAAAAAGAAGGGATATTTACACCCATAACCCTGAGTAATACCGTAATTACCCCAGGTACCCTCCATAATCACGAATTATATCCAAGATCTTGAGTAATGCTGAACTCTTACACCCATAACCCCGTGTTAAATTTCATCCAATTTTCCATTAACAATGACGATATCCGTCCAATATTTTATATTTTATACCCTTTAACTTTCAATTATTTACAAACAAGACCATTCCCTTCCTCCTCCTTCCCCCTTCATCCTCCAAGCAGCACATCCGCCTCCCCCAACTCGTCGGCCGCCGACCGTCGACCGCCCAACCCACCCCCATCCCCCTCCTCCGGCTACAACCCCAGGTGGAGACCCCCCCTCGCTGCCGCCTCCCCCGCCTGCCGGTCGCCCTGCCACCAGCTCCTCTGCCTCGTGCACAACCCCACCGTCCCGCCCCCCACCGGAAGCCCCCTCGTCCTGCAGGTTACGATCTCCCCCCCCCCCTCCCGCCCATCCGGTTGAGAGGCCCCCCTGACGCCTCCCTCCCTGACTGCGCAGCCCCCTGGAAGGGCCCCCGTTAGGCTCTGCGCTCGCAACCCAACACCCCCTCCCCCCGGCAGCTTCCAGTTCGAGACCCCCCCCTCCCGACGCCTCCCTCCATCGCATCCGCCTGAAAGGCCCCCGACCATCCGCTCCCTCCCCCTCCCATACCCCGACGCCTCCCTCCCTACATGCGCAACCCCCCGGAAGGCTCTGCGCTCGCAACCCAATACCCTCCCCCCTCCCCCCGTGCAGCTTCCAGTTCGAGACCCCCCCATCCCCCAGCGCCTCCCTCCATCCCTGCCTGCTACCATCCGCCTGAAAGCCCCTCGACCATCCACTCCTTCCCTGACCATCCGCCCCGCCGCCGCTCGGCAAAAGCACCCGCCGCCTGCAAGACCCTCCCACACACACACACACACATCGACCCTCATGTCGGCTCGTACGCCTGCAAGAAAAATAAAAATATCTATTTGTATAGATTCAATCTGAAAGTCGCTTGCCGAGGAAGAAAAAGGAGGAGAGATGGTCGGCGCGGGTTGGGGTTGCTGGATGAGGAAGGGGAGCTGGTCGGAGGTGGGGGGACCTGCAGGAGAAAGAGGGGGTGTTTTTCCTTTTTAGTTTGATTTATTTTTTACCGTTGGATTGGTGTTAGGTTAGATTAACTCGATGGTTTGGTTAAGATTAACGGTTGAAACTAACAGAAGGTTATGGGTGTGAGACGGAGTAATATTCGGGGTTTTTCATGTAATTCGTAATTATGGAGGGTACCTGGGGTAATTACGGTATTACTCAGGGTTATGGGTGTAAATATCCCTAAAAAGAACCGGTCAACAATGGGTTCTATGCATGGCTAGAGCTTTGTAGATGTTGAAGGCTCCATAGAGCAAAAAAGCTTCAAGAAGGCTCCAAACATTGTGGTGGGCGATGATTACAACACAAATAACATGAACATTGCACGATTGGCAGAGGAAAAGAACTGGGGAACTGCTAGTGCAAAAATCACATGAGTTCCATCGATGACTCTAGGTATAGGAGAATTGGGGGGGGGGGGGGTTGATGCCCCTGTTGATCCACTGGGCCTTTTATATTTTTATTGGTTATTTATTGTTTATGGAGGCCCAATAGTGTCTACCTTGGAAAAAGATTGAAAAAGTAAAGTGAATGGAAACCAAAGAAACTAGACAAAAAAGAATAGGGGTATCAAAGTCCTGTATTGATTGTGGGCCTTAGGCCCTATATTTTTTATTTATTAAAAAATGAAATTAAACAAAAAAATACGGGAAGCCACGAAAACGACAACAACAAAACCTTGTCCCACATTAAATGAGGTCAACTACATGGATTCTTTGCCTCCATTCGGATCTATTTCGGGAATGTCCAATAACCCAAGTCTTGCATCTTCTAACTGGTGTATCACTCGATCTCATTTGCAAATAGCCAAACCACATTAAGCAGTTCTCTCTCATCTTATCCTTTATTGGAACTACTCCAATGTTCCTTCTGATCATATCGTTCGAACATGATCTTTCCTTCTCATCTATCATAGCATTACATTTCTACTAATGTCATTCTTTGTGCATGTCTTTGATTCACATGCCAACATTCAGATTCATAGAGCATAGCAGGTCTCATGGTTGCTTTGTAATACTTTCCTTTGATTTCAAAGGAATTCACTTATCACGAAAAACAACAATTTCCTCTCCATTTTAACCAACCTTTATAAGTTTATAGATCCCACATAAAAAAAAATAACAATCTGCACTACCAACCAAACATTGAAGTGGGTTCCTCCATGAGAAATGTAAAGCCATAACCAACCCTTCATGTTTGTTCTTTCATGCTTTCATCCTGTCCCTCCAAAGTATAGTTTCGCGAATTCCATGTCTTCTTGTTTGTTGGTTCGATATTTTATATTTTTAGCTCTCATGCTATCATTTTCACTATAATGAACTCTTTCTTTACTTCTTTATTCACCTTCTTATATTATAATAACAGAGAAAACCTTGAATTTCTTCTTTTTTAATCGAGCTTCCTCATGCTTTTATGCACCTTCCTGGAGCACATTAAAACATCTTTTGCAATTTTATATTGGCCATTGAATTCTACATTTTATCGGCGTTTTCATCAAGACCTGAATCAACTTCTTGTATCATCTTCACCTCGAAACTTTTCTTCTTTTTTGATTTTATCAATTAGTTATCATCTCTCTTTATATCTTTTATTTCTTTTGGAACTTCGTTATATGCAATACGAACCTAAGAGACAATGCTGGGTAGTTAAACTTTTACTTGAAATCAAGCTTATAAAAATTGGATGAGTAGGTCGACTAGGCAGCTTGATTAATTGAGTCGGGATGTAGTTCACTCAACTAGGCCTAGTCGACCAATAGTCGGTCTAATCGGACCGACTAGGCCGAGTTTAAATGACACCTTATTTTACTTCAACATAGATTTGAGCATGAATCCATGTAGCCAACCATACTTAAAGTGGGAGAACGCTTCATCTAACTAACCTTTTTTTATTTCTCTATTCTCATTTTATATTAATGTTAGTAACTTAATATTCATTGGTTGGTAGTTAGTAACTTAGTATATCATGTTGGCTCTCCGTCTAGAGACCTAGTCCCAACCTTACTGCCTCGAGCTCCCCGCAACCCCCTTTGCAAGTCCTCTGCCCCTCACCATCGGTCTCGACCCTGCAACCCCTCACACTGCAATCCCTCCACCCCTATGCCATAGTCCCTCCAATACCCACTCCATCCCCTCCACCCCTGCCCTGTAGCTCCCCTCGCAAAATGCCTCGACCGCCTCGACCACCTAAGGCGCATGCCTCATTAGGCTAGACCGAGGTGCACTGTTCGAGGCTAAATAGGACCACCTCGAGGTAGTTTTTCAAACAATGGGTATGGGCAAGTGATGTTGCAAAAAAGTGGGGGTGTAATTGTGATGGCAGAAACTCGGAGGGACACATGTGAAAAATTTCATTAATTTATTCATATGCAATTACATACATTTGCTTGAAAAAGGAGTATGATAAAATACTAAAATTAAGCAAGGTTGCAAAAGTCGGTAGTCGGTCGGTCGTGTCACTGACTAAGGATTAATTGGCAGTCGGGCGACTAATCAGATTTAGTCGTATTTTAATCGGCTTTGAATTTTATGATTTTTTAAATATATAACTTATTTTTATGCATATATTTACATAGATTTTGTACATTTTTTATACTATCATAATAAATAAATGAAATAATTGAATTTAAATAAAACATTAAGCATATTATAATAAGTTTGTTTGTAAAAAAAGAATAAACATAAAAAATAAGGTATCTCCAAGCAAAAATTGGTCGACTAGTGTGCCTAGTCAGAAGTAGTCGGTGCTTGGTCGGCCACCCCACTGACTAGACTAGTTGGACCTACTAGTCGGGCGACTTTTACAACACTAAAATTAAATACCCTCTTAGCGTGCCATTTTATAGATTCTGCACACAACCTTCTTAGTCATGTGCCATTTAATTGTTACTTAACGTGAGACATCTCATTAGGAATATAGCGAAAGATACATTTAGTATTAAAATATAGGAATTCCAACATACGTTGCAGTAAATTTTATGTTATTTACATCTATTTGGATTATCGAACCATAATCCAGAATGTTGAGTGCTACAAAGTTGGAAGTAGAATATCTATTGACAATATGTAAGTATTAAAATCAGATTTATTCCCAACCAATCCGTAATCTGATGGATCGGATTGAATGTTAATGTTTTATGGATTGGAATGAATGAGAAAAAATTCAATCCCTTATAAGGATAGATTGGATACGAATTAAGTAAAATCCAATCCAATCCTTTCCATATGCATCCCTATCTTGAATGACATGAATCATTCTTTATTTCTACTGTCCCTCATTTTTCTCTCGACTACCCGTAATGGTAAAAGCTTTTTAGATTATTTTTTTCAGGTCACAACATGTATCCATACATGCTATTTTTCTCGTTATATCTGAACATTTACAACTGATAGATGAGGACTGACATTTGCATTCTGGTGACTTTCGATTTTTGTTGAGACGCTTACTTTAGTTTTACTCTTTTATGGACATATGATTTTATACTACAAATATCAGTTTATATGTCTTGTTGGTTTGGGATGGAGGCATCAAATTATCCCGTTCTGTCTCTTGTTGTGAGCTTAAGCTAGTGTACTTTGCTATCACTATTGTATTGTGTTCACAGGTAATGCCTCATTTGCTATTGGCGGAGGGGTATTCATGAATAGAATTGCATAGAAACTTTTTGGCTTTAAATTATTTGTTTATGTGATTCACTAGTTTCCTGTAGTTTCAGAAATGTGTTGCATCAAAATTTTATGATACTTTTTACTTGTTTGTATCCTATTAGGGTGTGGAATTATGACGAAGCTTCAGCATTGAACAGCTTTGAAAACCATGAATTCCCAGACAAAGGAGTATCCAACCTTTGCCTTATAAATGAGCTCGATGAAAACTTGCTTCTTGTTGCTTCATGTACGCCCCATTTCTTTCAGTGCCACACTTTATAATATCAAGAAATGTTTTGTTGTATTAGTCATATTTTGCATCTTCCTATCAGCATAAAAATGCACACTTGTGTATGCATATATATCGGCAGATGTTTGTGTCCATATAAGTTTATGCCCCTGCATTTCCACTTGTCACGTGCACACCATTCATTCCGGTTAGCATCCACATCCACTTTTATATTATTTGAGATATTGACCTGTATTTAGAAATGATCAAATGACTATTACCTTTTAATGGAAATGGCATGCAGCTGTGATTTTTTCCATTTAGAAAATAGAGTAGTGTATAACAAGGTTTAACACAATCATTTTATATGATGAATGCGAAGTTTAAGTTATTTTATGAAGTTTTAAATATTACCTTTGAATAACAGCCATGAGAAAAAAGCTCAAAAAGTTAAGGGCCCCATGTATTTTCATAATGCTCGATCATGTAGCTCAATGTTTTGTCTTGCATTTTTCACACCTTTAGTTGTCTTGTGTAACTAATATCTTGCTTGGAAGATGCAGGTGATGGGAATGTACGAATATGGAAGGATTTTACTGTTAGGGGTGGGCAAAAGCTTGTCACTGCATTTCCTTCAATCCCAAGTTTAAAGCCTGGGGTACGCAGTAACAATGCCATTGTTGACTGGCAGCAACAATCTGGTCATCTGGTAACAATTCAGCGTTTCTTGAAACTACGTTTTACGTCATTTTGTCTTTTATATCTTGGAATCTGACAGCTTTATGTTTTGTATTTTCTTTAGTTTGCCTCAGGTGAAACATCACCAGTCATGGTTTGGGATCTATATAAAGAACAACTAGTTAAAGCTGTCCCATCTTCATCAGAGAGTTGCATCACTGCACTAGTGAGTGTTCTCTTTGATTTGCTATAGTAATTTTGTGGATTGCATTTTTCTAATTTATTCCACACGTTTTATGAAATAGAAAGGTGTGTTAGTTTATTACTATGCTACGAGACAAGCATATTGTTTAAACTATGTTTTGCATTCATATGTTCTAATGTTGAAGACGCACCGATGCATTCAACAGATACAATAAAATAGACTGTAGACTTGGAATAACTGATCTGGTTGAATCAATGTTTTATCAATAGAAAGGTGGAATGCGACCGTTCCCTGGACTTGAGGCAAGGCATTGCTTTGACATGGTCGAGGCATAAACCTCATTTCTTCCTAAAATTGCAATTTAACAAAAAATATGGTATAATATTAAGAAAGCAATATTACAACACAACCTTCATACTTCAAAACAATTAAAGGATTTTTAGTGTAAATCTTCAATATCAGAGGTGAACAGTGTTGAAAACATTTTGCTTGGGGAGATTTTTAATATGAAATTCAAATCTCTCATGTGAGAAATGTCGATTATTTTTTTCCGACTTTTCAAAAGAATGCTTGTGTGGTTACGGGTAAGGTTGAGTGGAATCTCTAAAGTATATTTTCAACTATTAGCTCTTCCATTATCATATTGTTTTCATAATCGATATTTGCAAGAAACTAATAACTTGAAATCCAAGTTTATTTTTTCACAAAGGCCCTTCATTTTTTGGTTCAATTTGGAACTCACATCCCTTCCCAATGAAGAGAGCCCTTCTTTTAGTTAGTAGAAGTCCTTACTTGAAAGGCTTAAAGAATAAGTCTTACTAGGTTCTTTTCTAATGTCCATGTGACGTAGTAGAGGCATCATGCAACTCCCTCTGTTGTCATATAGTCAGATCTCCCCACTAATTACAAACAAAAAGTCTTATAAAGAACCAACTTTTTTAGAAGACTTGGGTCCGTGCTTTGACAATAGATGAAGCTGAGGATGTAATCTTGGCAATAGATGCAGCTGAAGTTTTGTTTCTAGTCTTAAGAGCCCCAACTTAGGTGGGTAAGATTTGATAATACCCATAGACGAAGAGTACCGTTCGAGATTTATATGCTTTTCCTGTATGTCTGAAGAAAGTGGTAAATCAATAGCATTTCCCAAATATTATCTCTCAAAAGAAAGAGAGATTATTTTTCCTTTTGTTAGTATCCATTTTTATCCTGATTTTTTTTTATTTTTGGGGAATGATCCTCCCTCTTTTTCATCCCTTCCTCTACTATCTATTGGATATTGTGGAATCAAATAGGAAAACCGATCTTCAACTCTCCTCCTTCCGCCATGTTACTGAGTCACAAATGCAGTCAGAAGCTTGGTTCAAACTATCGCAGACCCCCTTATATTTATGAGCAACTATGTGCATTTGGGAGGAGGTTACCTATGAATTTTGCTCCCTAGCTGAAGGTTAGAGTACACTATTACTAGAAAAGACTTGCTAGGGAACCAATCTAACCCGGATTGCGTCGAAAAGGCCTTTGTTAGATGATTTTGGTATACAATATTTGGCTGAATCTCTTAAGACCAAGGTGGGGAGATGTCATACATGGTAAGAGAAATTTTCCTACACTACTATATAACATAGATCGAATTGGATTGATGAAAGCAGACTTGGTAATGCAATGGAAATAATGTGGGCATGGTCTTTGTTCTCTTATATTATCGTCATTGTTCTAAAAAGCGTGACTCGAGGCAGGGAGGCATACACCTCGAGGCAAGCTTAAGCCCCATTCAGAAGCTGTGAGGCGTGCGCCTCAAGGTGCTGGTGAGACAGTGAGGTGATGGTGAGGCGCGCGCCTCAACTACTTGAACTAATTTTAGATGTTTTAAGTTCTTTAAGATCACAACTTTTCTACTGAAGAAGCTTCTCATCCTTGTATTATAATCGAGTTCCTAGTCTAATCTTTATTATTTATACTACCATGTTGTAGAAATGGATGTATGAATAACTCAAATAATCGAGTATAATTTTTGAACGAGATAAACACTTTAAATTATTATTACATATCTAATTCGATTCCATCTATTATACATGTGCCATTCATCCAAAACATAAGCAATTAACACATTATTGCTATTAATTTATAATCGTTAGCAATGAATCACAATATGTAAGCATCCTCCCTTAAATATAGATGGGTTTATATGATCATATAACTCTGTCCATTATTTACTTCAAATTGTTATTTGATTTTTGTTCATGCATTGATTCTTGATATAATCACAGCTATGATTATAGTTCACGCGTTCTATGCTTTCTGGAGTTCACGGTAATGTATTCTTAAACATTTTTAATGAAAATACTTCGACGGTGATCCTCGCAAGGGGGGTTCACCCGTTTTACGATAAAAAAAATCATGTCTATGATTAAGAAGCATCTCTTTCAATACATATTTGGAACTAATTGGTTTCCTTATATTTTGATCTTAATTTGACAATATTTTTGCAAAAAAAATTGAACTTTGGTTTTTCTTCTTAAACATGAGGCTCATGCCTCAATCGCCTCGAGGCTTACTCTCTTGATGATGGGAAAATCGCCTCATTACGTAGAACCTTGATCATCGGGAGTGGGAACTACATAGACATTATTTTGCAGTATACCACTGCTTTCGATTAGTCATTTAATGTTGTTTTCTTCAAGAGATTATGATCTGTTTTCTAAATCTCGAGAACCACGCCACATTTGCCAAAGAAGTCAACACTGTATGTCTAAGAAATTTAATGGGACTACTTTCCAACCTCCTCTTATATGATATTTCCATGCAAGGGCATAATAACAGTCGATGATGAGGCATCATATGAGTCGGCTTGCTCTTTCTATATGGAATGAACTAGTTGGGAGGGTGGAGTAAAAGGGGCGATCCAAGCCTCTTAGGAAATTTCCTTTCCCTTCCTCTACGGAATTGATGTTTAGGTTCTAGTAAAAGCATGTTCCCTATATGCCCCATCTATATATAAAGGATAGTTATGATGATCACTAGACATATAATCTTCCGAGGAACCCACCTATTTTCCTTAGTTTTTTAGAAGAGGGATTATGCTTTATTAATGTTTTAGTCGCTTAGGCCCATTACCTCCCAAGTTTGAGCCATTTAGGAGGCCCTGCTAGTAAACCCTAGTAATCGAGCCACCATCTCTCAAAACAAAAGGCATCGTCGTCGTACCTACAACTCCTGGAGGTCCACTCATAGTCCAAATGCAACCGACATGTTCTGGAAGACTAGGATCAGCTTTCCCTCCACCCTAAGCCGAGGAGAGTAGTAAGGGGGTTGCATAAGTGAGAACCGACAACCCCCGAAGAGGTGGCGGGTAAAGTCTACCCACCCCGATTCAGCAGAGTCGCCGTCAGACCACGGGAGCACCCATCGCCGCATGCATAAGGAGGATCACCAAGGTCGGATATGACCTCGAGAGGAGCCAAAGGAGCATCGCCACACACATTAGGAGGGTCGCTAGGGTCAGACATGGCCTCGAGAGGAGCCAAACTAAATGATATGGGTTTCCTTTTCTTATTATTTCCATGTTCTCAATTTCCACTTGTAAACCTTTGGGATCTATTATGTAATTACCACCAATCGGATACAGGGGTTTCACGTTATATATGAAACCCTTCCCCTGACTAAGAATCATCCCATTGCATTCTTATCTTTTCTGCACATCAGGTGGGGTGGTCTTCATCCTAGTAATGTAGTTGCTTTTTTTATCGTCGTCCCGTAATTGGGTGCTTCAGGTTGGTATTCGTAAACGGATGGAGTTTTTGATGCGTCGTTTGTTCTTATTGCGGTCTCCTAATTGGGAACAAGGGTATTAATGGCGTGCTTTATGCTTGTTCACGTTTCTATTTCATTGTAACCCCTTTGGGGGTATTTATGTATTTTCTCCGTTTTGAACTCTCTATGGTTCCGTCCTATATAAGGACCCCTAGACCTCTTGAATAAAGTATATCATTGTGTTCTCTCTCGGTTCGCCACATGGTATCATAGTAGGGGTCCTAGACTAGTGTTTTGACGTATATCCCGCTGCTACCAACAATCTTTTGTCACCCCTTCACATAGAAGCCCTTGCATGCGCCCCTTTCGAAAATTATGGCCCTGTGAGAGGGGACTTGAATTCATCCAGGAGGTCTCGCCGTGCCCTAGAACCTTCGTTTGGAGGTTTTTGCTCCTCTACAAGGAGCCATCGTGTGACACTAGATATCTTCGGTGCTATGATATTCTTTCAGTAAGTCCAACCATACACTATAACCTCCACCTAGAGGTTTTTCTCCTCCGCAAGGAGCCACCACGCGGATCACCATCGATGCTCCAAGCCCTTCGTCAGGAGGTCTACACCACTCGCAACAGGGTTTCAACCCTCCTTGAGGCGCCGTCGGGAAGGCTTGAAGATGCTCTAACCATCCTCGACCCTCTGCCAGGAGGATTAACGGAATTGTGACCCTCCGCTAGGAGGTTTGAACCTCTCCAGGAGGTCTGAGCCCGCACCAGGAGCCTTGCAGGTTCTCTAGGGGTAGTCCTACCCCCTCCAGACTGCCATTATCACCTCTAATAGCCATCTAGGAGGCTCTTGAACCTTTGAAGGCCGTCGCTAGCAACCCAAAATAGTTGCCAACAACCTTAAGAGCACCACTGACCTTCGTTATCTCTACTCTAATCTCCGAAAACAATGATTTAGGTCACATCTATGCTTGATTAAGACAACACGTTCTCTCTAGGTTGCTTTTTGGGATATTTACACCAATAACTTAAGTAATTTCGTAACTACAATCATAACCTCGCGTAATCGTGAATTTCACGTGAAACGCCGGATAGTCACTCTGTCTCACATCCACAACCCTCTGTTAGTTTTCCCGTTAACCCAACCATATCATTGGGTTAATCTAACCCATGATTTATCCGTTAGGGAAATGAACGAGTTGTGTATTTCTGTGAACCCTAGGCTCTCTTATGTAGAGGAGAAACCTATGGGTAAATTACATATGGCAGACATAAGAAAAGATAAATAGAGAAACACTATACAAGACATAAAAATATCTCTACGCTCCCCCTCAAGATGGAACATAGATGTTGATCATGACCAACTTGGATGAACACTTCTGAAACGATCCTCTGAGCAAAGCCTTGATAAAGATATTTGCTATTTGATCTCTTGAATTGACATGAGAGGTAGAGATAAAACCTTTCTGGATCATGTCCCTGTGTATAGTGGCAGTCCACCTCAATATGTTTGGTTCTCTCATAAAATGCAGGGTTGTTGGCAATGAATAGTGCATCATGGTTATCACACTGTAACTGCATAGGAAGCGGAGCATCTATATGCAAATATGCAAGTACAACTCTAACCCACATCATCTCTGTGCTTGCTTGAGCCATAGCCCTATATACAGATTCAACACTTGACATTGCAACCGCAGTTTGGTTCTTACTCTTCCAAGATACAATAGAACCACCAACAAATACCGCAAAACTTGAAGTGGACTTTCTATCTTTGGAGCACCCTGCATAGTCTGCATCTGCACATGCTGAATTGGTAAGATCTGCCCCCTTTTTGAATATCAATCCTGCACTTGAAGATGATTTTTGGTATCTCAGTATTATATATACATCATCCATATTTACCTGTCGGGGTTGCTCCATGAACTGACTCACCCGGCTAACTGCAAAGGAGATATCATGCCTAGTAATAGTAACATAAAGAAAGTTTTCCCACCAATTCTATATATTTTCTCTTGTCTACTTCATCTGTATATTCCTCATATAGTCTCATACTGGGATCCATAGGAGTAGTAGCAGGTCTACACCCTATCATTCCTGTCTCAACAAGCATATCTTTGGCGTACTTCCTCTGGGTCATCACAAGACCCTGCTGATTTATGGCAAACTCTAATCCCAAGATATACCTTGGTGGCAAATTGGCGTCTCAGAAACTCCTTTGCTCTTCTTATCCCTTGCATACCATGCTAATGAATGCATGGCCTCAAATTTCAACGAAATTCGATCGAATTTCTGTCGAATATCGATATCCAGTCGAAATCGAAATTCAACCGAAATGACCGAAATATGAGGGCCTTAGTACAAAAAATGATCGAAATGATCGAAATTTCGGTCGAAATTCGATGTTTCGATCAATCACCGAAATGGTGACTGAAACTGACATTTAGGGTCTTGAATGAACGTACTTGTAGATGTTATCTGAACAAATAGACTGGTCTACATTTGACCTTCTAAATCCCTGCTTCTCAAATAAATCCGAGATCTTCTGAAACCAGGCCCCCGGGCTCTGCTTCAGGCCGTATATTGCCTTGTGAAGTCTACGGACCTGGAGGTTGTTGCATGTAGACTTCTTTCTGAAGGTCACCATACAAGAATGCATTCTTAACATCAAGCTAAAATAAAGGCCAATCACGTACCACTGCAACTGATAGAACTCGTAGAGTAGAATGACGAGCGATAGGTGAAAAGGTGTCCATATAATTCACACCATATGTCTGAGTAAAACCTCGTGCAACTAATCTGACATTGTGACGATCAATGTTTCCGTATGCATTGTGATTCACCATAATACCTACTTGCAACTGATAGTAGAAGCCCTAGTAGGAGCAGGGACATTGCTCCACGTACCACGTGACTGTAGGGCAACCATCTCCTCTTCCATAGTTAGACGCCATTGACTATCTTTCAATGCCTCCTGATAAATCCGTGGTATAGTCACGACAGATAGTGCAACAACAAATTTCTTGAAATCTCCTGTTAGGCATTCAAAGGAGACCTAGGAAGCAAGTGAAAATGAGGCACATGTATGCTTCTGCTTCCTAATGGTTTTTGGATCATGCAGGTCAACAGGTAACTTCTCAGAGTGAGTACCATCCTCCTGCAAAGGATCCTGCTCAGACATATCTCCAAAGCCATCGTTAGAAGCCTTGTTGTCAGTACATACTTGAGGCATGCTGGATGATAGGTGTTAACCATGAGCATATGATGGTCGACGGGTATAGAAATATGGGAAGGGTGGAGTAACATGCACCTGCGGCGGTATAGGAGAAGGTGATGTAGGTGGAGGAGGCGGTGATGGTTGGGTAGGAACCACCGGTACAGACTGGACTGGTTGTGTACTCATAGGAGGAGGTGGCATGTAAACTCATCATCCATAACTGATGAGGTCAACCTATCACCTGTAGGAGAAAAGTACATAACATGCTCAAAAAATGCAACATCATGACTCACATAATATTTCCTGCTCAAAGGATCATAGCAACGATATCCCTTTTGTGTCCTGGAGTACCCAATAAACACACACTTGACAGCTTTAGGAGATAGCTTATCTAAATGTGGAGACAACTGATGGACAAAAGCGACCAAACCAAACACTCGAGGAGTAAGAGAGAACAATTCCTTCTATGGAAATACCAACGAGAAAGGAATTTTCTCCTAGAACAGAGGAGGGCATGCGATTCACAAGATAACATGTCGTAAGAACTGCATCACTCCAGAACAAATATGGGGCACGACTCTAAACGAGAAGAGTATAGGTAACATCGAGTAGGTGGCGATGCTTTCTCTCTGCAACACCATTCTGCTGAGAACTATATGCACACAATTTTTGATGAATGATACCGTATGATGAAAAGAATTTTAAGAGAATGCGCACACAATTCCGAAGTATCCGTTCTCATAAATTTCACAGACAAAGAGAAAATATTCTAAACTTCATTAATAAAAGTTTTAATAAGATCCCCTGCTTCAGATTTATTCTTCAACAGCAACTCCCATGACAAGAGAGAGAAATCATCAAATGCGACAAGGTAAAATCAATGCCCTTGGTGATCAGAAACACGGCTCGAACCACATATATCAATATGAAATAACTAAAAAAGGGAGCGACTGCTTCGCCTCTGACCACTAGGAAAAGCCGATCTATGATGCTTTCCCAACTGACAGGCCTCACACTAGAAGGAAGAGTGAGGGGAGATCCGAGGTAGGACATGACACATCTTTTGTAGAGAGAGATGACAAAAGCGCATGCGCCACGTGAAATGAGAGACTGATCCAGGAGACTGAGTAGATAGACCGGCATAGGGGATTTAGTCCTATCAATAGAGGCCGCCCTGCTCACGACCATATCCAATCACCTTGCCCGTAAGTATGTCCTGAAAAACAAGAGACGATGGATCAAAAATGGCTCGACAATGTAAATCTTTTGTAATCTGACTGATAGATAATTAATTCAGAGAAAAATCAGGTGCATGTAACACATTCTGCAAACGTATTGACGGTGTCCAACTGATCTCCTGCTGTTTGGTAACCGGGGAATGGGTCCCATACGCTATGACAACAATTCTCCCTGGAGGTACATGTCTGTAACCTACACACTGATCTCTATCGCTACATATGTGATGCGTCGTTCAATAATCCATAATCCATCCTTTAATATCAGAACCATGACAAGTAGTAAAAGCATAGGCGCTACCTGAGGTACTGGAGGAGGCATAGGCTGCAACATTTGAGTAGCCTCCTGGAGTAGGGGATGAGTCAAGAGAACTCACCAAAGGCATAATGTCCCTCAGTCGAGCAACGAGGTCATCATACTTCTAATCTGAAGAAGCAACAACAAGAGAATCTTTTTGCTCCATTACACGAGCGGATACGGAAAAACTATGCTTGGAGTAGTATGTATCTTATTTATGACAAAGACGATGACAATAAGTGCATGGCTAGCGAGCATGACCTCTACCACGAGGTCCATGTCTACAGAACTAAGAAGAGCCCCCTACCACAGGAGGTTGCCATCACAGAAGAAGTCTGACTCGAGGTAGAAGATGGGATAGTATTCCTACCGAGTTGTCTGAAAGCCTCCTCCATATGAGGAATGGTAGCAACTGTTAGGATATGTGATCGTGCCACCTCATATTTAGGGTCTAGCGTCGCAAGAAAGACACCAACCATAGTCACATTCTGATGTCTTCTGTTACTCAGGAGTAAATGTGAGGGGCATGAACCTGTGCAACTTCTTAAACATCCCACGCATGGACGTGTACATAGAGTGTAATGGTCATCCATTCTGCTTGATGATAAAGAAATCATGTTGTAAATGCAATATCTTGGTCTCATTCCTTGCCTGAGAATAAGTTACGGCGAGGATATCCCACATCGACTTGGCTGTAGGCTGATGTAACACATCATTGGCAATATCAATCGCCAATGTACTAGATAGTCAAACCTTGGCATCTGCATATCTGCCTCCCAAGAGGCGTTGACTCATGTTTTCTGATCCAGCTCCTCCTCAGTAAGAATGTGTTCTTACCTGTGAATTTAATAAGGCTCATGAATTGCATGACCCATAACTCGTAGTTGTCCCGTCCATCTTGACAATCGACGCTGGAACTTTGAAAGCGTCAGTGGCGGGAACATCGACGTTACTCTCTAACATAATGCCAGATGAAGAAAATTGGGATTTTGTAGACCATTAAACATATATGGATTTCATCGCATGTCTAGACTCATGCAATCAAACCCATCATCATGATCTGACCTCTATGCAAGGACAAGGTAGAACAGAGCCATTAGGGATTCAGATCTGCGGTGGTGTCAGCACAAGCCATACAACCCGCAATCGCTGGAGGGATGGTGACCCGCAACCGTCAGATGGCTGATGACCTGCGCGCCGTCGAAGGGGTGGTAGTCAGCCTGTGCGCCGTTGTCGAGGAAGGAGAGGGTGGTGGACTGTGCTGGTGCCGTCGAGAAGGAGAGAGGGAGAAGGAGGGTTGCGTCGCTATCGCCGAGGGAGAGGGGAGGGACTGCGCTGCAACCTCCGACGCTTGAAGAAGAGGGGGCTAGAGTTTTTTTGGGTACTAGAGCTCCAGCTAGGGCCGCTGCTCTGATACCATGTTAGGGAAAATGAACGAGTTGTTTATTTCTGTGAACTCTAGGCTCTCATATATCGGAGAGAGACCTATGGGTAAATTAAGGCCCTAAATGTCGGTTTCTGTCACCATTTCATTGATCGATTGAAACGGTTTCAGTCAAATTTCGGTCGAAATTCGATCGAAATTTCGACCATTTTGGTCATTTTTTGTACTAGGGCCCCATATTTTGTTCATTTCGGCCATTTCGGTTGAATTTCAGTTTCGAATGGACATCGATATCCGACAGAAATTCGACCGGATTTCTATGAAATTTGAGGTCATGGGGTAAATTACATAGGGTATACGTAAGAAACGATAGACAAAGAAACAATACATAAGACTTAAAAATATGTCTACACCATGGGATCAAATTTCGACGAAACTCAGTTGAATTTTGGTTTTGGCGGGTAATCGAAATTCTGCCAAAATGGCCTATATCAACCGAAATTTGGAGGGTCATGTTAAAAAACTGACCGAAATGACTGAAATTTCGATCGAATTTCGATCGAGTTTTGGCAGAGATTTCACTTCGGTCCATTAGCGAAATGAAACCGAAATCCGACATTTAAGGTTTTGGTCTACACTATCCAACGGCTACTAAACAAATTCAATAAAAATAAAAATAAAAATCCCTTAATCCCCTCTCCCTTCTCCAAGGCTCGGTGCCCTCCCCGTTCCTCCCGCCCCTCCGCCTCCGCCCTCCTCTAGGCTGCTGCCCTTTGCCTCCTCCCCGACACCCTCTCACTCCCTCCCACCCCTCTGCCTCCACCCTCTTTCGGGTCCTATGCTGCCCTCCGCCCTCTACCTTATCCTCGACACCCTCCTTCTCCCTTTCGCCCTTCCGCCTCCTCCCTTTGCCTTCCTCCTCCAAGCTGTTGCCCTCCGCCTCCTCCCCGACACCCTCTCGCCCTTGCGCCTCCGCCCTTCTCCTCTATGCCCTCTACTGCCCTATGGCCTCTGTCTCCTCCCCAACACCCTCCCCCCGCCCCTCCACCTCCGTCCTCCTCCAGGCCCTCCTTCCTTCTTAGGTGCTGGGGTTGCTGGAAGCGCACAACTACGATGAGGTAGACGAGAAGATGTGGGACGTGCGCCACCAGGCACAACTCTGCGATCAGGCGTTTGCCGAGCACTCGAAACTGATGATGCAGTACAACAAGGATTGTGAGGACGTGTTAGTGGTGGATCATGATCTCGTCGAGCATGTTTTTGGTTCACGCTTGTCTTGTGTTTATGTGCGTTAATTACCTCAGGGGGTGGTGGTGCTAATAATAATGTAGTGTTGCTCCGTTTAGATAAATTAAATTTGGGATTTTGAAAATATAATTATGTTAAGGGCAACTGTAAAAACTTGATGGATTCTGTCAAAATTAATGGAGAAACGGATGGAAGTTAACATGGTCATGCCTTGTAAGAGTTAACAACCATTCGGTGTTCCTCATGTAAATTGCAATTACATAGGGTTATGTACGTAATAAGAAATTTACTTTGGGATGCGTGTAAATATCCCTTACTTTTTCTTGACTGACGTGATCACCATGACATCCTCAGAGATCGAACTTGTTTACACGACTTCTTTAGTGATGGTACATGGTATTTCTATCAAATTGAAAGCTTTTGAGAACTATGTAATGTGGTTTTGATCATTCAAGATGTTCATTGGTGGTCAGCGCAAGAACTATGTTCTTACTAAAGATTATCCCAAGGAGACGGACAAGGACTACGATACCTGATACGTTGACAACTGTCATGTCATTTCTTGGATGAACACCATCGTCGATCCAAATATTGCATCAAATCTACTCTATAAAGAAACTGCGAAGGTGATATAGGAGAGTCTTGAGCAAACCTACTCCCAAAAGACTACAAAGTCCAAACTTTCGGATATATACAGGTAGATCTGGTATGCTACGTAGGGAGATTCCAGCCTTGTTGAGTACTGCAAGCTTCTCACGAGTTTGTTTGAGGAGCTCCTCATTTTTCGGCTACCATGTTGTGATAAGAAGATAGGAAAACGTGCTGAATACATGTCTATCGATTTTTGTTTGGACTGCATCCACGATATAAGCCTGTGCAGGATCAATTTCTGACAATTGATGTACTACCTATCATTGAGACCTTCTTTTGTCTGTGCGAACTTAATTCACCTATTGATCATCCTACTATTCCATCTGCGGAGACTACTGGTCACTATGCATCGTATGGAAACATAAAACGACACCGCTACCAGGGGTGGACACATCCGTGACTTTGGTCGTGGTTGTCGTCGCGAGTTAGGTTGCGGTCGTGACTTCAGTCATGGACATGGATATGATCCTACCACCGCTTGTTATCCAGCATGCATATGCTGTGGACATTAGATTCATCCATCTGGGCATTGCTGGGCGAAGTTTGGCATACAACCTAATATAAACAATGTCTATGGGACAACATTGTATGAGGCATCCTTTAATACTGCTTCGGGTACACACGATCAGTCTTTTGGTGATGCACAAACGCCCTTTACGGCCTCTGAATATGCTCGTCTGAGATAGCTTCTGCAGAATGCCCCCGCCAATGATAATACTGCTTCTGCTCCACTGCTAGTTTCTCTAGCATGTCATGTACAATAGCTAACTCTGTCTCTGGCATTAATCCTGCTTGGATTATTGATTTAGGAGCATCTACATATCTGACAGGAGAATGTAGTTTTCTTACCTTCTTACAACCGTCTTCCTCTGTGAAGACTGTTTTGGTTGCCAGTGGGTCCCATTCACCTGTTACTGCCGTTGGTACTGTGGAGTTTTCCTCCAAACTCTTATTGACTGGAGTCCATTGTGCTGAAGGTCATCCGCTTAGTTTATTATCTATTCAGAAGCTATGTACTAAGCTTAACTGTAAGGTTATTTTTTATGAGTTTTGTTGCTATTTCCAGAATATCGAGACGGGGTAGATTTTTGGTGGGGGTCATGAGAAGAACATCCTCTATTACCTGGACATCCCTTCTGTCTCTAGTTTTGTTGGCGCACCATCTTTCTCCGACGATCATCTTCTTTGGCACCTTCACCTTGGTCATCCTTCTACCAAGGCCATCTCCATGATGATCCTTGAACTCTTTATGCTTAAGTCATTTGAGTGCGAGGCTTGTCAGTTCGGGAAACATCATCGAGCGTCTTTTCCTGCACGTGTTGGGCCTCATCGCGAAGTACCCTTTTCTTTAGTCCATTGTGACATATGGGGACCCTGTCCGGTTCGAATTTTTCGTGGTCATACATATTTTGTTGTTCTTGTTGATGATTACAGTCGGTCCTCTTAGGACTATTTGTTAAAAGAATGTTCGGAGATTAATAATATTGTTAATAATTTCTTTCACTAGAGTCAGTCACCCTTTCCTCTACCTCTGCGAATTTTTGGATGTATAATGTTTGTTCATAGTTTTCATATTGTTAACAAATTGTCTCCTCGTGCGATTAAGTGTATATTTCTTGGCTATTCTCGCACACAGAAATGTTACATGTCCTATGATCCCGCTGGGCATCGATATTGCATCTTTGCAGACGTAACATTTTTTGGACAAACCAGCTTCTTTAGTCAGTCTGTCACATACATTCCTTTGGACCTTCCCCCTCCACCCATTGTGTATAAGCGCAAACATACTTCTACATCACCATTTGTTCTCTTACATGTCCCTTTGTTGCAGGATGATATGATGTCTTCTAGTGTCCCTACTATTGCTTCCCCGGATGATCCTTGTGAGCTTCCCATCGATCTGCGCAATACTAACAAGCAATTTACTTGTCATCCCATGTCTCTTTTTACTTATACTGCTAGCGTATCATCTACTGACAGAAGATATGTAGATGCTCTCATGACTATGTCTGTTCCCAGAGACCATCATAGTGCTTTGCAAGATCCTAGATAGCGGCATGCAATGAATGAGGAGATGTATGCTCTCACTTCTAGAGGGACATGGGATCTTGTGCAGTGTCCCAAGGGGACTAGACCAGTGGCATGCTGATGGGTTTTCACAATTAAGCAGTCGTCAGGCATGACAATTAACAGATTAAAAGAAAGGCTTGTGGCTACAGGCTTCACACATACGTGTGTGGTTGACTACTTTGAGACATTTTCTCGTGTTTCACAGAGGGGCTCTATACAAACTATTCTTTCAGTGGAAACAAATAAGGATTGGCCTATCTTTCAACTCGATGTGAAGAATGCGTCCTGTGCAACGATCTCGAGGAGGAGGTTTATATGGTGCAACCTCCTGGTTACGAAGTCGAGGGAGAGTGTGTATGTCACCTTCGCAAGGCGATCTACGATCTAAAGCAGAGTCCGAATGCATGGTTCGGTAGACTTAGTATCGAGATCAACACTCATGGATTTCAGAGAACAACCTATGACTATTATGTGTTTGTCAGAAGACGACCAACTAGCACTGTCATACTTATTGTCAATGTTGCAATAGTTGACCGACTATATAGAATAGCCAGTCCGACTATGAGGCGGGGGGGGACTATTAGGCCGACTGGCTGACCTGTGATTGATTGCTGGAATTTTTATTTTAAATTCTTAAGTCTACAATTAATAATGGTATGACTGGAAATGCCAAAATTCCATATATATATACCTTGCTGGGTGGTACTTTTATATTGGATTCTTGTTAATTGATGAACATACATGTATACAATTATAAGAATATATGCATTAGAATTTATTTTTATATTAAAATAATAATAAAATACAAAAATGAATAATTCTGAATAGTCTCCCGAATACCAATTATTCTCTATTCAATGACCCCTCCGACTGAATACCGAATACTGACTGCTGCAACACTGCTTGCTGTTTATGTTGACATGGTTGTCACATGTGATGAAGATGAATGTGTTCTAGAGACCAAGGCTTTCCTTCAGAGGGCTTTCGTCACCAACGATCTTGGTCAATTTCGTTATTTTTTGGGCATTGAAGTATTACACACTACAGAGGGACTCCATCTCTCTCAGAGAAAGCATTGCCTGGACATTCTAATCGAAGCTAGATTACTTGGATGCAAGCCCTTAGGTATTCCTACAGACCCGAGGAACAAGGCCATAAATGTCGGTTTCGGTCACCATTTCGGTACCGACCAAAACAGAATTTCGACGGAATTTCGACCGAAATTTCGGTCATTGCGGTCATTTTTTGTACTAGGACCCCCATATTTCGGTCATTTCGATCATTTCGGTCGAATTTCGATTTCGACTGGATATCGATATTCGACAGAAATTCGACCGAATTTCGCAGAAATTTGAGGCCATGCCGAGGAAACACTCTACTACTACTAATCCAGTCTTAGAAGATTCTGTGCGATACAGAAGCATGGTTGGCAAACTCCTTTTCCTTATTGTCACTAGGTCGGATATTTCCTACGCTGTGAGTAGAGCCAACCAACACATGAAGCAACCGCGTTACAGTCATTGACAGGATGTTCTTCAAATCCTGCGCTACTTGAAGGAATCATCAGGATGTGGCATCTTCTATGTGACAAATGGCTACAATGATATTACTGCTTATGCTGACATTGATTTTGCGAGTTCACATGAGGATTGTCGCTCTACTACATGATACACTATGATGGTTGGAGGAAATCTTATTACTTGGAGGAGCAAGAAGAAGACTATATTATCCGGATCCAGTGTTGAGGCAGAATACATGACAATGGCTCAGATTACCTGTGTGATTACTTAGCTATTGACATTCATGCATGAACTTGATATTGCTGTCCCTACTTCTATCCCTCTATATTGTTACTACAAATCCGCTGCTTACATGGCCACAAATCCTGTGTTCCATGAGCGAACTAAGCATATAGAGATTGCTTGCCATTTTGTTCGTGATGTCATAAGCAGAGGTAAGATTACTACACACATCACGATTTTCATGTTGCAGATGTATTCACGAAGGTGATACCTAAGAAGCACCTCTTGTGGATAACTTCCAAGTTGGGCATGATTGCCGTATAGGCAAGAGAGGGAGTGTTAATGATGTGTTTTATGCTTAATCACGTTTCCATTTCATTGTAACCCCTCTTGAGGTACTTATGTATTTTTCTCGGTTTTGAGTTCTCTAGGGTTCTGCCTTATATAAGGACTCCTAGTCCTCTTGAATAAAATATCTTATTGCGTTCTCTCTCTGTTCTCTACATAGGGGAACTGTGTTGGCTGATTGGTAGTTGGTGATAACACCTATCAAGGAAGGTGACATTGGAGTGCGATATAGAGGAGTTATGAATGATGCTTTACTGGTGAAGTGAGTTTGAGGATATGGGGAGATGGAAACGATTATCCCAGTTGATAAGGTCGGTCTATGGAGTCCAGCTTGTGTGTGCATGTTGATGCTGCGTCTTGTGGGGAGATGAAAACGTTTTGGTGAGGTCTCTGGTTCTGTTGCAACATATGCTGAGGAGTCTGCTCGGGATTGTGCTAGATTTTTGGGATGGCAGATCCCTACTCGGGTTCAGATCTTTCTGTGGTTGATGGGAAGAGGGTAGATCATGATAGGAATTAGGCGGCGAGGATTTCCCCTGGGGCATAGGTGATCTGCAGTAGATGCGGTGAAGTGGCGGAAATGTTGATCACCTTTTTTTTTTCAAGAGAGGCTTGGAGAACTACTGATTTCATATTGTTCAGTGGGACGATGTGGATTCTTTTTGGAGCTCGATATGCGGAGATTGAACATGGTCTGTCCATGGAAGAAAAATGTTCTGTGCGCATATCTGGGTCATCTGGCTAGAAGAATGTTCTGATGTTGCGTCTTCGCCGACGATGTTTTGGAGAGGTCTCTCTAGTTCTGTTGCAACATATGCTGAGGTGTCCGCTCGGGATTGTGCTAGATTTTTGGGATGGCAGATCCCTACTCGGGTTCGGATCTTTCTGTGGTTGATGGAAAGATGGATAGAGGCGGGCGTGGATTTTCCCTGGGGCATAGGAGATTTGCAGCAGATGCGGTAAAGTGGCGGAAATGTTGATCACCTTTTTGTTTCAAGAGAAGCTTGGAGAAATACTGATTTCATACTGTTCAGTGGGGCGATGTGGATTCTTTTTGGAGCTCGATATGCGGAGATTGGACATGGTCTGTCCATGGAAGAATGTTCTGTGCGCATATCTGGGTCATATGGCTAGTTATAAACAATGTCATTTTTAAGGGTCCATGTTTTATTTTGAAAACATTTTTTAACGTGGCAAAGCACTCACAAAAAATTGGTGATTTAAACTTTTGTTTATATTTTAATATTTATTCTTTGGATAGATCTCTAAAGGAGATCATCCCATAGAAAAAGTGGGTACCAGGCAAATCAGATAATGAAGTTAGTTCTTTCACAAAAGGCTCGCATGTTTTGGGGGAGGCAAACAACCAGAATATTCTGCTTTATAGGGACTAGTGATACATCAAAAATTTACATCACTTATTGATTAATAGATTAAGAGAAATAAAATACTGACCACTACTTAAAGATGAGGGCACGGCATAGCTTTTCCATAGTTGTGAGGCCCCTACCACTCATCATGTTGATCCAAGAAGGATGAATGTGACTAGGCCTAAGGTGAGTATAAAAGGGCCACCCAACAGACAAGAGAGATGCTCGGATGGCTTCATAGTGGTGTTGTAGTTTCACATCTGATACGATAAGAGAATGCAGTTGATCCTTTCTTTTCCACAGATCTGAGAGCTGCTTTGAGTCAAGTCTCCGCTTTCTGTCAATTAATTAGAGTCTGATGTAGCACGAGAATGAAATAAAAGTCATATCAAAGAAAAATAAATGCTTCCTCTCTTCTAGGTCTACATAAATACCCCGATGTTACCACACAGGTTTTTGAAACTCGATGGTGGCTAAACAGTTCAAGCCCATAGAGGAGCTCTTACATCCTATTGCCGCACTTGGGCGATTTGGATGCCACGTAACAGGGTCATTTTCCGATCAGATAGATTATATGTTGACAATGTAACTCTTTTTGCTAGGTCTCTTCTCGAGACATGGCGGCTGTAAGTCTTTTATATTATCTTATTAATGAATATGGGACGGACAGCTGTGGAGTGTTTCCCCTTCTTCTGGATCGAAAAGAATAGCCCGGTGGTGAGACCGGTAACAAACATCTTTTTTCTTTGATTTTTCCTGCTTATTTCATTAGGTATACCAGCAGTCGGGTTACCATCAGTTTTAGATCAAGGCAGATGGTATCCAATCGCTTGAAATGGAGTGAGGAGCCCGTATCTTTGAACTTCTGATTGAAATTATCTTGCTTTCCCAGAAAGCCTTCTTCGGTTCACTTGTTACACGAAGTTCACTTGCTTCTAAACAATTAGATGATAATCCCAGGCCTTCCAGAATGGATTGGTATTTACTGTTTGATTGCCTTCTGGAATTTGCAAATACGTGTGACATGCTTCGCTTGACTTTACTGTAGATTTCCTTGCGAAAAGAAGATTTTCTAGAGTTCAAATCTCTTGGGTGAAGAGTTATGTCAATGCCTATTTGATTTGTTTCTTTGAAAGGCAACCCAGAGGGTTGCTTGGTAGACTAAAGATGGAGGATGCCTGCTGGCACCTTTCATATATGTTCCACTGGTGGATTCCTTGGTGGATTGGACCTCTGAAGTCCGAATCTTGCAAAAGAATATTTCACTGAGAATGTTTACTCCGTGTTCACATGTCACGCTGACTTGTCCGTGGGGAGTTTATGTTTCTCGAACATGCTTATTACAAAACAGCTGTGTTGGTGCACAAAAAGAAAGCACAATATATAGTTACTGCCTTGGGTATATTTTATTTGAAGAATAGTCGCTTTTACAAAGCAATCATCTTTAATATGGAATTTTCCACTTTTAATGGCTTCTTTTAGGTTGTCTTAAGATTTTATATGATTATCTAGGATCGTTGTGCACCTAATCCCTAGGGTTAATAGAATTTGCTTTAGTGCCTGGTTTTCTGTCGGTCCTTGGTTTGGTTTGATACTAGATGATTTTTCGATTTGGATATTTATTTTGACTTGGATATTGGCATATAGTTAAATGATATCTTCCGGCTTTTTCATGGCAGTCTGCATCTCAAGTTCACGAGGGACAATTTGCAGCGGGCTTTGAGGATGGATCTGTTAAGTTATTTGATATACGAACTCCCGAAATGTGAGTTTTCCATCATTGTTTTTTATTAACTCTTATGCCGAAGTGTTTCCTCCAAGTTTATATGTTTATATTTGTTATTTTATCAAATTTCTTCCGAGGAATGAATCTAATAAGCATAGTTTGCCTTTTTTCCGTTAACTGGTCATGTCTAATAGTCAGGGAATCCTTATTGTTGAACAAAACAGGATTGTTTGTGCGACAAGACCACACATTCAGAGAGTACAAAGAGTGGTTGGTATCGGGTTCCAACCTGGATTGGATCAAACAAAGGTAAGGCTTCTAAGGCTACCTTCAGTATAGTGTTCCTTGCTTGATGTTTTTACACATTTGTTCTTCTTCTGTATATCTGTCTTGTAAAGATTTGGCAACATGATACTTTCTGTTCAGGTTATGTGGATTGATTTTCATTTAAAATTCGACAATTAGTAAGTGTTGATTAGTTCCTGTATGGTGCATTTTTATCATAATAGTTTATCTAAAATGTTATTTTTAACGACAATTTTACAATATAATATATTTGCTTACGTCCATTACGGTTTTTTAAAATATTCATCCTAGATAGGTCACTATTACATGAGTTAATAATAGTATTTTCCTATTAAGATGTGATTTGTGTACAGATACTTCTAGAAATTTTAAAAATTCTCATGCAACACTGATTCTTGTGTCTCAACCATCTCCGAGCTTACACCTCACTTTGGTACGAGAAAGTTGCCTTGATGCACGTCATGCATAGTAAAGCATTTGCTGACGATGCCATTGTCTACAGAGGTGGTGTCTCCAGTTCAGCTTGCTCTTGCAGTGATTTTGACATATTTTCTTACTTTCTTTACAGATCGTGAGTGCATCTCAGGCTGGAGACATTCGATTTTTAGACACGAGACGCCCGGCAGAGGAAATGCTTCATCTCACCATTGATGCTCACCGTGGCTCTTTGACTGCCTTGGCCATCCATCGCCATGCTCCGGTTATTGCAAGTGGCTCAGCAAGGCAAATAGTCAAAGTCTTTAGCCTGGAAGGAGAACAGCTTAGCATCATCAGATATTACCCTACCTTCATGGCTCAACGAATTGGCTCCGTCAGCTGCTTGACTTTCCATCCCTACCGAGTACTGCTAGCTGCAGGGGCATCTGATTCATTAGTGTCAATATATACAGATGAAAGCTCCCAAGCTAGATAGGGTTTCTCTGTGATTACTTGATTACCTAAAAGAATCTTCCGTAACCAGGTCACTCGACAGACCACTTTGGGAACTGGTCGGTTGATGGTGCTGGAAGATTGCAGCAGGCCGTGCACTGTTCTCTTGATGCTATTGACAGTTAACCTACCGGTCCTCATGAAATCTGTATGCTAGTATATTCATTAGCCTCCAATGCAGGTTGCCTGATGGCATTATGTGCTTATGCTTTACCTTGGAGGCTCTCACAAATAATCCAATACTTAGGTCAGATCTGTAAATATCAGCCATCTCCTTCTCCCTTATTTTTCATTTTTGTTCAATTTGTAAAAGTCCGACGAACTCGGTATTATAAGTGAAAGTATCCTTGGGGTTCCTCTGTAATTGGTGTGGGTGTTTGTTTGTCCAGAAAAGCTGGACTTCGGAACTCCTATGTAAGTTTCTTCTTGCAATGAAAGGTTCGTTGATTAATATTTTTTTTCCAAATTCAAATCTTCACTGATAAATTTGAGCATCCTGCGGTCAACACAATGTCTACTAAATCCCTTAAACAGCTAATGGTAGACAATGTCTGCTGTTTCAAATTGGAGATTTGCCATTAGGTAGGTTTTTTCTGATCTCCTCTTTGATATGGTTGTAACATTTTCATTCATTTGTTTTCCAGGTACAAGAAAATCAAAGCTTCTGAAAAGTATGAGTGAAGATATCTTTATTTGATTGCATGTGAAGTTTATTTATTTATTTTTGAAAGGTATGATAAACTGTTGGACCAGTCGCTTCGGCTTAATGGTGTAATCTCATCAGTTTTACTTTTTGCGATTGTACTATTTTCACCTTTGTATGCTCTTGCGTTTCTGTTTAGTGTACATATATTGTCATTGGGGATGATGGTCTGTCGCACCATGTAGAGGAGGCACAACAAGTTTTAGTTTGGTAATGTGCTTAGAGATTTGATGCAGCATGGTTTACCTATCATTTCTATTTTGAGCTTTTCTTACCAAGAAGAAATCTAGACAAATCTTACCAATTTGATAGTGTTTTCATCATGTCAAGATTCTCATATAATAAGCTGAGCTTTGACCAAAAGCTTTTGAAAGATCTACTTTAATACTTGATCTCATTGTTTCCACTTTCGAGGCCTAAATCCCTCTCCTCTCACTCACCCCCTTCCCCAGCACCGATGCGGAAATTACAAGCATTCCCCAAAGATAGGATATTAAAGAAAATAAACGATTACTCCGTGAATCCAAGCAATTACAAGCATTCCAAGGAAATATCGTAGACGCCTTTACTAATACTTGGTGGTAAGATTCCAGTGCAACTAGTCACGCATCTCACATGACATGTGTTCCAAACAATCCATAACATAAAGGAAAGTGAGAAGTACTTGCTAATGGGAAACAAGATAAAACTGCAAATATATGGAATTGAGACATAGATTGATCAAAAATGCTAGATGTCACGTTGATATGAAAGAATGTCTTTAAGTCCCATGTGTTAGAAATGTTGTTTTTGTTTGCAGTTAAAATAATTTAGGGTTTTCTTTCAAAAATTTTTAATCGATAGTGAATAAATACTTTTATAATTTTGCTGCTTTGGAAATTTATATTTATTTTTTAATCTTAATAATTTTTTAGCTTCCTTGTTTGTCGTTGAATGTCATGTGGTTGTGAAAATGAGTACATCAGATGAATGTTTTGCTCTTTTATAGTATCATGTCGAGACTTATTAAGAACGAATTTTTACCTCAGTTAATTTTTAGTGATCTAGGTGTTGCAATAAGAGAAAGTAATCTAAAGAAACCAGCTACAAGACTACCAAGACTCTAGAATCGATACATACTGATCCTTTTGGTGTCTCATCATTGGAAGGAAAATACATTGTCACTTTTATAGATGATGTGTGTGTATGCACGTGCACGCACACACATGCTCTTCAAATGAAATGGGGGTTCACCACTCTCATGGTGAGCTCTCCAATCAACAGTTTATTTCAGATCTTATGACTAATAAGATGTTAATTGTATTTTTTTGATGCCACAAAATAAATTTTGATCATTTATCACATTTTAAAAACAGAATTTCACAACCCTATATCTTACTAAATGGTTTAAAACACATTTGACATAAATCTCTCTCCACCTCTCTCTTTCCCTCCCTCCCTCTCTCTCTCTCTCCGGACAATGACGATGAAGACACGCGGAGCAGAGGAGCACGAGGCACACACAGGTAGGGATCTTGATATGTTTGGCGGAAGCATAGACCCAAGTTGTGCTCACGTGCGGAGGTGCGGCAGAGGTATAACTCCCCTGCTCGTGCTCATGGGAGGAGATGTGGTGGAAGCATCGTGCTCATGGGACATAGCTTGGAGGAGGTGATGTGTCGTGAAGGCATGGTGTTTGCAATGCTTAAGGTCTGTTTGGTTACTGGGATGGGTTGGGGTAACCTCGTGTGAGTATTAGCTATTTGGATGGTTTTGAGGGTTGAGATGGTTGGAATAAAGAATGCAATGTGATATCACATTGATTTGTGATGGAATTCTAACCCAGCAATGTAGAGGGTAAACTGGATTACCTCGGGGTAACCCGGTAACCAAATGGACCCTTAGGGATAGCGAGGTTGAGCGTCACCCACAGCTTGTGCTTACAGAAGTGGCTTGGAAGAGTAGTGTGCGACGGAGATGGAACGCGTCATGATGGCGCACGACATTTAGGGATCTCGAGATGGTGTGCGTTGGAGTCGGAGCTCGTCGTGGTTGTGAAGGACAGAGGCACATTAGGGGGAGAACATCGAGATCGAGGTGGCTTGGAGGCGAAGGACGACACGTGGGAGGCAGTGGGGGAGGGTCTATGCCTTTTTTTACATAGTTACCGGTTTTTTTACAATATCAAAATATCAAATGTATTTTACAAATCTCATATTTTTTGCATTCTTTTATCATTTATTAACATTCTATTTTTATTGAAGAACCCCGTAAAAATATTACAAATTACGAGCACGAATTTTTACAAAGGTAACGTGAATATTACTATTGTTAATTTTTTTTACATTTTATCTCTTTCCTCTCTATAATTATTGATACAAATACTAATTGTATATTTATTTTACAGAACGCTATACGAATATTACAAAGTGATCAAAATTTTTACAAAACTTATAGAATTTAACAAAAGGAGTATGCACATTTACCAAAAGCATCTGGATGTGAATGTAGAATAATGTACATAACGAATTTACAAAACTTAATATAGATATTGCAAATATGCTATTCATTTTACAAAGGACGACACAGTTTTATAAATGTAACGTACTCGTGTATTAAAAATTATTAGCTAGAAATGAAATACAACATACTCATTACTAAAAATTGATGTATTGTTGAATTTAAAAATTGAAATTTCAAAAAAAAAATATTGGACTTTACAAATATATGGTTAAATTCAATTCGTTGAGAACAAAATTTGTAATTAATTAAGGTATCAACGAAAAATGTCTAATCCAGACAAGCCAAAAACGATGAAATGAAGATATTAAATGAAATCCAAATATAATGAATCAAGATGATGGAACTTCGCTGTTTGATAACGTTTGGGGAGCACACATTGGATCGAGATCCTATCGATATCTGGGGAGCACACATTGGATCGAGATCCTATTGATATTGTTGATGGCTCATCATGAAATGGTGAGCCGCAATCTCATTTGAAGGGATCACGCATGTGTATGTGTAAATGGGGAGTTGTTAATTATTTATTGTTGTCATTTATTACGGTGGGATGAGAAATAAAAAAGTCAAATCACAACCTTTCTTTTTAATGGAAATCAATGGTTGAAAATCATCATCTCACCATCTCATTTCTATCCCATCTCATAGGATCACTACTCTATATGTGTGTAAATATCCACACATATATACATGCATACACATATACATACATACATACATGCATGCATGCATACACATATACATGCATGCATGCATACATACATACATACATACATAGGATACCTACATCGGCCTCTCTTCCTCTCTCTCTTTTTTTTTTGTGATTTTTTCGTAATAAATCCTTGAGGAACTTACTTGGACCAAGTATAGGCAATATATATGTTCTTGTATCTAATAATATACATAAATGACGTCAGAGTCTAAAATTTTGTTCTTTACGGTCAGAAATTAAATGATGTTTTGTAAAACTGTACAATTTAATGTACTTCAACGTATTTAATTGTAAGATTCTATACTGCATTGAGGAAGATCGACACAATTGCTTTAAATTAAAGAGGTCAAACTCAGATCTAAAAAGTCTTACTTTTCTGCACCCCTATGATTATTTACAGGATTTTATCTATGCTACGAATTCTCTATGTCAATACTATAGAGTATATCATTTTGCAATACGCTCTAACTTAATTCAATAATCATATCCAAGCATTCAGTCCATTTATGACACAATCGCCACCAAGTTTTCATAGCCATCTCAGTACTATGTACCATATTATAGCCTCTCATTGAAGACACACATATTATCAACAACTAACACCATTTCCAACAACAACAAAGCCTTTTATCACATCAAGTAGGGTCAATTACATGTATTCTTTGCATCCGTTCAGATCTATCTTGGGTCAATATCGGGTTTAGATCCAAAAAACTAAGATCCCTTGGTATAATCGCATTCTAACACTTCTTGGGCTTTCCTCGCATTCTCGCAGCCGGCTCAACATCCTAATATTCACATCTCCTAACTGGCACATCGGCAGACCTCCTTTGCAAATGGCCAAGCCACCTTAAGCAGTTTTCTCGCATCTTATCCTCGATCATAGCTACACCAACTTTCCTTCTGATTGCATCATTCCAAATACGATCTTTACATGTGTGTGTGTGTGTCCACACATCCACCTTAGCATTTTCATTTATACTACTGCCGTTCTTTGCACGTGTCTATGGTTCATAGGCCAACATTCAGATCAATAAAGCATAACAGGTCTCACTGCTGCCTTGTAAAATTTTCCTTTGATTTTCAAAGGAATTTTTTTATCACAAAGAATAATATAGGCTCCTCTCCACTTTAGACAACATGCTTTTATTCTATTAGTAACATCTCCATCATGTTGCAAAATAAATCCCAAGTATCTAAAGAATCTCTATTGTGAATGGTATTGTCACCAATCTTCACCTCGATTCCTTCACCATTGCTTCCATCAAAAGTGCACTCCATGTATTCAGTCTTAGCCCTATTTATACGAAATCCTTTAGTGTCCAATGCTTGTCTCTAGACATCAAGCTTCTCATTTACTCTATCTCTAGTCTCATCAATCAACACAATATTGATGAACTATTTTGTGCCACTATTAAAAATGCTAATTTATTGTAGTATAGGAGGTAGAAAATAATCTATCAAAAACCACATGTTTGGATATGTTGCAAATGTTACTTGGTATGCGTACCAAGGTCGAACTTAGGGAACGATGATACTTTAATTGCTTGTTTTAAATTAACTTAAGTATTTAACTAGTTACAATGTGAATTTCTATATCAGAAAACAAATGTAAGAGAAGAAAATATGCAGATAAACAATACAATGAAGATAAAGGAAGAAAAAAATATAGAGAGGAAGAGAGTCTGTTCTATGAATTATATATTTATTCCTCAGTTATATGCTCAACGAAAATCCTGAAAAGTGATTCACAAATCCTACCCAAATTCAAGAAATATTCTTCAATTAAAATTCAGAGCTACATGATCTTGCATAAAGATATGATTGGATATCATCACTAACTCACTACATTTTAGCCTCAAGAAGTTATTTATTCCATGTAGTATTTATTCCTCAAAGAATAATTTTCACTCGCAAAAATATCAGGGAATTAAATTAATTCACTTTCCTTAATTAAGCCCTTACAAAAAAGATCAAATCCCTTAAAGATAATTCCAAAAATATGCTCCATCAAGCTTGGATAGATCAACCAATCCTTAAATAATATTTCTATTTACTTAAGCTCAGATCTGTATAAAATAAAAGAGTGAGGAACAATCTTTACAATGACAAATTACGCAAAGTTGGATTAAAAATGAAAATGCAACTAAAGTTATTCAAGCATTTAAGTCATCAGAGGGGGCTTATCTTTGAATATCTAAAATTGCCGGGGTCCTCCTGCAAATTCACCTAGGTGGGGGGACATATTTGTGAATTCCAGAACTCCTGGGGACACTCCTGAAAAATGTTCAATTCACGTGAAAAATCCACGTGACTGGACCTAGTTGCTATTCATAGAAGGTACAGGGGGATTGACGAGCTGAATTCGAGTCGAGTTAATCGAGCCCGGTCTTTCACGACATCACTAGATACTTGTCTAGTATTGATTGAACTAACACCACCTCCTGAAAGAACTAGGCTTGGGCAAACTTTACAAAACTAGGATATATTGTATCAAGAAGCTCCTAGTTTTGTAAACTATATTTTAGCTACGGCAAACAAGATAAGACACAGCTATGATGTCTTCCAGATAACACAACAGGGACCCAGATCTCTTGTGCAACCAATTTCTCTCGGCCAGAAGGACGAGCCAGCCATATCGTTGAGCGAGGTTCGTCGATGGTTGCAATTTCCTCCATGTGGGAGGTTTTTATAGGGCGCGAGCACTCGCAATGTCAGCCCCCTTCCTTCACGTCCTTGCAGTTAGGGTCTCCATGAGACCCGGTCTTGTCGCAACCTCTGTAAGCGGTTGCTTGACTACGCGGTCACGAACCGTTCTACGTTAGTAGCCGCAGACTCATTCCTCTGAAAACTCGCTCCTTAGGTGCTCGATATAATGTCTCACAGACGCTCCATATCGCTGACCGACCTATTAACCCACCATGCATACGATGGTGATGCCAAGCAAAGCCTACTGCTCTTCAGACAGCTTCCAGGACATCAAGAGAAGGTAAGTCGCCATGCTCTCGTTGCAATTCTCAAGGCATGTGGGAGGCTCCGTGCTTCGGCACAAGGGAAGAGCGTCCATTCCCTGGCTCTCAAGCTTGGTTTGAGCGTAGACGTGGCTCTTATGACTTCTCTGCTGGATATGTATTCCAAATGCAACCAGCCACAAGATGCCCAGTTTGTTTATGGTGAGATGCGGTATCGGGATGCGATAGCAACCAATGGAATGATATCCGCGCTGTTTCGATGCAATAGGGTGTTTGAAGCCATTTCATTGTTCAATGACACTCCAGAGAAGGATGTAGATACTTGGAACTCTCTCATCTCAGGTCTGGTTCAGACCTCAAACAGTTGGAAGGCTTTGCTTTTCTTCAAGCATATGGCTGTGCAAGGAGTAAGTGGAGATTCCATAACCTTTGCAAGCATTCTTTCTGCCTGTGCAGAGATTGCAGCAAAGTCGAGCGGCAAGCAGATCCATGGAACGGTCACTAAACATGGGTTACAATCATGTCTTCCGGTTGCAAATGCCATCATTGACATGTATGCGAAGGTCGGCAGCATAGAGGACATGCGAAGCCATTTCGCGGGCATGCCTGTCAGGAATGTCGTCTCATGGACTTCCCTCATCGTTGGTTATGGAAAACATGGACTCGGAACGGAGGCCATGGATGCATTCAAACAGATGGTTTCTACTGGTGTCATCCCAAACAAGGTGACATTCATGGGAACACTGTCAGCTTGCAGCCATGCAGGGTTACTGCACGAAGGATGGAGAAACTTCAGATCCATGGTAGATATCTATCATATCATGCCCGAAATAGAACATTACGGGTGCATGGTGGATCTACTGGCAAGATCAGGGAAGATCGATGAAGCGTGGAAGTTCATAAATAACATGCCGATCAAACCAGACTGTGAGCTGTGGACTGCTTTACTAAGCTCTTGCTACTTCCACAGAAATACAGAAATATCAAGACTTGCTGCAGACAGGTTACTGGAACTGGAGCCGAGGGACGCAGGAGCTTACACCCTTATCTCAAACTTTTACAGCTACATTGGAGAATTGGAACGGGTAGCAGATGTCAGGAAACTGATGAGGAATCGGGCGATCATTAAAAAGAAAGCTCAGACATGGATTGAGATCAACGGAACAGTTCACTCATTCGAATCAGGAGATAAATCGCACCCATCTCACAAGTACATTGCCAGATATCTAGAAAGACTTTTGGAGAGGATAAGAGAAGTAGGATACGTTCCCAACACAGATGTGGTAGTGCAAGATGGTGATGGAGTTGTAAAGGAGGACATTGTTCTTGGACACAGTGAAAAAATGGCGATTGCTTTCGGTCTGATGAGCACCCCACCAGGAACATCTATCACTATTGTCAAGAATCTTCGAGTCTGTGAGGATCGTCATGTGGCAATAGCATTGATCTCAAAGGTTGAAGGTCGGGAGATTACAGCCAGGGATAGTAGCAGATTTCATAAGTTCCAAAACGGCAAGTGCACTTGTAAGAATTACTGGTGAAAGAAGAAACAGATGCATGACCCGTCTGTGAAAATGGATACCGTCCAAGAAACAACAGATCCACATAACCAAGTATTCTCAATGTAGTAATGCCAGCAAATTCACAATGGAAATGTTATTCACAACACCAACCTGTTTGGAAAAACACAATAGTAACAACGCTACATGATTGTAAAAGTTCATTATTTTCTGCCACTAATCATACTTTGGCTTGATAGTCCAGATACAGAAGAACCACTGCTTGCTTTTGCCCTCCCCTCAGAAGTCTTCAGATCAACTAGATCTTCAAATAGCCGGTAAGAAGGTATAAATGGTTTATTTAAAGGAGCTGCCGGATTTGTAGGTCTTTGGTCGGGAGCGCCGACTCCGGAGCCGAACGAATCCTGTTGCTGAAGTATAGGCCTTTGCTCTGGAATGCCGCCTCTTGAACCAAACGAATTCTGCTGCTGAAGTGTCCTAGAAGCAGAAGAATCGTTTCCTCTTGATACAAAAGGACTCTGCTGCTGCAGTGGCGGCACGGAATAGTTAGGCAAGTACCCATTAGAGGGACCAGATTGGGTAGCATGGTACTGATTCACAGGTGCTGTGACATTGTTGGTTGCACTATACGTCTGAAGTGTCCAAGGTGGAGGAGGATAACTAGAAGAGTATGGATATTGCAGGTATTGAGGTTGAGGGATAGCTTGGGGTAAAGTTTGTTGTGCCCAAGGAACCACATAATTATTGTGAGCATAACTTTGGTTTGCAGGATAAGGCTGCGGGTTATAAGGATTCCCTTGGATTGGAGTGTCAGGTGCTTGAGGAACAGTTCCATTTGAAGCCGATGGCGGTGTTATGGGTGTATTTATTGGCTGGGTAGGAGGTGGCAATGGATTTGTTGATAATGTGAGGCTCAATAGGTCAATGAGGTCTTGCTCCTTCTTATCAGTATCAACGGAACCAGGCGGATCAGGTAAACTCAGAGTATTGATAGCTGATGAGGATGGAGCTTCTTCCATAGTAGTCAGGCTGCTAGGTGATGCCTCTTGGTCACCAGTTTTAGCTGACGAGCTTTGCAAAGGAACTGCCTTGCCTTTGGGTTTTCTGCAACCGAACCATCAGTTTCTATTAGAAATGGCATTGACTATAGCAGTAACCAAAATAAACTTGCGAACCTGCGAGCAAGTTGAGAGAAATCATCTTCCTCATCCTCTTCAGCTTCAAGTGAATTAGCAGTAACCATAACAGTTGCAGGTAGGACACTTGAATTTTGTGTAGATTGAGATGGAGTAGATGGCAGAGGAGAACCGGATGCTATGGCATCATGCTTTGCTATCAAATATTGCAGGTTGTCATTTAATGTGAGGCATTGAGCAAGAAGCTTTTCATCACTGTCAATAGTATTAAGGATTAGATAAATGCAGAAGAAAGTCTAAACTGCAGTCAGTGTGAAATATTATGGCCAAGCATGTCAACTAACACCTATTGAAGACCCATTTAATATAACCATGATTTAATAGATCTATTTTACAAAGAGTACGATGTATTACTAATATAAAGTCTATTTGTCCTCTTATGACATGATCCGCCATAATAAGTCCAAATAAAATCCTTTTAGTCTAAAATTTGACCCAAATAGTATCTATTTGGAGGCAATGAATCTATGTAGCTTACCCCATTTGTCAGGTAAAAGTATTGGTTTATATATAATATAGCAGCCATGGCATGCAGCTAGGGATAAAAACGGATCAGATACGGATTGGATATTGCCTATTTCCATTATCCATATTCGCTTCATCTCTTTCGAATACGAATATGATTCGGATATGTATTAAGGAAACACTGTCCTTAAAAATACGGATACGATTTCAAATTGGATATTTATTGAATACGAATACGGACCGATTAAAAAACGGACCTAAATACGGATCGAACAAAGAGACAATCTAAATATGAATCAAATAAAGAATTAAAACAAATATGGATCTAATAAACATAAAATCCAAACACGGATTGATAAAGACCACATTTGACTCCGAATTGAATTTTTTTATCAAAGTTCATAATGATTTTAAAAAAATTGCAATGAAATATAAATATGTTGCATCATAATAAAAGGGAGCGTCGAGGTGGCATGCGTTCTTTATCGGAAGCAAAAGGAAGGATGGGGTTTGGTAACTTTTGTTCGTGCCCATCCCCAAACAAACGGAAGTTTATTAATACATGGATTGTGGTTTGTATTACATTAAGTAATATATAAAATAATATTAAATGTTGTATTCGAATATCCGAATCTGGATCCAGATATTCAAGCCTTTACCATATCCTGTATCTGGAAAATTTTTACAAACCATATCATATTCGATCCGTATTCGATTAATATTCGGATACAATATCCGTATCTGGTAATTTTTCGAATACAATAAGCAGATATTCAGATATATCCGTATTCGTTTTCATCCCTACATGCGTACCTTGTGCTTATTCTTAAGAGTAACCAAATATTATCTTCCACAAAATTCGAGATCTATGTATATTTTCCATGTGCAAACGTTAAAGCTTCACAACTGAACTTTGTAGGTCGTAATCCTCCATCCACTTTTTTATGCGTGGATACTTGATGTCTAATTTCAATTTAGTTATTATTACTATGCTTTTACAGTTATACACTATAGTGATGCCAGAGTTTAGAAACTTGTAGTTGCGGTACTTACCTTGTAGAAGCAACCGCATGCATAAGCTTCTTCTGATGTGCGCGGCATTGTTGTAATAGATCTATAATTAATTCGTCCTTTACAGCCTGAAAAAACATAATGAAAACCACAAGGGATTAGCCAACGTCTTCCAGAGAATGCTAAAGTGCCCAGTTGTGTGTTTATAAAAAAGCCAAAGAATCATTACTTGAAGATAACCATACATCCAAAAATTCATTATATTAAAGTATCTTGAAGAATATTGAAGTAGCCACTTACAAGATAAATTTCTTTTCGACTGTAATGAGATAATAAAGTATGGACCAAAAAGGAGCGCAGTTGAATCTAAGTATTTACCCAATGTGTTTACTTTGTGACAATGATATTTTTCCAATAGGCAAAGGTTACGGATTAAATGCCCACTTGAATAGGCAGTTTCTAAAATGCAGATGAGTCTTGGCTCTTTAGTCTAAAATAATAAGACAAAAGTCAGAAGCGAGAGCAGCTTATAATAAAATAATGACATGCCTCACGATCATTTGGATTTATTGCCTGCAACATTTCACTCAAGACTTCCACTGCTCCCTGGATGGATTCTAGATCAGAGAGACTGCCCAGGACAAATTTAATAGAAGAAATTAGCAAAAAGACGAGAATAGACAGAGATAAGAACAGAACTACTAATGGTTTTTATACCAAAAAAATGCAATCTATAATACCTGAGATTGCCCATTTCTGATGCCATTGCTTCGTCAAGTCTCACAGAGGAGCTGCTTGGCATGCCATATCCTACAGGAGGTCTAGGCATTGGATGAGTAATTGGAGGAGTGAAAATAGGCGCAGCAGCTGGAGACCGCTGAGGAAATTGAATACCCGACCTCTACAAATATTCCAGTAACATAATATTACATTATATTAGTTCAGAAACCACTTATGAGAGTGAAGAATAACATATATCAAGCACACGACACTTTAATAATCTCTACCAAGTTTTATAAGCTACATTAGTAATTTTAAGTGCTATGAACAGACATTTCCATTTGCAGTTAAAACAGCAGGTCCTGATAAAGCTTTGTTGCATAAAATGTCACGTTATCGTAAATCATGAACAATTATGCCTTCTCTTCTTAGTTGCAGGAAAAATCACCCAATATCTAAAAAAATAGAAAGGAATGTAACGTTAAAAAATAGAAAGGAATGTAACATTAGACAGTGCAAACCTTCAGTTCAATGTATGCCCAATGGTATTGAGGATATTTCCCTTGAGGTCCACCAAAGGCCTCTTGCCAGGAGTCGATAAGCAACAAAATTTTGTCTCGCACCTGCATGTCTGTCTGTGGAGGCAAATTAATTTAGTCACGTTATGTACATCTATAAAGTCCTAAATAATAAAAATTTCAACTATCCAAAGTTAACATCAACCCAGAAACTACCATGACCTATATTCATAATTAAAGGACAACTAAACAAATATTTATTTGAGATAGAATTTCGTTCTCAGAACAAAATATTAACACAGTCTTAATACGATCCATAAAATGGATATCTGCATAAACAAGGGTCAATGGCTTACCTAACAATGTGTGTGTGGGTGTGTGCGTGTACGTGTGCGTGTATACATGAACACAATTGTAGCCATGTAGCTATTTGTTCTGGAAGCTGAAATAACCCATCATCAATATTATTTGTGAACCAGAACAAAGTTACAGAGAAAACAAATAAACAATCAGAATCCATGTTATACTTTAGAACCAATCGAGAATAAAAACTAGCAGAAAAGAAAAACTCAAACGAGAAGTTGGTATAACCCACGAATATTAATTATGAAAGTGAATCTGAATAAAAGTTGATGTTATAGGGCTCCCATACACTAAATAATTTGTGTTAATACATATTTTCCCTCTAAAACTTATGTTTAAACAAACTTTATTCATTTTTTGTGCAAAGATTAAGTGGCAGTTTATTCAGCGGATATCCTACAATTAGGATTGATAACATTTTCTGGCATGGGGTAGCAGCCATCATCAATTGATGCTGAGAGAAAAAGGTTTTTGTGAACTAGAACAAAGTTAGAAAGAAAACAAATAAACAACAATCAATCCATGTTATACTTCAGAACCAATCAATATTAAAGACTAGCAGGAAATAAATATCAAACGAGAAGTTGGTCGAAACCACAAATATTAATTATAAAAGTGAATCTGAATAAAAGTTGATGTGATAAGGATCCCATACACTAATTAATTTGTGTTAACACGGAAATATTTTTCCCCTAAAACTTGTGTTTAAACAAACTTTATTAATTATTTATGCATAGAGCAAGGTGGTAGTTCGTTCGGTGGATATCCTCCAATTAGGATTGATAACATTTTTTGGCATTAGGTGGCAGCCATCATCAATTGACACTAAGAGGGAAACATGTTTGTGAACGCAAACAAAGTTACAAACAAACAACAATCAGAATCCATGTTATACTTCAGAACCGAACACGAATAAAAACTAGCAGAAAAAAATCAAACGAGAAGTTGGTCAATAACATGTTAGACCACGAATATTAATTATGAAAGTGAATCTTAATAAAAGTTGTTGTGATAAGGATCCCACACACTAATTAATTTGTGACATGGGAATATTTTGCCCTAAAACTTATGTTTAAACAAAAATTATTCATTTTTTTGTGCATAGCGGTAGTTTGTTCAGCGCATATCCTCCAATTAGGATGAATAACATTTTTTGGCCTGGGGTAGCAGCCATCCTTCCATAACATGGGGTATTGGTTAAGAAAAATTCGTCCAAGGGGCAACTTCCGAAACTTATTGGCCCTGAGCGGTTGCATTTTTTTGTTATGTACCTTAGGTAAGCCGCCTCTTGAAGAGGCGTCTTTAATTAAGTAAAAGTTGCCTCTTGAAGAGGTGGCTCTGCACCAAAGCCGCCTCTTCTAGAGGCATCTTTTACTTAACCAAAGCCGCCTCTTAAAGAGGCGGCTTCCACAGGCATATTAACTCCAGAGTGCCCGCCGGATCATGTGTATAGGCAGTTATGTGTTGCATCGAGCGCAGATTCAGGAGAGATTGGAGGTCCCTTGATTCTTTTGCAGTTGTTGGCTTGGGAACATTTCCCCCATATCACCCCCATTACAAGTATGATTACGACTAATTACACATATGTAAAGTGTTGAGATTACTGTATATCTTTGGTGTTATTCCTTATTTTATTTTCTTTATGTACATCTCTTGATATACCTAGGGTTTTTATCCTATATAAGAGAGCTCTGGGGTCTCATGAATAAACAAGTTATTCATTTTTTCCCAACATGGTATCGAAGCAAAGGTCCTAGATTCGGGTTCATGTATCTCACCCTAACCCTACCCCCTACCCCCCCGCCCCTCCACCACGCCTCGTATGTCAGCCACGACGCCGTACCCTGCGCACCACGCCCTGCTCCAGCGCACCGTGCCCTACTCCAGCGTGTCGTGTCGCGCCCTGCTCCACCGTGTCGTGCCCTACGCCCCGCTCTAGCGCACCGCACCTGCTCCAGTGCACATCCCACCTTGCACTTGTGCCCTGTCAATGTTCAGGAAGGCGATATGTGGTATTCAGTCGGAGGGGTCACTGCATAGAGAGTATGCGGTATGCGGGAGAGTATACAAGGAGTATGCGGTTTGGTGTTTTTATTATTAAAAATATACATATATTTTTAATATCATGTTAATATCGTCTAAATATTATATATCTTGAATATAATAATAAAGAATTGAAGGTACAAGGAACAAAACTATTTGGATAAAAAGTAATATAGAGTCAAATGAGCAAAAACATCAATTGAAAGAGGTCGAGTGTCTGAGTTTAGGTTAGGGTTTTAGAAAATGTTTATTTGAAAATCGACCGCATACTCGGACGCATATACCGCATACTCGGTTGAGTATGCGGTCTGACCCGCCTAGATGTCGATTTGGTCATACTCGGAGCGTCAAGGCTTCCAAGTATGAGTATGCGGCCGAGTATATGGTACACTCGGTCGATTTCTTGAACATTGTGTCATGTTCCAACATCCGCGCACATCTGCGCGCATCTGCATGCATCCTAAGTGCATCTGTGTGCATCTTTAGTGCATCTGTGTGTGTCGCTGCCCTTTGCGCCCGTACGGCCTAGCCTACAACAACAGGAGATGAGGATGGTTGTATGAGTCTACTAATACAACCAATCCAACATGTGATTGTGTAGACTCATTTATAACGATCTACTCCTCAGTTTTCTTCCGGATTTCAGCATTCTTGCTACCATGTCGGAGAACAAGGATGATGTTTTTTTGTCCTGTGCCTTCAAGGTTCTGGCTCCCATCGTGAAGATGGATGGGACCAACTACGAGTTGTGGTCCATGCAATTTCGCACCCTGATGCAGTGCCATAACAAGGAGCACATTCTGACGAATTCAGAGCTGGAGGACAAGACTAGTGCTAATGCTTCTTGGAAGCAAGATGATGCCTATGCTTGTATTTGGCTCTCCGGGACGCTCACCACAGAGATTGCCAATGATATTGTCAATGAACCCACAACAAAGGCTATGTGGGATATCTTAGCAGCCACGTATGGGCAGGCAAAAAATGAGAGCAAAAATTTACGGTTTGATATTTTTCGACCAAGCAGAATGGTCGACCTCTACATGCACACTTCTCGCATCTTAAAGGCATGTTTGAGCGTCTGCATAGCTTCATGCTTATTACTACTAGCACTGAGCAACAACATGCATATCGGAATGCAACTATGACATGAGTATTTTTGTCATCTCTAGACTGAGTACGAGGCAACACGTACTCAACTTCTTACTGAAGAGGCGATATCTCAGATGGAGGAGGTTTACAAGAGGCTGAGGAGAGTTACTACATCTTCTACTATTGTGGCTCAGACTCCTGCTATGGCAGCCTCTCATGGCAGAGGGGGTACTTCGCAGTTCCGTGGCCGAGGACCACGTGGTCGAGGAGGAGGTCGTCAGCGAGGTCCATGTTCACATTGCCACCGTCCTGGTCATTCTGAGGAGACATGCTATCAGAAGCATGAGTATTCGGCCTCCGTCCGAGTTACTAAGCAGATCGAGCCTACTTCTACACCTGCTTCGGCTCATGATGTACGCTTTGATGATATTGTTTCCATTCTGCGAGAGATGATGACTACCCCTACTACGTCGCCCGTAGGTTCTTCAGATGTTGCACATATTGCTAGAGCCTCTTCGAACTTGTCAGGTATTTCTTATGCCCTTACTAGTAGTAGCAGTTCAGATTTGTCTAACTGAATCATGGACTCTGAAGCATATCATCATATGTGTGGCGATCGAGCACAATTTACTTCTCACAAGTCTATCCCTCAAGGTAGATCAGTGGTGATTGCCAATGGGGTTCATCTACCCATTATTGGACTACTCGTTCCTCGATATCGATATGTCCTTCCATGATATCTAGAGTCCTAGTCGTGTTCCTGATCATCAGGGACATCGATTTTATATGGTCGATGTAGATGATTTTTCTAGATTATCTTGGGTATTTCTAATGAAGAATAAGTCTGAAGCTGGTCCTGTTATCAAATCTTTCCTTATTGAGATTAAAAACATTTTTTCTTCTAATGTGAAATTTATTCGCACTGACAATGCCTTGGAGTTTTCTACTTTACAGCTATCAGACTTCCTCAGATCTATGGGTGTTGTTCATCAAACTTCGCGTGCTTACACTTCACAGCAGAACGGTATTGTTGAAAGCAAACATCGTCACCTTTTGGATGTCACAAGGACTCTTTTGATTCAAAGTCGAGCTCTGCATTCTTTCTAGGGTGATGTGGTTCTTACTGCATGTTACTTGGTGAACCGCATGCCGTCTACTATGCTTGGAGAAAAAGTTCCTTTCTTGATTGCATTTCCTAAGGACTTATTCTCACTTACCCCCAGAGTCTTTGGATCTGTGTCTTTTGTCTACAATTTTACTCCTGGTCGTGACAAGCTCTCTCCTAGAGCTGTCAAATGTGTGTTCGTTGGTTATTCTCATACCAAAAAGGGTATATATGTTTTGATCATGTTGGGAGAAAATATTATGCGAGCGCTTATGTCACATTTTTGAGTCTACTATGTATTTTTCTCCTGCAGGTGACAAGTTGTCTAATGCTGACTTTGGTGAGGATATCTTCATTCCTCCAACTCCGATATCTCCACCAACAAGTCCTCATGTTGAGTCCCAGTCACCTCCACCACCTCCTCCTCCACCCCTCTACCTACGTCTACCATGACTCAGTTCCTACCTCAATTTTAGATTCGCATGTCCTCTACTTGCCCCTCTGCTCCTGCGCCTTCCCAGTCATCGAGCATGCCCAGGTATGTAGTGAACACATTGTTTCTACTGATGGCACTGGTGCTATGTTTGATCCATAGGATACTGCACAGGAGGAGCTGATAGCATAGAACAGAGAGGCTGATGACCTCGATGTACCTATTGCCTTGAGAAAGCCCCGTCGCAACTGTGCTACGTACCCTCTAGCTGCGCATGTTTCCTTGGACCATCTTTCGGAGGAATACAGGAAGTTTGTTATGGACCTCTCAGCTCTTACTATACCACGAACATATCAGTAGGCCATATAGGATAGCAGTTGGCGACTTGCTATGGAAGAGGAGATGGTTGCTTTGCAGTCTCGTGGTACCTACCATGGCCTCAAATTTCAGCGAAATTTGGTCGAATTTTTGTCGAATATCGATCTCCAGTCGAAATCGAAATTCGACGAAATGTCCGAAATATGGGGGCCCTTGTACAAAAAATGACCGAAATTTCGATCGAAATTCGACCAAAATTCGGTTTCGATCGATCACCGAAATGGTGACCGAAACCGACATTTAGGGCCTTGGTACCCGGAGTGTTCTTTTTGCCCCTCCAGATGCATCTGTTGTAGGGTGCAAATGGATATTTACGGTGAAGCAACGAGCGGATGCTAGCGTGAATCGCAACAAGGCAAGGCTTGTAGCACGCGGATTCACCCAGACTTATATGGTTGATTATCATGATACCTTCTCTCTAGTGGGTAGACACTCAACATTACAATTCTCCTATAGTTGTTGTTTCAGGGGAATGGTTTCTTTACCAACTTGATGTGAAGAATGCATTTCTTTATGGAGATCTACAGGAGGAGATTTATATGCAGTAGCCACCATGGTTTATTGCTGAGGGGTAGTCTCAGAAAGTGTGTAGGCTCCACAAGGCGACGTACGACCTAAAACAGAGTCCCAGAACTTGGTACCAGAAGCTTTCAGAATTGATAGAGCATCAGGGGTTTGCCCGGTCCACTGTGGATCACTCACTTTTTGTCCAGAGGACACAAAGAGGTACTGTTTGCTATTCTCGTCTATGTTGATGATATTATTGTGACGAGTGATGATGAACAGGACATTCAGGTGGCCAAGGAGTTCCTAGGTCAGCAGTTTGTGACCAAAGACCTTGGCAATCTTTGATACTTCCTTGGATTAGAGTTTGCCAGGAACCAACGTGGTCTTGTGATGACCAGAGGAAGTTTGTTACTGATCTTCTTCTAGAGATAGGCATGACAAGGTGCAAACCTACTACTACTCCTATGGATCCAAGTATGAGACTATATGATGATGATACTGAGGAGACAGATCAGAGGAGATACAAAGAGCTGGTTGGAAAACTTCTATATGCTACCATCACCAGGCCAGATATATCATTTGCCGTGAGCAAAGTGAGCCAGTTCATGGAACAACCTAGGAAGGTTCATATGGATGATGTCTATGTGATTTTGAGATATTTGAAGTCTTCACCAGGAAGTGGTCTTATATTCAGCAGAAGCACTTCTCCTGATGTAACAGCATGTGCAGACACAGATTATGCAGGATGCCCTAGGTTTAAGAAGTCTACTTCTGGCTATGCTATATTTGTTGGCAGCTCACTCATGTCATGGAAAAGTAAAAAGCAGATGGTTGCTAGATCTAATGCAAAATCTGAATATAGGGCCATGGCTCAAGGAAGCACAGAAATGATGTGGGTGAGGTCGGTTTTGACAGATATTGCAGTTGATGTACCTCTTCATATGCAGCTTCTATGTGACAATCAGGTAGCACTTTTTATTGCAAATAATCATGCATTTTGTGAACTTACAAAGCATATAGGGGTGGATTGCCACTATACCAGAGACATGATCCAGAAGGGTCTCATATCCACCTCTCATGTTTCTACTAGAGATCAGACTGCTGATATATTTACGAAGATCTTACTAGAGGCCCTTTCCAAAGATGTTCCAAGCTGAGCATGATAGACATATGTGCTCCAGCTATAGGGGGAGTGTTGAGATTACTGTACATCTTTGGTGTTATTCCTTAGGGTTTTTCTCCTATATAAGAGAGCCCTGGGGTCTCATGAATAAACAAGTTATTCATTTTTCCCAACATAAAGCATGCATTATAATATTTTCCATATATTGTCTGATTCCTTTGAACACCAATGTGTTCCTAGCAATCCAAATGGCCTGGTAGACTATGAATGCCTTGATCTAATCAGTTCTGCGCTACACCTTCCTAGCCCCTCTACACTGGAAAAAGAGGTGATTGATGTCCCCATCCTCATCGCCACAAAACGGATAGACCATGTCCCTGTTTGGGATGATCCGCGCATGAAGAACCTTAGTCATTAATCTAACATGTCGAGTAACCAAGCAACCACCTTGACCTTCAATGGCACTCTCAACTTCTAGATTCACTTGCAATCTCACACCACATCCTCCTCGATCATCCCAACCCCCAAAACAAGATGATCATCATGAGTGTGAACCTTTTCCAATCCAATAGTCACGTCCATCACAAGATCCGTTGACGCCATGCTGCTCCCTAAGTAGCATCCTAAAATCCCATGTTCGAGCTTCTGAAAGAGGAGAAACAAAACACAGCAACCATGCTCCATATCCCCCACCTGAGGAGGTGGACCAGTAGTCCACCACTAGCACATCCTTGTTTATCACCGAAGTATAGGGTCTGAGGGAACCTCTCACAAAGGACCCCGATTGTTTACCACTTATCTTTCCAGAATTTAAACAATTATCATCCCCGAAGGTCGGTGTAAGGAAAGTTCCCATTTACTCCTTTACAGTGCGAATGCTTTTTCAAAAAGAGGATGAACCATCATTCAAATGCCTCCAACCTTCCACTCCCCGTGCTCCCGATAAATAGCTCTAAACGCCAAACATATAAGGTCTCCCCCTATCCCCAGATCCAAAGCACCTACTTAGATAGGAGTGCCCTATTCATGTCACTTTATCCCAAGCCACCAAAGCAACTCCAATGCTTTCTTCGTCAAATGTCATCCAAAAAAATGTCTCATAATACTCTTCATGTCGTTTCCGACCTCTGGTGGGAGCTTTAATATATACAAGTAAAAAAGATGTAGCGTAGAAAGGACACCTCTTAGCAAAACCAACCTCACTCCATGAGAAAGGCACCTCGACTTCCTACCACCAAGCTTACTCTCCATCTTCTCAATCAAGGGAATATATTGATCAGTCTTGATTCTTTTCACAGCTAATGACATGCCCAAATACCATAAAGGAAGTGCCTGTTGGGGTATTGTAACAGTTATGCGCACCTTCATGCCCTAGATGGGTCAAGACCGACCGACCGACACAAAAGAAGATTTAGTTGCATTTAGTGTCATTCCCGAGAAGCCACCAAACCAATCTAACAAGATTGAAACCATATGATGGTACATCTTTCTTCACCAAATATCTCCAAAAAAATGTCTCATAAGGGATGTTGAGCTGGTCAACGAAGATGAGCTGATGACTGCACGGCATAGTCGGCAATATCGCGATATATCAGCTATATATCACTGACATATCGGTATTGACGAGATGTAGGCACCGAAATTCATATAGATATCCTTTTCCAGGATATCGGTCGATATCTTGCAAGATATCGGCGATATATCGCCATATTGGACCATATCGCTCAAAATTGAATGGTTTCAATACAAAATTTCTCGGATATTGACCTATATTACCAATATCTATCTATATATATATATATCAATGATATTACCATGTCTGGTAAGAGGTATGGTGCTACAAAGGGTGCATATTCTTCAATTGATGGACTTCACCCTCCTTGGCAATAAAGATGAAAACAAGTCTAATGATATTCAAAGTTAGAATCACGGGTCCATAATACATCTCAGCAGACAGCTCAGCTGTCAGCATTAACAACCAGCGATTTGTGCGAAATAATGTGTATTAGTATGCTAAATACACTTCATTCTTGCATATAAATGTGTATTTGTGTGTTATATATTGTTTTAATAACCATGATGATCTTAATTCGTGAAAATCACTTTTTACGTCATTTTTGACCAGACGGACCAATACGATATCGATATTTCCTATCTTACCCTCCATAGAACTCTTGGTTCTAACCCCCTCATGACTAGGTAATCTCTTTTACAATATTGCATTAATTTACATTTTTCATTTATTTTTGTGAATAGATAATTTTTTTTTGCCAAAGAAAATTTGACTCATTAATCATTATGTACATTTTTTGAATAAAATGACTCATGTCAATGCCATTTACTATCTTCCAAGAACAAAATAGGCGTTCTACGTTGCTTAACTTAGCTACTTTGATTCCAATTCTAATGTTTATTAATCACCTATCAACATTAACAACGATATGTTCGATATGACCTATATGTGTGATATAAGGGTCATAGGTGATCTATATGTGTCATAAAAGTGTATATTTGTAAGTTATTCGATGTTATAAGAACTTGGATTAAATCCATTTCCAATATCTACAAGTCAGCAATCAACATTAACAGTGATATGTTCGATATGACCGATATGTGCGATATATGATGTATAAATGATCGATATGTGTGATATAAATGTGTATTTGTAGGTTATTTATTATTTTAATATCTTGGATGATATTAATTTATGAAAAAACAGCAAAAAATGGCATTTTGAGTTGTTTCCAGCATTTCCACCGATATTGTTGATATATCGGCGATATATCCCAATATATCCTTTTCTGAGTGGACCGTTACGATATTGATATCGATATTTCCTACCTTGTTGCACAGTCAATGGAGGATTATGGAGCAGCTCCTGATCCTGAGGAATCTATTGGCCATGTGAGAACGCAAGAGAAGTGCGATCTGGTTGTGAGTTACATCGGGGGTGGTAGCGGGGGCCTCCCCTTTTAGTACTAAATGAGGATTATTTCCTGTAATATCCGGGGCATGGGCCAATTAAACAAGAGGAGAGCAATGGGGTGACTCTTGAGTCCTAGAAGGTGGATATTGTGTGCCTACAGGAGATGAAGCTTGAAACGTGGGACAGATTCTCGTGGCATGACGTGGTAGGGTCCCACATCTCACCTTCTGAAGATGCCTCGAGCGGTATGATTGCTGGTTGGAATGAAGACTTGTTGGAGTTGGCGGATTCTGTATGTGACACTCGAGTCATGTCACTTGTCCTTCAGAGGATCTCGGATGATTTCTCTAGTCTCCATTGTGTATGGTCCCACGGCCCACACGTTTACTGATATGTAGGATGGGCTTAGATTGGTGTGCACGCTTCCTAGATCCAACCCGGATGGTTGGTGATGACTTCAACGTCACATTGTTTGCAGTTGATCACCCATGTGATATGGGTGGTCTAGACCTTGGATCTCCTGCATTTGCCTTCTTTGTGGGAAACTTGGAAATGGAGGTACATGATGCCCAACCCAAGGTTTAGTGAGAAACGACTCATCTAGGCCCCATTGGTCCGCTTCCTAAGGCCGATTGGCTTTTTGGAGGGTTCTGACAATTTGTTGGTATTTAGGAATGTCTCTGCCCACGTGGCATTTTTCGTTTTCAACATTCTTGGTTGTTGGAAGAGGTTTTTGGGAGAGGGTCAGAAATTGTTGGCAGGAGCAGAAGGCATCAGGACCGGCATCGAGGAGAATGGCAGTGAAGCTACGTGGCATGCGTAACATGCTAATTCAATTCAGTAGGGAGTCTCATGAGCTTAGATAACAAGGACGAGAGTTGGCACAAGCTAAAGTTGCATGTCTTGACCATTTTGAAGATTCTTGGGATTTGCATGAGGATGAAAAGGCAACAAGGTACGAATAAAATCAGGTTCTTCTTGAGGAGGATAATAAGAGATCTAATGGACACAACGCTAAAGTAAACACGGCTAAAATGAGCGATTGCGAACATAAGATATCTCATAAGGTTGCTAGTGGATGTAGAATGCACACCCTGATTCACCAGATTGAGGTAATGGGGAGGAGGTGGCGGGAGATCTCCCCATTGATGAGTCAGTGAGGTGGCATTACCTTGAGCTCAATAGGCATGTGCATGGAAGTGGAGCCAGATGGTTGGGGAGAGATGTCCCTCGCCTGAATGATCTACAGTCGGAAGAGTTGTTATGACCTTTCTTGCTTTCAGATATCAAGCGAGCGACCTTTAATCTGAACACAGATGGTTCACTGGGCCCAAATGGTTTTTCGGTCCTCTTTTTCAGCGAGTTTAGGAACTTATTAGGCACTGAAATGTTGGCGGTGGTGAGGAGCAATATCAAATTCACGGTGGTTTTGAGAGATTGAACCGATCCTTGTTGTTCATTCTCCATGAAAAGGATGCAGTGTGTTGGGTCGAGGATTTACGCCATATTGCATTATCAAATTGCTATTTATCTCATTGTGGCTATAGTGTTGTCCAACACGCTGAGGGAGGTACTTGGCTCTATTATTAAACTGACACATACGACTTTTATCCATGACCGCCGAATTTTTAGTTTCGACAGGGGCTAGGTATCGAAATTTCCCTTTATGTCGATTTCTAGAATTTCGACCGAGATTGACATATCGACCCATATCAGTCAAAATTCATGCTTTTCAATACGAAATTTCTTGGATTTCGACCGATATCGATGAAATTTCACTGATACCTATGTATATCAACGATATTATCCATGTGAGCTTGATTTTATTACTTATTTAGCTACTCCCAATATTAAAACACATAATAATTTGCGTATTTTGTTTTGGATAGGGGGCAACAGGGTGAAGCATACAATGATTCTTCAACTTGGGGAATTTCATCCCTTTTGGGATTTAGCAATGGAGGTGGACCAACTCTATAGCTTCTAGATATCCGATATAGCGTATTCGTTTGATTCCGTTTGTCATTTATTTTCGTAAATAGATGCATCTTTACTGCGTAAGTCTGTAACTAATTCTGTAATTCGCTAGAACTTTGTCTACGACAGATATTTCAATGACCGAAACATTGTCTCATTAATCATTTATCTGAATTTTAGAATCAAATCTCTCATCTTTGTTTATTAACAAAAAATGTGTTCTAAATGTCTTATCTTTTTTTATTAACAAAAGATGTGTTCTTTGAAGGTTATGAGACGTGGGAAAGGTGTAGGACCGGATGACATCCCTGTAGAAGTATGGAGAGTTTTAGGTGAGCGTGATTTGACTTTGCTTACGAATCTATTCAATGTTATTTGGCGAAGCAAGAAAATGCTTGAAGACTGGAGGAGTATCGTGGTGCCTTTTTATAAGAATAAAGGAGACATGCAAAATTGTTCAAATTACAGAGGTATCAAGCTGATGAGTCACAGTATGAAAATTTGGGAACGTGTGATCGAAATAAGGATGAGGAAAGTTTCCAACGTAAAAGAAAATCAATTCGGATTCATGCCAGGTCGTTCAACTATTGAAGCCATCCATTTGTTGAGGAGAACAATGGAGATTTATAGAGCTAAAAGGAAGAACCTCCATATGATCTTTATTGATTTGGAGAAGGCTTATGATTTTGTCCCACAAGAGATATTGTGGAGAGTTTTGGAGAAGAGACAAGTACATGTCCTATACATTAACCTCATAAAGGACATGTATGATAGGACTTTATCACGTGTAAGGACCCTGTCTGGGAAGACTGACTATTTTGACATCAACATTGGTTTACATCAAGGTTCAGCTTTGAGTCCATTTCTTTTTACTTTGATTATGGACGAGTTGATAAGTCACATTCAGGATGAGTTACATTGGTGTATGTTATTTGTTGATGATATTGTGTTGATTGACGAGACTAGAGATGAACTAAATGAGAAGCTTGAGCTTTGGAGACATGCATTAGAGACTAAAGGATTTCGTATAAGTAGGGCTAAGACGGAATATATGGAGTGCACCTTTGATGGAAGCAATGATGAAGGAATTGAGGTGAAGATTGGTGACAATAACATTCGGAAGAGAGATTCTTTTAGATACCTGGGATCTATTTTGCAACAAGATGTGGAAATTGATGGAGATGTTACTAATAGAATAAATGCAGGCTGGCTAAAGTGGAGAGGAGCCTCTGTTGTTCTCTGTGATAAGAAAATTCCTTTAAAAATTAAAGGAAAGTTTTACAAAGCAGCCGTGAGATATGCTATGCTCTATGGATCTGAATGTTAGCCTGTGAACCATTGACATATGCAGAGAATGGTTGTAGCAGAAATGAAAATGCTAAGGTGGATGTGTGGACACACACGTAAAGATCATATTCGGAATGATGCAATCAGAAAGAAAGTTGGTGTAGCTCCGATCGAGGATAAGATGCGGGAAAACCGCTTCAGATGGTTTGGTCATTTGCAAAGAAGATCAACAGATGCACCAGTTAGGAGATGCGAGTGCTGGGATGTTGAGCCGACTAAGAGAGGGTGAGGAGGCCCAAGAAGTGTTGGAAAGAGACTATACGGAGGGATCTTAGTTTTTTGGATATAAGCCCGGGATTGACCCAAGATAGATCTGAATGGAGGCGAAGAATCCATGTAGCCGACCCTACTTAATTGTGGGAAAAGGCTTTGTTGTTGTTTTTATTGTTGTTGTACCGTCTTAGACAAGTTTAGAGATATCATGAAGTGGAAGATATTGTTGTGGGTTCGAATCTTCATATGGTTGCTTAGAAGGGATCGATTGATGATCGGTGAATGAAGAGCTAGGTTCTTCCCTATGCCTGGAAACACTTGCCAGTATTGTTTAGCATCTGAGGAGGATGTTGAGCATCTATTCCTTGGTTGCCCTGTTGTAAAAGAGGTGTGAACTGCTTCCCTTATTAATATATATCAACCTCCGCATGGGGTGGATTATGGAATTCTTTGGACGTTTTAGAGCATGGGAAAAAAGCCCTACAAGAATTTCGATGGCAGCTATCCTATGATCTATTTGGCTTGCGTAAATGGGTCTATATTACGAGGTAAAGGAATGTACATGGAGAATGTTACAGAACATGCAAAGAGCTTGAAGACCTTCCGATCCTTGTAATTTTATTTTTTTTTCGATAAACGTTTCATAGTCATTCATCATAAAGCAACGGTAAAAGTTAGAGTTTAATACAGGCCCAAACATAAAAAGGGGATTACACAGTGTCCCCATTCGCAACAAATTACAACCAGGAGATAATGTTCAAGGATTCAAAAAATTAGACAAAAGAGAACGTTAAGTTTAATGAGACCCGCAAAAAGTAAACCATTCCTAGGCCGTCGTTCTAATCAGAGCGCATCCTTCATGTCATTTGGCCTCATGTCGTTGAATTTTCAGACATCCGCTAGGTACGCTTGGAGGATCGAGTTCCTGGTGTCATTGTTGAGCTATCCTTAGCTGGATGATATCAAAGTTATGAAAAGGTTATACAGTATTAGTTAATAATACTAGCAGGAGATGATAGAAGCATCTAGTAGTAGTTCTAGAGTAAAGTTAATTGTTGTTCTTGTCCAGACGTTGTTAGCCTGGACCATAGATCCCCTTCTTGCGTACCCATCCTTGTCTCGCAAATGATGAATGCCTCCAAGAGTAATTTATGTTTGTCTATAGGTATTTCTTCAAAGATGAGTCTGCATCGACTCTTCCAAAGTTGCCACCAAACCGTAATTTTAAAACATAGAATTCTACCCTTTTTATCCGTGAAGTCTAATGTCTGGTTCATAAACAACATGTTTAGTAATTCCTTGAAGTTTGGTTCCAGATCACATAAGAGAAATATATCTCTAATTGTTTGACATTCATCAAAAAGGTGTGTATAATTTTCAAGCTCATTATTGCATAGATAGCATCTATTTACCCATGGTATTTTCCACTTTTCGAAACAGTCTTGTGTTGTAATCTTATTGTGCGCCAACATCCATTCCAGAGGCCATTTTCTAAATAGTGAATAAACTAAGGATCTGCTACCTTCGTCTGTAAGGAGGTAGTATAATTGTTTTGTTGTTGAATTTCTTTTGTTAGAAGAGACAGTGGAAAATATTGTTGTGTCTGTTTCATCCCTGTGCAGATGGTGAAATATATTGGTCAGTGCCTTTTTCAATCTAACTCCCTCATTTGAGAGTGCTGCTGGTAGTTTATTTTGTAAAGCTTTAAACCAGTTGAATCTTGCTAGCCACGACTTCAGTCCTTTGTTTACTGACATGAAGCAATTTTTAATGTATGGCATGAGGAGTGGGTAAGACTGTTCTAGTGTAGGGGAGCCTCCTAGTCGGTCTTTCCACAGTGAGGAATGAGTACCATCTCCCAGTTTTTTACAGAGCACAGGTAGAAGCGGTTTGAAACCCTTAATATGGGATTTCCAAACCAATGAGTGTGAACGCTTAGGGGTAGAAGAAAGTGTTATGGGACCACCTCTGAAGTGGGACGAGCTAATAGCCGATGACACCCACGGTCTCACAAAATCTGCAATGCGAATTGCCGATTTTGTTAATAGGGCATTATTGAAAGATCGAAGGTTAATAATTCCCCAACCATCATTTAGCTTAGGCCTAGTAACTTTTGACCACGCCACTTTAGCCTTTGTTTTGAGACCTTCAGCGGCCCTCCATAGAAAGTTTCATCTAAGTCTGTCAATTTTTTTAACTATACCATCCGGCATCTTCAGACATGACATTTCATGTATGATGGTCGGTGTTAAGGCTGAGTCTAGTAAATTGATTCTAGCCGGTAGTGGTAGTATCTTGGATTTCCACCCCTGAAGTTTTGCCGCAAATTTATCAATGGTGGATGACCATTCTCTCATGAGCCTCCTATGTTTCGATATGGTGAAACCTAGATACTCCATAGGGAAAGATCCTTCAGATCAATTTAGTATATCCTTTACCTTAGCATTTTCTTCTCCCGACAAGTTTAGCGAATAGAATGAACTTTTCTTTTCGCTAATGCGTAGGCCTGACATTTTGCCAAAGATTTTTAGCGTGGTGATAAAGTTTTTGAGGCTCTCCTCTTGGTATTCCAGGAAGATGAGTAGATCATCCGCAAACTGGATATTTGTAATATGGGTTTGCATTCCGTCTCTCATGAATCCCTTGAATTTCTCTTCCTTTGCTAATTTGAGTAGCATCGCATCAAGGATTGACATTGAATGTATGAAAAGAAGAGGTGAGAGTGTGTCTCCTTGTCTCACTCCTCGCTTCGGATGAATGAATCCCGAGGAAGCTCCATTGATTTTAAAGGAGACACCAGTGGTTTTTAGAAGTGCATTAATCCAATTAATGAAAATTGGAGGATAATCTGCCACCCGCAAAGCTTCTAGGATGAAGGGTCATTTTAACGTATCAAATGCTTTTCTGAAGTCTATTTTCAATACTAGGACCTTAGTTTTCCGTCTATTCCAGTCATGGACAATCGAGGATGTAACAAGGAAGGCATCCGCTGCGGATCTGTTCTTCAGGAAGGCACATTGAGATGGTGGACTGTTGTTGGCAAGAAATGGTGCCCATTTATTAGCTATTATTTTGGATATTATGCGTATCGGTAAATTGATCAAGCTAATTGGTCTATAGTTTTCTATATTTTCCACTCCACCTTTCTTATAGATTAAAGAGACAAGGGTGTTGTTTAAATGTCTGAAGTCCGAGGTCTTGAATCCTTCACTTTGTAGATTTGATATCATGTCCATGAAATCATGTTTCAGCAAATGCCAACATTTCTTTACAAACTCAATTGTGAGTCCATCAGGTCCCGGTGCTTTGTTGTTTCTGAATGTTCTAATAGTGTCTTGTATTTCCGTTAGAGATATTGGGACTGTAAAAATTAATGGGTCCTCTAATTTGATTACTAGATCCAATGGTATTTCCATCACGAGTCCTTTAGTCATCCCATCTTCTTCATCTTGAAATAACTTTGTATAGAAATCCACCACGACCCTTGTGATCTCTTCCCTTCCATGTACCATGTCCCCCTTTTTCATTTTTCAACACCGTGAATAAATTTCTGGCTGATTTCTTGGATGCCATAATTTTCATGAACTTAATATTTTCATTACCTTTTTGTATGTAATTTATCTTTGCTCTCTGCCCCCAAATCATTTTCTCATCGTTTCTTAGAGACTCCAACTTATTGTACAAGTCTTTTAGATTTTCAGATGATTCCTTGTCTTCCGACTTTATTACATTTTCCGCCATCCTTATTTCGTCCTCAATTCTTGCTATTTCTTTATTTATATCAGGGATTTGTTGCTTGCTCCATTCCTTCATGTATGCACGCAATCTTTTCACCTTAACTGCCCATCTGTAGAAAGGGTTGTCGGAGATAACCTCAATTGACCAAGAATCGTTGACCATGTTCATAAAAGATTCCTTTTGTAACCAGAAGTTTTCAATCCTAAAGATGCGATTGGTATTTCTAAATGATCCTCCTCGTAGTAACAAGGGATTGTGATCAGAAAATGTTTTTGGTAATCTTCTTGACTGTGCGCAAGGGAATGCTGTCTGGAAGGTTAGGTCCACCAGGATATGGTCAAGAATGGCCCACGATTCGCAATCAGAAGAGCCATATCATGTGAATGTTGTTCCTCTTTCTTTTTGCTCAATAAGGTTTGAGCGGTTTATCCACATATCAAATCTTTTGTCAAACAATTTTAGTGGTTTGTTCGATACGCGGTCTGTTCTATTTCTAATCAGATTGAAGTCACCCACCAAGATCGATGGAAAAACCACTAATGTTAATGAGTCAAGGGAGTCTAAAAAGTCATTCTTTCTGTCATCTCTCGACGGCCCATAAATATTTATGAGTCGACAAATCAAGTTATTTTGTAGCAATCTGAATTCAAACAAACTGAAGTAAGGATAGTCTATTTGGTTTACCAAAGAGATCTTATCGCAATCCCAACCAGTCATAATTCCGCAGGTCTGCCCAAGTGTGTTTGCATGCCACTGAAATCTTTCCATGGGTAAATTTATTGGAACTCTTGGTGTGGAAGTTGTTTTCGTCTCTTGCAAGCAAATGACGTGAATGTTGTGTTTAGCCACCAGATTTTGTAACCTACCACATTTCCTCGGACCCCCCAATCCCCTTATATTCCAACTTAACACTGTGAATTCCATTCTTCGTGTACAGTATTTCAACGCGTCCAACTCGATTAGATGTTTAGAGATGGATCACTATTACTCCCAGTTAACTAATAATAATTATTCGTTGCATAGCTCCGTAATAAATATATTTTTTTCCCTCTCATTTTGAAACTCTAAATGGAAAAGGTCTAAGAGGTTTCTAATTCTACCTGCCTCACTAGGTGAATTTAGAAAATGTTTGAAAACTTTGTTTGATGGTAAAAAAGAATTTTCCATACCTTTGCCTTTCGCAGCCATTTTCTCCGGTGTTGTCAATGGAATATCTTTTTGTCTGGGGGTCAGATCCACCACCAGGTTTAGCGCACTCTGCATGTGCGTCTCCATTGTAAGGTTACCCGATTCCTGGACCTCCGAGGTTGGTAAATTTTTGATGTGCTCCCACATCAATGGATTTATTGGTTGACCCTTGCTCACCAGCCAATTTAGTGCACGTTCAAGATGCACTCTTGTGGGCTCCTCCACATAATTTGCATGCTTTTCAGTAGATGGTCCCCTGTGTGTTGGGAAAGGGATGACATTTAAATTAATTCTCTCCCAATCATTCCCAGGGCAGAGATTGAACTTTTCATCCATAAGTTCAACAATTGGGCCTGTTTGCAAATTTCTTCTTGTCCATTTATTTGACTTTCCCTGCAGATCTTCCTCCAGATTGAATGCTCCCGGACCATTCTTTAGAGTGGTTGAATCGACCAGAGGTGTATTGTAATGGATGAATTTAGCAGATCGAAATTGAGAAACAGGTGAAAAGGTTACCTCAAAGACTCCATCCACCGTAGTCACTTCAATTGCACGCAGTACGTTTCTAATATCTGGTATGTCGATCAGAAGCTTCACTGCCATGGCATCCCCGCAGTCGAGAGAAAGGTTTGGGCATTCATAGTCCAGGAGCCTTCCAAACTGTGTGACCATATTTGCGAGGATGTAAGGGTATCGGTGGTGCAGCGGCAGACCCAAAGCATCCACCCAATATATTGCAACCTCCTCCACTCTTTTAGCTCCAAAGAAAGGGGACCATTTGAAGAACCATAACCAGTTTCCATCGGAACAGTGAATCGCGGAGTGGGCCAGTGTCTCGAAGATGCTCGAGGAATCGACCTCCCCTACCAGCTGTCGGTCGGAGATTCTCCACAGGCGTCCAAAGGATGCCTTCGAAACTTCTCTTGATAGAATCTCCCTCGCATAATCGATGGATTCGAAAGAAGTCGAGTATTCGATGATTAGGCATTTTTGAAACTCCGAACGAAGTCGCTTTGCCTCCTCACAAATTTCTGATTTCCAAAAAGGGAGAACAGTCTTACCATGGATGTCCGCACGCATTTTTGCTGACCGCGTGACTGGTCTAACGTTTAACTCCATCGCACGAGTATCCGCAGTAGGATTTGGCTGGGTGTCGGGGATGTGTGTTTGCATCTCCGGAGCAGTGTTGCTAGAACTTCGTCCCTCAATGTTTGGGGAAGACGATCGTACCCGCTTCTGAGGACGGTTGGGGGCCATGGTTTTTGGAGAGGGAAGGTCTTGTAGACTTAAACGGCAAGAGGCTGCAATATGACCTTGCCGAAAGCACAGAAAACAACGAATCCTCTTCGTACAAAACCTAATGACATGTCCCTTTTCGAGGCATCGGAAGCATCGAGTGTTGTTTTGATGTGATTTCACGAGGCCCAGCGTCGCAGCTTTTGATTTCCGGAAATGGGTGTTTGGAGTGCGATTTGTTGTGAAGAGGGCAGTTTGATTTTGTCGGTTAGCTCCGAATCGATATTCTGTGATCGTTGCATCATATTTTTTGTGATGCGGTTCGTGGTTTGGCGGGTTTTGTAGAGTGCCAAATCTATTCCCATTAATGCATGGACATGCCTTCTGATTTGATAGCCTCTTCTGCTTCCCCACATTTCTCCAATTATTCGTCTTATACCCTTGTCTCCTTCGTTTCTACTGTTGGACCAGGCGCCAACCTTGCGTCTCGTCGCTTTGTGCAGGTCTTATCTTGGAATTTTCCCGGTTATGATCACGTCATGTTGGTTTTGAGATCTTATCATATGGACTCCTCGCATGTCCCTTAGGTAATGGGCGCTTCAGGAAGGAGCCAAATTGGATAAAGTTGTTTGGATTTTCTAATTTTCTATCCGAGATATTTATACCACCAAAGTTATTGTTGCCTATATTATTTTCAAACACAATTAAGTTGACTTTTCTTTCTTTTGTTTTCGATCTCGTTGGCTTTGTTTTTGAAAACGCTACAAATTTTGAAGAGCCCCAGTTCAGTGCCTCAACAATCTTAGAGAAGTCAATACTCCATTTTGGCTTGATCGGTCTGATTGGATAAAACTCACTTGTTTTGTGACATGTGTTTATTTTCTCTATCAGATTGCACGTACTTAGATTGGTCTTGTGAGACATCAAGTTTGTGCCTCGGTGAAGCTCTTCTATTTGATTGTAGTGAGGACATGTTCTTTGCAGCCATGAGTTTAGGATTTGGCCCTTCTCTTTGGGTTCTTGAGGTTCAGCATTGGATCCAACAGGAGGCTCTGAGTCAATACTCCTGAATGATGTTAAATTCATGGTTCATGCCTCTACTTTCCTTACCTTCTTTCTGTCGTTTTGTTTTTCAAGATCGATAACTTCCTCCCCACCATGGGTGGGCTGAATTGTAGCTATTTTTTTAGAGTTCAATCTTTCGATTTTCGTCGGTTGATTGACTCTCTTGAAGGTGGAAGCGCTCTTATTCACATCTGAGGATAAAGAGTTTTTCTTGCTTTCACTTGACGTTAACTTTTTGATTTTCTTTTTGAAAGTTGTACTCATTTTGTCTTGTTCAATCTTGTGATATTTCTCACAAAGATAGTATTCTCTTGTTTTTTTTGTTTCTTTTGTCGACGATGATATTGCAGTATTTGATATAGATATGGTGGTTTTGATCCCTGAGTTCATGTTGGAGCGAAGGGCCATTCTCTTTTTGAATCCCTTGCAACCCATATTTTGTTTTCCGATAATTTTAATAGTTTTCCTTCGTCTTTCCGATCTGAGTTTAAGGACTATCTCGTCCCTAGTTTCAGAAATAGTGAGAGATGGTGATTGTAGAATACCTGAAGGAGAGAGGCCTGAAAGAGTGGGAGCCTCAACCTGGGCTTTGAAGCTTAGAGACGTGCGAGGTTTAGAGGCTCCTTGTCTCCGTGCTTAGATGCTTCTTTGTTGAGAGGCCGAGGTGGCCGAGATGTAAGGCATAGTTGTTTTCGATTTGCGAGGGACTGATCAGGTTTCGACCTCCGAGGGAGAGGCTCTCGAGCGGGAGAAAGAGAGGGAGAGGGAGAGGGCAATCAACGGATGTGGGAGAGGGAGAGGGAGAGGGAGAGGGAGCGATCCTTGTAATTTTATTGATGTATATATGATGATGTATATATGTATATATACATAATTTACAAGTAGGCACCTCCTCAACGTCGCACTCTCTTTTTCATCAAAAAGACAAAGAAGATTGCTACAGCTTGCACTTTATGAGCGCTACCTTCAACGAAAAAGGGTATCATCAACATATTGTAAGAGTGGTGGAGATTCTCCTTTAGTGAAACATCGCAAAAAAACCATTATGGATCGCCACCTGGGAAATGATTCGCAGTGCATCTGCTGCAATTATGAACAGAAGTGATGCAAGGGAACATCAATGGCTTATCCCTGTTAGGGTTGGAAGAAACCTCTACGAGGTTTACCATTAACCACCACCGAAAAAGAAGAGGTGCTGAATCATCTTTTCATCCGTCCAATCTACATCACCAAGAAACCCCTCTTCTACAGTGCTGACCACTGGAAATTCCAGTCCGCACTATCACAAGCTTTCACAAAATCCACCTTCCAAAAAAATTGGGTACCCTTCTACTTCTCCAATCCGCCACAACTTCCATAGCCAGAACCAAGGAGTCTACCATATATCTACCAGGAACAAAAATCGTCTGCCAAGGGCTGATGATGGAGGGAAGTACCCACTTCAATCCATTCGCAAATAGCTTCACAGTGATCAAATAAACACTATCGGATAATGCAATAGGTTTGAAGTCCCCAATTAAAGTCTGCTACATCACCTTTGGGAAAGAAGACAAGCAAAGCTTTGTTTTTTAAGGAGAAGGGTGTAGCCATAAGATGCCTCAAGCAAGCAAGGATTTATTAATAAGCTCAAACACCGAGTTCCCACCTAGAATTCCTTAATCATTGCCAACAAATCCTTTTTATGGCATCCAAAACTCCTTGTAGAAGAAAATGTGGAAGCCATCCGAACCTAGCAGGTTTCCATTATTAAGTGCGAAGATAGTCTTCCAAACATCCATCTCTGTAAAATCCCTCATGAGCTCCACCACTTGTGAATACGAAATCAAAGATTTGTTGGGAATGATCCACCCTTCCTGACCATCTCCAAGGTAGTGTGTTGGACCTCCTACTAGCCTGGAAGTAATCCAAGAGAACCCCACCCAGATTCTCATCTCCCCTAACCACACCGTTCCCCACCTTCAGCTCACGAATCAAATACCTCCTACCACTAGCCAAAGCATGGACAAAGGTTGTGTTCACATCCCCCTCGTTGAGCCACGTTATCATGGACCGTTGCTTCCATCAATGACAGATTTCTCCTCCACAATACCCTCATGTACAGCCTTAACTTGCACCTCTTATAGTGACAATGGCCTAAAATCCTCAACTCAGTCAAGCCTATCCATTTCTGCCTGCGATTCTGATTTCCGCCTCTGCCTATCCTACCTAGCTGCCTTCAAAAGATTATTAGTTCTTCCCCAAGTCTCTTTAGTTTGAAAGAAAATCTTTTCATTGTCAAACCCTCATAAGTAAGACCCGATCACTTATCCAATCCTTAAACCATGATTCACACATCCACGAGCGTTCAAACTTGAACTAGGTGGACATGCACCTCTCCTCACCAAAGCTCCACATGAGTGGTGTGTGATTTGATCTGGTTCTAGGCAAACCACACACCTACGTCAACTGAAAGTGATGAAGCATCTCCATCGACACCAAAATTTGTCAATCCACGATTGGAAAGATGTGTTTCCCCATGTATATTTGTGATTTTCCGCATCCAAAATTTCCTGTTAGAGTTCTCCTAAGACGAGCCAGAAATCCTGGGAGTCTACATCTCTTCCCCCCGCCTCATTGGGCATGTCCAAAGCCCGCAAGGTACAATTGAAGTCCCCCTAAAATCCACGTAGTATCCAAACGTGAAGGCGCGCCTTCTTCAACTCCAGCCAGACCTCTTCTCTCCCAGCAGACATTGGCGTTTCGTACATCAAGGAGGCCATGAAATGAAAACCGTCTGATGTCCCCCTAAAAGGAGCCAATACCACCTCGAGTCAACAAGGAAGTCCACCCATTCGAAGAACTCTTCATTCCAACCAATGAAGATGCCCTCCCCCCCCCTACACATACACATATTCCAATTGCATCTCCCGCCAAACTATTAAGGATTCAAGACACCGAGATTCTGGACCCTGACGCAAAAACAACCACCACAACTTCCCGCATTCGAGACAGCTCACCATGACCCACAACATAAGACATCCTTCCACAAGTTTCAGTCAGTCCATCCATTATAGCCTCCACTTCTCCTAACCATCAATCCTTCGACACCCATCTCCCCTTCTTGAGAGGATACCCACTTCACTGTAGCCCCCCTGCAACGCCCCACCACAAAACCCCAGGTCATCTAGCCCACCCACACCAGCCTCCACCCTGGACCTCTTCCTTCTCCTATTGCTAGAGACTTGATCCTCGCATAGCTCCACGATTGGAAATGCTCTACAACAGATGAGTCGCATCTTCACCAGCAATCGGGCTCCTTTGCTCCTCTAATTCCTGTCAATGATGACCGACGACTTCCTCCCATGGCCCCTCATGAGCAAACCGATTCCCCTGCAGAGGACTTAACATTCTTTATCTCAGGCCCACCACTTGTAGAGGCCTAAATTAGCAACCCAAGAGAGAATGGGCCTGAGTTAAGGGGATTCAAATTCAGCTCCGCGCATCCGACAATTGGTGAAGGACCATGGGATCGAATTTCGACGAAATTCGACCGAATTTTGATTTCGGTGGGTGACCGAAATGGCCTATATTGACCGAAATTTGGGGGTCGTGTTCAAAAACTAACTGAAATGACCGAAATTTCGTTTCGGTCCATTACCAAAACGAAAATGAAATCCGACATTTAAAGCATTGTGAAGGACTACCCAAAAAAACCGAATCCGTTTGCACCATAAAGTTTGGGTCCACCTCCCAACTGGCACCATTGTTGCAATACTCAACTAAATGAACCAAATATTCGGCTGAATATTCTTATCCGGGAGGTGGGGGAATACGAATAGAATATTGTTATTCTGTTAATATTCAATCCAGCTTGAATATTCGACCGACTATTGCAAATACTTATTTTTTTATTTTTAAAGGTTCTCATTTATCACAGTATCACCATAAATGTTAACACTACATATATGTAACTTGTTAATTGATGCTTTTATCCTAGAATCTTATTGATTAATGACCATATCAACAACAACAAAGCCTCTTCCCATATTAAGTAGAATCGGCTACATGGATTCTTTGCCTATGTTCAGATCTATCTTGGGTCATTCTTGGGCTTAGATTCAAAAAGAACTAAGATCCATTCGGATAGTCTCATTCCAACACTTCTTGGGCCTTCCTCTCCCTCTCTTAGTCGGCTCAACATCCCAACACTTGCATCTCCTAACAGGTGCATCACTCGGCCTCCTTTGCAAATGATCAAACCACCTCAAGTGATTTTCTCGCATCTTATCCTTGATCGGAGTTACATACACTTTATGGGTATGTCCACACATCCACCTCAGCATTTTCATTTCTGCAATTGACATTCTCTGCACATGTCTATGGTTCACAGGCCAACTTTCAAATCCATAGAGCATTTTCAAATCCATAGAGCATAATAAGACTCATGGCTACTTTGCGAAACTTTCCTTTAATTTTCATAGGGATTTTCTTACCACATAGAATAGTAGAGGCTCCTCTCCACTTTAACCAACCTTCATTTATTCTATGAGTAGCATCTCCATCAATTTACTCATCTTGTTGCAAAATAGATCCCAAGTATCTAAAAGAATCTTTCTTCTGAATATTATCATCACCAATCTTCACTGTGATTCCTTCACCATTGCTTCCATCAAAAGTGCACTCCGTATATTCAGTCTTAACCCTACTTATACGAAATCCTTTAGGGTTCGTTTGGTTGCTGGGTTGGGCCGGGTTGGGTTGGATTGGGGTAACCCTGTGAATAGTAAACTGTGAGGAGGATTGGGAGGGTTGGAAGGAGGGGTACACTGGTGTACTCCAACCCAACCCTACCCAACCCTGCAACCAAACGAAGCCTTAGTTTCTATTGCATGTCTCCGGACCACAAGCTTCTTATTTACTCCATATCTAGCATCATCAATCAACACAATATCATCAGCGAATAACATATATCAAGGTGTCTCATCCTGAATGTGACTAGTCAACTCGTCCATAATCAAAGTAAAAAGGAATGGACTCAAAGCTGAATCTTGATGCAGACCAATGTTGATGTCAAAATAGTCACTCTTCTCAGATTGTATCCTTACACAAGATAAAGCCCTTTCATACATATCTTTTATGAGGTTAATGTATAGGACATGTACTTGTCTCTTCTCTAAAAATATCCACAATATCTCATGTGGAACAAGATCATAAGCCTTCTCCAAATCAATAAAAATCATATGGAGCTTCTTCCTTTTAGCTCTATAAATCTCCATTGTTCTCTGCAGCAAGTGGATGACTCCAACAGTTGAGCGACCTGGCATGAATCCGAATAGATTTTCTTTTACTTTGAAAACTTGCCTTAACCTTCTTTCAATCACGCGTTCCCTAATTTTCATAGTACGACTCATCAAATTGATATCTCTATAGTTCGAACAATTTTGAATATCACATTTGTTCTTATAAAGAGATACCACGATGCTTCTCCTCCAATCTTCAGGCATTTGCTTGCTTTGTCAAATAACATTGAATAAATTTGTAAGCCAAGTCAAACCACGCTCACCTAGAACTCTCCATACTTCTATAGGAATGTCATTGGGTCCTACACATTTCTCAGGTTTCATAACCTTCAAAGCTTCCCATACTTTCTTCCTTTGTATTCATCTATAGCTTGCACAATTCAAGTAATTTTCACTACTTGACAGATCTCTCAAATTGATCTATATATTTCCTTCTCCGTAAGTGGACGCATAGGGGGGTATACTCGGCCGAGTATGCGGGTCAACCCGCATACATGGCCGTTTCACCATACTCGGAGGGCAAGGCTACCGAGTACGAGTATGCGGTTTACCTGACCGCTTTCCTGAACACTGGTTGGAAAAATGAAATGACCTATTATTCAAGAGACCATAGGGCTCTCTTATATATGAGAAAAGCCCTGGATAAATTACATGAGAGGTACATAAATAAAATGAATTAAGAAATAACTATGAAGAGATACAAATATCTCAACACCCCCCCTCAAGCTGGAGGATATATGTCTGTCATGCTCAGCTTGGAACAACATCTCTGAATAGGCCTCTAGTAAGGGCTTTGGTGAATATGTCAGCGGTCTGATCTTCAATAGAAACATGGGAGGTGGATATGAGACCCTTCTGGATCAGGTCTCTAGTATAGTGACCATCTACCTCTATATGCTTGGTCTGTTCATGGAATGCATGATTATTTGCAATAAAAAATGTTGCTTGATTGTCACATAGAAGTTGTATGGGAAGAGGTACATCAATAGCAAGATCGGTCAAAACCAATGTTTAAAAAAGCGCAAGGCGGTCCGAGGCATTTTCTCCGAAATTGAGGTGAGGCGTAAGCCTCGAGGCGGTCGAAGCGTAAGCCTCAATTTTCTGGAAAAAAATAAAATTAAAGCACAATACATTTAAAAAAGTACATAATAATGTTAAGCTTTACCGAAAATACATTCAAGAATAACTTAAAACTAGTAAAAGATACAATACACAAGCGATGAAGGCATTGAAGTTCAAAAAAACTAATACTAAGCCAATATTATACGGAATATCAAGTTCCAACTCCAACTTCAATGATTCTATGAGTATAGAAACTAAAGTCTATACTTAATACTAAAGTACAATAGAAACCATAATTTTTAGTGTTTGAAGTAAAAAAATAATAATATGCCTTGAATCCCAACCATTTTGTCTTACTAGATGTAGTTGGAGAACCATCATATGCATCCTCTCCTGTCATATCATACCCCAACAAGACTAGGGTCTCGCTGCCCGATCAGCGACCCTGTGGGGGGTCTAGAGGGGAGCAGGTGCGCTCCCCCCTGCGGGGGTGTAGGGGCAGCTTCTCCGGCGATTTTTTTACTAACGGTTCTAATTCTATTTGGCTATTCACAATAAAATGTAATAATTATTTTACTTCACGGTTTTATTTTTCAACCTTGCTTCTTCATATATGTGATAACTATTCTAAGATTTACAACTCATACAACCAAATAACAGCATTAAGTTGCAAACTTCAACTAATATAATATATTTATTACAATTCAAACCTAAATCTATGTTCAATAGAACTTGTATGTATAGATGTATGATAAACAGAACATGATGTATACAAGATCATTGAGTTCTTTTGTTTCAGGCGATATTTTCTTTTTTCGCATGGATCTATATATAAAAATATGCAACTATGCAAGGTTTAACATGAAAACATAAACACAAACATAAAAAAATAATGCTTAGATAAAAATAGGATCGAGTACAAAGCAAATAATCAAAAAGTTAAAAAAACGTCACCCTTGTTTTATGACATGATAAAAAGATTACCAAGCAAATCAAATTTGGAACAAGACTGGGTAGTGGATTGCTCTGAGTGAGTCTACACAATCATATGTAGGAGTGGTTGTATGTGTAGACTCATATAACCATCCTCTTCAATCCATGATGAAGTCTAGGTCTGGAAAATGTAATTTATGCGCCCAAAGTCACAATCCCCAATCAAAATCAGGTTGTATGTTGCTTCAGCAGTGGCCGAACAACCGGCCTATGATGTTGGAGAAGCCCACGAAGTGCTGGGCAACGGCTGACCGCTGGTGGACCAACAACCCGGGCCTCGGGAGTGCAGCAGCAAGCGGCCGCAGACTAGAGGCGGTGGCCTGCAGCAGCAGGCTTTAGCCTGGAGGCGTCCAGGAGCGACCCACAGCCAAGTGGAGGGTCGGCGAACAACCAGTGGCACCAGGCTGGAGAGCAGGACGGGCATCGACAACGGGCTGGAGAGTCGGATGGCCGACGATAGTGGGGAGATAGGGGGTTTGGGAGCTAGCGAGTAGGGTTAGGGTTTTGGTGGGATACGAGAACCCCGGTCTAGGACTGTTGTTCCGATACTACGTTGGAAAAATGAAATGACCTATTATTCAAGAGACCCTAGGGCTCTCTTATATAGGAGAAAATCCATGGGTTAATTACATGAGAGGTACATAAAGAAAATAAAATAAGAAATAACTATGAAGAGATACAAATATCTCAACATTCTTCAATATTTTGTAGTTTGTAACCGTTTCCTCTACTAATATTTAAGAATGTCAATGACAATATATGTATAAATATTTAAGAATATATACTATACATAATTTTATATATAAAATAATTTAAAACTACAAAGTGGAATGATTCCAAATATTCTCCCAAATATCAAATATTATTTTATTGGCGAGCCCTTCGATTGAATACCGTGAATATTGAATACCGACTTCTGCAACACTGGTCGACACCCTTTGGAATCTTCCCCGTCTTCCCAAAGGGCATCCTTTCATTTTCTTGAACCCCTCACTTTTCTGCAACTCAGCTTCTCGCGACCTTTTAGCTTCTTGCATATATTCATCTTCCCCATGATGACATTGCCAATTCCACCAGCCTACTCTTGTGCGCTTTTCCGATCTCGATACTTTAGATGCCATGTACGGCGACAAGTCCTCTAAACTCCTCCGATTAGCCTTATTTAACGGGTCATTCTTCGTCCCACCTAGATCGGTTGTTGAAAGATTACTCTGTAGACGAACCACCTCCACGTTGAAGCAGGTGTGACCCATGACTAAATGAGACCAAACTGAAAACGAAAGTCCACATCTCATAACAATAGCATCTTGCTAATAAAAGGCATGAGGATACAATCTCCACCAAACTCATGAAAGGCTTAAGCACACAGCAAATGCACTTCGAATCTCGTACACATAACAGAAACCCTAGTAAAGCCACCCGAATAGACATGCCCATGATCATTCCACCATTGTGTATTCTGGGCCGCCGCCAAGCCAGCCCATCGTCATTCTTAGGTCATTTAAGGAGTTTCTCTGATTCTCCTTTGGCCACACCTCAGGCCAACACAAAGTCACCATTTTGGACAACAACATCTCTTGCAAACACCGATTCCAAACTAGCTTTGGTTGCATCTAGAAAGAACACGCATTCTCGTAAGCACGAGGATTCAGTTTCTGCCACTAGCGCACCCCTACAAGGATCATCCTTCACATCTTCATCGACATCGAGGTGATCCTGCATCATCGAATCAACCTGCCCAACCACCTTCGTTCTCCAAAATTCAATTACCTTACACTCCACACATCGGTGACCCGTTCTCCTGAATCAAAAGCAAATGTGGTCTCCTCTGCTAACACGGGCAAAATGCCTAGCCTTCCATAGAGAAAGCAAAAGGCTCCGAGTTGGGTCACTCCCACCGCGGTAGGAAATTGGCTTTGGCTTCTGGTATTTCCACGCAATTGATGATGTTGTGGGTGCTTCATAGCCAACTATCCCCAAGTCCTCCTCGTCCGACTGCTCCCCAATCTCCTCTCGAGACTCCGCCCTCTCATAAGTCTCAATCTCCTCCATCTCTGCTCCCAAAAGTAGGATTTAGTTAAGTTCATGATATCGCCTAATTCGAAGTTTGTGCCTTCAGTTATAACTTATAATGGTAAACTACCATTTTGTAACTTTAACCTCCAAGTCAATCTTTTCCAAATCATTAATAGGAAAATGACTCCACAGGAAAAAAAATTCCAACTCATCACATATACCATAAATCTAACCTCCATACCATACGAGCCCACAATCAACCCTTTGTTTACACATGGCATTTGTCAAGGACTAGGTGTTAGCCTCTCTTTAATGGTTAGCTCATTAGTCCACCGGAGGAATACCCTATTGATTTGTGAAATTGGGATAGGAAAATGGCCAATTTACCCCAACTCCAGTAACAGCGGTGTTTCATCGTATTCCAATTACTTCCCATTCTTCCAGTGTCACGTCAAAATATTGTGTCAATATCATTCACTTTCAACACCAAAAATACACATCCAGTTCATCTTCACCAGAAGCTATTTTTTTTAAAAAAAAGCTCATCTCCCCAATCCATCTTTTTAATAATTTACGAATTATACATTAATTGTTGCATAAGTACTTTTTTTACTATCCACCAAAATTTCACTACCCTCCGAATATATTAGCCTTCTTTTCTTGATAACTCACAGGTTAACTTAAGGCCAAAAAATTATCCGTCTTAACTTTAACCCAATTCCTAATAGAAAGTGTTATTGTAGTGGGGACATGTCTATAGTTCCACTATCGTCACCTGCCAGATAACTTTTTGCTTAATTACCTCACTTCCCAGCTTAGCCCTGAGACTTTTCTCTTGTAACATGCAACAACGAGTGAATTATACCCAGCACAAAGGTAGATAGTTTAAAAAAATAAAGGAAAACTGCTGCAGAGACAAAAAAACATTATATGATCCAAAAACTTCTAGACACAAAGCAAGGACATGTAACCTTTTTCTTGACAATCTTAACCATGTCCTGCAGAATATCACGCTCAGCCACCTGATGGTGAACATAATCTCCGCAGTTCTTAATTAACGTCTCCAATAGCTGCAACAGCATCCAATCAGTGCACGTTATTAGACTTGCACAAAACATTGCAGAGCGCAAAACACAATAATCTTTTGGGGTGCTTACTATCAAGGCATAAAAGTGAACTCGGGGACTCTTGTGCTGCAGCCGCTTCTTCACCGCTTTAATCACATCCTTAGCCTGCCTGATCCACAGCAAAGACACCAACTTTCAGACAAACAACACCTCAAAACAAACACATCGACCCTCAACATCAGAAGCCCTAAAAAACCTAATCGGAGCAGTGGAAGGAAGAAAGGCCCCCATGATTTCGAAGATTACCACTGGTTGGTGTTGACGAGGTCGCAGATTTCGAGATTCAAGGTCCAGTCAGGGCCGATCAAGAACTCGCTGGTGGCCTTCTCGGCCATAACCGTGGAGGACGAGGACATCGTCGTCTCAACACCGGTAATAATCTTCTACTTCTCCCAGGAACTTGTTCAGTGCGTGTTATGACCAAGGCTTGCAGCACTGCTCGGGGAATATGGTGAAGGTTAATCCAGGCCGACACGTGTCAGGCTATGAGAGCGAGAAGGGGCGAGAAAGGGAGTAGATAGGTTTCGATTTCTGGGGGTTGTCTGCCGGGAGAGGATCCTCTGTTGTAGAAGGTTTTGCAGTAGAGGTGTTGTAAACCCAAATAATTTTTTTTTGTAATTTAGATTCTAAAATTTAACCTTATAGATTGAATCTTAGGTTAATACTTTATATATCCTTCAAATTTCGATTAAATCCGACATTATTTGCTATTTTATCTTAATATTTCAAGATTCGGATCTTTTTTAAATGGAGTTCAAGTTGCTTAGATCTTGACCGATTGTTTGACCATTATGATAAAATAGCAAATAACGTCGGATTTAAATGAAATTTTGATGTTATATAAAGTATTAACCTAAGATTCAATCTATAAGGTTGGATTTTAGAATCTAAATACAAAAAAATTATTTGGATTTACAGCACCTCTGCTGCAAAACCTTCTACAGCAGAGGATCCTCTCACGTTGTCTGCCTCTTCTGCGTTGGGGTCCTCTCTTAACTTTTGTATCCTTTTTTTCTTTTCCGTAGAAAAGTAGGCAATACCTTGGGGTCGTTGGCAACAGAGATAAGGGGGAGATCGAGGGCGTGGGTCAAACGTGGAAGGCAGATGCTGGTGGGAACTGGGACACCCATTTTGAACACCAGCAGAGGTTCACGTCTGTGGTGCTGTAGTGTTGTAGCGTACCACAGCCTTCGATCAAGCTCGAGCGATTGCGGTGTACTACAGCACTACAACAGACGATCCACGTGCTCATGAGTCTTGACATTAATTGAGAAGGATCACAGTAACCAAGTTTTCAAGGTCCCCAGTATCTGTGTATGGCTGCTTCTGCTTCCCTACTAAATGATTATACAATTACTCTGTAATCATTGCAAATAATCTTATGACAATGATATGTATTAATGTATAGGAAGGAAGAATAAGGTATCAAAAGAAATAAAATATACCGAGGAATAAGGAATATGATTAGAGAACAAGGAAGAATACGAATAAGTAAGGTATGTCCGTCTTTCGTATGCAATTGTTTTGAAGAATAACGAAGGATACATATGGAATATAGAGACATTAATGATGACATGGTGGTATTATTCTCGGGGAAAAACTCCCTTCTTTCGGGGTAATTGAGTCATTATCTCTCATCTGAATATGGTTGGATGTGGTATTTTGGTTACAATTGAGTGTGATTTTTTATAATTCTGTACTTATAATATGAAATGATTAATTTAAAGAAACTTTAATGTTTTGACTCTTTAAAATCTTGTCAAATTACACCATAAACTGGTGTGAGGTCATGGGTGTATGCATTTAATAGAATAATTAGACAAGATTTTAGTGGTCATGGTATAAAAATCCCGTAATAAATTTTTTTACTATTCCTTTAACTATCGTCTACGAAAAAGGATTGACTATTTTATTTAGATCTTTGAATGTATAAATAAGAAGAGGGATATGTTCCATTTTTCTAATATTGAAGCACCACCAAGTTTTTATCGGCATATATATACATATATGTAGGGTAAAATGGGGTTGTCCTCATGGGGGAGCTAACTTAGCTCCTCCCGCCTCATTCGATCTGATTTTTTTGAAATTTTCTTCCGTAGATTTTCATCAATATATCCTTATATTATGTCATTAAAATTTCGTGCGAAACAGAGACTCATATGACCTCCATCCAAACGGGGTCGTTTTTATCAATTCTGTTACCGTTAAAAAATGATTGTCTGGATGGAGGCCGTAGGAGTCTCTTTTCCGCACGAAATTTTAGTGACATAATATAGGCATATAGTGATGAAATTCCACGGAAGAAATTTTCAAAAAAATAAAAAAAACCGGACGAAATGGGACGGGTGAGCCAAGTTAGCTCCCCCAGGAGGCAGCCCCATTTAACCCACATATATATATAAAGGAGTGATCCTATGAGATGAGATTTTGTGAGATGCTAAGATGGGAGATTTTGGACCACTAATTTCAGCCAGGAGAGAGAAACCAAGAGAGAGAAGATAGAAACTAGTGGTCCAGAATCTCCCATCTCACTATCTCACCAAATTCCCATCTCATAGGATCGGCCCTCTATATATATATATAATTTGATGGGTTGTCTCCATGCTATTTTTTCGTAATATTTTTTATTTTATTTTTACAAAATTTCACAATGTATATTCATCTATATATATCCCTCCAATACGTCACTCGAATTTCATCAAAAATGGAGACTCCTATGGTCTACATCTAGAACGAGTCGATTACAACAATGTTTAGACCATTAAAATTACATGTTCTAGATAGAGGGTATATGGGTCTATGTTTCTGACGAAATTCGTATGACATATTGGAGAGAGATATATAGATGAATATACATGGTGATATTTTGCAAAAAAATAAAAAAATTACGAAAAAATTAATGCCCCTACTTGCAGACAAGAAAACCTCAAATTATACCCTTCTTTCTCTTCCTTTCTCTATATTTATTCTCTTTAATTAATATCATGATAAGGAAGTGTCGAAATCTAACCTCTCTCTTCTTCTTCTTTTGAGAAAGTAATGTATATGCCTTCATCGGTTTAATGTTACTTATAAACCAATATATTCGGTATTAAGAGTTTTTGATAAAGTAATTGTGAGATGTAAATATATGTATGGTTAATTGAACCAATTAAAGGTGTGTATGAGTTTTGAGTTGAGGTCTATTTAATGCAACTAATGAATGATGCACGACTGGATATCAAATCAGGAATTACAGAAAGATAGCATATAGTTTGTTAAGAGTGTTTTTTTGGAGACTGTTTAATGCAAATTCTCGATAAGATTTTTATCTGTTTATCCAGATAGTTAGGCATCAATCCCTTTGGCAATATTAAACTCAGATTGTTGTAACATATCTAGATCATGATTTATGATATGTTCGGTACTTGCAATCCTTAGCCACAGATTGTGTTCCAAATTGAAAAACATGGTACATATATTGTATGCAATCATAGTATATGAATAAATGACTTGATTAGTTGTGAATAACTTATATGTCACTTTATTGGTACTATGCTATGATGTGTTGCATCGAATCATGAATGCCCTTACCCATGGCTTCATAAGACAAATGATCCAACCCATCAGATTAATGTCATAAATACCAATTGGCATGGTATGCTAGAATTCCTTGCTTTTTGTATATAGATTTTTTTAGCTTTTGTGAAGAGGCATGAATAAGAGTATCTGATGTCTCCCCTATAATGTACTTATTTTCCAATGGTTGTCTGCGGTTTTTTAATTATAAAGTACGAAGTACCTTAAGAATGTTGGAGATCCTCAGGTTCTAGATAGTAAGTGGAATATGTTGGTGATCAACGAAATCCACCATTGTCTCCAAGATTATGTACTTTTAGCTAAAGTATAAAAATACATGCAAGGGATGATAACAAAAATAATACAAGAGGAATGCACATTCTTGTGGTCTGGCAGAGCCAACAGTGAGGCAATCCCACTCGAGGGGCATCATAAAGTGGGGTGATGGTAGGTACTCTGGAGAGTGTTTTAGGTGGATGCACGAGTGCATCACACCATACAGATCGATTGTTGTAGCCACTTGGTTTGGAGCGAGTGAGTCTCCTCCTGCAGACTCGATTGACGGAGTTGCAGTTCTTCAGGCTCAGTGCCGAATTATCATGTCCCAAGTGTTAGAGTACTACCAAGCAGACTAGCTCAAAGATCACACTTATACACAAGTTTTAGGCTATACTTTGAAGGAAGTGTTGCCGCACTTCATTCTTAGTGCATCCTTTCTCCTTTGACGAGTGAGTTTGGCATTAATTAATTAATTAATTAATTAATAGAAATATGATTTAAGATATGTCAATGAATTGGATTAAATTGCCTAGGGATTTTAGAATATGTTAAAGACCTGGAAAATCATTGTAGGTATATTTCTATATTTTGTTAAAGCGTTTCTCTGTTACATGTGTTCAATTACTGCATTTGCTATACTCTACATCTTTTTATTATATAAATTAATTATATATGTACGGGGTCATTTGACTCACAAGTTACCTATATTGAAAATTCAACATGGAGTGTAGAACATGAGATCGAGACCAAAGTTTTTGATGGTGCAACGGCAGGACATTGCTGAGGTTGAGGCCTAGTCCGTACTTATTTTTGTTGTTCATCTCTTTCCACTTATGATAACGTAATAAAGAGACTTTTGGCATTTCTAATGTTATCATCTTCTAGTCATTTTATTATGAATGGAATTTTTTTATTTTCTTTTCACCATTTTTTGTATTAATGGTATATCATGCAGGTAGTTTATAACTATTGTTGGATAATTTTTTGAATAGATGTCGAGACGTGCTCCCGTCGAGGCGGGGCGTTATAAGATCATTGTTACTTTTTATATAATCTCTGAGATTGAAATTTGTTATAAAAATTTGATGAATTTGTATAAATTACACAATATCGTTTTTTGTTTTTGTTAAAAATAAGCTGACTTTAAAAAAATGCGTAAACATGTAAGCTAAAATACTAGTGATGGAGGAGGGGACCACTCGTGGGAGAAGCTTTGTTTGTTATTGCGATAAAATTGCAAAAACACCAATTAACTACTCATTAAGATCCCCGATCTAGGGAAGCAAATGTGAAAATCGTGATATTAATATGACTATATGCATCTACCATCTAGTTTACCAAAGCATTGGCAGGAAGAAGCATTTATAATTTTTTAATGTAATTCCTTAAAATGAGAAAAATTACAATCCTTATAATAAGTGGAACATAATGTATCATAAGTATACCTTTTTACTGAATGGATAGGAGTTGGTCCGACCGAGTGGATAGTACTTGTTCAAGTACTAGCGTCGGAGTTGTGCCCATGATGTGACGTACTGTCCAAGGTGTTTTCAGCCAGTAGGTTGCTCTATCAGCTAATGAGAATGGGAAGGCAATCATCTTGATTGTGTCCTCGTCCACTAATCTGTCGTGGACAGTGCTACAAATCATCTCAAACTCCTGCAGATGGAGATGAGGCTCCTCGATGGCTAGCCCGTGAAACTTGGGCAGTAACTGTATGATCTACGGGCGAAGCTCAAAGTTCCCAACAATGGGAGGGAGTTGGATCCATCGGTGAGTGAGGGTTACGGGTGGGTTGTGCAACTGCCTCATGGTCATCGACGGCGGCCTCTCCTGGTCAGGTTCTCCTCCTTCGCCTGCTGCGTCTGGTATATCACCGCCACCGCCCCCAGGTCTGTCGTCTCTTCCTTCTCGCATCTGCGCTATCTCCCTCATGAGGTCACCCATAAAAATTCCCTGGTCTCTAATCTGTCTCTGCATAGTCTCGAGGGATGCTAACAATGAGTTGTTGATGGCAGCTTGATCATGTAGGAATGGTGGTGGTCTCTGCTCATCTGGGTGTTCCTCTCTGCCGTCCATATCGTGGGTCTCTGCAAAGGCAAAATAACCCATCTCATGTGCCGACAAATGATTTGAGCTCTGTGCTGCACTAAATTCTGACACTCTTGGACTGATGGGAAGGAGAAGGGTGGTTGAGGGGGAACAGGGTGGAAGTGAACTCAAGCTCGGAGAGTGGGTCTGGACTCCCCAAGGTCGTCCTAGATGAATAGGGAAGGAGTGCTGGATAGCGGTGTCGCCAGAGAAGGCCTAAGAGACCTCCTTCCTATCATCGTGATTATTGAGAAGAGCAAGGTTGAGAAATGAAGAAGAAGGGGGCAAAATTGCGCACAATTGTGCAGTGTTTTTGATCTTGATCTTAATGTAACTAGTCAATCAAACACAATACAAGGGGTTCACCAACTCAACGCGTGAAGCCGTGAAGGGTCGGCTATTATCTTTGTAGTTTTTAGATTGAATTCAAGCAATTATCTTTGAACGAGTCCTTAGAGTGCTACGCCTATATGAGAGAGAGTACTGCCAGAAAAGAATCCCGTACTTGTCCTCCTCCTGTATAACCTGTAGTCTGCACTTTTTAAGGTCCTTGTAACCCTTCCTGGATCCCTACTCAGCCAAAGAAATAGAGGGAGGAAGCCGATAGGCGAAACCGATACTTCAGATCTCGCTCGCAACGGAATCACCCGTGAGCGTGCAAGATCCTACTCGGACGCAAGACGATGAGACAGACACCCCCGTGAAGGCGTGGCCTATGCTCGATACTTCGGACAAGGTCAATGCTCTACACAATAGAGAGTCATCAATGGCGACCAAGCCCTACTCGTCTACGTACGATAGTAGCGCCAATACTTTGGAAATCCAGGCGATACACAAGGTAGCCACAGACTGGGTTTTGTGCTCTAATCCTTATGAAGCCGCTCTATTCACTTGGAAGGAGACCTTCCCATGCAACCTGAATACAAATGAGGGCTTTGCTCACCCCGAACAATGTGTCCAATTAGCCAATTTTATTTAGGTCAAGTTTTCTTTTAGCAGTCCCTTTTTTAATTTTTTTGGTGTTATCACTTGTTTTGAGTCAATTCAATACAAGCGCCTAACATTTTTGTATTTTTCCTTGATTCCTATTTGATTCAAAAACAGAGGAAGAGAGTCAGAAAAGCAATGCAAGGCGATACCAAGATGAAAATCTCACCTTTGTGCCTAAATGATGAATGCAAAGATAGAAGACTTACAGTGCCTCCCAGCTCTCTCCATGCAGGATGCAAAACAGGAATTTGTAAACCTGTGCTATATGCAATCCGATGAAATCGCCCTAGGGTGAGGATAGACTATTAACGGAAGAACTTTTTTCAAAATTTGACTAAGTCCAAAGATCGAGACTATAGGTGCATGCAAAGTTAATTAGGGTGTTTGGATCTAGTCTTACGCCAATCAATCCTAAAGCTATAGCTCAATCACACAAAAGAAAGAAAACAAAACTGGAAAACAAAAGAAAAGAAATGCGATGAAAAACCAGGAAAACTGCGGTGGACCCCCAAGTGAACAATCACTTGAAAATTGGGCCCGAGTGTCCAGGTCCAAATATACCTGTATTATTACAAATTAATAATGTCTCTCTCACACAAAAATAAATAACTAACTATCCTCTCTCTCTGAAATCCTCCTGCTCTCTTCTGCTGGATAGGGTAGAATAGTCGACTCTGCCTCCCAAGGATGCTCAGGATCCCCTAGGTGATCCTCCTCGATCAGCGGTCCCTCGCAAGAAGATAAGAAAGAAAATGGTCAGATAGCTCAATCAAGTATATCAAAAATGGAGAGATCAAATAAAGCAATAATGTAGGCAATCACATCACGCAAAAATACAATCTATACACTGTTACTCCCCATCAACAGCGCCGTTTGATTATCGAAGTTTGGCGAGGGTCTAAAGTAGTCCAAACAAGGTGGGACAACAGTGTCGCTGAGCGACCGCTCACGAAACCTCAATCAATCAACAATTAACCCACAACAAGTAATTCAAGCAATGAAAGTAGATGTGCAGAGTTAAAACTTATTATAACTCTACAACAAAGATGTGTATAGGTGCAAGTATGTGTAGAGGTCGAACAAAGGGAGCAGACAGGTAGAACAGGGCAAAAATGCGCAAATGTGAATGTGAAGACTTGTCTATTTATGTTATTTTTGTGTGGGTTTTTAATTTATATTTTTATATTTTATATTTTATATTTTTATATTTTGATTTTTAATTTTTCTGATTTTATATTTTATATTTTTTATTTTTTCTTTTTCTTTAAAAAGATAAAATAAAGTATATACAAAATATAAGAAAAGAGGATAAGGTATTTATAAAAATAAGTAAAAATGAACAAAAATCAGGAAATAAAATATTTTTGAACTTTTTATATTTTTCTAATGTTTTTTGTGATTTTTCTAGATTTTTCTGAATTTTTTTTGTATTTTTAAAGTCAAAAATACTGAAAACAGTAAAGAAAATAAAAGACTGAAACTAAAATAGAGAAATAAAATAGAAAATAGTAATAAAAATTCTCCAAATTAATTTTCAATGAAAGATAACCAAATAAAGAAAATTTAGGAACAGAGTTTGCATTTTTAGGATTTTTGATGAATTTTTAATATTTTTTTAAAGATTTTTAGTGTTTTCTAATTTTTAGGGCTTTTGTTTTGAAATTTTTAATGATTTTTGGTCTGAAGCTAAAAGATACTGAAATACACAAAAAAATATTTTTTTTGGAATTTTTCAAAAAGTTTTACTAATTTTTATGGATTTTCTAATGCAAACAGTGCTGAAAATGCAAGTTTTTGAATTTTAATAACTATGAAAATGCAATAAAAATGCAACACAAAAATATGGCGTGAATGAGCAAGTAGACAGGAGCTTAACCTAAATTTTTGGTGATTTTTGGCAATTTATAGATGCACGGAATAAATAGATACAACAACAAGAAACTAAAAACTGGCAGGGGTATTATCGTGATATGCGCCAAACTCAAGGGCCAGAATGCAATTTCTCCAGAAATATATAACTGTATAAAAAATGTTTCTGGACGAAATACAAAAGCTAAAGCTGCGAGGAGGTCACTGCAAAAAGCCCACTCACGCACGTGCTACGCATGCGCCTGGGGAGGACTGATTCACAATATTCCAAGAACTTAGGGGCTTACGTGCAAATATTCCAGAAAGATTTTACTGCAACTAAAAGTTTTGTGACTAAAGATAAATATACAAAACACCCGGGGGTCTCCACGCAAAATGCCTACGCGTCACATGCCGAGGCACGCATGCTGACGTGGCTGAGGACTCGGATGCGATTCTATGAAGTTCGAGGGCTTGTTTATAAATATTACAAAAACATTAAAGCAGCAAAGGAAAGCTTCAAATCTATTTACCAAATACAAAAAATGGGGAGGGTTAAAATGCAAAATACCCTCACCCCAAGCAGATCGGACGGCGGGAAATGAGTTACTTAAAACACGTGTCGCGCCCAGATGACCCGATACCCCTTGACTGCCGACGGCTGAGATCAGATGAGGTGATGATGATCGGACGGTGCAGGAGTGGTGCGATCCTACGGCTGCTGCTTGCCTCCAAGATCAGGCCCGATCCGACGGCCAGAAGATGACGACGAAGAACGGGAAGAACCCACGGCTGGGCGAGCTTCCCCGACCTCCGCCTCCCTCCTCCGGCACTCCTTCGAGCTGCACACTGGCCTGGTCTATTCCTGGAGGAATCCTCGATGTTCCTGGGGCTGCAAAAAGGCACGGTCCGCATCGGAGCTCGCCGGAGGAGGAGGAGGAAAGCACCTCCAGGTACCCCGGCGAGTTCCCAAAATCGCACCCAAGTGCACTTGAAGGCTCGAGACCTGCAAAAAATGGTTACGAGGGTGCGCAGGCAAATTGTCACACACCTCCAGGCGGCGAAAGATGGTGGGGAGCGGTGAGGGAGAAGCTCGTCGAAGCTAGCTCCGGTGAGGTGAAGGCGAGGGCAAGTGGATGGATTTCGAGCGAAATGGAAGACGGTGAAGTGTTCCTAATGCTACTGGGGATAAAAACAAGCAAGAAAAAGGCAATAAAAATGGAAACCTCGAGGGTATACACCCAAGATGAAACCTCACGGCCAGGTGGCCGGAGATGGAGGTGGAAGCCAACCTCAGGCCTTTGCCGCACCTCGGCAAGGAGCCGGGTTCAATCCTCTGTCACAAGAGACTCACGGCTGATGCTTGGAGGTTTAAGCTTCGGCCAAAAGTGGTTCCAAAATCGAAGGGAGGACTGGGGTGCGTTTTGAATAGGTGGTCGAGCGGCTCAAAGAACGAGGCGTGGCAATCGATGCAGCTTCCCAATGCCCAATATGAACCTAGGGCGTGAATCATGGATGCGCGAGCTTGAAAAGTCATGAAGACACAATCACGAAATGGTGCATAGTCCAGCCTCGAAGAATCCGCAAAAACGGGTCAAAACTCACTTCTGACACAGCAGCAGATGGGGGGGGTCAGAGAGTTGACCCGTGGTCAACTCTCGGACCCTCCTGGTTGGTCCACATGGACCAACCAGGAAAAACTCTGGGAAAAAATCATTATAAATTCGTTTAAAAATAGTAAATGATTTATTTAATTTTAGGTTATTTAATAAAAAATGTTTATTATTTTATAAGCTTTTTTTATGATTTTTAATTATTTTTATGAAGTATAAATTTACAAGTTACCATTTATAGCCTTTATAGGTATCTATATCTATATATATTTTATTATTTTTTTATTTTGTGTATTTAATTTTATTATTTTTGTTCAGTAATAAATTTATAAAATATTTGTATACACTTAATTATATTTTTATTGTATTTTTCTGAGGTATTTTGTACACTTAATAAAATAAAAGTATGGTTTATATTGGTGTGTATACATGTATTATACCTTTGTATGTTATATATAAGTATTTTATTTTGTATTTCTTTTGTATTTTATTTTGATTTTAATGTGTAAATATATTATAAATAATATTTACAAATTTATAAAAATAAGAAATTATAAAAATAATTAATAAATAATAAAATGAATATTTTAATCTGTACAAGTATACAATAGGGGTCCAAACTCAACTTTCAAACCGTAGCTCCGCCAAATGCGAAACCACCTTCATTAAATAGCTTATTATAAATTATATACAATTAAAGGTGAGTTTGATGCATTTCGAGTTTTTATTTGCAAGATACAGGTCTGAGAAGTTGGTATTTTGGATTTTTATTCAGATCATAACTTTTTATCTGTACAGTATTTTTGTATGAAATAAATTTTGTACAACTTCCATGTTCAAAGTTTCTTTATTTGAGGTATAGAAAGTGGAATCAAAAATAGGTCCCAAAATTAATAAGGAAAGAATAAAATGAATAGGTATCTGGCCCTTATCTCCCCCTACTTTATTCCTTGTCGACCTAGTCATCAAGATGCCTAGGTCTCGGGGTTTCAGGTCATAAAATATTTACAATATTTTATTCCTTTTCTTTTCTTTATTCTATAAATTTTGGCTTTAAAAACCATATTTTATACAATATTTACACACACATGCATGAATGCTAAGATGCTGGAATTAAGGGTATTTACACGCATTTGATAGGGTTTTTGAGGCCAAAATGATAGAATAAAGATGATGAAATGTGGATTCATCAATACCCCCATAAATTAATCAATCATAATAAGAATTTGCAATTCCTCTTATCTTGATTTATCAATGTCTCAGATGTACGAATCCTAAGCCAATTACGATTCTAAAGAAGTCATTTTACTGTTTAATGATATGAATTAATTGTAGTACTCGATTTTAGTCACTAATAAAAACTACTCAAAGATTGAGCAATTAATGCAAGGTTAATGACATTTATTTATTTTACTTGGACAAGCTCAATGTCAAACATAAGGAGGCAATATTTAGTGTAATGTCAATTTAAGATAAATAAGTGATTAGGCTTTCAAAGAGTATTTTTAATTAATTTTTATGCAAAGTAACAGATAAATTATAGGAAAAATAGTATACGGCTATGTGATGTGTTTTTGAAACATAGGTGTAAATAAAATTAAGATGGTATTTTTGCAATTAAATTTCAATGCTCAAAATCACAATACAAAAAAATGAAAGGAAATATATTTGGAGTGTTAAATATTTGCAAATATATTAGAAAATTTTTAGGAAGTTTTATATTCACTTCTGCAATATCAATTATGTCCCTCCTTTTTTATAATTTTACTCGTGCCCTTGACTTCTTACAAACTCACAACTCGGCACTTTCGTTAAGGTTAAGTAGGGCATAATTGATATTACAAAAGTGCATAACTGTAAATTTTTTAATAAATCAAGGGTACAACTGATATTACAAGGGAGGGTCATAACTAATATTGTAGGATTTAAGAAGCACACAAGTGATAAAAATCCAAAATATTACAATGCACAACTAGGACAAAGGAATATCTTCTAACTTCCTAAACACTTAGAAAAATATCTAAACATGATGCTTTGGAAACTTGTGTTTTTCTACATAGGGAATAATAAAAGCTACGATGAATGGTTTTTTTTAATGATTTAATATGCATGCATGAAAAATGACTATTTCTTTTAGGATTTAATGCATTGTTGCACTCAAACAGTAGGCTAAAATTATGAAATTGGATAGGACGTAAATATGGATGAAATGCACCTCCTACACCTTTTTAGATTTTTTGGATAAAATAAGATTTTTTTTATTTTTTATATTAAATAGAGAAATATTTAGCCATTTAATTTTAATAAACCCACAATTATATATCAATGCAAACTAAAATTATGCCATGTAGATATTTTAATGAGGATTCAAGAGGACTTTGAATATTTTCCAAAATGCACTTTGTGAAATTAATTATGAGCTTAGATTATTTTAATATTTATTTAAAAAAATATAAATATATAGATATCACTGTGAACTCCTTAAATATTCTTATATGTAGCCACATATTTGTTTTTATATATAAATATATTTGTATATTTATTTTTAAACATATACTAATATAATTTTATACATTCTTTCACCATATTTGATATAATTATTATGATATAAGCTCATTTAGTAGATTTATATTATGTGTATTCCTTCCAATACATGTATATTTACGCGAATCTATAGAGTATTTATAATATTATTCATGTGCAATCAATATCCTTTTTACAAGTATATCACATTTTTAAGGAGATGGTAACATAGTCTTCATATCCGTCAATATCGGTGTCTTCATCCATATTTGTATTTAAAAACAGATAAGAATATGGTAACATATATAAATATATACATATCCCTATCTATCTGTTTGCATCCATAGTAATATCGTATATTTAAAAAACGAATATGGTCCTCAACCCTCAATTCTTTTCAATCGATATTTATATAAATTGCAAGGCTCCCCATTTTGATTTCCTATAGATTGCAAAATTGTGGGTCTCTTTTTATATTGCAAATAAACAGCAACACTTTTCTCCATTAGTCACCAATGAGATATAAAATGATTCCATATCCATAAATGCAGAATAGTATCCGATGCTATAACCTGTTTTGATTTCAATTGTATATTCTCTCACAAATCATTATAGTTCACTAATGATAGTAATGGCAAAAAAAGCGAAATACCTACATAGACCCTTGGATATAGACAGAGACTAGTCCTCCCTTTTGCTGCATCTTCACCATGGAAGGACTAGTTCACCAAATAATCTTAATCCCAGCTCCTACTTTCAGCAGATGAGATATGCATACAGAATTACAGCCTAGAATTCGGTTTGAACAGATTAATCGCCCGAGGGATTCGTTCCTTTGATTTGAGATGGGTTATCTGATATGCCATATTGAGAAGTCAAATAAATGGTTGGAACAGGTCAGCGTGCGTGGTTGAGCGTAGAACGATTTCTTCGACCCACATGTCCCCTTGTCCTTTCTTTCTCTCCAGACTCCAATCCATTAAGCAATTAAAACGCCTCATTAAGTTGCATCCCCCAACCGCACTGTTGCCCCCCCATCTTCTTGCAGATATGGATCAGTGCATGGAAGACGTATGAGCCTTCCAGATCTACTCCTATCTGATTCTCTTGTCACTCACCGCTGCACACACACCTATAAAGCAGTCCGTCCTGAACAAATCCAAAGAGGCAATTTTATGTTAGGCATACTCATTAGTTGATTATTCAAGCACTTAAACCAAATGTCAAACATTTCCAATGAATTTATGTTGCAGTATTCAAAGTTTCAACCCATGCTTCATGCATTCAGCATACTCATATGATGATGTACGCAGCACGAACCCCTACCTTTCTATCCTAGCTTTTGTCCTATCATGCTTCAATGTGGGCAATGAGTGTTGGAACTTGGAAGTAGAACCCAACAATGCACAAGTCAAAGGCAAGTCAATTTTACTCGCCCCGTACTTGCAATTTGTATTGCAAACTCCAGTCTTTATTTTTCTACATTTGAAGTCGGAGTGAACACATTTGATATATGGGATTTCTTCAACAACATTTTCCGTTCACGACAACTGCGGTGGGATTTACTACGTACCCTGTTTTCCTCTTCCAATTTTAATCCGGAAAACTCTGATTCTTTTGGCCATATAGATCACAAGAAAGAGATCAAACAATCCACATGTTGCTTGTTTGATCTTCCCATTTGGTTTCAATCCCCGTTCACGTTAAAAGCCATGTTCATTCCCCCAGTGGTTAAGACATTGTTGTCCTCTCACCTCTGCACCATCGTCACAAACGTTCACGTCCCTCCCAATAATTAGTTACTTTGTTCTTCGCATCCATCTGATCACAACAAACAACCGCCCTCACCAAGTCAAATGCAATCTGTCCCACTTGCAATTTTTCATATCCCCACAACATTCATTGGAGATTAATATCATCCATATCTAAGGAACCCATTTCTCCCGTTGAATGGGTCTCTTCTCCTCCACTCCCAACAAATTGTCCAACGGGGACTGCATCATATATCGAAACTTGTGGTCACTTTCCACATCTGTTTAAATTCGGTAGTGTACTCGAGGCGCAGAGCTGACAGCAACGAAGCCATGGACAGCGCTGCAGCTGATCCACAGAGTCTTCATCTCGGCCGCCGGCAGTTGAGTGACGGTGGTGGCCACAGCAATCAATTCATCGGTTTTAAAATGGAGCTCGTCCCAGTATTCATCTGCCTTGTCATCTTCTTTACCCTCATCTTCCTCTACTCGAGGTGGGCTTGCCGATACCGTCGGTCGGCAGCCGTCACCGACATCAGCAGCTTGGTCTATTGCGAGAATAAGTGCGCTTCAATGGAGACCGTGGCTGTGGTGATACCGGTGCGGCAGAGGACGGCGGGGGAGGTGGAGGAGTGCAGCATATGTTTGAGCGGATTGATGGCGGGAGAGGAGGAGAAGGAGCTGCCGCACTGCGGGCACGTGTTCCATCCGGAGTGCATTGACCGTTGGCTTCGAGCTCAGCTGACGTGTCCTCTCTGCCGGACTTCGATCGGTGGTTAGATCTTCCACCAATCACTGACGGCAAAGCTCTGTTCATCCCTTTCTTGTTTGGAGGACTTCGCACTCTGCAACTCCAATTAGAGGGCCACAGTTTATAACTTAGCAGCAGTTGTACCAAATTAGGATTTGTTGATGATAAAGTATTGAATGATTATCTTTTAAAATGGCAGTTGTTAGTTCCTACTTCTCTAAAAAAGACCTGTGATGAGTGTGGATTATTGTCAGCATTGTTTATGGAGCACTGTCGTTTTTTTAGTTTTGTTTTATTCTGCGTAATAATGTCGTATGGGCATCGGCATTATTGGAGCAGGAAAAGATATTTCCATAGGTTTTCGCTGACCCATTATATTATTCGATATTTATAGTCTACAACTGCCTGCAGACGGTGGGTTCTGAATAGTAGTAGTCTGGCTTCTTTTTAGTGAAAATTCCGCGATGGATTTCCTTTCAGGTGGATTTTTACATACATCGACGTTTACATATATAACAAATGTCAAGATAATTGCCACCCGTATCTAACCATAAACCCTAAATATAATAGAGTTTTGTACAATTATGTCCCTCTTAACTTTATGCCCCTTATTTGTAGTATCAGTTGTAACTACATCCCCACCCAACTCCTCCACACCTGAAATATACAGTGATTGCAACCCCAAGAAGAAGAGGTGGCTCCAATCCCGCCTATCGTAGAGGAGCCAACCCCGTTCATCTCTCTGTTAATCTCGTAGGTACCTAATAACCCTAGTCGAGCCCATTGCCCGAGCCATCTATCTTCTTGTAGGTACCAGTTGGAGATTGGACTCACTGCCGACCCCCCCCCCCCCCACCCCCCATACACACACACTTCGATGCTCTGCCACTGGGTTGGACAACCCACTGCAACCTCATGACACAACCCACCCCTTTGGCTACAAAAACCGACATCACGAGAGCGTTGAACATACGTTCTAATTACGTTCATAATCTCTGATACTCAGCAAACCGACTCATGTATAGGAGATTAACATTTGAAATATATAATGACATGAGAACAAATGAGATGAAATGGAAATCCAACACTCATTCATTTTATTATCATAATTATCAAGTCCATGTCCACAAATGAGATACACAATATAACACAAAATATATGTAGCAGAAGCTCTCAAAATACATCATCACTAATTGTCTCTCAAAGAAAATATAAAATAATACAGAAACGAATAAATTATTCTAAGTAAAATGCACCATCTATAGTGCAAATATAATGGCTAAAGGCTATGTCTACTCAAAAATCGCTACTACTACGGCTGATACTCAGCTACACCTATTGGATTCACACAAGGATAATGTTATAAGCAAATGCTAAAAAACGAGACATACACTAAGCTCTAATGTATAACAAGACATGTATGCTCAACTCTCCTTGGTGGTATACATGTTTACTACAAAAACCAACATGTATGAACTTTGTTTAATTAACATTGGATCATATGTTAACTGATTTCATTTATTACTTTATTTATTTAAGGACACTACCGCCTTTATCTTGAAATTCCCATCCCTTGCATAAACTCTGCAATAATTTAAAATGCAAATATCGATATCTGATCATGGATCAATTCCTTATAAATAAGCACATGCCAGTAAAAAAACTCATGAGCTTCCGCTACACATGAACTTGGTAGTCATCTTGGGTAAACCCCCAAGTACCTTTTTTTAATAAGAAAATGAAAAGATCTAAAGCAAAACCTTCAATTTCAAACCACATCCTGGAACGCCTCTCACCCGTTTAATATCGAAGTAAAATCAGTTGTAGCCATACCTAATTCTACTTTGAGCTTTAATATCGTATGTAAGTGTGAAAGCAAAATGTTAACCATGCCGTCTCTGACTGCTATGTTGAGGGGCTCTTGATGCAACTGGACTTCTAGGTGCAATGCATCATTTCACTCGTTCGTTAGGGTTAAGACCTTTATGGTATCTACCAAGAGTCCAAGGGTGCATGACCAATCCCTTGAGGCATCTAACTCCACTTACTTGATTATCGTGAGATCTCACCTACTGGATAATAATAACTACAAGAAAGTCAATGAAATATGATATTTGACAGTAATATTTGGTATACTCATGATACATCTAATCATTTTTCTAGATATATTGCACTAAGACTAGCATAATAAATATTAGCCTAGTCCTAATTTAGAAGGAGATCTTTAACTAAGGCTATTGACAAGATGCCTTTCTTTGCAGCTTTTATTAAAGATAGGTACTCTGCCTATTCAGTAGATGAAGTAATTAAAGATTACAAAGTAGTCTTTTAATTAATGATAAAACTATCCACAGTAAATAAATTACTGTCATTGATCTCCTTCCATCAACATTATATGAATGTGGGTATTGAACGATAGCCATATCTTATATTCTTTTAGTTGACATTCTACCAACGATCCTTCCTAGAACTCCTCATGAATCTATTAATTAATAACTCTCATACTACGATATATACATAATATTTTTTATAACTTGGCATATATAGAAACTCCCAACGATATTAAGATATGAATATGTGATATATATTGTTTCTCTAAAAATGATTGAGGTGCAAAAGATACCAAAAAAATGAATACTTATTATAGATAGAATACTCGAGGTCTTTTTTATATACATCCAAAATATCTTCAAGACTTTCTTGATGTAATTCTTTTGAGAAAATAATAAATTTTCTTCTTTGTGTTTAGGTATTATTTCCATCTATAAAATCTTATTTGATGCACCAAGGTCCTTCATTACAAAATCTAAACTAAGGAGCTTTTTAAGATCATCAATTTTACTTTTCTTCATATCGTCGATGTAAAGTAACATGTAGATCATAGTAGGTGTCTTCTCCGCATCATATCCTCTTTTTCCTTAAAAAAGTAATAGGAAGCTGATGGATCCATCCCCCACCTTATGTTGTTAAATACAACAATCATATAGTTTTTGTTGAATCCATGATCAACCATTGATGAATGTGAAATCCGCCTCTTTAATAATGATGAATTGTAGTATAGGAGGCGAAAAATGATTCAACAAAACCACAATCTTTGAATTTTGTAAAATATTTTTACTTGGCAAGTCTCCCAAGGTCGAACACAAGGAACAGTGATTCTTAGTTGTGTGGTTTTAAATTAAATTAAATAATTAATTAATTTGCTAAATTAATTTTTGTGTTGGGAAAATATAATACAATGCAATGAAGATGAGAAGAATTAAACAGAGAGAATTATGCTCAGGATATGAGATTTTACACGATTTTAAATACTCAAATAATATGATATATAATTGCGCAAAATTAATCATAAATTAAAATGGATCGAACTCAAGAGTTATTCAAACTGACTCAATGCTTCAGTTAATCAATTGATGCTCAGAATAATTTGAAGCAAGATATCCGACCTCCAAATGTCTTTGATTCAATTCCTCGAGTAGTCGACAATAATCTTAGAGGAATAAATCTAAATTAATCCCATGTGAAAATTTTACTAGTGAGAATAATCAACAATGATTACAAGAGTTTAGTCAGAGTAAAATCCTTATCTGAATTCCTGCAAAAAATATCATTAATTCCTCAAGCACAAATATGTCAAAAGTAGCCTGCAAGAGTCAATAGAGATCCTCAAATAATAATTATCGATAAATAGTCTCGGATCTGTCCACAAATTATGCTAAGTGATAGAGCATGAAAAGAGCTTCAAAATGACATATTATGTGCAAAAATCGGGGTTCGGAGGAAAAAGATATGATAAAATGAAATTGTAGGGGCTGTAATGTAAATAAAATAAAGTTTCTCTTTCAAAAAGGTTCCTAGAGGGGCTTATATGTAATTTCACAAAGCTGGAGGGACCCCTCTGCAATTTACCCTTGGTGGGGCCTTATACATAATTTCTGAAACTGGCAGGGGTACGGATGCAATTTGCCCCTAGCGCACATACGTCGCACGTGAGCCCGGAGGCTCGGAGGCGAGGCAGAGGCTCGGAGGGGAAGAGCATGTGGTTCGGAGCCAGGGCTGAGGTTCGGGCTCCCGAACCAGAGGCTCGGTCGACGAGGCTGTGGCTCGACGGTGAAGCTCAGGCTCGGGTGGTAAGGCTCAGGCTCGGATGCCCGAGACTTCGTGACAGGATGCTGACGCTTCGGATAACCCGAGCCTCGAGGCTGGGGCCAAGGATCGGTGTGGCTGAATAAGATACGTTGGATCAAGGGCCTCAACCCGATCCAAGGGCCTAGATGACGAAGGGCATGGCGGTGGTGTCGGGCTGAGGCGACTGACGGAGGAGCTCGGGCTCAGACGGCGGGGCGGAGAAGAAGCAGTCGAGCACGGAGGATGAGTTGTGGCTGGCGGAGCGCGCTGAGCAGCGGAGGAAAAGACACGTCGAGCATGAAGGGCGGAGCTCCAATCAGGGCGGGCGGTGGCGCGAGAAGTGCAGTGGCTAGTGACCTGCAGTGCGTGAGGGCGTGAAGCTCGGTGCTGACGGCAATGGAGGAAGGGTTGTGAACGGCATGGACGATGAAGCACGATGACCGAGGAGAAGGAGCGATGCTCCAAGAGTAGAGATCTGAGAGTTGGGAAGAAGCTGAAGAAGACGACGACGCGGAGATGGCCGCGGCGGTGCTGGAGCTAAGGCTCCGACGGTAGTTGCTTCAGTGGCTGGCTGCGAAGGCCACGAATGGTTAGCTGCTTGGAGCAGCACAGGGGTCAAAGACCTCTGGATTGTTCCATTGTTGTTGTTGTTGTTGTTGTCACCGGCACTGAGGGACGAAGGGTAGATGAAGATGAAGGCTGCGAGGGGAGTTGTTTTATAGGAGGGCGAGGAGGGATGTTACGCGAAGGTAGCAATGGTCGTGAGGAGGTGGCCGTTACGAGAGAGGAGGAGGAACAACGGCGACGGGGGTGGGGGTTTGGAAACGGCTAGAGGTAGGAGGAGGTCGGGTCACGTGCTGGGCACGTGACCCGGGGTGGCTTATAGAGAGAGAATGTGGGTGCCACGTGGCACGCCCAGGAGCTGCCACGTCGCATCCAAAAAATTCAAAATTTAAAAAGTAGAAGAAAATAGAAAAGAAATAGGAGAGGACCCCGGATCAAAAAAATTTCTTCATGAAAATTGTTTGTCTCGATGAGATCTACAATTTTTATGAAGGACCCGTGAGCAAAAGAGGTCATCTGTGTGAAGTGGACTTTTTGGTGGTTCTCCATGTGTAGAGAAAACCAGCTTTTTGGGGTTTTGTAATTTTTTGGTGGTTTAAAGAGGATAATAATTCTGAAAAAATACGATAAAATACAAGGAAATTAATTACACACTAATCTGATTTTTTTTTTATTTTCAATAAATAAGAAAGTGGGAAAATAAAATAGAAGTATGAAACACACAATTTTTGTACAGACCGACAATGGATACCCGGACACAGTCAGTTTTATTTATTTCAATTTTAATCTGGATTTGGATTTTTATATTGCTTAATAAAACTTTCATCAAAGGACACATGTGAAGAAGAAATAAAATTAAAAGGGTTAATTATGTACATAAAAACTCGGGTCAAAAATAGCAAAAGTCAAAATGCGCAAAAGAGGCCCAAAACCCATCTTTCACATACGAGTTCCGAAATTGGTCTTGTTTTGAAGGTATTTGAAAATGGAGTACTTTAAAAGTGAGTAAACCAAAATCGGACACTGTATGTGGGAGATATGCACGTTTTAGTCCGTTAGATGTGAAATTAGACTTTAAGATTATTTGACACTTATTTGAGTTAGTAATTTTTTTATATTTTTTATTTATTCTTGTTAGTAATATCTACACAATGGAGGTAGTTTGGGATCAATCGGAGTTAGGATGAATTAATTAAAAATAAGAGAATTTAGCAGCTTTTTGGGCTACTTTACAATTGGAAATTTTAATGCAATTATGCATGATGAAATGCAAATATTATTTACATGTGTGTATGCTAATGATGTTCTATTATTGATTAAATGCATGTGAATCTTGGGGGACAGAGCCTAATTGACCAATTTTAGCATGATGAATACGTGATTTATCAACCATGAAGCTGTCAAACCTTTTATACTATTGCTTGGAATAATTTTTGTGTCCATACAAGGACTTCTTTAATCTGCATATACGATATTCCTTGATTTATACTAGACTTACAATGAAAGAAAATATCTAACTGTTATTGGTGTCTTCCTTCTGATTACATCCTTTTGCAACTAGACATGTCTTTTATCAATAACATTTGTGACGCCTCGTCCTACGAGAGGAGAGCGTCAGACATAACTCCAGATACTCAACAATAGCCACATTCATACATCATGATTAACATTAGAAATGTAAAGCAGTAAAACTAAATAATAAAATGCTCAAATGACATTTATATATTCATGGTTTCCAAAACATCATAAATTTGCAATAGAGTTCACAATATATTATTACATGACTAACAACTTAAAGTGCAGGAACTACAAAAGTATAACAACAGTTATTACAACTCTACAAGTAGAACTGTACCCTGAGTCTGGTACAAACCGCGGAAGCTCAAGTCACTACTGCTTCTCGACAACCTGTAAACCTGGATGGGTTTCCAAAGAAGTATGTATGAATAAAAAACTCAGTACAATTAAAACAGACTGACACCACACTAAGCAGAAAGTGAAAGAGTAAAGAGAATGATGTTCACGTTCCATCATTATTTTTATAATTATTCTTCAATATTCCAAACCATCAATACAATTATTATTATTGTTATAAGTTGCATGCAATTTACTATCCATACTCTACAAGTGCCAGTATTTTTGTTCATATCATGAGCTCACTAATTATACATTTTTCTGTATGCATTGTTTGGGATAATCATATACGTACATGCTCATAGGTATACTATTCAAGGTATCTTTTCATCATTTAGTTGGTGAGTTCAAACAATAATAACATCATCTCAACAGTCACATCATGTGCATTGGAGCAACCAACACAAGTAACCAACCCCAAGTCCATCTTCAACCCATTTTCTCTAGCTTACCTGGCACGAGTGGAATACCCAGGAATGAGTACACCGCGGTCAAACGGGACCGCACCTGTACACCTTTGTGACAAGGTACGAGTCTTTGATGAGTGATGTACTAGGGACAACAGACTCATCGATTGTACCCTTAGCACTATGCTCAACCGACAGAGTCGCAGAACACACCGACAGACCCGCAAAACCAGAACTAGCACTCCATCTAGGACTCATTGGGACCACGAGAGTTGCACTCCGCTCTCGGGTATGCTAACTTCTCTAAGTATAACACATGCAAACAAGTATCAATACAATAGTTTTCAATTTAATTTCATTCGAGAAAACCATTATACCTATTTTAGAATTTACGCTTGTTGGTCGTAGTCATCACGACATCTGATTTTGAATATTCATGTTCGATCATGGATTATTTCTCATAAACAAGCATATGCCAACCATGTCACATGCCTGCTCCATCGAGTGATTCCGAATACATCTAGGCTACTGATGAATCTCGTTTTCATCATGCTAAAATTGGTCATTTAGGATCGATTCTCCATCATTCACTTGTAATTAATCATTAACAGAGCATTATTAGCATTCATACATATGTTAATAATATTTGCATTTCATCATGCATAATTGCATTAAAAATCCCAAGTGTAAATTAGCCCAAAAAGCCACTAATTTCTCACATTTTTAATTAATTCATCCTAACTCCGATTGACCCCAAACACCTCTATTGTGTAGATATTACTAACCTTATTAAATAAAAAATACAAAAAAATACTAACCCCAATAAGTATAAAATAATCCCAAAGTCTAATTTCACGTCTGACAGACTAAAACAAGCATATCTCCCTCATACAGTGTCCGATTTTGGTCTACTCACTTTTAAAATACTCCATTTTCAAATACCTTCAAAACAAGACCAATTTCGTAAAATTCAGAGCTCATTTGTGAAAGTTGGGTTTTGGGCCTCTTTTGCGCATTTTGACTTTTTGCTATTTTTGACCTCAGTTTTTATGTCCTTAATTAACTCTTTTAATTTTATTTCTTATTTATTTGTGTTCTTTGATGAAAGTTTTATCAAGCGATGCAAAAATCCAAATCCAGATCAAAACTGAAATCAAAGAAACTGACTGAGTCCAAGCATCCGTTGTCGGTCTGTACAAAAATTATGTGTTTCTTACTTTTATTTTATTTTTCCCATTTTCTTATTTTTTAAAAATCCAAAAAAATAGATTATTGTGTAATTAATTTTCTTGTATTTTATCGTATTTTTTTCTATAATTTTTATCCCCTCTAAAATCATCAAAAAAATACAAAATCCCAAAAACCCAGTTTTTTATACACATGGAGAACCACCAAAAATACCACTTCGTGCAGGTGACCTCTTTTACTCTCGGATACTTCATAAACGTTGTAGATCTCGATGAGACGAACAACTTCTGTGAAGGAAATTTTTTGATTCGAGGTCTCCATCTATGACTTTTCTATTTTTCTTTACTTTAATATTTGAAAATTTTTTGGGGTGCCACGTGGCAGCCCTTGGGCGTGCCACATGGCACCCCACTTTGTCTCTCTCCAGACCTTCCCCCGGGTCACATGACCCAACGCACGCACCTCCCCCCCAGTCGTTCCTCCACCACATCTCCTTGTAAGGGTCGCCGCACCCGCTTCTGCCGGCCGTTATGAGTCCAGCCAACACCCCCTCCGTGTAACGCCCTCCGACCACCCTCCTATGAGAGCCCCTCGTCGTCAGCCGCAAACATTATCTGCCTTGCCCCTTACGGTTGGTGACAACAGCCGACCGACGTGATCCACGGGGCTGGTCCCTGTGCAGCTGCTCATCCGTGAGCGGCAAAGCTTCTGGAGCTCGCCGGCTCCATTGAGGCGAGCATCGGAAGAGAGCAAACACTCCTCCCCCTCCAGGCGAACTCGATTCCCCCTCTCTACCGCGCCTCCGACTCCGGCTAGACCACTGCGCTTCGTCGCGGTGCTCAAAGCTCCACCCTTTGTTATTAACTCCTTGCAGGACCACGACGTTACCCAGCTCCTCCGCAGCGGGCCCACCTCCGCCGCGCACTCCAGTCGTCGGTCGCCCCTTGACAGAGCGCCCCCCACCTTCTCCGCCTTCCAAGCTCTGCCGCCACGCACCACCCCCGAGCACCTCCGCCTCGACCTACTCCGCCGAGCAGCGCTGCGCCCCACCGTGTGGCGTCGCATCATGCCCCTATGCCCGCGCCACGGAGCCCCGCCCCTCCTCGGCCGGTCGTGTGTCGACCGGCCCAGAGCCTCCGCCGTGCGGCCTCACCATCGTCTCCTCCGCCCCGGTCGTTCGCGCCCTACAGCTGTCGTTGGATCAGGGGGCCATCCCTTGATCCAACGGCCACGATCTTGCCACGTTCTCCCGCCCCCGAGCCTCGGTCCAGCCTCGAGGCTCGGGTCCCCCGAAGCACCTCCTTACCGCCACGTAGGCTCGGGCTCCGGAGCCTGAGGCCCGGGCCCGAACCATAGCGCCGACCCCCTCCCGAGCCTCAGGGTCCACCTCCAAGCCTCAGCGCACGTACTCCATACGTGCGCATTGGAAATGTTGCACGGACACCCCTAGCACTTTCAGAATTTGCAGAAATACCCCCCACCAAGGGTAAATTACAAAAAGGCCCCACGACTTTTTGAAATTACAGATAAGCCCCTCTAGGGACCTCTTTGTAAGAAAAACTTTTTTATTTACATTTTAGTCCCTAGAATTTCATTTTAGCATATCTTTCTCATACGGACTCCGATTTTAGCTTATAATATGTCATTTTGAAGCTATTTTCATGCTTTACAATTAGCATAATTTGTGAATAGATTTGAGGCTGTTTATTAATAATTATTATTCAAGGATCGCTGTTGGCATATGCAGGCTTTTTTGACATATTCAGGCTTGAGGAATCAATGATATTTATGCAGGGACTCCATTGAGAAAAGTTTTTGAAATAAATCCTCATCCTTTATTTAATTATTATTTATTGAGGATTTAATCTGCGCAGGAGCTTCAAAAAGGAAGATTGAGAATTATTTCCCTTGTATTTTTTAAATGATAATGTTTATTGCTTAAGGAACAATGTACAGGAAAATTAAAAAAAATCAATAGAGCTCAGTATTGATACTCTGATTATTTCTCTTAAACTTTAGCTTTTGATCTGTGATAAATTTCGAGGTTATTGATTAACATATATTGGAGCTGAAATCTTATATCACAGATCCTATTTTGAACAGCTGTCTCTGTATATTTCCTTGCATCTCAATTCCATCTCATTGCATTGTACATTTTCTCAACACAGAAATTAACCATGCATTAATTAATTATTTAATTTGATTTAAGATCACGCAACTAAGAATCAATGTTCCCTGTGTTCGACCTTGGTACACTTGCCAAGTAAAAATACCCCACAACATTCAAAGATTGTGGTATTTTGATCAGCCGATTTTCTCCTCCTTTACTACAATTATCGATTATTAAAGAGGTGAATTTCGTGTTCATCAAATGGCATCGTTGTCGGGGACCGTCGGATCAAGGGTTATTAGCCCAATCCGACGGTAACTGTACTCCTGAGCGGTCGAGGGCGAGACGCCTGACACGGGGCAAGGCGCGGCGGTGGTGGCTGCGTAAGGCGGTGGCAGAGTCGATGCGCGGGCGGAGGCGAGCGGAGCTCGGCCGATACATGACCGAGCTGTGGGCGAGCAGGCGGAGGTTCTGGACTCGGAGGCGCTCGATCGACACACGGCCGAGCGGTGGAAAGCGTGGTAGGGGAGGAAGCGCCGCGTGGGTGGCAGCGGTGGTGAAGGGGCGATGAGCTGCGAGGCGGAGGCACGGCCGAGCGGTTGGGTGAGCGGTCGCTTGCCAGAGGGATACCTGCAGGGTTAGCACCTCACAAGAATGCGGGGATCAGCGGAGGGCGCGTGGGTGAGTTAGGTGCGGTGAGGGAGGAGGAACACGACCTATGCGAGGCCAATGGTGATTGGGACTTGGCGCCGATGGGCATCTTCGAGTGCAAAGGAGGGTACCTGTGCTGAGTCTCGGCGGCTAGAGATTGCCGGAGTGGACACGAGCGTGAAGCTCGAAGCAGCACACCAGGTGGTGGCTGGATCACGCCGGAGGTACGTGGGCCTTGCTGTCACCAAGGCGTCGATGGCTGCTACTCCAAGGATGGCAGATGGGAGACCAGGCTGGAGGGGAGGGGATTTTATAGGAGGATGGTGGCATGGGGTTACGACCGAGGTCGTGCATGGCCGAGGTGTTATGGCCTCATGAGAGGGAAACGGTTGGAGGAGGAGAAATGTCAGGGAGGTGGGGGAGGTTTGGCAACGGCTGGAGGAAGGAGAAGGTGGGTCACGTGCTGGGCACATGACCCGGCGGACTGGAGAGAGGAGGCGGGGGTGCCGTGTCGTGATCTCCTCTCCCTCCTCATTGGTGATAATCATGTAGTCCCGAAAAAGTCGGGACTTCAGATTATCACCAATGAGGAGGGAGAGGAGATCACGACATGGGTACCTACGTCGTGGCGTGTCTGTGTGGATTACAGGCGCCTGAATGCTGCAATGAAGAAGGATCACTTTCCGCTGCCTTTTATTGATAAAATCCTGGAGAGATTGGCAGGGAGAGAATACTTCTATTTCTTAGATGGGTACTTGATAATCACACTTTATCGAGGGTCTAAATACGTCGCTGTGGCGACCCACAATAAAATGTAATTAATCAACAATGAACCCACAATCAAGTATCAAATAATGAAAAACAAGTGTGGAGTCAAATTTATTTTTAACTCTGCACAAATGGTGTAAAGGGCAAGTATGCAAAGAGTTCGAACACAGGGAGCAAACAGGGTAGTTCTAAATATTGTGCACAAGTGTGTGTGTGAAGTGTCTACACTAAGCAAGCAAACGACTAAGTTTTTGTGGGTTTTTAATTTTTTTTAATTTTTAAATTAATTTTTAATTTTGTATTTTGATTTTTAATTTTTTTTAATTTTTATAATTTATATTTTATATTTTTTTAATTCTTTTTTCAATGTTGGAAAATAAAGACAATGTAATGAAAGGCAAGCTAAAATATTTATAAAGATGTGCAAAAATAACCAAAAATTCAGAAATGAAATGTTTTTGATATTTTTAGGATTTTCTACTGTTTTTGTGATTTTTGGGGATTTTTCAAGGTGTTTTTGGTATTTTTAATTAGCAAAATAAAGGAAAATAGTGGAAAATGTGCTAGCTGTGAGGAAAATGCAATTTAAAATTAGCAAACAGCAATCAAAATTTTTCACACTAATTTTCAAAGAAAGAGAATAAAATAGAGAACAAATAGGAACAGAGTTTGTAATTTTTGGATTTTTCTTTGATTTTATATATTTTTCTGAAGTTTTTGAGTGTTTTTAAATTTTTAGCGTTTTTCTTTTGAGATTTTTAGTGATTTTTGGATTGACACTAAAATAGGATAAAATAGACATTAGGTAATTTTTTTGTAATTTTTCGAAGTGTTTTAATATTTTTTGGCATTTTCTAAGCTAGACAGTGCACAAAAAGCATGTTTTTGATTTTTAATAAATATAAAATCAAAATAAAATCAAAAACTAAAATGATAGCGTCAAAGTACACATGTCCAGGAGCTTAACCCTATTTTTGTGAAATTTTTGGATTTAAAATGATAGTTCAAATAAGTACAACAAGCATCCAATCAATAAACAGGCCTGGCAGGGGTATTTATGCAATTTACAAAACATCCAGAGGCTCACATGCAATTTTCCACAAAATATTGAACTGAATATTCGATTTATAGCACTAAAACACAATTACAAAAACTGCCTGGGTACACTAGCAATTTTCCCACCAGGGCGCGTGACTTGCACGCACCTGGCGAGGACTAGAATGCAATATTCCAAACCCGAGGGGGGGGCTTACTTGCAATATTTCCAAAAGTATAACACGTGAAATTAAAGTTTTGGTACTAAAACAAAATACAACAAAGCCCGAGGGCCCCTCTGCAAAATGCCCCACCTCACGTGTACAGGTCACGTGAGGTGACGTGGCGAAGGATCTGGATGCAAATAAGGAAAGCTCGGGGGTCTTTGTGCAAATAACCCAAAGTTTTTACGCTACAGACGAAAGTTTAAATACTAAATAATAAATACAAAAGGCGCGAGGGTGTAGATGCAAATACCCTCGACACGCGATCCAACGACGATGAAGGAGCCACTTAGACACGTGGCGTTTGATGAACGACCGATGACGCTTCGCGGATGAGCGGCGACGATCAGATCTCCAGCGATGATCAACGGTCGAAGCTGGTGGAGATCCAACGGTAACTGCTCGATCTGGGACTCCACCCTTGATCGGACGATGGCGAAGGCGGCTGGAAGAACACGGCGGAGCTCCGACTGGGGCGAGGTTCCTCGAGCTCCTCCGGCTGACTCCGGTAGCTTCTAGGCTTCAAAATCGGGCTGGAGCCTCCTCTGGTCCTCCTCTATCTCCTGGGGGCGTCAAAAAGCCACGGCGGTGGCCGTGGTGCTCGCTGGTGGCTGGCGGAGCTGGAGAGCTTCGTTAGCTCCGGCAAGCTTCAAAACTCGCCTCCAGGTGTCTTCACTTGGACTTTTACCTGCAAAAATGGTCAACGGGTCCAGGGCAAACTGCCTGGACCCTTGGATGGTCGGGGAGAAGCGCGGATCGAGATGTGGGTGCACGGCTGGAGTTGCGCTCCGGCCAACGTGCTTGATCGGGCGAAATACTTGATGGAACTTCAAATTTTTTTGGGGTTTTCGAAGCTAAGGTTAACAGGAATAAAATGGGCTGAATAAAAGAGCGGGGGGAGCCCTCAATGGCCGGGGCCAGAGGGAAGAAGGGTACCTCGACCGGTGACTTTGCGGGAGGTGGTGGAAGCGCCTCCGACCTCGGCTGCCTTGGCTGATGGCTTCGCGGTGGAGCTGTCGCCTCCAGGAAGCGCTGGAGCTCGGAGTAGGCGCGAGGGGTGGACCGAAGGTGTTCGAATTCGAATCGAAAGGTGGGGGGTTAGTTTTAAGTGGGTTGACCCGAGGTGACAGGGGTTCGAAGAACGAGGTACCACAGATGCGTCGATTATCCACAACCCAAGATGAAGCTTGGGCGGGCATCCTTGGTAGAAGGGCTACAAAAGTCATGAAGAGTGTTTCATGATTTGATGAAAGGGGTGACCTCGAAAAAAGGGTGAAGATAGGTCAAAACCAACCTCTGACAGACGCACATGGGTGAAGGGCAGGCAGTTGACCAGAGTCAACAAAGGCCGCCCCCTAGTTGGTCCACGTGGACCAACCAAGAAAAAACCCTGCAGAAATGTTTTAATAATTCATTTAAAAATAGAAAAAGGCCGAATTAAATTATGATTATAAAATAAAAAATATTTGTTATTTTCTGTAGTATTTTATTATGAATTTTAATTATTTTTATAACTTGGATTTTTACAAGTTACCTTTATAGCCTTATATAGGTATATTATCTATATAGTTTATTAATTTATTTTTATTTTATGTATTTTATCTTTTTTTTTATTTTCATTTCTTATTTTCTAAAATTATGAAATACTTTTATCTACACAAATATATTTTTATTTAATTTTTCTGATATGTTTTGTATATTTAATAAAATACAAGTATGTTTTGTATAGGTATATGTATAGGCAGTATACCTATGTATTCTTTATACAAGTATTTTTATTTTGTAACTTCTTTGCATTTTTATTCTGATTTTAATGCACATATATATTATAAGTAATATTTACACAATGATAAAAATATAAAAATGAATAAATAATGAATAAAGAATAAATTGAATATTTTATTCAGTACAGGTATACAATAGGGGTCCAAAACTCAACTTTCAAACCGTAGTTCCGCCAAATGCAAAACCACAACCATTAAATAGATTATTTTATTCTATATACAATTAAAGGTGAGTACACTGCATTTGGAGTTGTCAGTTGTGAGATACGGGTCTGGGAAGTTAGGATTTTGGATTCTTATTCAGACCATAACTTTTTATATAGATATTATTTTTCTGTGAAATCAATTTTGTATTTTTCTTTATTAAATTATCTACAACTTTCATGTACAAAGTTTCTTTATTTGATGTATAAAAAGTGGAACCAAAAATAGGTCCCAAAATGAATAAAGAATGAATAAAGAGTATAGGTATTTACACTGTATTTTGGCCCTTATCTCCCCCTACTTTATTCCTTGTCGACCTATTCATCAAGATGCCTAGGTCTCGGGGTTTCAGGTCATAAAATATTTACAATATTTTATTCTTTTTCTTTTCTATTATTTATTCTATAATTTTGGCCTTAATTACAGTATTTTAGACACTATCTGAATGCACATGCATGAATGCTAAGATGATGATTTTAATGCTATAAACAGGCATTTGCTAGGTTTTTTTGGTGTCAAAATGATAGAATAAAGATGATGAAATGTGGATTCATCATCCTCCTATACTTTACCTTTGCTAGTCCCTAGCAAACACTTATGCAATAAGTGAAAAAGAAAAAGAAAGAAAAGAAAAAAGAAGAACTTGGATTTAATTTAATTATCAAACTTGTCTTCACAAAATCAAAGTTTGGAGCTTAAGTCGGACCTTTGGAATTTTAGTGCGGGCGGAACCTTAGTGAGAACCGAATTTGAAGTCCAACAGTCCTTGAGAATCCCAAAACTCTGTCCAAGTCTCCTCAATAGCCAGGTCAGAAATACTTCAACTCATACGCAAACTCTTACGACTATGAATCTGACTTGTACAGTGTAAGTGATGGTGGCTCTCCCCAACCAGAATGACAAAGACACTGACTTCTCCAGTATGACAACCCAATGATTCCCCAATCCAATAACTCCATCCTCGAGGAGCGGGGTATTCCCTTCTAAGTTCAAGTGGCAACCAGCTCAAGAGGAGGGGGTGAAGAGAAGAATGGACGGTAGCCAGTGTAGCTACCTATCCGGGGATGCAAGACCAGTGTAGTCAAGTCATCCTGCTGCAGGCTCACATATTTGACTTTGGAACTCAAGCTTGCTTATTGACTTTGTACATACTTGCAGGCTTTTCATTTTTGTACATGCCTGAACTTTTTTTTTTGAGTACTATATACAGCAGCATTTACATAAGGAGTTTTTCCTCTTGAGCCCGTAGACTATCCCTCTTTTGAAGCTTTATCGCAACCCACAGCCTCCTATCTTTAGACTTCCTAATCACTGGACGGGTTGGGGTGCACTTCCCTCCCTAGAGGAGGACAAATGTTTCCACTTGTGTGCGTCTCATACCGACAAATCCAATCCCCTCACCACTCCAACTGAGTTGAGCCATGTGAAAGGTGCAAGTGTCCAAGTTAGGTCATTATCAACAAGAGTCGTACGTGTGCTCCGAAATACTCTACCTAGGCAGTCAAGAATCCATTGAACCAAATCCCGTGATCCTCAAAGAATTAAGTCAACTAGACCTGAAGTACCTCAAACCCAGTTCCTATAAGGTTCCTGTTATTAGGTAGATTTTAAGGTCCAATCAAGCTCCAATCTCCGGATTTTACTTAGACTTGTTCAACTATCAAACTCAATCCGAAAAATGCTCATGCTATGCAATGCAATGCAGAAAATATTTTTGTGATGCGATTTTTCAAAGATTTTGAGCTTTTTAGAGAATTTTTGAAAACATGACATGATGCATATGCAGATGCATTTTTTTGTATTTTTCAAAAAGATTTTTCAAATGTTTTTGGATTTTAATTTTGCAAATGTTTTTGGGAATTTTGAAAACAAAAAGATTTTGGCTAAAAACTAGGTGAAAATATGTACACGGGAGTGCTTCTTATATATACAAGAAGTGGGTTTTAAGAATTTACAAGGGTAAGTGATCAATTTTATACATATATAGATATAGTGGATTTTAGGTATGATGTATATATTCCTCAAACTTATTTGACACAAGCTTTTCACACAATTTTTGAAAACTATAGTCCAAAATAATTTTTACAAACATTTTACAAACATGTACACACATTTGAAAATCATTTTGCAAAGGCTTTAAAACAGTATATATAGATTTTTCAAAATATTTTTGCAACCATTTTTCAAACCATTTGCAAATCATTTTTCAAACATTTTATTTCACACAAAAAAGATAAATTTTTACAAACCACACATTTTACACAGGTTGAAAACATGTAACAAAATATTTTCAAAATAGTTTTCAATAAATGTTCACGAGGATTTTCAAACTATTTTTCAAACATTTTGCAAAAAACATTTTTACCTGATTTATTAATCAGTAATTACACAAAAAGAATTTGAGGAACGAGATACCTTTTTATTAAGGATTTTTAATGAAGAATAATTAGCCATATTATTAGGAAAATACGAAAGTACGAGTTATGGCTAAAGTATATACGTAGTATATACGACCCCCCTATACTTAGCTTGAGCTATGTCCTCATAGATCGGAGAGAAAAGAGAAGACATAACTCGTACTAAGTATAGACAAGTCTAAAGAATAAATAAATAACGAAGGAATCAATGAATGAGAAGTCGACCGTCCCCCCTATACTTAGGATCAAATAATCCTAAGTATAGCAGACTGTACACAACGCAGGGAGGGTCAAGGGTGGGAATGAACAGATCATACTCAGGTTGTTTCCCCCTATACTTGGGGTAAAATATCCCTAAGTATAGACAAGAAGAGGAGACAATGGAGAGGACCGAAAAGGATAGAACAACTCGGGGTGCCAACCCCCCTATACTTAGGACAAAGTACGTCCTAAGTATGGAAAACTGTCTACAAGGGCGGCACCTTTTTGATAGATACCGAAGATAGAAAAGGAAAAGAAGAAAAGAAGAAAAGAAGAAAAGAGATCTGAAGATGGAAGGATAGATCAGAGGATATACACATCCCTCCCCCTATACTTAGGGTAAAAGAAGCCCTAAGTATAGGCAACAACAGGAGTGATGACATGGAACGAAGAATGAACACTCAACTCGTCTACCCCTCCTATACGTAGGACAAAGTACGTCCTAAGCAAGGCAAACACGAGACATGGGTAGACGAGCAAAAACGGGAGATAGAGAGAGAGTCACAAGAGAGAATCTATAACATAAAAGGGTGATCATTAGAAGGTGGAAAGCAAACCTTCTTGCGGGACCGTTGAGGGATAGATCGGATATGGTGTATGTCAACATCGGGGTCCACAGTGGACGGAGGCCGATCAGGGTCGACACGGTGAAGGCCCTCAGTGGAATCAAAACGGAAAGGGACGAACTGATCGATGGAAGCAGTATGGCTCGGTTCTCCCTTGGTGGTCCTATGGTGTGAAGGCACAGACGGGTGAGTGGAAGAAGTACGACTAGGTCCGGCCTTGAAAGTCTCGCAGATGTCAAAGTGAAATGGGACAAACTCATCATCCTCGGAAGAAGTGTAATCGGAGTCGTCCTGCGAGTCCTCGTCCAGGTCAAAATCAAAAGGAACGAAATCATCTGTGGAAGTATACGAACTCAGATCGTCCTCAAGACTCTCACATGAATCCTTGTCTTAAACAAGAGGTCTGAATTTATCAAAATAAATTGCAGCATCATAACCGACCTCAATCATCTTCACTTGTGAAGGGCCAGGAACGGATTTATCAGTGGAAGTAGTCAAACCAGGTCCGTCCTGCCTAGTCTTACCTAGGTCATTTGTTGCCTTATGAGGTCTCTCAAAGTAATGGGTAACATCATAAACATCCTCAATTATCTTGGTATCTGCCCCCTGCTCAAATGGTTCAATCACATAAATACTCTGAATTTCATCAACACATCGCCACACACCAGGAGGAGGATTAGTGAGGTCCATGCTTTCCGACTTCCTCCCTTTTCGGGGGATCCGTCGGGGCTCATCAGGGATCGCTAAGGAAGTATCTCTAGTAGCATCAGGTAGGTCACAGGCCTCAGAGTCAGCTATAATCGGTGAAGGTGCATCAGGTGCAGGTCTCTGGTCATCTGTGGGTGCGGCGATCATCACTTCGCTTTCGTCAACAGGACGGAAGCGAACCTCTCCTGATCCATAGTCAATAACGACCATCGCAGAGGCGAGGAATGGTCGTCCCAGGATGATTGGAGATGGCTCCCCTGTGGAGTTCTCCATGGGCAACACGACAAAATCAACATTGTGGCTAGTGCCCTGAATAGAAATGACGGCGTTTTCAAGGATACCCTTTGGCCTCTTGCTAGATCCATCAGCAAACTGAACGATCATCCTGCTCTTCTTGAGAGGCCCTAAGTGAAGAGACTGTACCAACGAGAAGGGTAATATGCTAATCGAAGCACCGCCGTCCAGGAGAGTGCGATCACAAGTATAGTCAGAGATGGTGCAAGTGATGAAAGGTGTAGCTGTGTTCTTCTTCTTGGGAATGGGACGGTGTGTGATGGCGAGGGCAGTGGCCATGGTCAGAATGTGACGCTCAGATCTGCTCCTCCGCTTTCTCTTCTTGGGAAGAGGAGCAGACATGTGGGTCATGGCCTGCTGAAGTGGGGTACGGATAATCTCATGAATAGTAGCCACCACTTCGGGTTCAGTCAACATTTTTTTGAATTTTTGGACTTCCTCCATACAAGGGAGGAAGTCAGAATCAGCGTATACACGAGGCATGCCAAGAGCAGTCTGTACAGCGGCATCCTCGGGGTCAAAGGTGGGACTGGGTGTGAATGCATGTGTGGTCCAGGGTTCTGGCAAGTGGACTCTCTCCTCAAAATATTGATCAATCAAGTGTCTCCCGAACGCTTTTTGTATTTTTACATTTTTCTCATTTTTTTGTATTTTTGGCGATTGCAAGCTCCCATGATCAACTACAAGGAAATCCAAATCCCTGACGGAAGGAGCATTAATCTGGTTATTCCTCAAGATAGCAAGATTATCATTCAACAAATCAATGCGCTTGGTCATCCGATTCAAGATATCGCTCATAGAGATCGAGGGAGGTGACTCCATCAGGTCAGACTCGGGTGGATGTGAAGGTGGAGATGGATAATACACAGGCGGGGGTGGATGTGGGTAGAAGTCCGAGTCGTGATACTGTGGCTGAGACGGGTATGTATAAAAATCAAAAAAAAAGGAGGAGGATCCTCTTGATAAAAGGGAGGTGGATCGGCTGGAGCGAGCGAGGGGTCCGCAAAGTCCGGATAAAATGCACTCCAAGGATCCATCTCGAAATCAAAAGGAAATGATTCGGGGGAGCACGTCGATCAAATCAAGAGAGTGAAGAAAAAGGCGCAAATGCACAGAGGAGATCTAGGACACACAAAAACAATCACAGACAAAAATGAAAAGAATGCAAACCCTCAATTCACCTACTCAACTCGGTAGAGACCGCAAAGTGCGGTCTTTTAATCTTGTCTTTTTTAGAGTTAGGTGAGAAGTCAAAGAGTTTCACACACACTTAAGGGGCTTGATGGGATTTGGGCACTAATCCTTAAGGTGTGTGCGAGCAAATAAAAGCGAAGACAATGAGGGGATTACTCGCCCCAATACAAGATTTTTCTTTTAATTGGTTTTAGGGTCAAGTAAAATTAGCAGTCCCAATTTTATGGATTATCACTTTTTTTTTGGATTTTTAGTGAGAAATGCACACGCCTAACGAGGAGTCAATTCCTTTAAGATCCTAGGTTGGCAAAATCAGAGGTAGAGAGGTGGAAAAGCAATGCAAGCGATCAAAATGATGATGGATGCTAAAGCGTAAATGCTCACCTTGCCTCCAGCACTCTACATGCAAGGGTGCTCAACAGAATTGAAACCTATCTATATGCAAATGCAAAAGCCGATGAAATCACCCTAAGTTTCAGAAATTGCTATTATCGTGAAGAACCACAAGCTGACCACCAACCCTCAATCCTAATGTCCGGTCTAGGCTCACCCCTCCTCTGCTCAACACATTTGAGTTAGGAGAAAGCGCTTGTGTGGGAATGAGCTCGCGGCGCGTGGATCAAAAGCTAAATGATCAACTGTTTAAGATTTGACTAAGTCCAAACGAGACTATAGGTGCATGCAAAGTATTAGGTGTTTGGCCTTAGTCTATCGCAAGCAATCCTAGAACTAGGGGCTCAATCACACAAAATAAATAAAATCGAAAAACAAAACAAAATAAAAAGAATGCGAGAAAACACGAAAAAGCCGCGAAAGCACGGCGAGCCCCCAAGTGAACAATCACTTGGAAATTAGGCTCGAATGTCCAAGTGTCCGAGGGTACCTGTATTATTACAAATATAGGTTGCTCTCTCACTTAAATTACAAAAACAAACACCAGGAAATAAATGCAACAACCACTGGGGAGCTCGGTCTACAAAAATCCTCTTCGTGTCCTCGGTGCTCGGCTGGCAGATGCCGGCTTCACGTGGGTGCGTAGGCGCTTAGGGTGGAGCGCCTCCCTCGATCCGTGGTTCCTCGCACAAAGTCAACAAAAGAGAAGGTTAGACAACTCAATAGATATATCAAAAATAGTGAAAATAAAATAGCAAAAATGAAAGCCGCGAAATAGACAATAAATCACAAACACAAACAAGACCCGAACTACGCGCTGCTGCTCCCCGGCAACGGCGCCATTTGATAATCACACTTTATCGAGGGTCTAAATACGTCGCTGTGGCGACCCACAATAAAATGTAATTAATCAACAATGAACCCACAATCAAGTATCAAACAATGAAAAACAAGTGTGGAGTCAAATTTATTTTTAACTCTGCACAAATGGTGTAGAGGGCAAGTATGCAGAGAGTTCGAACACAGGGAGCAAACAGGGTAGTTCTAAATATTGTGCACAAGTGTGTGTGAAGTGTCTACACTAAGCAAGCAAACGACTAAGTTTTTGTGGGTTTTTAATTTTTTTTAATTTTTTTAATTTTTAATTTAATTTTTAATTTTGTATTTTGATTTTTAATTTTTTTAAATTTTTATAATTTATAATTTATATTTTTTAATTCTTTTTTCAATGTTAGAAAATAAAGACAATGTAATGAAAGGCAAGCTAAAATATTTATAAAGATGTGCAAAAATAACCAAAAATTCAGAAATGAAATGTTTTTGATATTTTTAGGATTTTCTACTCATTTTGTGATTTTTGGGGATTTTTCAAGGTGTTTTTGGTATTTTTAATTAGCAAAATAAAGGAAAACAGTGGAAAATGTGCTGGTTGTGAGGAAAATGCAATTTAAAATTAGCAAACAGCAATCAAAATTTTTCACACTAATTTTCAAAGAAAGAGAATAAAATAGAGAACAAACAAGAACTGAGTTTGTAATTTTTGGATTTTTCTTTGATTTTATATATTTTTCTGAAGGTTTTGAGTGTTTTTAAAATTTTAGTGTTTTTCTTTTGAGATTTTTAGTGATTTTTGGACTGACACTAAAATAGATAAAATAGACACTAGGTAATTTTTTCTGTAATTTTTCGAAGTTTTTTAATATTTTTTTGGCATTTTCTAAGCTAGACAGTGCACAAAAAGCATGTTTTTTATTTTTAATAAATATAAAAACAAAATAAAAACAAAAACTAAAATGATAGCGTCAAAGTACACGTGTCCAGGAGCTTAACCCTATTTTTGTGGAATTTTTGGATTTAAAATGATAGTTCAAATAAATACAACAAGCATCCAATCAATAAACAGGCCTGGCAGGGGTATTTATGCAATTTACAAAATATCCAGAGGCTCACATGCAATTTTCCACAAAATATTGAACTGAATATTCGATTTATAGCACTAAAACACAATTACAAAAACCGCCTGGGTACACTAGCAATTTTCCCACCAGGGCGCGTGACTTGCACGCACCTGGCGAGGACTAGAATGCAATATTCCAAACCCGGGGGGGGGGGCTTACTTGCAATATTTCCAAAAGTATAACACGTGAAATTAAAGTTTTGGTACTAAAACAAAATACAACAAAGCCCGAGGGCCCCTCTGCAAAATGCCCCACCTCACGTGTACAGGTCACGTGAGGTGACGTGGCAAAGGATCTGGATGCAAATAAGGAAATCCCGGGGGTCTTTGTGCAAATAACCCAAAGTTTTTACGCTACAGACGAAAGTTTAAATACTAAATAATAAATACAAAAGGCGCGAGGGTGTAGATGCAAAATACCCTCGACGCGCAATCCAACGACGATGAAGGAGCCACTTAGACACGTGGCGCTTGATGAACGGCCGATGACGCTTCGCGGATGAGCGGCGACGATCAGATCTCCAGCGATGATCAAAGGTCGAAGCTGGTGGAGATCCAACGGTAACTGCTCGATCTGGGACTCCACCCTTGATCGGACGGTGGCAAAGGCGGCTGGAAGAACACGGCGGAGCTCCGACTGGGGCGAGGTTCCTCGAGCTCCTCCGGCCGACTCCGGTAGCTTCTAGGCTTCAAAATCGGGCTGGAGCTTCCTCTGGTCCTCCTCTATCTCCTGGGGGCGTCAAAAAGCCACGGCGGTGGCCGTGGTGCTCGCTGGTGGCTGGCGGAGCTGGAGAGCTTCGTTAGCTCCGGCGAGCTTCAAAACTCGCCTCCAGGTGTCTTCACTTGGACTTTTACCTGCAAAAATGGTCAACGGGTCCAGGACAAACTGCCTGGACCCTTGGATGGTCGGGGAGAAGCGCGGATCGAGTAGTGGGTGCACGGCCGGAGTTGCGCTCCGGCCAACGTGCTTGATCGGGCGAAATACTTGATGGAACTTCAAATTTTTTTGGGGTTTTCGAAGCTAAGGTTAACAGGAATAAAATGGGCTGAATAAAAGAGCGGGGGGAGCCCTCAATGGCCGGGGCCAGAGGGAAGAAGGGTACCTCGACCGGCGACTTTGCGGGAGGTGGTGGAAGCGCCTCCGACCTCGGCTGCCTTGGCTGATGGCTTCGCGGTGGAGCTATCACCTCCAGGAAGCGCTGGAGCTCGGAGTAGGCGCGAGGGGTGGACCGAAGGTGTTCGAATTTGAATCGAAAGGTGGGGGGTTAGTTTTAAGTGGGTTGACCTGAGGTGACAGGGGTTCGAAGAACGAGGTACCACAAATGCGTCGATGATCCACAGCCCAAGGTGAAGCTTGGGCGGGCATCCTTGATAGAAGGGCTATAAAAGTCATGAACAGTGTTTCATGATTTGATGAAAGGGATGACCTCGAAAAAAGGGTGAAGATAGGTCAAAACCAACCTCTGACAGGCGCACATGGGTGAAGGGCAGGCAGTTGACCAGAGTCAACAAAGGCCGCCCCCTGGTTGGTCCACGTGGACCAACCAGGAAAAACCCTGCGGAAATGTTTTAATAATTCATTTAAAAATAGAAAAAGGCCCAATTAAATTATGATTATAAAATAAAAAATATTTGTTATTTTCTGTAGTATTTTATTATGAATTTTAATTATTTTTATAACTTGGATTTTTACAAGTTACCTTTATAGCCTTATATAGGTATATTATCTATATAGTTTATTAATTTATTTTTATTTTGTGTATTTTATCTTTTTTTATTTTCATTTCTTATTTTCTAAAATTATGAAATACTTTTATCTACACAAATATATTTTTATTTAATTTTTCTGATATGTTTTGTATATTTAATGAAATACAAGTATGTTTTGTATAGAAATATGTATAGGCAATATACCTATGTATTCTTTATACAAGTATTTTTATTTTGTAGTTTCTTTGCATTTTTATTCTGATTTTAATGCACATATATATTATAAGTAATATTTACATAATGATAAAAATATAAAAATGAATAAATAATGAATAAAGAATAAATTGAATATTTTATTCAGTACAGGTATACAATAGGGGTCCAAAACTCAACTTTCAAACCGTAGCTCCGCCAAATACGAAACCACAACCATTAAATAGATTATTTTATTCTATATACAATTAAAGGTGAGTACACTGCATTTGGAGTTGTCAGTTGTGAGATACGGGTCTGGGAAGTTGGGATTTTGGATTCTTATTCAGACCATAACTTTTTATCTGGATATTATTTTTCTGTGAAATCAATTTTGTATATTTCTTTATTAAATTATCTACAACTTTCATGTACAAAGTTTCTTTATTTGATGTATAAAAAGTGGAACCAAAAATAGGTCCCAAAATGAATAAAGAATGAATAAAGAGTATAGGTATTTACACTGTATTTTGGCCCTTATCTCCCCCTACTTTATTCCTTGTCGACCTATTCATCAAGATGCCTAGGTCTCGGGGTTTCGGGTCATAAAATATTTACAATATTTTATTCTTTTTCTTTCTTTTATTTATTCTATAATTTTGGCCTTAATTACAGTATTTTAGACACTATCTGAATGCACATGCATGAATGCTAAGATGATGATTTTAATGCTATAAACAGGCATTTGCTAGGTTTTTTTGGTGCCAAAATGATAGAATAAAGATGATGAAATGTGGATTCATCAGTACTCGGGCTGCAATCAGGTAGCCATTACCCCCGGGGACCATGAAAAGACTACTTTTACATGTCCCTTCGGCACATACGCATTCAAGCGAATGCCTTTTGGGCTTTGCAATGCCCCCGGCACCTTTCAGCGATGCATGATTGCGATTTTTGTCGACATGGTTTGGGATTTCCAGGAGGTCTTCATGGATGACTTCTCGGTCCATGGTGATTCATTCGATGATTGTCTAGCGCACCTGGATCGAGTCCTCCAAAAGTATAGGGAAGTGAATCTGGTGCTCTCTTGGGAGAAAAGCCATTTCATGGTAAAAGAGGGTATTGTATTGGGCAAAGAGGGTATTGTATTGGGCATGCCATCTCCAAGAAGAGAATGGAGGTTGACCCTGCCAAAGTTGATGTGATCAAGAAGCTCGAGCCACCTACAAATGTGAAACAAGTACGGTCTTTTCTAGGGCATGTCAGATTCTACAGGAGATTTATCAAAGATTTTTCAAAAATTGCTCGACCACTAACTGACCTCCTAGGGAAGGACACCGAGTTCCTAGTAGACCATAAGTGTCTTGAAGCCTTCGAACTACTCAAAAGGAGGATCATTGAGACTCCTGTCCTACAAGCCCCGACTGGTCTCTTCCCTTCGAGATCATGACAGACGCATCCGATTTTACTGTAGGGGCTGTATTAGGACAACGAAAAGATGGAATCCCATATGCTATTCACTACGCAAGCAAAGTTTTATACCATGCTCAGAAAAATTACACTGTGATCGAAAAGGAAATGCTTGCTGTGGTTTTTGCGTTGGAAAAATTTCGATCTATACTTCTAGGATCTAAGGTGACAGTTTACACAAACCACTCTGTCATTCGATACTTAATGGCCAAAAATGACACAAAAGCATGACTTATGAGATGGATTCTACTGCTTCAAGAATTTGATTTGGAGATTAAAGACAAACCTGATGTTAAAAGTGTCGTGGCTGATCATTTATCATGGATCGAACATAACAATATTCTGGAATCTGAATCCATCCGTGAAACCTTCCCAGACGAGTCAATTTCTGCTATTGACTCATTCCCATGGTATGCAGACACGGTGAATTATCTTGTCACCAAGGAAGTTCCTCAAGTTTGGCCTAGAAACAAAATCGATCGACTCATATCTGAAGCGAGACACTATCATTGGGCAGATCCGTTCCTTTTCTTTGAAGGACCAGATTGCATATGGAGAAGAAGTATTCCTTAAGAGGAATACCAAAGTATCCTCAATCTATGCCACACCTTGGAGGCGGGAAGACATCACTCTGGGAAGAGGACCGCTGAGAAGATATTGCAATGTGGATTTTATTGGTCGACCTTGTTTAAAGATGCTTACAATTTTGTCAGGTCGTGCCCCGTCTGTCAGAGAATGGGAGAAACCATTGGGTCCAAAGATGCCATGCCTATGCAACCAGTGATCATTTGTGATGTATTCGATGCATGGGGCATTGACTTTATGGGCCCATTCCCTAATAGTCAAGGATTTGAATATATTCTTCTCGTGGTTGATTATTTGTCTAGATGGGTGGAGGCTATCCCTACTCGAGCAGCAGATAGCAAAACTGTTTGCAAGTTTTTGAAAGATAACATTATTTCAAGATTTGGAATTCCAAAAGTTTTAATATCTGATGGGGGAAGCCATTTTGTCAACCGGGAGGTGAAGAAGTTGACTAAGGAATATGACATCGAGCACCGTATCGCTACTCCTTACCATCCACAATCCAATGGCATGGCCGAGGTGTCAAACAAGGAGGTGAAAGGAATTTTACAGAAGCTCGTCCGCCCTGACAGGAAGAACTGGTCCCAATTCTTGGACCAAGTTCTATGGGCTTACCGGACGACTTATAAGACCCCATTGGGCACCTCCCCGTTTCGAATGGTATATGAAAAGCCATGCCATTTGCCCGCAGAACTCGTGCATAAATCAAAATTGGCAATCAAAAAGATTAATTAGAACAATCACAAAGGAAAGAAAAACCGAGAGATGGATTTGAATGAACTATCTGAAATCCAAAATCACGCTTATGAAAATAGCACCATTTACTAGGATAAGGTAAAGAAATAGCATGACAAGAACATTCGAACCAACATCTTTGTCCCATGGCAGAAAGTTTGGCTATTTAATGCAAAATTGAAAATTTTCCAAGGGAAATTGAAATCAAAATGGACGGGACCCTTCATTGTAAGAGAGGTACACAATAATGGGAGTGTTGAGGTCTCAGAGACTGCAGATAGCACGCAAACATCTATAGTCAACAGTCAGTTGCTTAAACATTTTGTCGAATCCAACGAGCAATTAGTACAAGTTGAACAGTTCTCCTTCATCCAGGGCATAGATTTTGACAAAGACTAGATCTGCCCAGATAGACCACCTCTCTGGAACCTACACTCTTCTGTATATCCATCAACCTGCTCTCGATCCCCCGATAGTTAGGGGACCGATTTCATTGTTTATACATCACTTCTCCTCTTTTTCTTTGTAACCCATCTATACTTAGTACGAGCTATGTCAACATTTCACTTTGTGCCATGGGGACATAACACAAGCTAAGTATAGGGGGTGCGTTTGTATATATTTTATCTACTTTATCCATACCTCGTACTTTAATCGTTTTTATCTAACATCAAGGATGGGTATAAGTAGTGTGTATTACCTGTTTTTCAAAAAAAAGAAAAAAAAAAGAAAAAAGAAAGAAAAAAAAGGAAAAAAAAGAAAAGAAAAAGAAAATCATCACTCATGGTCTTGCATTTCATCAAGCATTTCATGCATTCCTTGGTTGATATATTCCTGATACATTCACCATCACTCAAGGCTTGAGGATTTTTGGGAACACTTGATTTCTGAGATCTTGAGATTCTGAGTTAGCCTGCCTTAGTTGTTAGGGTTTTGAACTTAATAATCCACACTTTTCTAGTTTGAAAGATTTGAGCGCTATATTGCACTCGTCATCTCTACCTTCAAAAAGAATATGATCAGCACAATCACTTTCACAACTGCATGATTGATGAGATGAGTTATCACTTGAGGAATTGGGACTAGAGATTTGATATTCGAGGATGGGATAAAGTTAATGAAGGCTTCAGAAAACCTGAGTGTCAGCAATACCCTTGCCAGTATGTGAACAAGACTCATATGATATCTCTTTGATAAATGACCTAAGTGCCAGGGTGTGATGAAACTTAATGAAAATTGTTGATCCGTGTGCGCCAACGTTTGGTAAAAGCAGTGGAGCTAGCCAACAAAAGAAAAGAAAAATAAATGTTAAAGAAAAGCTCTATCATCCAAAGTCAAATTCCAAATGAGCTTCCACCAATGGCGAGCGCTCCCAAACATTTTAAAAGTGTCCACTTGGACCAAGCGCTATTAGGACCAAGGAGTCGGGCTGACACCACAAAAAGGGCTCTGCATCGTTGATAATCCCGAAATTCGATGCGGTTATATCGACTCACAAGGCGAGTCAACAGTCGGTGTTTGACCACACAAATTCCGAAATTAATCAACAATTAACCCACACTAAGATCAATGAATTAGAACTAATGCGGAGTTAAAATTTATTTATAACTCTACACAAATGGTGTATAGTGTCAAGTATGCAGAGAGTTCGAACACAGGGAGCAAGCAGGATAGTTCACAAGAATGTGCTCAAGTGTGTGTGTGTGATGTGTCTACACTAAGCAATCAAGCAAAGGAAAGGAAATTTTTGTGGGTTTTTAATTTTTAATTTTTTTTATTTTTAATTTAATTTTTAATTTTGTATTTTGATTTTTAAATTTTCTGATTTTTATAATTTTATGTTTTATATTTTTTTATTTCTTTTTCAATATTGGAGAATAAAGACAATATAATAAAAGGCAAGCTAAAATATTTATAAAAATGCACAAAAATAACCAAAAATTCAGAACTAAGATGTTTTTGGTATTTTTATAATTTTTTACTGTTTTTGTGATTTTTGGGGATTTTTCAAGGTGTTTTTGATATTTTTGAATACTGAATTAAGGCAAAACAGTGGAAATAGGGCTGGCTGTGACTAAAATGCAAGTTAAAAATAGCAACCAGTAGCTCAAAATTTTCACACTATTTTTCAAATAAAAAGGACAAAATAAGGAACAAACAGGAACTGAGATTTTGATTTTTGGAGTTTTCTACTATTTTATATATTTTTTTGAAGTTTTTGAGTATTTTTAAATTTTTAGTGTTTTTCTTTTGAAATTTTTAATAATTTTTGGACTGACACTAAAAGATGATGAAATAGACACTAGGTAATTTTTTTGGAATTTTTAGAGGTGTTTTAATATTTTTTTGGTATTTTCTAAGCTAGACAGTGCACCAATAGCAAGTTTTTGATTTTTAATAAATATGAAAATAAAATAAAATCAAAACTAAATAGATGGCGTTAAAGTACACATGTCCAGATGCTTAAGTCTATTTTTGTGGAATTTTTGGGCTCGAAATGATCATTCAATTAAATACAACAAGCATCCAAGCATTAAAGGCCTGGTAGGGACCTTTATGCAAATATCTAAAACTATGGGGGCACGCTTGCAAAATTTCCACGAAAGTTTATACTAAATAAAATAGTTCCTGGAGTGAATGACAAAACCACAAGCCGCAGGGGCTTCTAAGCAAAATCTCCAATGTCACGCGCCTATGCACGCGCGCCTGGCAAGGGCGTTTATGCAACTATTCAAAAATCCAGGGGCAAACACACAAATCTCCACAAAAATTATAACTGAATAAAATATCTTTTAGACTAAACACCAATAACCAAAACCTGCAAGGATGACCTCGCAAAATTTCTAACCCCGCGCGTGACTAGCACGCGCTTGGAAGGGACTTAAAGGCAATTATGCAAAACTGCGGGGGGTCGAGTATAATTATTACAAAGTTAATTAAACGACGGATGAAAGCTTGAGTGCTCGTAATTAAATACAAAAAGTGACGGGTAGAAGTTGCAAAATACCCAGTCAAAGGCGGGCGTCGACGGTTCGGATCCAACCACTTATGCCACATGTCGATCCCACAGCTCGCGATACCGCTTCGTCTTGACGGCCCGGATTAGAAGATCTCACGTGATCGGACGGTCGAGGCTGATGGAGATCCAACGGCCGCAGCAAGATCTGGAGCGCCCCTCGGATCGGACGGCTGGAACCTCCCCTGCTAGAACAGGGAAGAACTCCTTCCTTCACGAACTTCGATCGGCTCGCAGGCGTTGCTCCGGCCTTGGTTCTCGTCGCTGGAGGTTCCTGATGATGCCTGGAAGGTTCCCCAACCTCGCGGCGGGGCCAAAATGGGTCGCTGAGCCCAGGTGCGCCGCGATGAGGTCGGGGAGGCGATGGAGCTCCAGGTGCCACGTTCCTCAAAATCGACCCCCCAGATGGGGTCTTCTGCCTCCAGCGACCTGCAAAAAGGGGTGAAAAGGCCCAGGGCAAATTGCCTGGGCCTCGCGGAGGCGTGGGGGTGCGCGATAGATGAATGGGGGTGACGGTGGCCGGAGGTGTCTCCGGCGAGCGATCGACTTAGCGAATCGATGCACTAATAAAGTAGATAATCGGGGGATAATGGAGCTGGGAATGCAAGGGGTAAAACTACGGCGAAAAACTAAGGAATAAAGAACGACCTCGAGCCCAGAAAGGGCGAGGGATAGGTACCTCAACGGCGGTCGCCGGAGGTGCTGGAACCCGCCTGGTATGCGATTCTTCCTCCGCTAGGACGATGGAGAGCTGATGCTGTCACCCACGGCGTCTCTCTCGACCCTTAGGTGGACAAAAAACTTGGTGCAATGCGGTTCAAATTTCAAATGAAATCCGACTTAGGTTTTTAAGGGGTTGACGGACATGGTGGAAAGAACGAGGCATAGTGGGAGCTGCAGTGATCCACGACCCAAGGTGACGCTTGGGCGTGAATCCTTGATGCACGAGCTGCGAAAGTCGTGAAGGTTCCATCGCATTTTAGTGAAAGGGTTTACCTCGAAAAAAGGATGAAGAAGGGGGGTCAAACATGGTCTGACAAGCCGCAGGGGGTAGGTCAGACTGTTGACCGAGGTCAACAGTCCTGGCCTCCTGGTTGGTCCACGTGGACCAGCCAGGAAAAACCCTGGAAAAATATGTTATTAAATCTATTTAAAATACTAAATGGCCGAATTAAATAAAAGTTATAAAATAAAAAATACTTAGAATTTTATGTAGTATTTTATTTTGATTTTTAATTATTTTTAGGAGTTATACTTTTACAAGTTACCTTTTTAACCCTATATAGGTATAATACCTATGTATTTTAGTATTCTATTTTTATTTTAGGTATTTTTAATTTCTTTAATTTTGTTTATAATTTTATAAAGTTATAGAATACTTTTATACACATAAATATATTTTTATTTTATTTTATTGATATGTTTTGTATATTTAATAAAATACAAGTATGTTTTGTATATGTATGTATATAGGTAATGTACCAATGTATTGAATATATACAAGTATTTTATTTTTAATTTTATTTAGGTTTTTATTCTAATTTTAATATTCACAATTATTATAAGTAATATTTACAACATTATAAGAATATAAAATTATAAAAATAATAAATAAATAATAAATTGAATATTTTAATATGTACAAGTATACAATGAGGTTCCAAAAGTCAACTTTCAAACCGTAGCTCCGCCAAATGCGAAACCACTGCCATTGGATAGATTATTTTATTCTATATACAATTAAAGGTGAGTACACTGCATTTGGAGTTGTCAGTTGTGAGATATGGGTCTGGGAAGTTGGGATTTTGGATTCTTATTCAGACCATAACTTTTCATCTGTACATTCTTTTTCTGTGAAATCAATTTTGTATTTTTCTTTATAAAATTATCTACAACTTTCATGTACAAAGTTTCTTTATTTGATGTATAAAAAGTGGAACCAAAAATAGGTCCCAAAATGAATTAAAGAATGAATAGGAAGTATAGGTATTATATCTGTGTTTCTGACCTTATCTCCCCCTACTTTATTCCTTGTCGACCTATTCATCAAGATGCCTAGGTCTCGGGGGTTTTGGGTCATAAAATATTTACAATATTTAATTCTTTTTCTTTTCTTTATTTATTCTATAATTTTGGCCTTAATTACAGTGATTTATACACTATCTGAATGCACATGCATGAATGCTAAGATGCTCTATTTAAGGGTATTTTTGGGCATCTGCTAGGGTTTTTGGTGCCAAAATGATAGAATAAAGATGATGAAATGTGGATTTATCATCCCCCTATACTTTACCTTTGCTAGTCCCTAGCAAACACTTATGCAATAAGTGCAGAAGAAAAGAAAGAAAAGAAAAAGAATAACTTGGATTTTATTTGATTATCAGACTTGTCTTCACAAAATCAAAGTTTGGAGCTTAAGTAGGACCTTTGGAATTTTAGTGCGGGCGGAACCTTAGTGAGAACCGTGTTTGAAATCCAACAGTCCTTGAGAATCCCAAAACTCTGTCCAAGTCTACTCAATAGCCAGGTCAGAAATACTTCAACTCAAACACAAACTCTTACGACTATGAATCTGACTTGTACAATGTAAGTGATGGTGGCTCTCCCCAACTAGAATGACAAAGAAACTGACTTCTCCAGTACGACAACCCAATGATTCCCCAATCCAGCAACTCCATCCTCGAGGAGCGGGGTATTCCCTTCTAAGTTCAAGTGACAACCAGCTCAAGAGGAGGGGGTGAAGAGAAGAATGGACGGTAGCCAGTGTAGCTACCTATCCTTGGATGCAAGACCAGTGTAGTCAAGTCATCCTGCTGCAGGCTCACATGATATGACTTTGGAACTCAAGCTTGCTTATTGACTTTACAACATATGTACATACTTTGCAGGCTTTTTATTTTTGTACATGCCTGAACATTTTTTTTTGAATACTATATACATCAGCATTTACATAAGGAGTTTTTCCTCTTGAGCCAGTAGACTATCCCTCTTTTGAAGCTTTATTGCAACCCACAGCCTCCTGTCTTTAGACTTCCTAATCACTGGACGGGTTGGGGTGCACTTCCCTCCCTAGAGGAGGACAAATGTTTCCACTTGTGTGCGTCTCATACCGGCAAATCCAATCCCCTCACCACTCCAACTGAGTTGAGCCATGTGAAAGGTGCAGGTGTCCAAGTTAGGTCATTATCAACAAGAGTCGTGCGTGTGCTCCGAAATACTCTACTTAGGCAGTCAAGAATCCATTGAACCAAGTCTCGTGATCCTCAAAGAATTAAGTCAACTAGACCTGAAGTACCTCAAACGCAGTTCCTATAAGGTTCCTGTTATTAGGTAGATTTTAAGGTCCAATCAAGGTCCAATCTTCGGATTTTACTTAGACTCGTTCAACTATCAAACTCAATCCGAAAAATGCGAATGCTATGCAATGCAATGCAGAAAATATCTTTGTGATGCAATTTTCAAGATTTTGAACTTTTTATGGATTTTTGAAAAGGTGATGATGATGATGCATATGCAGATGCATTTTTTGTGTTTTTCAAAGATTTTTCAAATGTTTTTGGATTTTAATTTTTGCAAATGTTTTTGGGAATTTTTGAAAACAAAAAGCTTTTGGCTAAAAACTAGGTGAAAATATGTACACGGGAGTGCTTCTTATATATACAAGAAATGGATTTTAAGAATTTACAGGGTAAGTGGTCGATTTTATACATATGTATATATAGTGGATTTTGGTGTGATGTTAGTATTCCTCAAACTTATTTGAAAACAATTTTACACACAATTTTTGAAAACTATAGTCCAAAATAGTTTTTACAAACATTTCACACACATTTGAAAATCATTTTGCAAAGGCTTTCAAACAGTATATATAGGTTTTTCAAATCATTTTTGCAACCATTTTTCAAACCATTTGCAAATCATTTTTCAAACATTTTATTTCACACAAAGAAAAGAAATTTTACAATCCACACATTTTTACAAAGGTTGAAAACATGTAACAAAATATTTTCAAAATAGTTTTCAATAGATGTTCACAAAGATTTTCAAACTATTTTTTTCAAACATTTTGCAAAAAACATTTTCACCTGATTTATTAATCAGTAAATACAAAAAGAATTTGAGGAATAATCACATCTTTTTATTAAGAATTTTTAATGAATTTTAAAGAATTTTTAGCCATATTTATTAAGAAAATATGAAAGTACGAGTTATGGCTAAAGTATATACGTAGTATATACGACCCCCCTATACTTAGCTTGAGCTATGTCCTCATAGATCAGAGAGAAAATAGTAGACATAACTCGTACTAAGTATAGACAAGTCTAAAGAATCAAGGAATGAAGCAATGAATCAATGAATGAGAAGTTGACCGTCCCCCCTATACTTAGGATCATATAATCCTAAGTATAGCAGACTGTATAAAAAGCAGGGAGGGTCGAGGGTGGGAATGAACAGATCGTACTCAGATTGTCTCCCCCTATACTTAGGGTAAGATATCCCTAAGTATAGACAAAAAGAGGAGACAATGGAGAGGATCGAAAAGAATAGAAAAGCTCGGGGTGCACGCCCCCCTATACTTAGGACAAAGTACGTCCTAAGTGTGGAAAACTGTCTACAAGGGCGACACCTTTTCGGTAGATGAAGAAGATAGAAAAGGAAAAGAAGAAAAGAAGAAAATAAGAAACTAAATCAACAGGCAACACAGTGATATGAACAGATGAACCTGTACAGCGGAAGATAGAATTGATCACCATGTATGAGATGTAGATGATGAGAGTCAAAGGACACATCTCATACCAGAAGAATGGGGGCAACGTCAATGGTCGGCGGATCATGATCAAGATATAGTTTCAAGCGTTGACCATTGACGCGGAAGGTAGAGGAAGATGACGGTTCAGATATGTCGATGCTGCCATTGTCATGTACCTTCCTGACCACATACGGTCCTTTCCACTTGCTCTGCAATTTCCCTGGGAATAATTTTAGCCTGGAATCAAACAACCATACTCTCTGATCTGGCTCAAACTGTTTATGGCTGATATGCGAATCATGCCATGTCTTCACTTTTTCCTTGTACTGTAGGCTGTTGGAAAAGGCTGTATCTCTCAATTCTTCCAGGGCTGCCAATTCTGCTTTTCTTTGGTCTCCTATACTCTCGGGATCTAGAAGCAACTCAGTAACTGCCCAAAAAGATTTATGCTTGATTTCCACTGGCAAATGGCACGGCTTGCCATAGACGAGACGAAAGGGAGATGTTCCCAATGGGTTCTTGAAAGAAGTCCGATAAGCCCATAAGACCGAGTCCAAAAGCTGTGACCAATCCTTTCGGTCTGGGCGGACAACTTTCTGCAAGATAGTCTTTATCTCCCTATTCGATACTTCGGCAAGACCATTAGTCTGAGGGTGATAAGGAGTGGCAACCCGATGGTCAATGCCGAACTCGTCTGCAAGGGCCCTGACTTTGTCATTGATGAAGTGAGACCCCCCATCTGAAATCAAGACTCTAGGTACCCCGAACCGTGAAATGATATTTTTCCTCAAAAATTTGCAAATGGTTTTAGCATCTGCGGCTCGGGCGGGGATGGCCTCAACCCATCGGCTGACATAATCCACAGCGAGCAAAATATGCTCGAATCCCTGACTCTTAGGAAATGGGCCCATGAAATCAATTCCCCATGCATCAAAAACCTCACAGAAGTGAATGGGTTGCATGGGCATCATGTCTCTCTGTCCGCAGGTTCCCATTTTCTGACAGTCAGTACATCTCTTCACGAACTCATCAGAATCCTTGAAGAGAGTAGGCCACCATAGGCCGGATTGAAGCACCTTCTGTGCTGTTCTTTTTCCAGAATGATGTCCTCCTGCCTCAAGCTTGTGGCAGTATGTGAGGACGCTATGCTGCTCTTCTTGAGGAATGCACCTCCTCCAGATACTATCCCCTCCTTCATGATAAAGGACGGGATCTTCCCAATGGTAAAACTTGGCCTTAGCTAGGAAGGTCTCAAGTTTCTGCCTGGGCCAACCCTGAGGGACTGTCTTGGCAACAAGATAGTTTACAAAGTCAGCATACCATGGGAGTGAGGTGACAGCCAAGATCGCCTCATCTGGAAATGTCTCAGTGATAGGTGCACTGGGCTCAGATTCCTCAAGATTCTCCAATCTGGAGAGATGGTCCACCACCACATTCTTGACTCCAGGCTTGTCCTTAATCTCAATATCAAATTCCTGGAGTAGAAGGATCCATCTGGTGAGACGTGCTTTGGCATCCTTCTTAGCCATTAAGTACCGGATGGCGGTATGATCAGTGTAGATTGTCACTCTAGATCCGAGAATATACGATCGATACTTATCAAGAGCAAAGACTACGGCCAGCATCTCTTTCTCAGTCACAGTGTAATTCCGCTGCGCGGCATCCAAAGTCCGGCTGGCGTAGTGAATGGCAAAGGGTAAACCATCCCTCCTCTGTCCAAGCACAGCCCCAACGGCAAAATCTGAAGCATCCGTCATGATCTCGAATGGGAGAGACCAATCGGGTGGCTGAAGGACAGGAGTTGAAACAACCATATTTTTGAGAGTCTCAAAAGATTCAAGACACTTATCATTGACAATAAACTCGGTGTCTTTGGTCAGCAAGTCAGTAAGCGGTCGGGCAATTCGACTGAAGTCTTGAATGAACCGTCGGTAGAAACCGACATGCCCCAGAAAAGACCGTAACTGACGCAGATTGGACGGCGGATTGAGTTTTCTGATGATGTCCACCTTAGCCGGATCGACCTCCATGCCCCTGTTGGAGACGATATGACCAAGGACCGTCCCTTGAGTCATCATGAAATGACTCTTCTCCCAGGATAAAACAAGGTTGACCTCAATGCAGCGCTTCAGCACATGGTCTAGGCAGTCAAGACAAGCGTCGAACCCGTCGCCATAGACCGAGAAGTCATCCATGAAGACCTCTAAACAATCACCCACCATGTCCGAGAAGATGGACAACATGCACCTTTGGAATGTCGCCGGAGCGTTACATAGACCAAAGGGCATCCGTCGAAAAGCATAAGTCCCAAACGGACAGGTGAATGTCGTTTTCTCCTGGTCTTCGGGCGCAATGGCCACTTGATTGTATCCAGAGTACCCGTCAATAAAACAGTATTGGCTCTTCCCAGCTAACCGCTCGATAATTTGATCAATAAAGGGAAGTGGGAAGTGATCCTTCTTGGTGGCCTCATTCAATCGTCTGTAGTCCACACAGACCCTCCAAGAAGTTGGTACTCTGGTAGCGATCTCCTCTCCAGACTCATTGACAACTGTAGTGATACCCGTCTTCTTGGGTACCACATGTAGCAGACTTACCCATTTGGAGTCGGAGATGGGATAGATGAAATCGGCACTCCGCCACCTTGAAATTTCTTTCATGACTACGTCTCGAAGATTCGGGTTCAGCCGTCGTTGGAACTCACGCGACGGCTTAGCATCATCTTCAAGAAAGATGTGGTGGGAGCAAAGATTTGGGCTCAGCCCCCGGAGATCAGCTATATTCCAACCGATTGCCTTGCGGTTTCTTTCAAGAACCTCCATCAGACGAGATTCTTGTTCTCCAGTCAAATCTGCTGAGATAATGACTGGGTACATTTCTGGCTCACCCGCAAGGAATCTGTATGTCATCGACTGCGGCAGAGGTTTCCGTTCTGGACAACTGGGAGGTGGCAGATCTGGTTTCTGATATGTCTGTGTAAAGGCGACCAAATCTGCATGGGAGAACTCTCGCTCTGCATGAATTTCTGACGAAGGGCGGCCTGATGAATCATCAATAAACTGCACTGGCTCACACTCTGTCATGGTTGTCGGCTCAGTAGGACTCAGACAAGGTAAATAGTCATCAAAGTCATCCCAGTCAATGTCTGAATCCGAAGGATCAGAAGACGATGAGCAAGATTGAAATTCCTCAGCACCACTCATTACAACACTGTCAGCTTCGGATATATCCTCATCCAGGAATGTTCTTTCCCGGCTCTCGACTGCCATGAGCTTGAGATAAAGTGAATCTGCAGGCAAGGCGAGGGTCGGTGCTGCGGGATCTTTCCAACTGGATTCATCATCAGACATCTCAAAGTCACAAACCTGATGGATGTCTAGCTCCTCCTCTGTCATCTGCTCGGCTTCGCTGGACTGTTCTGAGCATTCTGCCTCTCTGGCTCTGATCTCTTCGATCGTCTCTATTTGTATGGTTTCGCCCTCTACGCGAAAGCATACCTTCCCACTGTCATGGTCGGTCACTGCCTTGGCTGTGGCCAAGAATGGACGTCCGAGAATGATGGGGGCATCAGTTACCGACTCAGGGATCTCCATGTCCAACACAACGAAGTCCACGGGGAATTTCAGGCCCTGAATGGTAACGACCACGTCTTTCAATAACCCCTTCGGCCTCTTAATCGACCTATCAGCAAACTGAAGGACGGTTCTGCTTCGAAGAAGAGGGCCAAACTCGAACTGCTTGAGTAAGGCTGCCGGGAGGAAGTTAATCGAAGAGCCGCTGTCTAATAGAGTACGATCAAACTGCTGCTCCTGAATCTCGCATCTGACATAGTGAGCTCCTGCGTCTGGTCGCTTGGCTGGCAATGTTCTCTGAATGGCGCAGCAAGTGTCATGAGTGAGCATATGGATTTGATCTCTGTGCCTCTTCTTCCTTTGGACAGTAGTTGTCTCTTTTAAGTTCTTCTTGAAGAAGGGGATATGCTCAAATGCTTCTCGTAGAGTCAGCTGAATGTGAAATCTGTCAATCATTTCGTTGCCAAACTCTACCTGCTGATTCTTTTTAGGATTTTCTTTTTTATTCCCCTTCGCTCGGCGGAGGGCCTCAGGGAAGGGGATAGTAGGTGCCTCCTCAGATGGAGGTTTAGGACTCGATCCCTGTGCTTGTGAAGACGGAGAATCCATACAATAATCATCATTCACCACATATGGATCCGTAATTTGAACAGAAACCTTTCCTTTATTATTTTTGTTTTTGTTTTTGTTCCCACAGTCTTTAGATACAAAATGTGGCAACATCACAGATGGCTCAACAAAAGTGGATGTGGTGGCCTCAGCACCACCACTAGCACCGATCTTCGCGGCATCAGCACCGCGCTCTGGTTCATCATCCAAAATGGTGGCTTTAGCACCACCGTCTGCATCTGGTATCACAACGGCATCAGTACCGTCGTCCTGGACTCCATCATTGGTGGCATCAGCACCACCGTCTTCAACATCATCATTAGCGGCATCAGCATCGCTCCTCTGCTCCTCTGGCGCTCCTGGTTCAGCATCTGGTCGTCGCTCAGAAGAGGCGTTGCCGGCTGGCATCCTACCGCTCCTAGTAGTCACAAAATCAGCATCATTCAAAGAATAAGACATATCATTCAAATTGTCACTAGGAGAGGCATCCTCTATGAACTCTACCTGCTCAGATTTTCTTTTTAAGTTATTAGGATTAGGTTCGATCTGAGCGGGTATGGCGGCCTTGCCTTTGATGATGTCCCGCATCTCCTGCCGGAATTCATCCATTTCTTGCCTGAAGGATACTCGCTGTTCAGATAGCAAGCGGGCAAGATCATCGAGGGCTAGGTTCTCATAGGCTGGACCCTGAGAACCGGATGTCTGTCCCTGCTGGAAATGGGGCTGTTGCTGCTGTTGTTGTTGCTGATACTGGGGGGAAGGCTGGTGATAAGACTGCTGAGGCGGCTGGCGCTGCCTCCACTGCTGTCCCTGATAGGAGGGACGAGGACCACTCTGGTATTGTTGCTGATGGGCATACTGGGGTTGTTGCTGCTGTGTCGGCTGGCTGTTCTGCTGTCCTTGGGCAGGATGATGCTGCTGGGATGAGGATCCACCATTCCCCCAACGGAATCCGGGGTGATCCCTACGAATTGCGGGCTGAGGGTATCGGTCATACCAAATCCCATTGACTTCCATCAATGGTTCCTGCTCAAAGGAGGGTGGAGGAAGAACTGCCAGTGGCTGCTCCGGCTGATAGACCACCATCTGCGTGTCCTGAGACGGTGGTTGCTCTGGATGGTACTGCAGCAATGGAACCGGCTCCGCCTGAACGTGGTTCACCTGGCGGTATGAGGTGGAGGCCTGGTTGGGATTGCTGCTGCTGGAAGCAACCTGTGACCTGGGAGGCTGTTGGGAATGGGCCTGTGCCTCCTGAATACATAGAATTTGAGTCTTCAGGTCACTCATGGTCTTGGTGAGAAGGTCCATCTGGGCTAGACCTTGATTTTGCTTCTTCTCGAGGATCTCCATGCGGTCCAAATTTTCGCTAATAATGCCCATGTCGGCTGCCGCTGATTCGGCTTGGGCCGCGGCTACCGACATTGTGCTGGGACCGGCATCGATGCGTGCGATCCTCTGGAATGATCCGGTTCCCTGCGGGGGTTTCTGCTGAGTGTAGACTCTGGCCTGGGTCATCACTGTGGAGTTCTCTGCCATACCTTCGTAGATGGCCCAGACGTCGTCTTCTCCCTTGGAGAAATAGGACCCACCGCAAGAGGCGTTCACAAGCCCCTGCAGCTCCGGTGTCAGCCCACAGAAGAAACTCTGCACCAGGTTGGGCTTGGATATATCGTGATGTGGACACCGGTCAATGAGCTCTCTGAATCGATCCCATGCTTCGTGGAACTGTTCATTTGGGATCATGACGAAATTGCTAATCATAGCTCTAGCTGCATTGGTCCGGCCGAGAGGATAGTATTTCTTCAAATACGCGGTCCGGAGATCTGTCCAAGTATCGACGAATCGCCCTAGATGCTTGAGACAATATGCGTCTCTATCAACCAATGAGAACGGGAAGGCGATCATCTTAATGGTGTCCTCGGTCATCAACCGATCATGGATAGTACTGCATATCATTTCAAATTCTTGGAGATGAAGGTGCGGCTCTTCGGTCGGCAACCCATGGAACTTGGGTAGTAACTGAATCGTGTGGTGCCGAAGCTCGAAGTCTCCGTGGATGGGCGGGAGTCTGATCCACCGGTGAGTGAGGGACGAAGCTGGGTTGTGCAGTTCCCTCATGATAGTCTGTGGCAGTCGCTCAACGTCTGGATCGCCTCCTCCTGCATCGGGTCCTCCTCCTCCTCCACCGCCACCGCCCCCAGGTCGGTTTTCTCTCAGCTGTGCTATCTCTCTCATCAGATCACCCATAAATGTTCCCTGGTCACGGATCTGTCTCTGCATATTTTCCAGGGACGCTAGCAAGGAATTATTGATGGCCACTTGATCAATAATGAACGGGGGATGCTCGTGGTCATCTGGGTGCTCGCCTCTGTCTGCCATTGCTGGATGCTCTGAAAAAGCAAAAGAGGCCATCTCAGGTGCTGTCGAATGAGCAGAACTCTGTGATGCACTGAATTCTGACACAATTGGACTGAGAGAAGGAGAATGGGAAGGGTGGTCGAGGGGGAACAGGGTGGATGTGAACTCGGGCTCGGAGAGCGGACTCTCCGAGGCATTCCTAGATGAGTAAGGAGGAGTGCTAGATAGCGGTGCCGACAAGGTCGGCTTAAGAGATCTCCGTCCTATCATCTTGATTATTCGGAAAGAGTGGGGATAATGCAAGAGAAGAAGAGGATGATATGCAACAAAATTGTGCACAATTGTGCGGTGTTTTTGATCTTGACCTAAATAAATCTAGCAATCAAACGCAAAGCAAGGGTGGATTCACGAACTCAACTCGTGAAGCCGTGAAGGTTCGGCTTTTATCTTGTCAATTTTAGCTTGTTTTCAGGTATTTATCTTTTCACGAGTCCTTAGAACGCTACGCCTATAGGAGCGAGAGTACTGCCAGGAAAGTGTCCCCGTACTTGTCCTCCTCCTGTGTAACCTGTAACTTGCGCTTTTTGAGGTCCTTGTAACCCTTCCTGGATCCCTACTCAGCCAAAGAAATAGAGGGAGGAAGCCGATAGGCGAAACCGATACTTCGGACCTCGCTCGCAATGGAATCACCCGTGAGCGTACAAGGTCCTACTCGGACGCAGCCGGTGAGACAGACACACCTGTGAAGGCGTGGCCTAAGCTCGGTACTTCGGACAAGGTCGGTGCTCACACAATAGCGAGTCACCAATGGCGACCAAGTACTACTCGACTACGTACGATAGTAGCGCCAATACTTCGGAAATCCAGGCGATACACAAGGCAGCCACAAGTTGGGTTTTGGGCTCTAATCCTTACGAAGCGCTCACCTCACTTGGAAGGAGACCTTCCCATGCAACCTGAAGACAAGTGAGGGTGTTACTCTCCCCAAGCAATGAATCCAATTACCGATTTTATTTTGGTCAAGTTTTCTTTAGCAGTCCCTTTTTTAATTTTTTTGGTGTTATCGCTTCTTTTGAGTAGATTCAAACAAGCGCCTAACGGTTTTTGTATTTTTCCTTTATCCTACTTTGTTCCAAAAACAGAGGGAGAATAGAGTCGGAAAAGCCGTGCAAGTCGACACCAAGGTGGAAATCTCACCTTTGTGCCTAGATGATGCGTGCAAAGTAAGAGGACTTACAGCGAATCCTAGCTCTCTCCATGCGAGATGCAAAGCAGAATTTTTAAACCTAAGCTATATGGCGAAATGCAAGCGGAAATCGTCCTAGAACAGGCAACTGCTAGCGTGAAGAACCACAAGCTAACTATTAACTCCGAATCCGAGTGTCCGGTCTAGGCTCACCCCTCCTCTGCCCAACACATTTGGGGTAGGAGAAAGCGCTTGTTCGGGTGTGAGCTCGCGGCGTGTGGATTTGGAAGCTACTAGCTAACTGTTTAATTAGTCTAAGTCCAAATACGAATATATAGGAGCATGCAAAGATAATTAGGTGTTTGGACCTATTCTAATCGAGTCAAGCAGGACCTAGAACTAAGAGCTCAATCCACAAAAGAAAGTGAAAAATGAAAACAAAACCGGAAAATGACGGCGATAAAAACTCGATAAAATCAACGGTGAGCCCCCGGGTGAACAAACACCCGGAAATTAGGCCCGATAGTCTGAGTGTCCAAGTCCAAGTGTACCTGTATTATTACAAATTAATAGATCACTCTCTCACCAAAAATAAATGAAAAGCTAAGCTAGTCACTCTCTCTCGCTCTCCTTGCTCTCTCCTGCCGGCTTGGCTAAAGAATAGCCGGCTCCACGTCCCAAGGTTGCGTCGGGTCGCCTAGGCAATCCGCCTCGCTCCGCGGTCCCTCGCAAGAAGACAAAGAAGAGTGGTCAGATAGCTCAACGAGATATATCAAAATGTAAGAGATGGAGAATGATGCTATGGTAAACAATCACACAATCAAACAAATATATCAAAATGTGAACTATTCGCTGTTGCTCCCCGGCAACGGCGCCATTTGATAATCCCGAAATTCGATGCGGTTATATCGACTCACAAGGCGAGTCAACAGTCGGTGTTTGACCACACAAATTCTGAAATTAATCAACAATTAACCCACACTAAGATCAATGAATTAGAACTAATGCGGAGTTAAAATTTATTTTTAACTCTGCACAAATGGTGTATAGTGTCAAGTATGCAGAGAGTTCGAACACAGGGAGCAAGCAGGATAGTTCACAAGAATGTGCTCAAGTGTGTGTGTGATGTGTCTACACTAAGCAATCAAGCAAAGGAAAGGAAATTTTTGTGGGTTTTTAATTTTTAATTTTTTTATTTTTAATTTAATTTTTAATTTTGTATTTTGATTTTTAAATTTTCTGATTTTTATAATTTTATGTTTTATATTTTTTTATTTCTTTTTCAATATTGGAGAATAAAGACAATATAATAAAAGGCAAGCTAAAATATTTATAAAAATGCACAAAAATAACCAAAAATTCAGAACTAAGATGTTTTTGGTATTTTTATAAATTTTTACTGTTTTTTTGATTTTTGGGGATTTTTCAAGGTGTTTTTGATATTTTTGAATACTGAATTAAGGCAAAACAGTGGAAATAGGGCTGGCTGTGACTAAAATGCAAGTTAAAAATAGCAACCAGTAGCTCAAAATTTTCACACTATTTTTCAAATAAAAAGGACAAAATAAGGAACAAACAGGAACTGAGATTTTGATTTTTGGAGTTTTCTACTATTTTATATATTTTTTTGAAGTTTTTGAGTATTTTTAAATTTTTAGTGTTTTTCTTTTGAGATTTTTAATAACTTTTGGACTGACACTAAAAGATGATGAAATAGACACTAGGTAATTTTTTTGGAATTTTTAGAGGTGTTTTAATATTTTTTTGGTATTTTCTAAGCTAGACAGTGCACCAATAGCAAGTTTTTGATTTTTAATAAATTTGAAAATAAAATAAAATCAAAAACTAAATAGATGGCGTTAAAGTACACATGTCCAGATGCTTAAGTCTATTTTTGTGGAATTTTTGGGCTCGAAATGATCATTCAATTAAATACAACAAGCATCCAAGCATTAAAGGCCTGGTAGGGACCTTTATGCAAATATCTAAAACTATGGGGGCACGCTTGCAAAATTTCCACGAAAGTTTATACTAAATAAAATAGTTCCTGGAGTGAATGACAAAACCACAAGCCGCAGGGGCTTCTAAGCAAAATCTCCAATGTCACGCGCCTATGCACGCGCGCCTGGCAGGGGCGTTTATGCAACTATTCAAAAATCCAGGGGCAAACACACAAATCTCCACAAAAATTATAACTAAATAAAATATCTTTTAGACTAAACACCAATAACCAAAACCCGCAAGGATGACCTCGCAAAATTTCCAACCCCGCGCGTGACTAGCACGCGCTTGGAAGGGACTTAAAGGCAATTATGCAAAACTGCGGGGGGTCGAGTATAAATATTACAAAGTTAATTAAACGGCGGATGAAAGCTTGAGTACTCGTAATTAAATACAAAAAGTGACGGGTAGAAGTTGCAAAATACCCAGTCAAAGGCGGGCGTCGACGGTTCGGATCCAACCACTTATGCCACGTGTCGATCCCACAGCTCGCGATACCGCTTCGTCTTGACGGCCCGGATTAGAAGATCTCACGTGATCGGACGGTCGAGGCTGATGGAGATCCAACGGACGCAGCAAGATCTGGAGCGCCCCTCGGATCGGACGGCTGGAACCTCCCCTGCTAGAACAGGGAAGAACTCCTTCCTTCACGAACTTCGATCGGCTCGCAGGCGTTGCTCCGGCCTTGGTTCTCGTCGCTGGAGGTTCCTGATGATGCCTGGAAGGTTCCCCAACCTCGCGGCGGGGCCAAAATGGGTCGCTGAGCCCAGGTGCGCCGCGACGAGGTCGGGGAGGCGATGGAGCTCCAGGTGCCACGTTCCTCAAAATCGACCCCCCAGATGGGGTCTTCTGCCTCCAGCGACCTGCAAAAAGGGGTGAAAAGGCCCAGGGCAAATTGCCTGGGCCTCGCGGAGGCGTGGGGGTGCGCGATAGATGAATGGGGGTGACGGTGGCCGGAGGTGTCTCCGGCGAGCGATCGACTTAGCGAATCGATGCACTAATGAAGTAGATAATCGGGGGATAATGGAGCTGGGAATGCCAGGGGTAAAACTACGGCGAAAAACTAAGGAATAAAGCACGACCTCGAGCCCAGAAAGGGCGAGGGATAGGTACCTCAACGGCGGTCGCTGGAGGTGCTGGAACCCGCCTGATATGCGATTCTTCCTCCGCTAGGACGATGGAGAGCTGATGCTGTCACCCACAGCGTCTCTCTCGACCCTTAGGTGGACAAAAAACTTGGTGCAATGCGGTTCAAATTTCAAATGAAATCCGACTTAGGTTTTTAAGGGGTTGACGGACATGGTGGAAAGAACGAGGCATAGTGGGAGCTGCAGTGATCCACGACCCAAGGTGACGCTTGGGCGTGAATCCTTGATGCACGAGCTGCGAAAGTCGTGAAGGTTCCATCGCATTTTAGTGAAAGGGTTTACCTCGAAAAAAGGATGAAGAAGGGGGGTCAAACATGGTCTGACAAGCCGCAGGGGGTAGGTCAGACTGTTGACCGAGGTCAACAGTCCTGGCCTCCTGGTTGGTCCACGTGGACCAACCAGGAAAAACCCTGGAAAAATATGTTATTAAATCTATTTAAAATACTAAATGGCCGAATTAAATAAAAGTTATAAAATAAAAAATACTTAGAATTTTATGTAGTATTTTATTTTGATTTTTAATTATTTTTAGGAGCTATACTTTTACAAGTTACCTTTTTAACCCTATATAGGTATAATACCTATGTATTTTAGTATTCTATTTTTATTTTAGGTATTTTTAATTTCTTTAATTTTGTTTATAATTTTATAAAGTTATAGAATACTTTTATACACATAAATATATTTTTATTTTATTTTATTGATATGTTTTGTATATTTAATAAAATACAAGTATGTTTTGTATAGGTATGTATATAGGTAATGTACCAATGTATTGAATATATACAAGTATTTTATTTTTAATTTTATTTAGGTTTTTATTCTAATTTTAATATTCACAATTATTATAAGTAATATTTACAACATTATAAGAATATAAAATTATAAAAATAATAAATAAATAATAAATTGAATATTTTAATATGTACAAGTATACAATGAGGTTCCAAAAGTCAACTTTCAAACCGTAGCTCCGCCAAATGCGAAACTACTGCCATTGGATAGATTATTTTATTCTATATACAATTAAAGGTGAGTACACTGCATTTGGAGTTGTCAGTTGTGAGATATGGGTCTGGGAAGTTGGGATTTTGGATTCTTATTCAGACCATAACTTTTCATCTGTACATTCTTTTTCTGTGAAATCAATTTTGTATTTTTCTTTATAAAATTATCTACAACTTTCATGTACAAAGTTTCTTTATTTGATGTATAAAAAGTGGAACCAAAAATAGGTCCCAAAATGAATTAAAGAATGAATAGGAAGTATAGGTATTATATCTGTGTTTCTGACCTTATCTCCCCCTACTTTATTCCTTGTCGACCTATTCATCAAGATGCCTAGGTCTCGGGGGTTTTGGGTCATAAAATATTTACAATATTTAATTCTTTTTCTTTTCTTTATTTATTCTATAATTTTGGCCTTAATTACAGTGATTTATACACTATCTGAATGCACATGCATGAATGCTAAGATGCTCTATTTAAGGGTATTTTTGGGCATCTGCTAGGGTTTTTGGTGCCAAAATGATAGAATAAAGATGATGAAATGTGGATTCATCAATCGTAAGCGATATAAGTCTGGGTGTCGAAGGTATCTTAGATACTCAAAAAAGACACACCCCGGTGTACTCCCAGAAAAACAAGTGCAGACGACTCCAAATTCTCTTGACGGACACATTGATCAACAAAATAAAAATATACTTGTGTTGAGTAATAAGGCACTCGAGAGGCACCTTGTTCCAATGTGAGGGAGAGAAAATTAGACACAATCCTATGCCCTCCATCATCTGACCGTCCATCTACACTTTCAAGTCTGACAAACTAATGAGACGGTTGACTGAAGCCAGAATAGACTTATTCCCTAGTATTGAGGATTAGGTCTAGAGGAGAGTCTATTGGATTAGAACTTTGGGTGATGTCTAGACTTGACTCTCATGAATGCAGTACACTAAAATCATATCCTTATATTATATGTACAAACAGAGAGTCTGAAAATTAGAGAGGTTGGATTCCTTTTGATTAAAGCTTGGTTGAACCCAGAATTTTAGGATCACTCAAATTAAGGGTCTTCTCGGAATTAAGCCTTGAAAATTCACTTGCACAATCAGGGATGTATTTAACTAAGTCATTCATTCATTCATGCTCGGGGATGAGCATGGTCTAAGTATAGGGGTATGATGAATCTCATATTCATCATGCTAAAATTGGTCATTTAGGCTCGGTTCCCCATCATTCACATGTAAGTAATCATTAACAGAGCATTATTAGCATTTATACATGTGTTAATAATATTTGCATTTCATCATGCATAATTGCATTAAAAATCCCAAGTGAAAATTATCCCAAAAAGCCGCTAACTTCTCACATTTTTAATTAATGCATCCTAACTCCGATTGATCCCAAACTACCTCCATTGTGTAGATATTACTAACCTTATTAAATAAAAAATACAAAAAAAATTACTAACTCCAATAAGTGTCAAATAATCCCAAAGTCCAATTTCACATCTGACAGAGTAAAATGAGCATATCTCCCTCATACAGTGTCCAATTTTGGTCTACTCACTTTTAAAGTACTCCATTTTCAAATACCTTCAAAACAAGACCAATTTCGTAAAATTCGGAGCTCATTTGTGAAAGTTGGGTTTTGGGCCTCTTTTGCGCATTTTGACTTTTTGCTATTTTTGACCTCAGTTTTTATGTCCTTAATTAACTCTTTTAATTTTATTTCATCTTCACTTGTGTTCTTTGATGAAAGTTTTATTAAGTGACGTAAAAATCTAAATCCAGATCAAAACTGAAATCAAAGAAACTGACTGAGTCCAAGCATCCGTTGTCGGTCTGTACAAAAATTGTGCGTTTCTTACTTTTATTTTATTTTCCATTTTATTATCCACTAAATATCCAAAAAAATTAGGTTATTGTGTAATTAATTTTCTTGTATTTTATCGTATTTTTTCTATAATTTTTATCCCCTCTAAAACCACTAAAAAATACAAAATCCCAAAAACCTGGTTTTCTATACACATGGAGAACCACCAAAAATACCACTTCACGCAGGTGACCTCTTTTGCTCTTGGATCCTTCATAAAAGTTGTAAATCTCGACGAGACGAACAACTTTTGTGAAGGAATTTTTTTGATTCGAGGTCTCCATCTATGTCTTTTCTATTTTTCTTTACTTTAACTTTTGAAAATTTTTTGGGGTGCCACGTGGCAGCTCCTGGGCGTGCCACGTGGCACCCCCACTTTGTCTCTCTCCAGACCTCCCCCGGGTCACGTGCCTAGCACGTGACCCCTGTCTCCTTCCCCAACCCAACGCACGCACCTCCCCCCCCCTCAACCGTTCCTCCACCACATCTCCTCATAACGGCCGTTACGAGTCCAGCCAACACCCCCTCCGCGTAACGCCCTCCGACCACCCTCCTATAAAAGCCCCTCGTTGTCGGCCGCAAACCTTATCCGCCTTGCCCCTGACGGCTGGTGACAGCAGCCGACCGGCGTGATCCACGGGGCTGGTCCCTGTGCAGCTGCTCCTCCGTGAGCAGCAAAGCTTCTAGAGCTCGCCGGCTCCATTGAGGCGAGCATCGGAAGAGAGCAAACGCTCCTCCCCCTCCAAGCGAACTCGATTCCCCCTCTCTACTGCACCTCCGACTCCGGCTAGACCACTGCGCTTCGTCGCGGTGCTCAAAGCTCCACCCTTTGTTATTAACTCCTTGCAGGACCACGACGTTACCCAGCTCCTCCCCAGCCGGCCCACCTCCGCCGCACACTCCAGTCGCCGGCCGCCCCTTGACGGAGCGCCCCCCCCCCCACGTTCTCCGCATTCCAAGCTCGGCCGTCACACACCACCCCCGAGCACCTCCGCCTCGACCTACTCCGCCCAGCAACACTGTGCCCCACCGTGTGGCGCCGCGTCATGCCCCTGTGCCCGCGCCACATAGCCCCGCCCCTCCTCGGTCGGTCGTGTGTCGACCGGCCCAGAGCCTCCGCCATGCGGCCTCGCCATCGTCTCCTCCGCCCCGGTCGTTCGCGCCCTACAGCTGCCGTTGGATCAGGGGGGTCATCCCTTGATCCAACAACCCGATCTTGCCACGTTCTCCCACCCACGAGCCTCGACCCTAGCCTCGAGGCTCGGGTCCCCCGAAGCGCCTCCTTACCGCCACGTAGGCTCGGGCTCTCGAGCCTGAGGCCCGGGCCCGAACCATAGCGTCGGCCCCCTCTCGAGCCTCAGGGTCCACCTCCAAGCCTCGGCGTACGTGCTTCGCACGTGCGTATTGAAAATTGCATGGACACCCCTGGGACTTTCAGAATTTACAGATATACCCCCGCTAGGGGTAAATTACAAAAAGGTCCCACGACTTTTTGAAATTACAGATAAGCCCCTCTAGGGACCTCTTTGCAAGAAAAACTTTATTTTATTTATATTTTAGTCCCTGGAATTTTATTTTAGCATATCTTTCTCATATGGACTCCGATTTTAGCGTATAATGTCATTTTGAAGCTATTTTCATGCTTTACAACTTAGCATAATTTGTGGACAGATTTGAGGCTGTTTATTAATAATTATTATTCGAGGATCGTTGTTGGCATATGCATGCTTATTTTGACATATTCAGGCTTGAGGAATCAATGATATTTATGCAGGGACTCCATTGAGAAAAGTTTTCGAAATAAATCATCATCCTTTATTTAATCATTATTTATTGAGGATTTAATCTGCGCAGGAGCTTCAAAAAGGAAGATTGAGAATTATTTCCCTTGTATTTTTATATGATAATGTTTATTGCTTAAGGAACAATGTACAGGGAAATCAAAAGAAATTTTCAATAGAGCTCAGTATTGCTACTCTGATTATTTCTCTTGAACTTTAGCTTTTGATCTGTGATAAATTTCGAGGTTATTGATTAACATATATTGGAGCTGAAATCTTAAATCACAGATCCTGTGCTGAACCGTTGCCTCTGTATATTTCCTTGCATCTCAATTCCATCTCATTGCATTGTACATTTTCTCAACACAGAAATTAACCAGGCATTAATTAATTATTTAATTTGATTTAAGATCACACAACTAAGAATCACCATTCCCTGTGTTCGACCTTGGTACATTTGCCAAGTAAAAATACTCCACAACATTCAAAGATTGTGGTATTTTGATCGGTCGATTTTCTCCTCCTATACTACAATTATCGATTATTAAAGAGGTGAATTTTGTGTTCATCAGCTACTATGTGCAACATACTAAGCAACTCGTCCGTTGAGGTTGCTATCTTTAGGGTATCTACTCGGGATCCAAGGATGTGTGCTTAATACCTTGTGTCATATATCTCCATCTATCAGATCACCGTGTAATCTCAATCAACTTTGATAATTATCGTGATCCTAATCAATGCTAGTATCCTATTGAAATTTGAATTGATTAATATACTCATCGAAGTACTCATATAATATTTCTATTAGATAACCCATGCAAAATCACTTAACGTTCACTACAACAGAATTAAGTTTTGATGACGGAATTTAGGTGACAGATTCCATTGCAACGGATATCTGCCACTAAATCCGTCGCGTAAAGTCATGACTACAACAGATCTCACCTTTTTTTCAAAAAAACTCCAATCTCCCTTTTTGATAAAACCATATTCCCTGTTCCAATCCCAAACCCTACGTTGTTACAACATTTGTCTACGCTGCCGTCTAGCTATAAGCCCCTCCCCTCCACTTTCTCTCCCCCATCTTCGAGGTCGATCTCCATGTGCTTGACACACATGCAATCGGCGGTGATGTCCACCGTCGCTGGTCACCTCCGTCGAGGAGATCGCCGCTCGCCGCCATCAGCCCTTCTCCTTCGAGGAGATCTACCGCTAGTCGTCGTCAGATCTCCAGGTACTCCCGCTCCATTTCCGTTGCCTAGTGTTTGGGGATCTGGTCGAGCTGATTGGTCTTGCTTTTGAGGTCGTTGACGTAGAAGGCAACGAGGTCCTCGCTGCCATTGTTGTAGAACCAGTGGAGGACGCCTCCAGGGATGGACACGACCATGCTGGAGAGGATCCTGTGGATCCTCTGGTGGCGATCCTCATGTTCCTCCAGTTCCGATGTCTCGCTAGTGGAGAGGACAGAATTGGGGCAACCGAGGATGGAGAGGCTAAGCAGAACCTTCCCGCTCTCCATGTAGTGAAGGGTGGGGGTGGGGGAGTAGTTGGTCTAGAACATGGAGTCTTGCTTGATGGTGTTGCGCATGGCCGCAACGCTAGGGCACTGCCACTCTGGCTCTCGCTCGTGCCACAGCTCCGTGAAGTCGCCTTCAGAGTCAATCTGCCGTGCCGATCGGTTGACGGAGATGCGGTCGAGGCTGCCGCATTGCGGGCTTTGGCCGAAGCGCTGCTTGGAGAAGGCTCGCCTTGTTGAGACGGATCGGAAGAGGAAGAGGCCGAGGAGGGGCAGCAAGAGGAGGTGAGACGACTTCGCCATGGATGGATGGATGGGGATGATGGGATGAAATGGTGGTTGGCAACCTAGCCGCTGCTAGCTGCTGTCGAGGAGATACACCGATAGCCGCATCATCTCAAAGGTATCTTAAAGTTAACTAATCATATATGCAAAAAATATATCCCATTAGTTACCTTTTGTATGAACTATCACCTTTTTGCCATATCACATGTGTAGGTATGCATCTAGTCTTCCTGCAAAAAAGTAGAAAGAGGGAGAAGGATGAGGCGATGGAAATCCACCAGCCATGACATTGCCATGTAGTGTAGAAAATCTCAAGTCTAACTTAAGAAGGCAATAGCTCAACCACAAATTAAACCCATCAGGTAAATATTTGATCCATGAAATACTTTATTACCCCCGTGATTATATTCTAAATTATCCAAAGTCGGGTATTGACCATGATATCGACTAGACGATTCAAGGCAACAGTGTCAGCCAGAATTTTTGCATGTAATTAATGGTGAGAAGGGGTGTTTTTATTTACAACCATGGTGTTGATGTTGCATACAGATGTGCAGGTTGGCCTTCTTGGTGGTAGCTGTTGGTGGGGTGTTCTCTCCACAAAATAATATACATTAACTTATATTTATGTCCACAGTGGAAGGGCAAAGATTGTACCTGCAGCTTTGAACGTAGAGACTTTGTCATGGCTCTTGCCTTCTACCCATTTATAGCTCCATGTTGCGAGTATGTGGAAATCATATTAATATCAAAATTAATTTGTTGTGATTAGTACCATTCCAAGGGCCCAATCTGCTGAATTGAAGAAGGCACGTCTGTTGTCCTGCATTGATCATAAAAGGATTGCCGATTGGTCAACTACATAAAGGGAGGATTGATTCTAATGTTTTTTAGAGAGTGTTGCAATCATGTCAGCAAAGGAGGTCTTGGAGTTTTGAAACTGAATGAGATGAATAGTACCCTCCTCTGTGAGCTTCATGTATGTATACGCCATGTTCTGGGAGATGGTTCTTTCAAATTCTGGTTTGATGATTGTACAAGCAATGGGCCTCTTTATGACCATTTTCCAAGGGTGTATGTTTTAGCTATAGGCAGGGACATGCTGATTTCTGAGGTTTGATCTGATGGTGCCATGGCTCCATACTTTCCATATCACATTCTTTTAGCTATAGACAGGGACATGCTGATTTCTGAGGCTTGGTCTGATGGTGCCCTGGCTCCATACTTTCCATATCACATTCTTTGGAAAAAAGACATCCGAAGTTCTTGAAGCTAGGGGAGGATCTTAGCTCCATGTCTTAACCTATGAGTTTCGATTGCGAGTTCTGGGTGAAGAGAGCCTAAATGGCTATTTGTGGACTCTATTATGTTTGACCATGGACATCTTCAACGTGACAGCCAGCTCATTTTGAGCATGATGTTGTCCTATGCCTCCGGGACTTCTGGTTAAGTTCACACCCGATGCCTCCGAGACTTCTGGTTATAGTAACTACTCATGAGTTTGTGAGTATATAGAAGATTCTTAGCAGTATCAGAATGCATCTAGTAAGTTTTGCTATTCTTTTTCTTAAAGATACATACTCATATTCTTATTGAGTATATAGAAGATTCTTAGTAGTATCAGAATGCATCTGGTAAGTTTGTGATTAAATTTTCATTAAAAGAAGAAATCCTGCAATTTCTATATGGGTTTATATCTGCGCAATGATATAGTTATCGGGTAATCATGAATTTTCACTAATGAGGGGTTCTAAGAAGTTACCACCAAGAGATTCCTATTTATCTAGTTTGTCTTTACATGTACAGTCCTTATTTCAACAACCATTTTACCTTCTTACTGTGATAATAATATAGGCAGGCTACAAATCGAGAAGTTTTTTTGGAGGTAAAGTCATATGTGAAGTTTGAACTTTTTTTCAACTGTTCAGCCACGAGACCATTTAAGTGAATTGGAGAATTTGGTTTTTGGGTTCTTTCATGACTCAACTTTTGTTGGACAAACTCTAATTCTCATTATTCTTTTTTTAATAATGAGAACAGGAGAAAATAAAAGATCAGATACCATAGCTGATAGCTGCTATTGGTTGCTACAATTCATCTAATTATTTGCCTTTTTTTGTTTAACTTTTTATTGGAAATATACTTTCACCACGCTATTTACGTTTAATATGGATAAAGCAATAAATTTTAGAGGGAACACTCCGAAGTGTGTTGATATGTGTCTGTAAATATGAGTGCGAGTGTGTGTGCATAAGCATGTATATATATGACGACATGAATGAGTGTGAATGTGTGCATGCTTTAATGTGTGTATGTATTAGCATGTTTGAATTTATTTGTATATGTGTAAATGTATGCTTGTGTGGATGTATGTAATGTGTTTGTATGAATGTGTGTACAAGAGAGAGTGGGAACTTGTGATTATATTTATGTGTGAATGTATATGTGTAAGAGAGTGGTTATGAATCAGTGAATGCATATGCATGCATGTGTGAGTATATGTGAATGTGTATATGTAAGTGTATATGTGGATGGTGTGACTGTGATTTTGTGTAAATATGTGTTTATGCAAATCCCATGTAAATATGTATTTTTGTGAATGTGTGTAAGAATGTATATGTGATAAAAGCTATATTGTTAATTTCACCTTCTGTTTGACATCATTTCTTATATAATACATTATATTTGTGGTATGGAGTAAATGGAAGTCATTTCTACAAAGATCTACTATATGTATTGGACATTATTCAAATATATAATAATGAAAGTTGTTCTTTACAACTTCTCTACTATCAAACCTGGGAAGGGTTCAATCAGTTCTTTCTGAAAATTATCAAGTCCTTGGCACTCTCCAACAACCTAAAGATTTGCCTTTTACAATGAAGCATGAATTTTCGAGATTGTTACGTTGTGTAACCATGCATGGGCCGCTGCATAATTATATCTTCTATTTTCGTGCTATAAAAGCACAAGCATGTACAGTGCGAATAAACCGGTAAGAATTATGTTTTACCCAATTTACGTTTGGGAAATTTTTTATTATTTCTGTAAAGCATGCATAGAAATCAATTATATTATGAGAGGACTTATTTGATGATCATGCTTTGACAACTCAGTGCAGAGCATTCTGTTTGATGCTCTTCTGGACTGCTTTGACTACTCCCTGGTAGACCATTAAAATACTCTTAAGTCTTTAGCAGGTAAAAAGTACCCTCTTTCTTATTAATATCCCCATCATCTTACATTAACTTAATTCAGAATCTTGTGATTTTGTTTCCCCTGCGTGCTTATGATCCCTCTGTTATATTCTTTTCACAAATGTGGACTAAATTGTGGTTGTCATTACATCTTGAATCTTCCCTAATCCGGAGATTGCAGCTGAGGGAGAACTCCATGTAGTTGATAGAAGTATGTAGAGTGGATACATTCAATAATCATTTTCTGGAAATCAATCATCTGGATTTGGAGAGGATCTATGGCAAGAATATGTCAAGAACAAAGTCCTCCAATTTTTAGTATGGAATATCAATGAAAGATGGGCTTCTAAAAATGTTTGCAAGTTGTCAGAGAATATTGATAATAAGACTGATATAGTAAATATATATGCTTGAAATCAACCATATTCATGGTGTTGCAGCTTATTACCTACAGGAATTGCATTGCAACATTTGTTGGCCAGTCGTAAGGTTCCTTGTGGGCCATCTGGTCATTGAGGCAGCCTCGATGACCGTCGGGTTGTAAGTCGTTCTCCTTCGCATTGCATTTGTCCAAATATCTACATAGCTATATATGCCTTATTTATCATTCAATGGAGAAAATGGGATTACATGCAATTGGAGCTGAGTCATCAAAGTTGCTTGGGTGAACATTTCTCCTTTGGCAATATGGGACAATGATGTATGTATGTAAAAATTTGTAGGCAACGCTTTCTCAGAGGATTATCCCTTGTCTTGCCAAGGAATACAACATGCATATTTAGGTCAGCACAAGGTCGGATTCTTTCAGCATTTTGCTTCTCTTGCACTTTTCTTGTCCTCCTCTGGTTACATCAACTTCTCTCTCTCTCTCTCTCCCTCCTCACAAACACATCTGACGGGTGTCTTATTGCTTTTGAAATTGCAGAATCATATGTGAGATGTTTCTTAGTGTAATTCACCCTTATACTTGCAAATCCACAGGTATTTCTTGGTAATTGGATCGTCAATTGTTTGGTAGGTTCTGCCGAAATTCCACATGGATTTTCCAGCAAGTGATTAAGTGTTCGTATATGGCACAAGGCACAAGTGCAGCAACAATGATGTTCCCAAGGTCACCCTGTGCAGACTGCAGAGAGGAGTACCACCTACGTGAGGTTGGAGAATCACCTCCCCAGCAAGAGCGTCCTCCCATGGTATCCCCCGTCCACGTCCATTCCGAAGAATGGAGGCAGTTCTGTGGTGGTCCACCTGCACAGCGACATCCACAAGCCTCAGACAATCCTAAAGCAGAACTCTTTTTGCCTTGATAGATTCAGAATATTCAGATTATTTTTTCTATTTACAATACTGATCTGGCATTAGCTTCAATACTCTATTTTTGTTGAATGCAATATATAGTTGTAATGAAAAAAGTTCGAATTTTGTTACTGTTTCTCTTTTAATTGTTCTAATGAGGTGTATTTAAATTCTCATGTCATCTCTCATCAATCAAAATAGGGGATGGTGGCCTTTTCTCTGTAAAAAATGGTCTATTTATTCGTTTTCTAGGTGACAGATTTTCTGTCGTGTAATCCTCTGGTGACGGATTATCTGTCATTAAAGTCTTTGGCGACACAGGTTTTGGTGACATCTTTTCAGTGACGGAATAGCTGTCACAAAACTCATATCCGTCACCTTAGCTTATAAATCTGTCGCCATAGATCCGTCACCAAAAATCATTTTTGTTGTAGTGGTTGCACTGTAATAGATTGTGCTACTGCAAGATTTCAAACAAACAATGATTTGGTGTGTGTGTGTGTAATAGCGAACCTGTATGAATGTCTATTCACCATATCATGTATATGCATGTTTCGATTCGATCTTACAATTTAAGCTTCACGCGTTAGATATCTCAACAAGAAAATACATATGTGAGCACTTCGTGTATATGGATAATTACTTCATCTATCCGATCACTGTAAACAAAAATACCTCCCACTAATGAGGCTTTTGAGTGCTATTTCTAATACAACACATTAAAGTAAAACTATCAATTACTGATATAAGAAACTTTTGTATCTAAAGATACATCCCCATGGTCATAATTACCATAACCCCCTTTTTTTACAGAGGATGCAATACAGTACATTCTAAGCTAATAAATTCCATCTAAATAAAACATCTCCCAGCAATCACTTACCAGAATTATATTGTGAACGTTGGGTACATGTTAGTAGACTTACTCGTAACAGTTCGATTTCTTTCTTTTTTTATTTACAACCGACACCAAAATTTTAAATAGAATTCTTACATAATGCAGATGCACGTTATAGTTTTAAAAAAGTTTGGAGACATCCTCTTCCTATTGATTTCCAATTTGTAACATCCATCTTTTACTAAAAAAAAATAATTAATATCTTTAATGACCCTTGTTATAGGTTGATGTACCCATAACTCTATCTCAATAGTGATGCATACCAAAAGTTGCAACTTAAATAGTCATTACATCTATTATTGGAAGATTATACGTGAATAAGTACGACAATAAAGTGCTTGAATATACAAAGAGCATCCATATTTAGATTTGGACATCAAATATTCTACGTGATTACAGAGATCAAACTATCCAAAAACACTAATCACAAATTCTAAAATCCATGCTTAATTTATTATGATGCATATACTTTTAGTAACTATTTATCTCTTGGGTCATTACAAAGAAGAGCCACCCACAATAGAATTTAGTAAGGTAATTTATATTTAAGCATTTATAGGAGGCTGACACAAAAGGGAATCCAAATGTAACATTATATCTCATAATTGGCGTCATTGCATAACCATATACTCATATTTGCAACGGCTTCACAATAATAGCAATAGTTTTTATTTTTAAACTAATTTCAATCATACATGGCGATAGTAACGGATAAACCAATATCCGAGAAGTCCACCTATCAAATAACATGCCCCATAATACACCAAGAAAATATAACATCCGTAAAGACAAACTGTGAGGAATTTCACAATATTTTGATCTTGATTTTGAATATAGACATTTAAATCAAATTGTGTCTGAAAGATTACAGTTCTGTCACCATTGCAAGGAGTTTCTAGTGTGTCACATTCTAAGGATGCTAATGAACATAAGATCGACAATTGTGTGGAAATCAATAAGGAAGGGAAATAACCATTGTTACACATATATATTCTCATTCAACAATTCTTAGGTATTTTCATATCTCTGCACACATCTTATCCATCCGCATAATAAGAATATATTAAAACATATTTTATTCCAACATATTTAAAATTAGCATACATGTGAATTTATCAAACATATCATTTGGTGTCTTTTATATGTTTAGGAACATGAACAACCAACAATCTCCACACAAGGGGGAAACCCAATCCAGTAAGAGGGGCACGAAGGTCCATGGGATAAATGTAATGCGAGAAAATCGCTAATAAAAAATGGAGGGGCCCGTACCTATATGGTGCTCGCCCGTGCAACTCTAATCATCCATTCTAAGTCATTTCTGTGCATCATCATGATCACGAAAATCCTCTAATGCAAAATAAACCCTTTCTTAGGTCTAACCTATAATAAAATATCGAAATAGAAGAAGCAGGAGAGATGATCTTACATTTTTTTATAGTAGATTAAGGTTGACGAGAGGGAGCTCCTCTCCAAAAATGGTGGCGATCGATTCGCCACCTCAATGACACTCTGATGGAGATACAATAAGCTTGGGAGGTAGGAGATGGTGTGTGGTGGCTAGTATTTGCAAATGAGAGGAGAGAGCAACTCAAGGGATCTTTTATATCCCTAAAATCATATTTTGGATGGATCTCTTAGGTGGATCCCGTTAAAATTTCGTTTAACCACTTAGTAGTTTGCCCCTCTTCACTAAAATGATCATATCTGATTCATCCAATGCCCGATTTCCAAAATTTCAGATGCGTTGGAATCCTGACGACGATATGCATCCAATAAGATATTTTATTCTACAATCATATCAAAATTAATTTTTTCATAAATTTTAAATGGACTGCAACTATTTGGTCATCATCAACTTGACCAATTTGTGTACTAAAACATGGGGTTTCATAGTATTCAATGTCTAAAATCTTGTTTTTTTCTTGAAGATCTATTTGCAGCCAATGATTTTCCTACACTAAAGTAATTTGACAAGCTCCGATACTTGATCATTATGAAAAAACTCCATCTCCACGCTCATTCAACAATACACTATTTGGATTCGTTCTTACAATAGTTTGCTTGTAAATGGAAGTCTTCGAAGATATTAGCTTCTTAGTGACTTCTAGTGCCAATGTTGTTCTCAAAGTTCTAATTTAAGGAGGATGTGTCTATCTACATAACTAATCAACAACAAGGATTTAAGTCCTCTAGTGCCTCAACTTTAAGTTATTTAGCATTAGCTTGATCAGAAGTAGTGTGATCCACATCTTGATTACTACTTAGTTCCAAATCAGAGGCCTCCTGTACGTGGATATCATGATCACTTGTATATGCATCAACAAACTCAACCCTCAAGTGAAGTATAGACTTCTCGTTAAAGGTAAAGTTCGTAATTATAAGAATGCAGTAATTCTTTTCCCCTACACCATAACAAATAAACACCACTTTTTTATCCATGGCTCCAAATTTCTTTAATTGATATGATAGTATGCATCAGAACTAAAGACACATCAAACAAAATAATTAACATGGTTATCAAATCGTACTTTAAAGGGCATATTGCAGTTGCTAGCAGATGTAGAGCACTGATTCACCAAGTAATATACTATATTTACAGCTTCAGCTTAAAATTATTTATTGAGATCATCATTTGAGAGCATACACATTGTCTCTATATAGGTGTCCTTTTCATTCATTCTGCAACTCTGTTCTATGGCATACATATAATACTGTGATATAATGCAAAACCCTCTTTTATGTAGATATTATTAAACTATAATGAACTAAACTCCAAGCAATTATCAATGCATAAACAATTTACCTTCTATGGAGTCTGATTCTCCAGTAAGATCTTTTACTATTTGAAAATCTATAATACCTTGTTATTGTTATTCAGTTTCAATACCCAAATCGTATATGAGTAATTACCAATTATGAACAAGAAATACCATGTACCTCCCAAAGACATGGATGGATCCCTAACAATAAGAATGAATGTATTCAAGCATCTTGTTTGCCATGTGAACTACTTAATTGAATTGATTCATGTCTTTCCTTCCAAATACAAATTCTCGCAAAACTCCAACTTGGATGCTTTCAAATTCCTAGAAAACCTCTTTGATTAAAGATGTTCATTCCTTTCTTGCTTGCTTGTATGTCGTACCTGCATGGGACATGATATAAATTTGGATTTTGAGATTGGGAATATTACTGCAATAGAACTAAAACTACGGATTCCTACATAACATAAAAGGTCTTCTTCTTTTCTTATACACTTAGATTATGATTATCCATTCTTTTGCCACATGTAAAATCATTTTCTACTATGTCGTAATATAGACTTTCGAGTCTAGGACTCCAAGAGACGATATATTCTTTCTCACATTTGGAACATGACCAACTTCTGACAATATTTTCACCATCACATCATGCATCGTAAATTCGCAGAATTGATGTCAATCATTTTATGTGTGCTTCATTCCCCATGATGATGTTTATATCATTAGTATTCTTGTAGGTAGAGAATTTATATTTCTTAGGCGTCATATGGTAGGAACAACTAGAATCAAGAAGTTGTTGGGGCCTCCATACACCGATCAAGTGTAGGAGTGTACCGAACTATATGATATGGATTGTTCAATCACAGTAATCTAAAATAACCACATCGCTATGTAGTACTTTTGGTCATAAGATAAATAATCAAACTACACGTGCACATCCACTTAACGTGGAAATCCACTGGGTAAAAATCATGACTAGCGTCTCTCGACTGGAACTTTCAACCTGACCAACATGGGTCTTTCCGCTAAATGGAGTTGCTTACATAGGTAACCCAACTGTAGAACAATAAGTTCTTTACATAGACAATTTACAACTATATTACAATAAAGTAAAGGCCTAACAATTGCAATATTACTTATAAATACACAATAACATGAGGCAAAACAAGAATAATGTTATTGATCGAGGAGCGTACTCGTAAGGCACAAGAGGAAGACCTTCACTTTGTTCGGGACCATGCTCGCCCAAATTATCTTCATATCTTGGACTAAATCTGGATCCAAGGCAACCGGGATCCCCCTGAACATCTCATAGGCCTTCTTCACAGAGAATTTGCCCCCCTCCCAAAGGAAAAAATACAGGCTTATCTATAATTAAGTTAACATAAAGGGGTTCTGGATAATTTACGCATCATGCAAGGGTAGATTTCCAATTTTGAAGATCTGATGGAGCTTGGGTGCAAATATCCCAAGCAAGCATGTGCGGAGCATGTAAGGAGAACTTGAATGTAATTACTGGGAGTTGGAGGGGTCCTTCTATAAAATATCCCAACCCACGTGCCTCCAGCATATGAGGGCTAGGCACAGAGCGAGGTTCGGTAGCGGGCGGACACGTGGTGAAGAGGAGAGGCTCTGGCAGAACCTCAGGTGTCCCAATCCTAGAGGCGTTGGTGAAATCTTGGGCTGGGATCTAGGCCGTCAAATCTGATGCAATCCGACGATCCAGACAAGGCACGAATGACCGGTAATGATGGGCCTGCATGCATGATCCGACATGCAGTGAATCTTGATCAAGGGTCATTGGATGGAGATCCAACTGCACTTGTACTCCATCTTCCTCCATAGGTGTTAGTGAAGGGACAGAGGTTGGACAACCCCTCCCAAGCTTCGTGGAGGTCTTGTTGGCAATTTGAAGGCGTAGGATGCTTGAGGAGACCAAGGCAAGGGTCTTGGGAGTGTTGCGAAGGTACGACAATGGGCTAGAAGGCAGAGGCGGTGCTCTAACATCAGAGCAGAGGAACAGATCAAAGCTACTTGGCTTCTTCTGATCAGTAAGGAGGGAAGGTGATGAATCTGTGATTCATCACTTCAAAAGTCAAAAATAGAGCCTTGTTCCCGAGTAAATAGAGGCATATTTCCCTTTATAATGCATAAATAGCATTCATGCATACACACATAATACATTCATTTTAGCAGTCCATTTGCATTCAAATAAGAAGCCAAAATCCCTTGTAAAATATCCACTCACTAAAATAACCTCTTCCTTATAATATGTACTCCTTAGTTAATAATATAGGGAAGAATGCCAAAAATCCCCCTTGTAAATTAGTCAATAAAGCCCTAGAACCCCTGTACACTCAAATGCACATAAAGCCCTCACACAAATTCCGAATTAGGTCTACTTACTCTTAGAATACTACACATTAAAAGACCTTTAAAATGAGACTAATTTCATCCAATTTGGAGCTCGTATGAGAAAGTTGGGTTTTTGGGCCACTTTGTATACTACATATATGTATATTTGTATCTTTGTATTTATGTATCATATTTGACCTCATCTCCATCTTTGGTCAACATGAAACTTGTAGATCTCATCGAGATCTACAACTTTCATGTTTTGAGTTTTTCCAAATTCGGCCCCCTCTTCTCTCTACACATTCATTTTCTTCCAGCCATTCACAGCAGGCCACGTGGCGCCCTCTGGTTGCGCCACGCGGCCCGCTCCCCTTGCCCCAGTAGCCTGCAGCCACAGCCGTTGGATTACGCTAAAGATCCAACGGCCTAGCTGCTTCCACGTGCGCTCCAAATCCCCACCGTCAGATCATTCCATTGCCTCATCTGATCCGCCCGTCCGCGCCCCTTCCAGCGATCGCCACGTGGCGGCATATGAACCATCTGATCAAGCCCCTGATCCCTCCATCACAACCGCTCTTCCGTTGGCGATCCTAGTCCCTTCGATCATCTCCATCTCCTCATCCAAGCCGCTCGCCCGCGCTTCGCCCAGCTCCCTCCACGTGGCGCCATCACGGCCTCACATCAACTCGCCCCGATCTAATCCTACCCGACCGTTACCGCTTCGATCACCACCGTTGGATCACAAGATCCAATGGTGGAGACTTCGTCTCCTACCTCCGGGTGCCCCTCTCTCCCACGTTCCCTGCCTTGCGGGAGGGGCGCCCCCTTCCTATTCTTGGCAGTGCCTCGACCATCGCAGACGAGCACCACCACCTCCACGATGTCACCCACTCGTCCCTCATCCTCGCCAGATACCTCACTCCCCACTACGACCACCAGAGTCGCTTCATGACACCCATGAACCTCGCCTTGTCGCCAACACTGCTGCCACCTCCATCCTATAAATACACCATCACCAGCCACCGTCATGGCTATCCACCACTCCAGAGAGCTTCCCTGAGCTCAGATCCTCCATTTGGTGACAACAATTCGACGATTCTTTGAGTGAAGAAGGGCTTCTTCTCCGGCGAGATCCACGGCACCTCCGCCGTGTCGCAGCCGCTCCTCCGTGACGCTGCACGAGCTCGGGACACCACCGGTCCCTCGAGCGACGACCTGGACCCCAAGAGGGAGGTCCAATCCCCAGGTGAACCCTCCATTCTCCTCCGATCTTCTCTTATTTTCTTCTTCGTTTTTCTTGATTTTTATTCGCCGCCTACGGTCACCTTCTCGCCTCCATTCCACTCCGCCGAGCTTCGCGTCGAAGCTCTCATCTTCGCGGCCACATCTACGCCCGCCGACGACGCACTGCATCCCCCATCAGCTCCAGCTCCGCCACTTGGCCGGAGCTCCATCGCCAATCCATCTCCACTACCCTTAGGCCTCTCCGATCACCGTCGATTCTCCACAAGCACACGCACGAGCTTCGGCTCTACCTTTAACATCTGCAGGAGCACCTCTGTTCATTGATCGGAGCTTGGCCGGAGTCGTCCTTAAGCTTCATCGCCAGCAACCTCCGACGACCCTCTCCAGCTCCTGAGACCATTAGCGCCTTCGCCGCATCGCCACGCTCCTACTGGGATATCTCTGACACCTCGGAGAGCTTCATCGGCATCTGGAGGAACGGGCGGAGCTCACGCCATTTAGTATCTGAAAAAGAAAAAAAATTAGGGTAACTCATTTTCATCATAATTAATCATCTGGCCAATTTTTAGAATTTTTGGACTTCATTTGATATCTTAATTAAATTAAACGTTAAATTGGCTTGCATTTTTGCATAAGTCTTCATAAAAATTGAAAAAAAATATAATTCTCCGAAAATCACACACTTGGATACTTGCTTAAAATCTACCTAAGGAGACAGTTGCCTCCCTGAGTTCGACCTTGGACTTCACCAAGTAAAAAAATCTGCTGCTTAAAATTAACTTAACATTAATTGATAAGTGGTTTTTGACTAGCCTCTCGTATCCGACTGCAACGAACGATTAACATTAATTTGGACATTAATTTGACTGAATTAACTAAGGGTGCGGGACGGTTGTCAGAAGGTTCCTGTAGGGTTAGAAAACAAAGGCGAGGTGAGGGGGAATGGAATGGAGGTCTTTAGCGTGCGAGAGGAGGCGGAGACATGGAGCTCCAGATCTGTGCAAGACCTGGAGGCAGAGCGAGGTGGAGGAAGGTATGGAGAGCAGAAGGGTGATCTTGGAGGTGTCGATGAGAATCAATGAGATGTGGTAGAGTGAAGGAATGCCTAGGAGGGCTGGAGGTACTGCGTGCGGTAAACATAGGAGAAATGAAAAGGCACGAGATGAACGAAAGTATCCGGAGGTGAGAAATAGAGAGATGTAGAGCGAGATGGAGTGGCTTAGCTTGGGATTGGAACTTGGTGGAAGTTCCTGGTCGTAGCTCGACCTCACAGTGAGGAGAGGGAGCTCTGTAGCGGCAGAAGGGCTGAGGTGCGGTATGGCGGAGGAGCTGTGGATCACATAAGTGTATGGGCTTTCTTATCTCTCAATGACGGCATGTGGATGGAGGTGTCAGGAGATAGATTTTTATAGGTGAAGGTGCATGTGGTGTGATAGAGGTTTTAAGTGGGGGGAGTTAGGGCTGCATGCTGGTGGATTGAAGGATGGAGGTTACACGAAGGAGAGGGACGTGCTGGGTTTTGAATGATCTAGGGTTGAGATAGAGAGGGGGCCAGAGTCGTTGGTGACAAATGGGAGAAGTAACCGAGTCACATTGCATAACGGCGAGGAGGGGGGGTGTCCAAGGTAGACGATGACTTGGTGGCCATTGGATAGAGCGGGATTTGATGGTCCAGATGGCATCGCGTCGTCATGCACGCGTCACACGTAAGGTAGAGAAGGGTTAGGCAGGATTGACTTCAACCATTGGATCATATCTGATAAAATGGTCAGGAGCGGGGTGGAAAATGAGAAAATGGGAGTCGCTAAATAATGGCCTGACAATTCAGGCTCCCAGTCGCTGAGGCGACTACTCGAACCTTCGTTGTTCAACAATTAACCCACACAAGTAATTAAGCAATTAATAGCAAGAGTTAAATGTATTATACCCCACTAAGAATGTATAGTGGCAAACAAGTAGGGGTCGAACACATGAAGCAAAGGAACATAGCATGCAAGATAAGAAATCAAGGCACACTTTACCTCAAACACTTGGCCAAGTTGCGATTTTGCGGGTCTTTATTTTTTAATTTTTATTTTTTAATTTTTAATTTTTATATTTTGATTTTTAATTTTCTGATTTGTATTTTCATTTTGTATTTTATATTTTTCATGTTTTCCTTTTCTTTTAATATATGTAATAAACTAAATAAGATATATATATATATAAAATAAGCTAGTGTTGCAATGAAAATTAACAAAAAATCAAAATAAGAGAATAAAATATTTTTAGGTTTTAAATAATTTTTTTTACAGTTTTTGTGATTCATCACTTCAAAAGTCAAAAATAAAGCCTTGTTCCCGAGAAAATAGAGGCATAATTCATACATTTTAGCAACTCATTTGCATTTAAATAAGAAGCCAAGAATCCCTTGTAAAATACCCAATCCTTAAAAATAACCTCTTCTCTATAATATGTACCCCTTAGTTAATAATATAGGGAAGAATGCTAAAAATCCCCTTTGTAAATCAGTCAATAAAGCCCTAGACCCCTTGTACACTAAAATACACATAAAGCCCTCATACAAACTCCGAATTAGGTCTACTTACTCTTAGAATACTACATATTAAAAGACCTTCAAAATGAGACTAATTTCATTGAATTTGGAGCTCGTATGAGAAAGTTGGGTTTTTGGGCCACTTTGTATACTACATCTGTATATCTATGTATCCTTGTATTTATATATCGTATTTGACCTCATCTCCGTCTTTGGTCAACATGAAACTTATAGATCTCATCGAGATCTACAACTTTCATGTTTTGAGTTTTTCCAAATTCGGCCCCCTCTTCTCTCTACACGTGTATTTTCCTCCAGCCACTCATAGCAGGCCACGTGGCGCCCTCTGGTTGCGCCACGCGGCCCGCTTCCCCTCGCCTCATCCGCCTCATCTTCCAACCGTTGGATCCTCTTGCAGATCCAACGGCCCAGCTCTGCCCACGCGCGCCTAAAGCCTGGACCATCAGATCATCTCCGGCCTTAATCCACGCCGCACGTTCGCGCTCTCACCAGAACACGCCACGTGGCGCTTTAAAGACCGCTTGATTGCATCCACGATCCTCTGATCTCAGCCGTCTCTCCTTCCCGCAAGTCTCGGCCCTTCGATCAGCTCCATCTCCTCATCCAGGCCACCCGCTCGCGCTTCGCCCGCAACTCGCCACGTGGCTCCACCGCAGCCCATCATCTACGCGCCCCGATCTAATCCTACCCGCCCGCCACGCTTCGATCACCACCGTTGGATCACAAGATCCAACGGTGGAGACTTCGTCTCCTACCTCCAGGCGCCCCTCTCTCCCACGTTCCCTGCCTTGCGGGAGGGGCGCCCCCTTTCTATTTCCGGCTGCACGTCAGCCACCATCTACGTCCGCCAACACTCCCACGATGAGCCCCACTCTTCCCTCATCCTCGCCGTCTACCTCATTCCCCACTACGACCACCAGAGACTCCCCACTACCTCCATAAACCTCGCCTCGTCGCCAACACTGCTGCCATCTTCAACCTATAAATACGCCACCACCGGCCGACTTCACCCCCATCCGCCACTCCAGAGAGCTTCCTTGAGCTCAGACCTTTCCATTGGTGACAGCAATTCGACGCGTTTTCGAGCGACGAAGGGTATCAGCTCCGGCGAGATCCACGGCAGCTCCGCCGTGTCGCAGCGATTCCCACGAGCAGCTGCACGAGCTCGGGCGATAACCGGCCCTCGAGCGACGACCTGGACCTCAAGCAGGAGGCCCAATCCCCAGGTGAAATCCTACATTTCCTCTCCGATCGTTTCTTGTTTTTATTTCTGATTTCTCCGACTTTATTCGCCGTCACCGGTCACTCTCTCGCTTCCCTTTCATCTCGCTGAGCTTCGCGTCGAAGCTCTCATCCTCGCGACACCATTCACGACCTCCGACGACGCCCCTCGCAACATTCTGATCACCAGCTCCGCCATTTGGCCGGAGCTCCATCGCCCGACCGCCCCCCCTTCGCCTTAGGCCTCGCCGACTACCTTCACCTCTCCACACAAGCACGCACGAGCTTCGGCTAGTCTCTGACCCTTGCAGGTACTTCATTTGTCACTGATCGGAGCTTCATCGGAGACGACTTCGAGCTTCGTCGTCAGCAACTCCCGACGGCCCTCTCTCACTTCTGAGGCCACCAGAGCCTTGATCGACCATCCGCGAATCTTCCGAGATCCCTCCGACTCGCCATCGACCTCCACTGACGACGGGAGGGAATGGCGGAGCTGCAGCACCTTCGCCGGAGCCCTGCCTTCTCCTCCGCAGGCGGCGGAGGGTCTTCGGGGCAGACGAACAGCTGCCGTCCAATCACGTCGATCGAACGGCCCTCACATCGCCACGTCACTCGCCACCGGACTCGCCTTCGACCGTAGGATCATCATCGATCCAAAGACCCGAGGACACGCCACGCGTCAGCACCGACAACCCTCAGATCCATCTTGATCCGAGGGCCTTTAGAACGCCACGTAGCCTCGGCCCGACCCTCCTCTCCGAGCCTAGGTTCGGGTCGCACGAACCTAACTCCGGACCTCCAAAGTGCCCGAACCTCGCACCGAGCCGCTGCAGCCATCCGAGCCTAGGTCGCCCACGTGAGGAGTACGTGCGGCCTGGGTAATTTTGCACAGAGGCCCCTGGAGCTTTTTATATTTGCAAAGAAGTCCTTGTGAAGAAGACCCCACGTGAGGAGCACGTGCCCTGTGGAGATTTTGCACAAGAGTCCCCCGCATTATAGGTAATTGCATTTTAGTCCCTGTCTGCATATTTGCTTCTTGTAATTTTAATTTCCTGTATTGCATTTACACCCCTGTGTTTGCACGCATCCCTAGGTTGCATTTCACATCATTTGGCAAATCCAAAAATTGCATTTTGTTGAGAATTTTGTCCTCTGTCTATTGGTCTACTTGTCATATTTTTATAATCTCAGTTGAATTATTAATGAATTAATTGGTGAATTTTTGACATATTTTGCCCAGTAACACCTTTTGATTTATAGTTAATTCTCTGAGCTTCCAAAAATCATCAAAAATTTATAGTAGCTTAAGGACATCATTCTTAGCATACCATACAAATTTCATGTTATTTGCACGCATATCGAGGCTAAATAAATTGTTGAGTGATTTTCTTAGATTAATTTTAATTAATTCATTTCACAATGAAATTAAGATCTGTTAATTTTCCTAGGTCCCTTATCATTAGAGCCACCTAGGATAATTTTAGTTCTTGAAAAAATTGTGGATTGATATTTATTAAAAATTAAATATTGAAAATCACCCTATCTGTTTATTTAATTCATAGTAAATTTATTTAGTGTCTGAAAAATCCAAAAAAATTAGGATAGGTTATTTTCATCATCATTAACCATCTGGCCAATTTTCATAATTTTTGTACTTCATTTGATATATTAATTAAATTGAAATGTTAAATTGACCTACGTTGTCTGCATAAGTCTGCATAGAAATTAAAAAAAAGAAAAAAAATTACTCCTCGAAAATCAACACTTGGACACTTGCTAAAATTCACCTAAGGAGACAGATGCCTCCCTGAGTTCGACCTTGGATACTACCAAGTAAAAAAAATATCTGTCGCTTAAAATTAACTTAACATTAATTGATAAGTGGTTTTTGCTTAACCCCTCGTATCCGACTGCAACGAATCATATTAATTAATTTGGACATTAATTTGCTCGAATTAACATAGGGTGCGGGAGTGTTATCAAAATGGCGCCGTTGCCGGGGAGGCACAGCTTAGGTTAAATTTTAGCGAATTTTTGAGTGTTTGATTTTCCTTCCCCGGGTAGTCTGACCCCCAGTTTTCTTGTAATTATTGTCTCCTTTATTTTTGCATTATTTTATTTTTATGTAACTCTCTGACCTCCATTTATTTTTTGTGCGAGGACCGCGAGGAGTCGGCGACGCTTCGAGGACTTAGCATTTAAATTTTTGTTGAGTGAAAGAGAGGCTTTGTAATTTTATTTCATTTTATTTCTTTTCTTCGCATCCTTTCCAGCGGTTCCCGTTTGGGTTCTCGCGTTTGTAAAAATAGTGGAACTGTGTCCCGTGTGCTGTGTGGGTGAATTGTAACTTAGCTTGCACTAGCGGCTCCCCGAGCCAATCTAGGAATTGCTTGTGCTCGTAATCAATAGGACCACACAATACACTTAAAAGACACACCTAGACCGCAGTACTTAGTCAAAATTAAACTGTTCTTCACGCTAATAGAACTGCCTGTCTAGGAGCGACTTTCATCGCCTGCATTTGCATGTAGATAAAGTTTTCAATTCTGTTCTGCATCCTGCATCAAAAAGCGAAGGGATCACTGTAAGTATTCTCTACTCAGCATACGCATCATCGATTTCAACTTGCATCAGCTTTTCTCGATTTCCCCCTCTGATTTTCTCACTTAAATTAAACAGGAAATTGGGACTGTCCGATAGGCGTGCTTTGTGGTGGACTTAATAAAGTGATAACTTAACTTTAAAATCGGGACTGCTAAACAGTATTGACCAAAAAGAGAATAGAATTTGAAAATTGTTTGCGGGAGATTAATCCCCGACCTTGTATTCAGGCTGAGTGAGGGTACTTGAGTGTGTGTGAACACCTTAAGGTAGAGCCCAAATCCCCGTCTTCCATATCACGTTCTAACTGATCCTAGCAAATATCACGAGCCGAATAAATTTCAGATTCTTTGACTAGTACCAAGTAGCCTCCGCCTGTCTCAGGTAGATAGGGGCGAAATTGCGGTACTTTGCGACAAGCTGCCAGTAACCCCCCGGGGTGAAGTTCCGGCCTTGTCAGCCTCCGCCTGCTTGCAGGTAGATAGGGGCGTGGTCACTGAATCCATCGGCTTGGGATAGGAGCGAAGAAAGGAAGGAGCGGCAGTATCTTAGGCGACAGGATAAACAGGGAAGACGCATCCGGCTCTGAGCCGACTTCCCTTTAGGCCGCGTAATCCTTGCTACTTTTGCTTGAAAATCACACTTAAAAACTACAAGATTAATTGGACTCGACTTCGAGTCCTTCACTATGTTGAGTGTGAACCCAGGGTCTTGGATTGTTCTTTTTGCTTGCTTCAGGTAGGAGTAAAATCCTATCTTCTTGTCGCTTCATCAAGATGAGTGACTGGGGAGATCTCGACGCGTTATTCACTGATCTCTCTATGAGTCCCCCGAGTAATTCATCTTCATCGGTCCGAGCGCACCTTGGACCACCCAGGACTCATGACCCTCTTGAGTCCTGGTTCCCTCATTCTCAGGGTGGTTACTCTCAAACCAACCCTTTTATCTCCTCCGAGACTACCGAGGAAGACCATCGCCTCGGTAATCCCTTCCTTGATTTGCCCTCTAACACCAATCTTATTTCCCAATCCCCAGAACTGGAGGGCGAGATGCCGCCAAGGATGCCACCAGATGAGGACCAGGAAAAAACCACGTTTACATGCCCCTTTGGTACCTATGCTTTCAGGCGCATGCCTTTTGGGCTATGCAATGCTCCAGGTACTTTTCAAAGGTGCATGATTGCTGTATTTGCCGAAATGGTCGGCGAATTCCTGGAAGTCTTCATGGATGACTTCTCGGTCCACGGCGATTCTTTCGATTCCTGTCTTAGGAATCTGGACCGAGTCCTCAAAAGGTGTTGTGAGGTTAATCTGGTGCTCTCCTGGGAGAAAAGTCACTTCATGGTGACGGAGGGCATAGTGTTGGGGCATGTCATCTCCAAGAGAGGAATGGAGGTTGACCCTGCCAAGGTGGACGTGATCAGACGAATCCAGCCACCAACCAACCTGAGGCAGTTGCGGTCGTTCCTCGGGCATGTTGGATTTTATCAGAGATTTATTAAGGATTTTTCTAAGATTTCCCGACCGCTGACTGAGCTTTTAGGCAAAGACACGGAGTTTATTGTAGATCACATATGTCTTGAGGCCTTTAAGCTTTTACAAGGAATGATCATGGACGCACCCATCCTACAAGCCCCAGATTGGTCTCTACCTTTTGAGATCATGACAGACGCCTCTGATTATGCTGTTGGGGCTGTATTGGGACAAATAAGAGATGGCGTCCCGTTTGCAATTCACTACGCAAGCAAAGTGCTTGATTCTGCTCAGCGTAACTATACAGTTACAGAAAAGAAAATGCTTGCGGTAGTGTTTGCCTTGGACAAATTCAAATCTCACCTAATTGGATCCAAGGTAACTGTGTTCACAGACCACATGACACTACGATATTTGATGGAGAAGAAGGACGCGAAGGCGCGTCTTCTTCGTTGGATTTTACTTATCCAGGAGTTTGATTTGGACATCCGTGATAAACCTGGTAAGAAGAACGTAGTGGCCGATCATCTTTCTCGTCTCGAAGGTCTTAATACTTCTGAGGTTTCACCAATTCGAGACTCCTTCCCTGACGAGTCGATTTTTGTTATCGACTCACTCCCATGGTACGCCAATATCGTAAATTATCTTGTCTCCAAGAAAGTTCCCGAAGATTGGCCCAAGAGCCAAATCGACCGACTAAAGTCGGACGCAAGACACTACCATTGGGAGGATCCGATCCTTTTCTTTGAAGGACCGGATTGTGTCTGGAGACGTTGTATTCCTCAGGAGGAATACCAGAGTGTCCTTTCTCTATGCCATAGCTTGGAGGCAGGAGGACACCACTCCGGGAAGAGGACCGCATGGAAGGTACTTCAGTGTGGCTTCTACTGGCCGACTTTGTTTCGCGATGCCACCGCCTTCGCGAAGTCGTGTCCAGTTTGCCAGAGAATGGGAGGAACCGTTGGTTCCAAGGATGAGATGCCAATGCAGCCGGTCATCATTTGTGATGTCTTTGACGCCTGGGGCATCGACTTCATGGGCCCATTCCCTATCAGCCACGGGTTCGAATATATCCTCCTTGCGGTAGATTATCTGTCCAGATGGGTGGAGGCTATCCCAACCCGAGCCTCTAGTAAGGATGAGAAGCCGTGCCATTTGCCCGCAGAGTTGGTGCACAAATCAGAATGGGCAATAAAAAAAGTCAACTGGAACACACACCTGGGTCAGAAACAGAGAGACATGGATCTGAATGAGCTTGTGGAAGTCAGAAACCGAGCATACGACAACAGTTTGGTGTACAAGGACAAGGTGAAGCGTTGGCATGATAGATATATCAGACGAAAGACCTTTGTTCCTGGACAGAAGGTATGGTTGTTCAATGCTAGGCTGAAGATTTTCCAAGGCAAGTTAAAGTCTAAGTGGACGGGACCATTTGTCGTCCGTACGGTGCATGATAGTGGATGTGTCGAGATCTCAGATCTCGCAGATGACGCACCGACATTCCTAGTGAATGGACAGCTGTTGAAGCACTTCGTCGAATCCAACGAACAGCTAGTCAATGTTGAGGAGATTGTATTCATGCGCGAGGCAGATACAGCAGATTCACATCGAGCCGCGTATGAAACCTTGCAGCAATGAATTCCAGCCATCAGCAGCATCTTGAAAGATTCAGACCGACTCACCTGTATATATACCATCAATCTTGTACATCCTATCCTTTTCCCCGCGACTCTAGTAACCCATCCCCACATCATCGAACCATTATCTTGGACTATACTTAGGATGACCAGATCCTAAGTATAGGGGGGAAGGGTCACATGAGTCGATTCACTGTACATTCTCCAGATCACATTGGTCCTCATACTCATTTCCTACCGATACTTAGGCTGACCTGAGCCTAAGTATAGGGGGGACCGATGCCCGCATTGATACCCATCCACTCCCCATCTTTCCCTCGTCCGCCCCATTTCTTCTATACTTTTTGTTCCTTTAGCTCTCCTACGCTTAGCACGAGCTATGTCTTTTTCCTCGCTCTTCGTGCTCTGAGGACATAGCACACGCTAAGTATAGGGGGCGTGTATATATTACATATATACTTTACCCATAGCTCGTACTTTCGCGTATTTTTGTATATATTTTACAATAATTACGGGTGGGTAAAAATCGAAAAAAAATAAGAAGAATAAAAATAAAACAAAAAGGCTTCTTATTTACTCTTGCATATTTCCTTGCATTTGAAATAATCCTTGCATTTGAAATAAAAAAAGTCTTGCATTTCATTCATAGCATGTCATCTGCACCTCTCATCTGCATATCTTGCATATGCAAAGTGAAAAGCTAGTGGGTTCTGAACCAAGTTAGGAGTAGATATTGAGGATGGACTTGATTTGACCTTAATCCACCTAATTTCAGAGGAACCTTATAGGAACTGGAGTTAAGATTTCTCAGGTCAAGTGACTTAATTCTTTGAGTCCGCAAGTCTATGTTCACATGTCATCTTGATCAGTCTAAGTAGAATATCTCATGTACACGCATGATTCTTATAGACAGTGACCTAACTTGGACAAGCACAATGCACGTAGCTCTTCATTAATGAGGTGGTGAGGAGGTAGAATCCTTTAGCTTGGAGTAGCACACGGGTGGAAACATCTGTCCTCCTCTAGGGAGGGTAGTGCATCTCAACCTAGTCTGGTGGTATTGACATCTAAGGACGGGTTGCTGTGGGTTGCAATAATGCTTCAAAAGAGGGATAGTCTACTGACTCAAGAGGAAAAACTCCTGATGTACATGCTGCTCTTTTTGAAAAAAAATGCAAAAACTCCAAAAAATTCAGACAGGTCCAAGAGAAAATAAAATACCTGTCGGAGCCTGTATACTAGTAAAGAAATGCAGCTGGATGACTTGGCTACAATGGTCAGGCATCTCGGGATAGGTAGCTACACTGGCTACCATCCATTCTCTTCTCTACCCCCTCCTCTTAAGTTGGTCGCACTTGAACTTAGAAGGGAATACCCCGCTCCTCGAGGAAAGAGTTACTGGACCGGGTTATTGAGTTACCTTGTTAGAGGAGGCTGCTTCCGAGCCATTTCTGATGTGGAGAGTTACATATCACTTACACAGTACAAGTAAGAATCATAGTCATCAGAAATTTGCGTTTGAGGATTTGTTCTGACCTGACTATTGAGGAGTCTTGAATAGAAGACTTGTGGAACTTGAAGTCTGTTAGGTCTTAAATTCAGGTCCAAATAAGGTTCCGCCACGCAAATAATCCAAAGGTCGAGTCAGGCTCCATTTTTCAACTTTTGTTCATGACCTTGGTTTGGAACCCAAAATCATTTCACTCTTGCATTTCATTTAGTTGCTCGGGGACGAGCAAGGTTTAAGTATAGGGGGTTGATGAATCTGTGATTCATCACTTCAAAAGTAAAAAATAAAGCCTTGTTCCCGAGAAAATAGAGGCATATTTCCCTTTATATTGCATAAATAGCATTCATGCATACATTCATAATTCATACATTTTAGCAGCTCATTTGCATTTAAATAAGAATCCAAGAATCCCTTGTAAAATACCCAATCCTTAAAAATAACCTCTTCTCTATAATATGTACCCTTAGTTAATAATATAGGGAAGAATGCTAAAAATCCCCTTTGTAAATCAGTCAATAAAGTCCTAGACCCCTTGTACACTAAAATACACATAAAGCCCTCATACAAATTCCGAATTAGGTCTACTTACTCTTAGAATACTACATATTAAAAGACCTTCAAAATGAGACTAATTTCATTGAATTTGGAGCTCGTATGAGAAAGTTGGGTTTTTGGACCACTTTGTATACTACATCTGTATATCTATGTATCCTTATATTTATATATCATATTTGACCTCATCTCCGTCTTTGGTCAACATGAAACTTATAGATCTCATCGAGATCTACAACTTTCATGTTTTGAGTTTTTCCAAATTCGCCCCCCTCTTCTCTCTACACGTGTATTTTCCTCCAGCCACTCATAGCAGGCCACGTGGCGCCCTCTGGTTGCGCCACGCGGCCCGCTTCCCCTCGCCTCATCCGCCTCATCTTCCAACCGTTGGATCCTCTTCCAGATCCAACGGCCCAGCTCTGCCCACGCGCGCCTAAATCCTGGACCATCAGATCATCTCCGGCCTTAATCCACGCCGCACGTTCGCGCTCTCACCAGAACACGCCACGTGGCGCTTTAAAGACCGCTTGATCGCATCCACGATCCTCTGATCTCAGCCGTCTCTCCTTCCCGCGAGTCTCGGCCCTTCGATCAGCTCCATCTCCTCATCCAGGCCGCCCGCTCGCGCTTCGCCCGCAACTCGCCACGTGGCTCCACCGCAGCCCATCATCTACGCGCCCTGATCTAATCCTACCCGCCCGCCACGCTTCGATCACCACCGTTGGATCACAAGATCCAACGGTGGAGACTTCGTCTCCTACCTCCAGGCGCCCCTCTCTCCCACGTTCCCTGCCTTGCGGGAGGGGCACCCCCTTTCTATTTCCGGCTGCACGTCAGCCACCATCTACGTCCGCCAACACTCCCACGATGAGCCCCACTCTTCTCTCATCCTCGCCGTCTACCTCATTCCCCACTATGACCACCAGAGACTCCCCACTACCTCCATAAACCTCGCCTCATCGCCAACACTGCTGCCATCTTCAACCTATAAATACGCCACCACCGGCCGACTTCACCCCCATCCGCCACTCCAGAGAGCTTCCTTGAGCTCAGACCTTCCCATTGGTGACAACAATTCGACACGTTTTCGAGCGACGAAGGGTATCAGCTCCGGCGAGATCCACGGCAGCTCCGCCGTGTCGCAGCGACTCCCATGAGCAGCTGCACGAGCTCGGGCGATCACCGGCCCTCGAGCGACGACCTGGACCTCAAGCAGGAGGCCCAATCCCCAGGTGAAATCCTACATTTCCTCTCCGATCGTTTCTTGTTTTTATTTCTGATTTCTCCGACTTTATTCGCCGTCACCGGTCACTCTCTCGCTTCCCTTTCATCTCGCTAAGCTTCGCGTCGAAGCTCTCATCCTCGCGACACCATTCACGACCTCCGACGACGCCCCTCGCAACATTCCGATCACCAGCTCCGCCATTTGGTCGGAGCTCCATCGCCCGACCGCCCCCCTTCGCCTTAGGCCTCGCCGACTACCTTCACCTCTCCACACAAGCACGCACGAGCTTCGGCTAGTCTCTGACCCTTGCAGGTACTTCATTTGTCACTGATCGGAGCTTCATCGGAGACGACTTCGAGCTTCGTCGTCAGCAACTCCCGACGGCCCTCTCTCACTTCTGAGGCCACCAGAGCCTTGATCGACCATCCGCGAATCTTCCGAGATCCCTCCGATTCGCCATCGACCTCCACTGACGACGGGAGGGAAGGGCGGAGCTGCAGCACCTTCGCCGGAGCCCCTCCTTCTCCTCCGCAGGCGGCGGAGGGTCTTCGGGGCAGACGAACAGCTGCCGTCCGATCACGTCGATCGAACGGCCCTCACATCGCCACGTCGCTCGCCACCAGACTCGCCTTCGACCGTAGGATCATCATCGATCCAAAGACCCGAGGACACGCCACGCGTCAGCACCGACAACCCTCAGATCCATCTTGATCCGAGGGCCTTCAGAACGCCACGTAGCCTCGGCCCGACCCTCCTCTCCGAGCCTAGGTTCGGGTCGCACGAACCTAACTCCGGACCTCCAAAGCGCCCGAACCTCGCTCCGAGCCGCCGCAGCCATCCGAGCCTAGGCCGCCCACGTGAGGAGCACGTGCGGCCTGGGTAATTTTGCACAGAGGCCCCTGGAGCTTTTTATATTTGCAAAGAAGTCCCTGTGAAACAGACCCCACGTGAGGAGCACGTGCCCTGTGGAGATTTTGCACAAGAGTCCCCTGCATTATAGGTAATTGCATTTTAGTCCCTGTCTGCATATTTGCTTCTTGTAATTTTAATTTTCTGTATTGCATTTACACCCCCGTGTTTGCACGCATCCCTAGGTTGCATTTCACATCATTTGGCAAATCCAAAAATTGCATTTTGTTGAGAATTTTGTCCTCTGTCTATTGGTCTACTTGTCATATTTTTGTAATTTCAGTTGAATTATTAATGAATTAATTGGTGAATTTTTGACATATTTTGCCCAGTAACACCTTTTGATTTATAGTTAATTCTCTGAGCTTCCAAAAATCATCAAAATTTTATAGTAGCTTAAGGACATCATTCTTAGCATACCATAAAAATTTCATGTTATTTGCACGCATATCGAGGCCTAAATAAATTGTTGAATGATTTCCTTAGATTAATTTCAATTAATTCATTTCACAGTGAAATTAAGATCTGTTAATTTTCCTAGGTCCCTTATCATTAGAGCCACCTAGGATAATTTTAGTTCTTGAAAAAATTACGGATTGATATTTATTAAAAATTAAATATTGAAAATCACCCTGTCTGTTTATTTAATTCATAGTAAATTTATTTAGTGTCTGAAAAATCCAAAAAAATTAGGGTAGGTTATTTTCATCATCATTAACCATCTGGCCAATTTTCATAATTTTTGTACTTCATATTATATATTAATTAAATTGAAATGTTAAATTGACCTACGTTGTCTGCATAAGTCTGCATAGAAATTTAAAAAAAAATTACTCCTCGAAAATCAACACTTGGACACTTGCTAAAATTCACCTAAGGAGACAGATGCCTCCCTGAGTTCGACCTTGGATACTACCAAATAAAAAAAATATCTGCCGCTTAAAATTAACTTAACTTTAATTGATAAGTGATTTTTGCTTAACCCCTCGTATCCGACTGCAACGAATCACATTAATTAATTTGGACATTAATTTGCTCGAATTAACATAGGGTGCGGGAGTGTTATCAATGGGTATCTCTGCAAAATTTCCAAGCTCACCTGCACAAACATGTGAGCCACGCTAGCAGGGACCTGAACGTAATTATCAAGACCTCAGGGGTCAACTTGCAAATTTACCAAAAATATTATACTGCATAAAAATATTCTGGGAGTAAACACAAATTACCAAAAGCCCGAGGACCCGACCGCAAAAATGCCATCTCAGGTGAAGCGTCACTTGAGGTGACGTGGCATGGACTGAAGTGAAAATATCTAAAGAGTGGGGGGCTAGATGCAAATTTTACAATTTTATAAAACCACAAATGAAGGTTTCAGTCCCAATATTTAAATACAAAAATCAATGGGGCTTATATGCAAAATACCCTTGCAAAAGGCATTGGCGGACGGCTGATCTGAGCTCACTTTTACCATGTGTCGTCAATCCGACAACCGGTACCGCTTCATCTCGTGCGGACCAGATTAGATGGGCTACTGGGGATCCGACAGTTATGGCAGGTGAGATTGGACGGTGCCCGTAGATCTGGGCAGGCCTTATTGATCCTATGGCGGAGAAGACTAGAGGAAAAACACCAGAAGAACTCGCCACGGGCGAGTTTGAAATTGAGGTACGGAGTTCCTCCTGCCAGTCCTTCGACTGCTGATACGCCTGGAAGGTTGCTGACGGCCTCCCGTACCGGTGGACGGTCTCAAAATGGCGCGGGAGGGTCTACTTCGAGCTGGTAGAGTACTGCACCTGGGGCATGGTTCTCGAGCTGTGCCCAGCTGCTGAAGGGCTGCTCCTTGGCTTTCTCATGCAGGGGTTAGTAGCAAAGGGATGGCGGAGCTCGGGTGAACTCCAGAAGGCGTGGTTGGCTGGTACGGTGGCTGGGCGAAGCCTCTCCGGCGAGCGGCAGAGAAGAAGAGGCGACGGTCTTGCTCTTTGCAAGAGAAAGGTGAACGGAGGTGGTCGGATGATCAAAGAGCAACGAGGGAGATGGTGGAGGTGCTGGTTGAGTCGGAGGATGATGGAGGTGGTCGGAAGAAGCGACAGAGCTGAGGCTTCGGCGAGCAAGATATTTTTGGGATTTCTCACGCAACAGACGAGATCTAGTGCTATAAAAGGACTAAACTATACTATTGTGGTCGGGGGCATTCAAATGAGAAGAGAAGTGGATAAAAAGCTCACTGGGGGCCCGTCGGAAGCACACCGGCGAAGCAACTCCGGCGAGCTTGGATCGTTTCGATGTGCGCACACCAAGAAAAGATCCGTAATGACCTCCTGATGTCACCAAGAAGCCGGGGGGAAACTTAGATATAGGGCAAAGCGGCAGAAGAGGGATCAACTGAGAGAGGGAAAGTTAGAAGTGTTTTTATACATGTTGACGAGCGACTCCTTGAATCGATGAAGATCCAGCGAATCGACGACATGCTCAGCCCAAGGAAACACCGGGGAGTGAATCATCGATCTATGGGGAGAAAAAGTCAAGAAGGTGTTTCGCGAAATGGTGAAAGATGAAGCCTCAGAGAAATCGAGAAAATCGACAAAAACCTGGTGTCAGACAGGAACAAACCTCGGTCAGAGAGTTGACCGAGGTCAACCAACGGACGAATTTGGTTGGTCCACATGGACCAACCTGAAAAATCCTTGGCAAAAAGGTTTGTAAATTCTATTTAAATTAATAAACTATTTTTTTAATTTTAGATTATAAAATAAAAAATATTTATTATTTTATGAAGAATTTTATCATAATTTTTATTTATTTTTTTGGAGTTTGTAAATACAAGTTACCTTTTAAGGGTTATATATAGGTATATTTATCTATAATTTTATGTATTTTATTTTGTATTTTTAATTTATTATTTTATGTATTTATAACTTATTTCTATATACTTAAATATATTTTTATTTTATTTTTTGATGTAATATATATAATTAAATAAATAGTTGTATTATCTATATAGGTATAGTTATAGGCAATTCGTCTATATATCTTCTTTGCATATTTTATTTTTTTCATTTTCTTTAGTGTTTTATTCATATTTTAATGTTATAAATAATATTGACAAAATTATGAAAATATAAAATTATCAAAATAATGAATAATGAATAAAATGAATATTTTAATCGGTACAAGTATATAATAGGGGTCCAAAACCTAACTTTCAAGTCGTAACTCCAACAAATATGAATCCACCTTCATTAAATAGCTTATTAAAAGTTATATACAATTAAAGGTGATTTTAATATATTTTGAGTTTTTATTTGAGAGATATAGGTCTGGGAAGTTGGGGTTTTGGAAACTTATTCGGATCATAACTTTTTATCTGTACATTATTTTTGTATGAAATCATTTTTGTATTTTATATATTTTATTATCTATAACTTTTATATTAAAATTTCTTTATTTGAAGTATAAAAGGCGGACTAAAAATAGGCCCCAAAAATGAAAATGAATTAAAATAAAAATGTTTTTTATTGGGTTTTGGTCCTTATCTCCCCCTACTTTATTCCTTGTCGACCTAGTCATCGAGATGCCTAGGTCTGAGGGTTTTGGGTCATAAAATATTTCCATTATTTTATTCTTTTTTCTTTTCTTTATTCTATAATTTTGGTATTAAGAACAATATTTTATACACTATTTACATAATAACGCGTGGATGTTAAAATGCAAGAATTAAAGGTATTTACACACATTTACTAGGATTTTTAAGGTCAAAATGATAGAATAAAGGTGATGAAATGGAGATTCATCACGGGGATACTAGAGGACAAAGACCATTGACTGGATCAATGGTACGAGGGTGACTGGTGGTGAGGTGGCCCAATGAAGGGCGACCACATGGATGGAAATATTGACCACACTGTTGACCAAAAAATAAAAAGAGTATAAAAATAAAATAGAATGAAAGGCGAATGAAAACATGATTAACATGAAAGTTGTTGGTCTCATGAGATCTACAATTTTCACGAAGGACAAAAAACAAAAGAAGTCATCTATTCAAAATACAATTTTATATAGGTATTATTTTGATAATTAACCCTTATATTTTAAGTTTTGTATTTTTTGTATTTTGTTTAAGTTTTAATTAAGGAATAATATATATATATATATTATACATAATTAAGCTAGTTTTTTATGGATTTTATAGGGTGTGAAAATGGTGGAATAAAAATATCAAAGACAAAATATGTACAATATGTACAGAGTCAGATCATTTTGTTTTCCTTTGACATTGTGATTTTTATGGGGTTTTACTTCTTTATACCTACTTAGTAAATTATTCAAATAATATAGTTGAAAAATAATTAAGTAAAAATAGTTAGCTTTTGTACATAAAATAATATACACATTTTATCTAGATATTAAGATTTATTTATACACAATAATTTACCCTAATTCTATATTTTATTAACAGAGCTAAATAAGTCAATTTAAAGGATCTATTTGATGAATTATTAAGGGAATTTTGCTAAGATCATCATATAAAGTAGACGAATCATGTATTCATCAACTATATTCAAGAAGCTTCCGACTTGTGATTACTTTACTAGGGTTGGTCTTATGCTGAACTTATCTTAGTAGACGTGCACCATAAGAGGATCAAGATATAGTGTATTAAGCATTTCTCACCATCGTGTCCTTTTGCCCTAGATTAAGGATCTTGTCTCTTGGGTCAAGAGAGATGAGCACATTCCCGACCATGGTAGCATCCATTATTTGGCGAAATTGGCAGGAAATTACCAAAGGAGCAATAGATGGTTGTTAAGAGCTTCCCAATCCCAAGCTACGTTGCAATGGTCATAGCTTTAGATACCTTGATTTTATGGGCTAACCTCCTTAAGGATGTTATGGATATGCTTCCAATCCAATAAAGACAACGATTCAATAAATGCAAAATATCCAGTATTTCCTTCTAATTGTACCTCTCAGTTTTTTTTGCCATACTACATGCTCCACACCTAGTATTCATGTGCCACATATTTTTTACATCCCCACTTGTTGTATAATGTATTGCCCAAAACTACTTGTCCACGTGTCGCAATCCTTCAATATCCTTACGTATTATGTATCTCCAATATTTTCAAGCAATTCATAACCTAGTTAACTTGGTATTGACTCTAACTTGATTTGGATATAACTTGATTTCAATACTTTTTAGGGTTTTTATCAGTTGCATCTCTTTGAGATATTGCAATATCATTTATGTCCCCCTTTTTTGGAATATCAATTGTACCCCTTCATTCTTATGAAATTTATAGTTTTTCCCTTTTGTAATATCAGTTATGCCCCTACTTTGCCTTAACAGAAGGACAAAACTGTAAATTTTACAAGATGGTAGGAGCACAACTGATATTCTCAAAACAAAAAGAGCATAATTGATATTGCAATATCTCAGAGGAGCACGACTGATAAAAACTCCGCTTTTTATGAAAATATAGCATACCTTCAGTTAGTCTTGAATCAATCTTATGCTGAACATATTGTACCCATTCAATGCACAAATACACATTGTACCTAGAAACTACGCATTTAATAAATGACCTAGAAAGTTGTTTTATTAGTAAATATCTGGTACAAGTTTGAGAATATTAATACCCTTTCACAAACTCGACGTGCTAAAATCCCTATATCTACTATTTGTTGGGCTAGCAATGTTGCATTCCAAGGACCACTATGATGATTATAAACGTAATACATAATGTGTCCTTTATCAATAAATTGATGTTATTTATGTATTACTGTCATTACCTACTCAAAGATGAAATTAGGTGGAATTATTTTTGAAATTTTGACTTAAATGGAGACGAAATAAGTTGTTTTATAAATATATACTTGACGATTTGCAAAACCAAGATGTGGACGTGCCGGAGTGGTTATCGGGCTTGACTAGAAATCATGTGGGCTCTGCCCGCGCAGGTTCGAATCCTGCGTCCACGTTTTTATTGAAATTTTATTATATATAGTTAGTAATGATCGAGGTCCTTGTGTTTTTTTATGCTTAAGCAAACATCTAATAGCGTGTTTGTATGTATTATCTTATCTTCGAAATTACCTTTCAAACTTTTATAAACGTTCTTTCAAACTTTTATAAACGTTCTTTAAGGGTGACCATGGGACGGGTACCAAATCTAAATAGATGTTAACTCGTCTCAATCCACTGTTACCGAGTTCACGAAAGGACACTATAAATTAATAACGTTTTCATGGATAGACTATATAAACTAATACCGTCGTTCTCTTTTCATGTGCAACTCAGCATACCCACTTACTTCAAAAGCCATTGCTGATTGCTATATTGGAAAAAAATCATGGAGAGGAGTTATCCTCTCTCCTTAAGCAATCATGTAACTCCTATCCATGGTTTTGAAATCTGTCGTGTCCCAGGTTTTTTTCATGAACCTTGGTCTCTATTAAAAAATTAACCCCATTCATAAGTATTGCATCAATTCCCAAAGTCGTAGAATCCTTGCCGTCGTTTTTCTCCATTGAAATAAAATCTTATTTTGGGCCATGGAACCAAGTATTTTCAGTAGAATATACAAATGATACGATACCACACAGTTTACTTATGCATTCAACGAGTGATGATAGAATTCATATGGATATTTAATTCTATATGGATATTTAATTCTGAACATATTAATTCAACTATACCGTCATGATAGTAATTTTATCATGTTATACATTTAATGGGCATATATTACAAACAATTATATTACACTGATAATATATTTAGCGTGTTTAGATCATGCTGTTGTACATGGTAAATTCATATCATGAGCATGATTCCTTAATATTATAAATGTGGTAAAACCTATTTGCATGTGTACACAATACACGTTTTGCTAGGAATGGGTTGTGTATTTTGAAGAAAAAAACAGCTCAATGCATCTTGATACTTTAATTAGAGCGAACTTGAACTTGAGCCTAGATTTTGAATTGGACTGAGCCAAGTCAATTCCGGCCCGAGCCCCGTCCATGCTCTAACCCTACTTGATACCATCCTCACTCAACCCTACTTACCACCATCCCCAGTCAGTTGCTCTTAGTTCTTCATACTCCTGCTTTCATAATCTGAACATTTGATAAGTTTTTTAGTATGTAAATATGAGGGAGGTGCGATTTGAAGCCTTTCCTTTAGGTGGTAACAAACCAATACTCTACCATCGAAGTTAGTTCTGAACCTTTGATTGTTCCTCTGCATTTTTTTTCTGCTGTAGCTTTGAGTTTAATAAACAAATCATTGGATCACATGTTCGTCTATCTTTTGTAATCTCGACTACAGTGGATTAGACACGAGTCCTTCACTCTTTGCTCATATCTCTTCGAACTATTTTTTTTTTGTAATCTTGACTCTAAACTCTTCTTTCCTCTCTGCAGTTCTATCAACAAACTTTCTAAAGCGTAAACAGTTCTATAATTAACACACTTGTTAAAGCCTTCCGTCCTGCTCATATGGTGGCCAAGGAACAACCTTTTGACTTGAGATGGAATTCTCTCTTCTTTTGACCTTCAGCTTCGTCAATCGACCCCCCTGCCAACATTAATTCCATCCAAAACTTTCTTCATGGGCATATTCGCTCAAACGACCTCCTTGCTTTTCTTCATTCTCTCGTCCGTCCAAAACCCTTCTTGCTATTTTTATGGACATACTTTAGATTGAACCTGATTGCTATTGCTATTTATTAGGATGAAAACACATCCGAGAATCGATACAAAGATGAGAAAGTCTTTTTTTTTCTAGTTCTCATCCCTTCCATTGATACGCATGCATATCTAAAAGAAGCATAAGAGTAGAAAACAACCACAGAAGCACGGGGATGCCCTTAATTTGCAAACCCCAGACACACAGGTAAATCCCAGTTATGTAACACCCCAATCCTAAACAAAGTGCCATACCTAAAACTCACGAAGTGAAGGTGTGCTTTATAAGCGGTGGAGATTACTACTTGACAATTTGAACTTAAGCATTTTGAATGGTTGCCAACGGGTCCATCTGAGCTCGAATCTAACAAGTTATCAGGACCAGTTTTCCTCGATAATAGACCAGAGACCTAAATCCAGGACGTTACAATTTATTACAAATAAAGAACTTTATTCACATCCCTGTCCGCAAACATTCGTACACATATCTGATAAAGAAGCACAATAGAAATTCCAGACCACACATGGAGCAGCATATAAACACTTATTTATTTATTTATTTGGCAATGCTGCTCTACTCGTCATCTCCGTTTACCCAAGACATCAACCGGAGATATCGATGGCCTTCGTCTGAGGCTTCTTCACCTCCACCTTCGGCACCGTCACGGTCAGCACCCCGTTCTCCATGGACGCCCTCACCTCTTCCACCTTGGCGTTCTCCGGCAGCTGGAACCTCCTCGAGAACCTGCCACTGCTCCTCTCCACGCGGTGCCACGTGTCCGTCTTCTCCTCCTTCTCGGGGCTGCGCTCCCCGCTGATCTGAAGGACCCTGCCCTCCTCGAGCTCCACCTTCACCTCCTCCTTCTTGAGTCCGGGAAGGTCTGCCTTGAACACGTGCGCCTCCGGAGTCTCCTTCCAGTCGATCCTTGCGTCGGTGAAACCCAGAGCATCACCCACCAAGGGTTGAAAGCGGGAGAGGGAGCGGAAAGCGGTGTCGAAGTTGCGGAAGGGTTCCCAGACGTCGAGAGAGAAGGGGTCGAATGCGCTGCCCCGTTGGCCGAAGAAGCTCGGGATGATCGACATCTCTTTGTGTTTTTTGGTGATGGGGGAAGAACACCACAAGAGAGATCTAAAGTGATCAGTAGTTGACGATGCAAAAAAGGAGACGGGGAAGATCGTATATAGGCAGAGCAGAGAGCCTGTCCAGATAGTTCGTGAACATTGTGCTCGAATCGATGATCGAGTAGTGTCTTCTTGAGACAAGTAGACTCTTCTCGATGTTCCAGAAAAGTCGTGGGCCTTAGTGGGCTTTCTATTGGTCCATCGCGTTTATTAAAATAACAAAACTCGAAGAGGGCGCTTCGATTTGCGGGAAAGTTATATCAGCATAAGTTGCATTAGGGATATTTACATCCATAACTCTGATTAATTTCGTAATTACCTCACAAATCATCTATAATCATGAATTACATTCAGGATTTCCAATAATGCTTAACTCTTACACCCATAATCCTCGTGTTAACTTCCACTCAATTTACCGTTAACTATAAAAATAGGGTAAAATGGGGCTGCTGCCATGGGGGAGCTAACTTGGCTCCCCCCGCGTCATTTCGTCCGATTTTTTATTTTTTTGAAAATTTTTTCTGTGGATTTTCATCAATATATACCTATATTATGTCATTCAAATTTCACGCGAAACAGATATTCCTATGACCTCCATCCAGAATGGTCGTTTTTAGCAATTCCGTTACCGTTAAAAAATGAATGTCTGGATGGAGGCCGTAGGAGTCTCTATTTCGCACGAAATTTGAATAACATAATATAGGGATATAATGATGAATATTCACGAAAGAAATTTTCGAAAAAAAATAAAAAGCGGACGAAATGGCGTGGGGGAGCCAAGTTAACTCCCTCCAAAGGGCAGCCCTGGCCCCTATTTAACCCATAATAATATTCGTCAAACATTTTACATTTTATACCCTTTAGGCTTTATTATTTACAAATGAGTCTCCTTCCTCCTCCAACCCTCCTCCTCCTCCAGCACCCACCCCTTCCTCCGCCCGCTGATCACATCCAACCCCCTTCCTCCTCCAGCAACCACCCCCTCCTCTCCTTTCTCCGTCCGCCGACCACCTTCAGCCCCCTTCCTCCTCCAGCACCCATCCCCTCATCCCCTTCCTCCTCGCCGACCACCTCCAACCCCCCTTCCTCCAGCACACACCACCTCCTCACCTTCCTTCCCCACCGACAACCTCCAACCCCACTTCCTCCTCCAGTACCCACCCCCTCCTTTCCTTCCTCCGCTCGCCGACCACCTCCAGCCCCCCTTCCTCTTCCAGCACACACCCCCTCCTCCCCTTCCTCCACCGCCGACTATCTCCAACCCCCCTTCCTCCACCGCTGACTATATCCAACTCCCCTTCCTCCTCCAGCACCCACTCCCTCCTCCCCTTCTTCTGCTCACCGACCACCTCCAGCCCCCTTCCTCCTCCAGTTCGCCGCGCCTCTCACCTGCCTTCCACCATTATCGCCCAACGTCCCTGCCGACCACCTCCAGCACCCACCTCGAGTTCGCGTCGACCTTCTAGGTTCTCGCGATGCTCGCCACCATAGGCACGTTGTGCATGAGTGCAGGTTCCTCGACAAGTCGAGGTGCGACGGAGACGCTAGGGGAGGTGGTCAGCGGCAGGGGGAGGATGAGGTGGTATGCATGAGGGGAGGGGGGGCTGGAGGAGGAAGGGGGAGGGGAGGAGTGTGATTTTTTTTCGTTTCTTTTTCTTTTTAAATTTTGATTAATCCTATCCGTTAGATCATAGATTGCTTACATTAACTCACTCATATGGTTGAGTTAATGAACCAAACTAACGGAAGGTTATGGGTGTAAAACAGAGTATTATTGAGATTCTTGAGTGTAATTCATGATTATAAAGGATTTCTGAGGTAATTACAAAATTACTCAGAATTATGGACGTAAATATCCCTTTGGATTACGGGAGGGCATCCTCTTTTCATCTCAAGTTTTCTCGAAGTAACAGCATATGGTGTCGATGTTGTTGTGTGCTTGCCTAGAGATGGATGAGTTTCCCATGACAATTGGTGTGCGATCGTTGCCAGATATTGATTCTCCCTTGCCCTGAGAAAGGTGATGTTGGGGTTGTTATGTGCGAGAGGGTGGCACAACTCATGAAGAATCATCCGATGTTGAGCCGTCTGAGATTCACACATGGTTGGGTTTCCCATCGAGAACCCAAAAGATGGGTCTCTTCGACTTTTGGGTGCCTCTTCTGATCGGGCTTTCTCGTTGTCGTGCTCAGCCGAGGTTGCACACCTGGCTGATGCAGGGAAGGCTGGATGATTTCTTCTCCTGCTTCTTCTTCTTCTTCTCCCAGAACGAGATTAGAAACTTGGTTGATGCCTGAAAGAACGAGTGCCTGGAGGTATGGGAGATGATGGTTCGGGTGTACAGCTACTTGAAGGGAGATGGTGGTGTACTTCTTGAGAAATTAGGTTTCCATGACAATTCCATAAACTTGGACAAACAAGATGATGAAATGATCCTTGATCTCGATCTTCTGTGCAACTTTTTGACAAGAACAAAACCTAGTGCTGTCATTGAGACTATGAATAAATAAAAACTTGATGTCAAAGATGAATCTCAAAATTCCAGCTGCTCTGATATTGTAAGATCTTTGAAGAACAGATCTTGAATAACAGAATTGAAAATAGAATCAAATCTCCAAAAATCAACTTGCTATGATATTATGTACAAATAAATAAGGGGAAGCAAAATCGATAATCAGAATAAAAATATAATGAAGTATAAAAGTGTAGTGCTTAGGATTTTATGTGGAACATTACTCCATGAAGAGCAGGATGAAACCACATAAGGCCTCAAAGGTCAAATTTTCAACTTGAAATTCTCAATATATACAGGGAAGAGGGGGACTCTTTGTATAACCCTACATATAGACCGGAGTTGTAATACCTACTTTGATGCATGAACAAGTTTGGTGTTACACTTATTTTCTTTAGTATAGATATTAATCAAATATATATATATATATGTATATACGACACTTTTATTCATTTAGGAACAATTACTATGAAATATAAAGAAATGAACGGACCATGTAGAAATTGTATAAATAGGGTAATATTCATGTGATAAAGATTCCGAAAGATTTAATTTTATAAATAAATTTAAGTATGGTAATATTTGGAATATGAGAGTTGGTCGATTATGGGATGTGGTTAGGATCATGTCGTAGGTGATGGAGGAATTAAAAAACAATAAAAAAAATAAGAAGAGAATGACTACGATAGAAATAAAACATAGGTGTATACAGGAGAGCAGTGCCTGGAAAAATAAATAAATAAATACAAATGACGTGTGGCCTTAACTTGGCTACGTGTGAGACTAAGGTAGAATGTAGTAATCGGTTTGATTTTTTTTATATTATAAGAAAGTTCTCGACATATAAGACCGCTAAATATAGGTCGATGGTACCACATACCATTTCAACGTTTCAGAGAAAGGGAGAGGGAAGAGCACACTGTGCAACTGGAGAATTAAGGGCAAGAAACCAAGTTCTGGTAAGGGTTATTCGATATTATTCTTCATTATTTCTGTTGATTCGATCACATCTATCTGGTTGGCTAATATCACTACGTACTGTAAAAAAAAAATATAAATCTAGAAGCATCATATGCTTTGAATTTAAGATATGGATGATGGATTATATAAAGAAAATCCGACTAAACGGAACCATGTGATTCTTTGCTGGTACAGGAGATAAGATTTATGTTATTAAAACAAGCAAATATTGTGTTGTAGCTAATACCATGCATCCATGTTGGAGTAGTAATTATGTAGAAGTTTGGCTGCAGTAAAGATAAGAAGGAAGGCTAATCAAAGTATGTATATAATGGAATACACAAAATTTTACATAATATGTGGTTTGATTCATATTTAGAATATAAATTTTAGTTGCATATTATTGATCATATGGACAGACCCGATAAGTTGAGATCGAAGTATGTGTAACTTATGTATCGCTGAAGGGATTATTTAGGAGAATATTGGGTAAAAAAAATCGTATTAATTATACTCTTAAAGAGTAATAGTGAATACTTCTTTCATACTATATAAGTAGCAGTATAATTTCGATTTTTTTAAGCTAATCAAACTAAGACTCGAGAATAATGGGATATAATACTAGTCTGAGATCCATCGAGCTAATGGTGGGTGGATATTCCATTATGTATGTATTGATAAAAGAATCTCATCATAGGAAATTATAAAGTGATTAGGCTAATGATACTGTAACAGGTAGTCAGAGAAATTTCTAGTTTAGGATTACATGTTTCTATAACAATGCATATCATTTTATAGATACACTGAAAAAAGGGCTTTTACAGATAACTATATCAACTCATACTTTTAGGTTTACCGTCAGATGTATTCACCTTGTATTATAATTTTAGGGATTTGTTCGCATGACTTGGACCAAGCTGACAATCTAGGTGTACACTTGTGATCGAATCTGTGAGTGGTTTCAAGACATATTTCCTATGAAAAAGTTAGTTTTTGCTAAATTTTATAGCTGTGATGTTTACAACATACACTTTTCATGCTTATGTAGATTTCTACAGTAATTAGTGAGTTTATCCTGATATTTTATTTGCCAAGTTCAATCATGATTTTCATATTGCAATACCGATGTAGTACTTTATGATTCATGAATGTCAGTTTTATATGGATGTTTATGATTATACAGTCAAGATTCTTCTCATGATATGATATAAGATCAATGCACACTATGGCCTACTCCCCGGAAAAGTCATGAACAAGTCACTACATGTTGGGGTAGGTATATCCTCGTGATATACCTATGGCCTACTCCTTGTGACTCAGGAGGGCTTTGGGCCCGCATTTTGTATACTAATGGGCTTTGGGCCGTATGCAAAATGTTTTCGGTCTTTGGGACCATTAACATGAAATGATAAGATTTTCACGGTCTAGGGTTGAGTTTCTCTCCCTAGGCAATTTTTACACGGTTCATGACTTAGTACGACATGTTGGGGTAGTGTGACATTGAATTTGATGTGGTAGACTATTAAGATTTTTAAATGTTATTTCATGCATAATTATTCAAGATACATGTCGATTCGTGCAGATATTATCTTTTTATGTTTTCTAGTAAATAATTATTTGATGTCATGCAAATTATGTTGATAAAGTAGTTTATCAAAAGCTTGAGATCCGCTCGCTGGGTCTAAGCTCATTCATGGGTTTAGACTCACCATACTATTGTTAATATTATTACAGATAAATCTTGATCGGAAACTTGGGAGGAACGTGTACAGTTGCACATCACTAGCAGGAGGTTGCGCCATCAAAGACCTTAGTTTTTGGTAACTTTTTGATGCCTTAGCAGATGTTTGATGAAAACAAAGTTGCGGATTTTTGTATGGATATGCAAGAATGGACAATGATGATGATGTAAATATGTAGATCTTGTTTATATAGAAAGGTAGAATGTGATGTTTATATTTATGGTTGATGTGATCTTGATTGGATTATAAGGCTTTGTCATAGAATGAAAAGAAGTCGTTTTAGGTACAGATAGCGGTTGGGAGATCCATGTTATAGAGGAAACTCTGTCAAAATTTTGCGGTAAAAGAAAAAGATTAGAATAGATTAATGATTTAATGGGAGGTTTATAAATAGGTTCCTGTAGCGCTCGTCTCGGATAGCGGGACGGGTCGTGACAACTTGTGGTATCAGAGCAAAGGTTTTGGATTTCCATTTACCGTTAAATTCGGAGATTGAATTATAAGGAGAACTGAAATACATAGGAAAATTGGATTATTGATTTTTCAGATGTTGATGATTTATCTTATTTTATTACATGAAACTTTCGGGGATTTTTTTTATTCTATCAAAAGGACTAATTAGAGTACTATTTTTTTTAGGACACGATGGCCGCAGAGCAACCTCCTAGGAATACACAAGGATTGGGCGACGGGAATGTGATGAATAATAATAATTTGCAAGATACTCTAATGATGATTTCCCAAACATTGGGAAGCATGGCTGCCCAGTCCATGCGACCACATGATTTCGGACAGCAATTACCCTTTGAGCATGTTCGCAAGTTAGGGGCACAATCATTCTATGGTACAACCGATCCAAAAGTAGCCAAAGCATGGTTTGAGAATACAGAAAAAGTGTTCAATCTAATGGACTGTACAGATGAACAACGTCTGAAATTCTCTGTTTTCCTACTAAAAGAAGATGCTTATGATTGGTGGAAGTCTATATTGGTAAAATATGCAGATCCTGCTATTACTCCAACATGGCAGATCTTTCAGAAGGAATTTAATGAAAAATATTATCCAAGAGTTTATCAGGAAGAACGTCGTCGAGAATTTTTGTATTTAACTCAAGGAAGTATGCCAGTGGATGAGTATGAGAAACGTTTCATTGAATTGTCCAAGTATGTTCCTTCGTTAGTAGCTAAAGAGGAAGAGAAATGTCGTCGCTTCGAGGATGGCTTACACATAGATATAAAGTCTATGGTAGCTGTTGCAGGATATACTATTTATGCTGATCTAGTTGAGGCAGCTCGAAGAGCAGAGAAGGTAGTCCATGAACAAAGAAAAGCTAATGTATCATCAAGGAAAAGAGGTGGAGAAATCTCTCACTGGAAAAGTGATGGTATCAAAACATTCAGAAATTTCAAAAAATCCTAAGCAATTCCATGTTTATGCACGAGAACCAAGGGCAAAGGAAGTGACAATGAACACTTATCCGCGGTGCAGTTCTTGTGGACGGAATCATCCTGGGGAATGTCGTAAAGGCACACGAGATTGCTACCACTGTGGGCAGACTGGACATATACGCCGTGATTGTCCTATTTGGGCCAGGAAACATAGAGATACTCAAGAATCAAACCAACGATGGAATAATGATGCTAGGAATCGTGTGCCCTTAAATAGAGGCAAAAAGAAGCACAATGAGCAAAATCGCCAAGTTCAGAAAGGACAAAATTCTGCCAAAGCCTTTAACATGACTCTTGAAGAAGCCATTGTCTCAGAAGATGTTGTCTCAGGTATTACAATAATTTTCGGCAAAGAGGATTATACACTTTTTGATTCTGGAGCTAGTCATTCTTTTATTTCTCGAAGTTTTTGCATCCATGCTGATATAGAAATAGAAAATCTTGAAAATGCCCTAGCAATTACAACACCTAAAGGAGAACCTGAAATTGTCTGCCACATTTTCAAACATTGTGTGATGTGGATAGGAGAACATGAGATCTATGTGGATCTAATTCCTATGCAGATCAAAGAATTTGATATAATCATAGGAATGGATTGTCTTACTGCATATCATGCTCTATTGGACTGTTATAAAAAGGAAGTCATTTTTCGAAGACCCGGGGAAGCTGAATTCATTTACTCAGGAGGTAGGAAAATATATCCTACTCCGGTAATTTCTAATATACTGACTCACAGATTGATAAAGAAGGGGTGTTCTTCTTATGTTGCTCTTATTTATAACACAAAGGTGGAAGCTATTAGACTAGAGAACATCCCTATCGTACAAGACTTTCCTGAAGTATTTCCGAATGAACTACCAGGACTTCCACCGGATAGAGAGATCGAGTTTAACATTGATTTAGTCCCGGGCACAACTCCGATAGCACTGGCAGCCTATCGGATGGCTCCGTCTGAGCTCAAGGAACTGAAGATTCAGTTGCAAGAATTAACAGATAAGGGTTTTATACAGTCAAGTATATCACCCTGGGGAGCTCCTGTCCTTTTCGTCAAGAAGAAAGATGGTTCCTTTCGGCTTTGTATTGATTATAGAAGGCTAAATCAAGTGACTGTACGTAATAATTATCCTCTTCCTCGGATAGATGATTTATTTGATCAACTACAAGGGGCTTCTGTGTTCTCTAAGATAGACTTGAGATCTGGCTACCATCAACTGAAAATCAAAGCCGAAGATGTCCCTAAAACAGCCTTCCGAACCCGTTATGGGCATTATGAGTTTTTGGTGATGCCTTTTGGATTAACAAATGCCCCTGCTGCTTTTATGGATCTAATGAATCGCGTATTTCGTCCTTTCTTGGATAAATTTGTTATTGTATTTATCGATGATATTTTGGTCTATTCACGATCAAAGAAAGAGCATAAGGAACATCTGAGGATTGTATTGCAAACTTTAAAGGAACATCAATTATTTGCAAAGCTGGATAAATGTGAATTTTGGCTGAAAAAGGTGGCATTCTTAGGGCATATAATTTCAGGAGAAGGCATATCGGTAGATCCAAGCAAGATAGAAGCTATCTTAAATTGGGGACAACTGACAAATGTATCAGAAATTCGAAGTTTCCTTGGTTTGGCTGGATATTATAGAAGATTTGTTGAGAACTTTTCGAGAATTGCGGCACCATTGACCAAGTTAACTAGGAAGGAGGTGAAATTTTTCTGGGATGATGCATGTGAGAAGAGTTTCCAAGAACTTAAGAATCGACTCACTTCAGCACCGATTCTAAGCCTTCCATCAGCAAATGAGCGATTTATAGTCTACAGTAATGCATCACAGTAAGGATTAGGATGCGTACTCATGCAAAATGGAAAGGTGATTGCCTATGCATCTAGACAATTGAAACAACATGAGCTTAACTATCCTACCCATGATCTAGAATTGGCAGCGGTAGTTTTTGCTTTGAAAATTTGGAGGCATTATCTGTATGGTGAGACTTGTCAAATATTCACCGACCATAAGAGCCTAAAATATATTTTTTCCCAGAAGGAATTGAATCTTAGGCAAAGAAGATGGCTAGAGCTGATTAAAGATTATGATTGTACCATTGAATATCATCCTGGAAAGGCAAATGTTGTCGCTGATGCTCTTAGCAGAAAGTCTAAGGGCCAATTATTATACATCAAAGGTGAACGCCTTCCTTTATTGTTACAAATGAGAGGATTACGTACTAGTTTGAGCATGGATGAATATGGAAATCTATTAGCCTCATTGCAGGTCAGGCCCATATTGTATGATAAAATCCGAGATGCTCAATTACATGACCTAGAAATCAAAAGGATACTTGAAAAAATAGAAAAAGGAGAATTGACAGAGTACACGATCAATGAACAAGGAGTACTATTTTTCAGACAAAGATTGTGTGTCCCAAAATCACCAGAAATCAGGACTGAAATTCTTGAAGAAGCACATAACTCCATGTATGTGATGCACCCAGGAAGTACAAAAATGTATAGAACATTGAAGACATCTTACTGGTGGTCAGGAATGAAGCGAGAAATTGCTGAATATGTTTCTCGATGTCTGATCTGTCAACAGACAAAGCCTGAGCATCTGCGAACAGCTGGTACCTTGCAACCACTTCCTATACCTGAATGGAAGTGAGAACACATTACTATGGATTTTATTACTGGATTACCCAGGACGCGTCGAAGCCATGATGCAATTTGGGTAATTGTTGATAGATTGACTAAATCCTCTCATTTTATAGCAGTCAATATGACGTATACATTAGATCGTCTGGGAAAAATTTTTGTGGATGAAATAATAAGGCTACATGGAGCACCAGTATCCATTGTATCTGATAGAGATCCTCGTTTTACTTCAAAATTTTGGCCAAGCTTGCATAAGGCGATGGGTACAAAGTTAGCGTTTAGCACTGCTTTCCACCCACAAACAGATGGTCAGTCTGAAAGAACCATTCAAACCTTAGAAGATATGCTCCGGGCATGCGCATTGAGTTTCAAAGACAGTTGGGATGACCACTTATCACTCATGGAATTTGCATTTAATAATAGCTACCATGCTAGCATTGAAATGGCTCCCTATGAAGCTTTGTATGGCCGATCATGTAGAACCCCGGTGTGTTGGAATGAGGTAGGGGAACGTAAATTATTTAAGCCAGAATTCATACAAAACACCATGGAAAAGGTTGAAGAGATTAGAAGAAATTTGAAAGCAGCCCAAGATAGACAGAAAAGCTATGCAGATAAGAGAAGAAGGAATCTTGAATTTCAAGTTGGTGACAAGGTATTTCTTCGAGTGTCCCCCTGGAAAGGACTCATTATATTTGGAAAACGTGGGAAACTCAGTCCCAGATACATTGGCCCATATGAAGTTGTGGGAAGAGTTGGTGAGGTGGCATATCGTCTCTTGCTTCCACCAGAATTATCAAAAATACATAATGTTTTCCATGTTTCTACGCTTCGCAAGTATATCCAAGACCCATCACATATTATAGAACCACAAGAGATACAATTGAAGGAAGACCTTTCCTATACAGAAGTTCCTATACAAATTTTGGATCATAAAGTACAAGAACTTCGTACAAAGAAGGTTCCATTAGTAAAAGTTCTTTGGAGAAGTCAGGCAATAGAAGAAGCTACATGGGAACGGGAAGATGAGATACAGTCTCAATACCCACATCTTTTCTCAAATTAATCAAGGTAGGTAAATTTCGAGGACGAAATCTTATATGTAGGGGAGAATTGTAATACCTACTTTGATGCATGAACAAGTTTGGTGTTACACTTATTTTCTTTAGTATAGATATTAATCAAATATATATATATATGTATATACGACACTTTTATTCATTTAGGAACAATTACTATGAAATATAAAGAAATGAACGGACCATGTAGAAATTGTATAAATAGGGTAATATTCATGTGATAAAGATTCCGAAAGATTTAATTTTATAAATAAATTTAAGTATGGTAATATTTGGAATATGAGAGTTGGTCGATTATGGGATGTGGTTAGGATCATGTCGTAGGTGATGGAGGAATTAAAAAACAATAAAAAAATAAGAAGAGAATGACTACGATAGAAATAAAACATAGGTGTATACAGGTGTATACAGGAGAGCAGTGCCTGGAAAAATAAATAAATAAATACAAATGACGTGTGGCCTTAACTTGGCTACGTGTGAGACTAAGGTAGAATGTAGTAATCGGTTTGATTTTTTTTATATTATAAGAAAGTTCTCGACATATAAGACCGCTAAATATAGGTCGATGGTACCACATACCATTTCAACGTTTCAGAGAAAGGGAGAGGGAAGAGCACACGGTGCAACTGGAGAATTAAGGGCAAGAAACCAAGTTCTGGTAAGGGTTATTCGATATTATTCTTCATTATTTCTGTTGATTCGATCACATCTATCTGGTTGGCTAATATCACTACGTACTGTAAAAAAAAAATATAAATCTAGAAGCATCATATGCTTTGAATTTAAGATATGGATGATGGATTATATAAAGAAAATCCGACTAAACGGAACCATGTGATTCTTTGCTGGTACAGGAGATAAGATTTATGTTATTAAAACAAGCAAATATTGTGTTGTAGCTAATACCATGCATCCATGTTGGAGTAGTAATTATGTAGAAGTTTGGCTGCAGTAAAGATAAGAAGGAAGGCTAATCAAAGTATGTATATAATGGAATACACAAAATTTTACATAATATGTGGTTTGATTCATATTTAGAATATAAATTTTAGTTGCATATTATTGATCATATGGACAGACCCGATAAGTTGAGATCGAAGTATGTGTAACTTATGTATCGCTGAAGGGATTATTTAGGAGAATATTGGGTAAAAAAAAATCGTATTAATTATACTCTTAAAGAGTAATAGTGAATACTTCTTTCATACTATATAAGTAGCAGTATAATTTCGATTTTTTTAAGCTAATCAAACTAAGACTCGAGAATAATGGGATATAATACTAGTCTGAGATCCATCGAGCTAATGGTGGGTGGATATTCCATTATGTATGTATTGATAAAAGAATCTCATCATAGGAAATTATAAAGTGATTAGGCTAATGATACTGTAACAGGTAGTCAGAGAAATTTCTAGTTTAGGATTACATGTTTCTATAACAATGCATATCATTTTATAGATACACTGAAAAAAGGGCTTTTACAGATAACTATATCAACTCATACTTTTAGGTTTACCGTCAGATGTATTCACCTTGTATTATAATTTTAGGGATTTGTTCGCATGACTTGGACCAAGCTGACAATCTAGGTGTACACTTGTGATCGAATCTGTGAGTGGTTTCAAGACATATTTCCTATGAAAAAGTTAGTTTTTGCTAAATTTTATAGCTGTGATGTTTACAACATACACTTTTCATGCTTATGTAGATTTCTACAGTAATTAGTGAGTTTATCCTGATATTTTATTTGCCAAGTTCAATCATGATTTTCATATTGCAATACCGATGTAGTACTTTATGATTCATGAATGTCAGTTTTATATGGATGTTTATGATTATACAGTCAAGATTCTTCTCATGATATGATATAAGATCAATGCACACTATGGCCTACTCCCCGGAAAAGTCATGAACAAGTCACTACATGTTGGGGTAGGTATATCCTCGTGATATACCTATGGCCTACTCCTTGTGACTCAGGAGGGCTTTGGGCCCGCATTTTGTATACTAATGGGCTTTGGGCCGTATGCAAAATGTTTTCGGTCTTTGGGACCATTAACATGAAATGATAAGATTTTCACGGTCTAGGGTTGAGTTTCTCTCCCTAGGCAATTTTTACACGGTTCATGACTTAGTACGACATGTTGGGGTAGTGTGACATTGAATTTGATGTGGTAGACTATTAAGATTTTTAAATGTTATTTCATGCATAATTATTCAAGATACATGTCGATTCGTGCAGATATTATCTTTTTATGTTTTCTAGTAAATAATTATTTGATGTCATGCAAATTATGTTGATAAAGTAGTTTATCAAAAGCTTGAGATCCGCTCGCTGGGTCTAAGCTCATTCATGGGTTTAGACTCACCATTCTATTGTTAATATTATTACAGATAAATCTTGATCGGAAACTTGGGAGGAACGTGTACAGTTGCACATCACTAGCAGGAGGTTGCGCCATCAAAGACCTTAGTTTTTGGTAACTTTTTGATGCCTTAGCAGATGTTTGATGAAAACAAAGTTGCAGATTTTTTGTATGGATATGCAAGAATGGACAGTGATGATGATGTAAATATGTAGATCTTGTTTATATAGAAAGGTAGAATGTGATGTTTATATTTATGGTTGATGTGATCTTGATTGGATTATAAGGCTTTGTCATAGAATGAAAAGAAGTCGTTTTAGGTACAGATAGCGGTTGGGAGATCCATGTTATAGAGGAAACTCTGTCAAAATTTTGCGGTAAAAGAAAAAGATTAGAATAGATTAATGATTTAATGGGAGGTTTATAAATAGGTTCCTGTAGCGCTCGTCTCGGATAGCGGGACGGGTCGTGACAGGAGTCCCACAAATAGATGATGTGAGAGTAAGCAGATAAAGAGAGAGTAATTGGATATTGTAGATATCCCATTAGTGCCACCGACTTCTTTTGTTAAAAGTTATACTAATCAACTACTAATTTATCAATATTCAGAGCAAATGCATTATTATTGTTATACGATGTGTTTATTAGTTTTTATTGTAACGAATAGGAAGACAAAAAAGATACGGAGGGATAGATTAGGAGGGGGACGAGGGCGACGACGACATCATTAGCAGTGGCTCCAGTTGCTGCTTTTTAAAGATTTATAATTTGCGATTGTTTATTAAATACCACAAAAAAGACATGTTTCTTGATGATTGATAAGATCCATCGCTATCTATTGTGTAAGCTCATAGTCGGCGGCCTATAGCGACCGATGCATACGACGACAATGTTTGCGGCGGTTCTTTCATTCTTTGGGTTGCAGTTAGGGATGAAAACGATCGCATACGGACACGAATATAAGTATAATCATATCTTTTCCATTTTAAAATATGAATACGAATGCGAATACGAATATTGATGGATGTAAAAAATGTGTTACCATATCCTTAAAAACGAATACGAATGTAAAATGAATACGAATCAGATACGAATAATAATAGAGATATTTGATGGATTAACAAAAATATACATGTTTAAGATGGTTTACACATAAAATAGATATATTAAATATAATAATTTCATAATAATTATATTAACAATGGTGAGTGCAATCATAAAATGTTGTTACACACAATTATAAATAAATTTATTACTATACTTATATATGAAAACGAATATACGAATACGAATGCGAATATTAGCGAATGTCAAAATGATATCCATATCCACATCCATTTTAAAACGAATACGAATACGAATGTCAAAATATGTATAAACGAATAAGATAGCAGATCGGATACGAATATATTCGCATTCGTTTTCATGCCTAGTTGCAGTGGTTGGAAGGTGTGGTGGTTATATTTCAATGACCGCAAATACCAAATTCCGTGCTTGTTCTCACGTCACCACTTTTGTGGTGGAATCAAATTTCTTGCGGTGGATAACGACCGCTGCAAACAATCATTTTCCAGTAGTAAGAGCTGCTTATTTCCTCTCCTTCTGTAGATGGTCCACTTTTTGGTCATGTATTCAAACTGAGTGACAAGGATTACCTCACTATTCCTTTCATCACGGGCTTTACTTGTAAAAAAATACAAATGACTACCATTTATCCAACAAACCCATCTAAACCCCATTATCCATTCTTATCCACTCCTCTTCCAAACAGAGAATAGCGAATAACTATCATATATCCATACTTATTCCTACTTATCCTCACTTTCCAATTGAACAGATATAATGTCTTATCCACCCTTGTCCCTTTCCCTTATTGCTCTACCAAAAGGCCTCTAATTATAGCAATGTTATTTGCATTTTATAAGAAATAATATTTATATATACATTTAACGAATATTAAATTATTCACTTGATCAAAGCTCAAGAAATGATAAGCCAGCTTTGTCCTCTTACAAGGATCAACTCATCATGACATGCTTATCTTTTTATACTAGCACTTTTCGAAATGAAAACCACGTGGAAACCATCCTCCACCCAATACAGTTTCCCCAAAAATATCTCATTACCAACAATAGGAGCTTCTCTTGAAAGTTTAAAACCGGTTCCGTTGGGGATTACCTCCGTTTTGGGTGGATTACCCTCAAAATCCATATTGTTAACCTACTAGTGGACTTCACTCCTTTTTCATAAAAAATATATATTATACCATCATATTATATAAAAATCATAAATTACACAACTTCTACTCACCGTTCCAAACTTCAATACAATTACATCAAAACAACTGCCTACTTTTTAAAATTTCAATACAATAATATCATAATAACTACCAATTTTTTCAAATTTCAATACAATTGCATCACACAAAGTATCCGAACTCTAAATCTACCAACCAAACGTCAAATTTATAAAACGAATTACCCTCCCTCGGATAATCCAGCCGTGGTGATATTTGCGTGAGAACCTCAACAACGCGAGTACAACAAACAAGAACAGCAGCAGCTGCTCAATCCGCACGGTCCTCGTTAATCCCGTCGAGGACCACGATAAGAGCGACGATGAAGGCGTGGTCCACGTTGGGGTAGACAGTCACACCGAAGGTGTCCTTCCCGAGAATCATGTTACCGATCTTGTGCTTCTTGTGCATCTGCACGGTTTTTCAGAAGAAAAAAAGCCGTACAGGATTACTTCATGAAGGTTGTGAGCACTATAATTGATGCGAACAATTCGGGAGTAAGAAGAAACCTGTGCGACGATGTTGTTGGAATCTCCAAGGTAAATGGTGCACGACCTTTCAAAGTAGCTCCCTTCGATCTTGAAGTCGCAATTGTGCTCACTGGTATTAGCAGCCAAGAACACGTCCAGCTTTGTCTTGAGTTGGAGCAGGGAGGATTTCTTAACACTGAAGAGGAGATCTTTGTCATCGGAGCTGTTCCCGCGGAATGCTTCCCACCTTCTGTGCGCACTCAACAACTGTGGAATAAACAAAAGCCAAAACATAATAAATACATTAAAATCTCGATGTACACAGCTGTATGTGTATCTATATAGTATTTTAGCGATCGCGCACACCGACAGTTTTTGAAGGTATCTGCACATGGGTATGGATCTCACCCCCATACAGGGGGCTTGAAAATCACTGGCCACTTATTTCGATTGATTCTGTGAAAACCACATAATCCCATAGATTCGCGTAGACGAACTAAGCGATCCGGACGATATTTATATACTGGATATTGGTAGCGCGTAGTCAGAGTCCAGACAATAATGACGCCAAATAAATATAGCAGCTTTATATGTCCCTCATATCTCCCTTTGTCCATGGTAAAAAAGTTGAGTTATTTGGCATATATGTTTTTTTTTAAATTTCTCTACGATCTAAAATTGTAGATATATATCATCATATACGGTATAATTCGACTTCTGAAACTTCTTAGATCCAAACACAGATCTCAACGGGTCAACTCTGTAAGAAGAGGTCGATTGATAGGAATACCTTCTGCTTCATGGTGACCACGGGGTTACCGGCGCTGTCGACGAGAACGCGGCGGTCCCTGATGCTCATGACCTTGCCCTTGACCTTGAACAGCTCGGCGCCGTTGATGTCCGTGACGGTGTAGTCACCGTGGCTGAGGCTCAGGGCTTTCTGCGTCACCACCAGGTCCACGTTGTACGGGGCGCAGTACTGCGGACCGACCACGGTGACGCTGCCGTACTGCGAGCTCGGAGGAGGCATAGACGGCGGGGGGTATGCGGTTGGTATCGGCGGGTAACCAGCAGGCGGCTGTGGACTTGCCATGGCAAAGGCAACGGCAAAGGCAAAGGAAGGAGGAATCTGAAGGTGGATGGAGAGGTCTTGGCTTTTGTGTGTGAGAGGAGGATGGAGAGATCTGGTGCTCTCTTTATATTTGGTTTGGAAAGATAATTCGTGGGGAATCACTTTTCTTTCTTAGCCCTCTCCTTCTAGATTATCTGGGGCTCTCCGTTTCTTAAAATAAAAGTTTCTGTATCCGCGGTTTCATACCAAGACCATGCCCATTATTTTTTCCTTCTTTTTCCATTGGATTTTTGCGTAATAAATAAGCATGTCACCTTTCAAAAGTCAGGAAAAATTATACAAAATTGGTATTAATAGAAAATCCCTTAGAAACTTTTCTGCCTACCAAATCACACTCGGTCGTAAGATACCCATGAGTAAAGCAATTTGGATCGTGACGTAGCCCCTGTTGCAGAAGATTCTCCTGTAGGGGCTACAGCCCTCCGATCATCTCTCCCCAACCTTGAGATGCGCATCCCCATCCTCGACATGCGTCTCCACTATCCCCAACCCCCTCTGAGCATCGTCGGATCCGCATCCAACATTTCTCATTCATTGCAGCAGGTGCTGTAAAAGCCATTTACAGCGGATGATCGGAACCCTGAGTAAAGACGTCAAACATGATATTTTTAATAACATATTAAAATAATTTTATGTCGTAAAAATTAACAATTCCTCCCCTCAATCCATCAATAACATATATAAAGCGGTTTATATATGAAGATTCTATCTTGGAACGTAAGAGGGTTGGGCCGCTCTGAGAAACGGCATGGAGTGAAGAATTTGATGCTGGAGGCTCATGCTGATGTAGTGTTATTTTAAGAGACGAAGTGTTCGAGGTCTAAGGGGGCATGATGGTGGGACCTGGGAGGAGGCTCCATTTTTGACTTTGTAGAGGTGAAGGCTTACGGTGCATATGGTGGCCTCCTGTCTGGTTGGAAGTGTGATGGCTTTGAGAAGCTGGCAGAATGGAGATCTGTATTTTCCTTATCTGTGAGTATAAAGAGAAGATTGGATGGGGTCATCTTTACGATGACTAATGTATACGGGCCCACATCTCCGGGTCCGGGATCGCTAGCTGCAGATCTTGCAGGGGTTTGTGCGGATAGATATTTGGTATTTGGCTTATTGGAGGAGATCTAAATCTGACGTAGTTCCCGGAGGACATGCCAAGACTGAGAGGAGGGAGAGATGGGGGGTTGGAAGGCTTTCGAAACCAGATTCATGCCCTTGGTCTCACGGTGGTCGATGCTGCTGGTTGTGCTTACACATGGCAAAATACGAGGTCCAGGTCGCGGCTGGACAGATTCCTCCTCTCCCCCGAGGGGGCGGAGTTTTTTCCTTTATCCTGAGCATGGCCGTTACCGTGTGCTCACTCGGATCACACACCGCTGATTTGGTCTTCTGAGGAGGAAACTTAACCCAGATCCTTGTTCAAATTTGAATGGGCTTGGTTGTTGGAAGCTGGATTCAGGGAAGAAGTGGAAGCTCGTTGGAGAGGTTAGCAGGTGGAATGTTCGGTAGTAACGTGTCTGGCTACTAAATTGAAAATGCTAAAGGAGTTTCTCCTTGATTTTGGTCGCAGGTTGAGAGCACAAAGGAGGGAGAGTCAGCGCGTGGCCAAGCAGGGGGTGGTCAGGCTGGATGGCTTGGACGATGAGAGGGGTCTCGACTAGGAGGAGGTGAAGGAGCGGTCAAGGCTGCTAGATGATATCCTGCAGGAGGACAGGAAGGAGGAAGTGTAGTGGAAGCAGAGGTCTAGGCAAAAGTGGTTGCAGGAAGGGGATGCAAACACAATGTTCTTCCACTCAATGGCATCAGGTAGAAGAAAAAGGAACTTCATTCAGAGCCTCGAGGTGGGGGGAGAGAGAGTGGCAGGAGATACCTTGTTAGGGCGCGCTCTCAGGGATCATTTTGTGAGGACGTCGAGGAGGGAGCAAGGTTTTGGGTGGGGGCGGCGTAGGGAGAGGGTTGAGTCTCTTTCGGTGGTGCAGGTGCAGGGGCTGGAGTCAGAGTTTGAGGAGGAGGAGGTGAGAAAGGCAGTATTGGGGCTGGACACGGATGGGGCCCCGGGTCCGGATGGTTTCCCTGCATGCTTCTACAAGGAGTTTTGGGACATGTTAAAGGAAGACGTGTTGGGGGTGCTTAATGAATTTAGAACTAGCCACATGGGCTTCGAGAAGATTAATCAGGCGTCACTTTTCCTTCTTCCTAAGAAGGATTCACCATTAAGAGTGGAGGATTATAGACCAATTGCAGTGTCCAATGCAATTTATCTTATTATTGCCAAGGTATTTGCAAACAAGATGAATTGGGCGATGGATACATTAGTTCTGCAAAATCAAACGGCTTTTATCCCTGATGGACAGATGGCAGACGGACTAGTTATGGCTTCGGAGATCTGTCTACAGTGGTGGCGGGAAGGTAAAAACGGCTTGCTTTGGAAAATCAATTTTGAGAAAGCATATGACTGCATGGACTGGAGGTTTTTATGGACGTCTCTTCGATGTCGCGGTTTTTCCAACCTTTGGATTGCTTGGATAAAGAGGTGTGTCACGGCATCTTCCTTCACGATTTTGGTGAATGGAAAGCCCGAAGATGGTTTCTTTTAGCCACAGAGGGGTGTGAGACAAGGATGCCCGCTAGTGCTGATGCTCTTCGTTTTGGTGGTAGATGCTTTGGCGGTCATTTCAGGAGAGTTGTTGAGGACGGGTGTTGCGAAGGTTTTCGGGCAGGCTCTTTTTCGGTGCCGTTGTTGCAATATGCTATGGCATAGTGTTATTCTTAGGAGGCACAGAGGAAATGGACAGAAGGGCCATGCGGCTAGTAGATATCTTCAGCAACATCGCAGGTCTCAACATAAATAGAAACAAATCAATTGTCATTCCGTTCGGGATGGACGAGGGGGAGAGCAGTAGTAGAGCGGCACATCTGGCTTGCCCCTTGGGGGAATTACCCATTACTTACCTGGGGTTCCCTTTAGTAGCAGGCAGACTCAAGAAGGCGGATATGGATGTGGTTCTCAGAAAGATTGACCAGAGATTAGCGGGTTGGAAGGCGGTTACGCTTTCAAAGGGCAGGAAATTGATTCTTTTGAAACATGTTTTGTCAGCGATACCAGTTTTTTTCTTCTCAACACGAATAATGCCAGCAGGGGTAAGAAAAATGATATAGATTACGATGAGAAGGTTCTTCTGGTCAGATGGGAGGCAGCAGAGGTTAGGGATTCACCTAGTACGGTGGGGAGGAGATCACGCAGAGGAAGTGCAAGGGAGGGCTAGGAGTTAGATATATTTGTAGTATGAATAAAGCTCTTCTGGCGAAGTGGGTGGTGCAGATTTGGGGCAAAAATGAGAGTTTGGCCATTACGTTACTTCGCAACATTTATGGAGTTAGGGGCTTGCTAGAGGCCAGGAGAATACGATTTGAGTCCTCGCTTTAGAGCAGAGTTCGTGACATCCTTCCAACGATGCGACAGAGGATGATGCCTAAGGTAGGGTCCGGGGAGGATTTTCAATTCTGGCGGGATGACTGGACTGGTGAAGAGATCCCTAGGCTATTCGCTTTGACGTCAGGCAAAGGTTGTTCTGTGGCTAACACTTGCGACTCTGGTTTGTGGAACCCTCAGTTCATATTTGATGTCCCAGAGCAGAGATTGGAGGATTTGGCCAGACTACGGGCGGAGTTGCCCTCTCCTACTTGTGTCTCGCAAGGGAGGGATCATTTTCTTTGGTAGGGGGCAGATTCTCGATGAAGAAGGCCTATGAGATGTTCAGGGGGAGCCCGGATTCCATGGATCCGGATTTGATTCAAGATATGAAGATAATTTGGGCAAGCAAGGTCCCAAGCAGAGCGAAGGTCTTACTCTAATGCCTCAGGAGGGGTAGGGTTTGTGACAAAGCGAGAGGGGCACGTTGTTTGGGATCACTGACACAAGATGTGATAGATGTGGTGAGCAACTTGAGGACGTGGAACACGTATTCTTACGTGCCCCTTTTCGGTTGCAGGTATGGAAGGAGGTGGGAGCACCATGGGCATCTCACAGAGGTATGTCAGATTTCTGGAGGTTGGTAAGGTCGGTAGGGGGCAACTCGACAGATGACTGTGATCTACCGTTTGTGGCGTTGTGGGCCATCTGAGGGGGGATGATTTAGTTTTTAATAATCAGAGATTTTATTCAGAAAATGTAATAGCCTTATACCTCTCCATTTAACGTCTCTGTTCTGCAAGATAATGTATTTCTTTTGATCTGATATTAATATAATCACTTTCGCGGTGGGTCCCACCTTCAGACTTTACCCTCTTTCTTCTAAAAAAAATCTTCTCCTCTCTTCTTCTATATCCTATAACATTTCTCAATATTATAAGCTCCAAGACATGAAGCCAAAAATCCGAGGAATCAAATCCAACGTCAGCGAACCAAAATTTGATCATTGATTAATTAAAATAGTCATTCGAAAATCAATACAAGCTCCATTATGGAATAATTAACCATTAGTCCGTGATCAGGAGATCACACAATTTTATAATCGATTTGTCTTTCAATATGACAATGTCGAGGAAAAACCTAGATAAACTATGATTAGATTCATTAACTGCCAACTAATGTTGTGGAGGCAAGAATGTAGCAAATAAAAAAAATTACACTAGTTTAGTAAATGATTTATAACAAATTGGTAAAGTTGAGCCTTAACTTCATAAATTGAGATAAAAAAATTTTATACATGCATCCATGATAAGTCATTATACAATAATTGTCATCGCATTTATATCATTTCATATATGAGATGAAACGTATTTATGTTTGCATTATTGGTAAAGTTTTTCTGTACGAATATGGAGATCGATGTATCTTGGTCACTTTGGGTATCATACATCTATTGATCTAAAGAGTTAAATCATGGATGATACTGTATAGTTGGTGATTTAAGGAATCAAATCGAGGATATGACCAGCATTGAAAAATGATGTCCAAATATGATCTTTGGTCCGAGAAAAAATGACAATCTTCTCTGAAAAATAAAATCCGACTGACACTCTTGATGCAGATCCTTTGCATAGAAATAGAGGTTGATATATATTGGATGAGTCAAGATAAAGAGTAAAGTTGATCAGATCGAGATACTAAGATCAATTCGTAAACTATCAAGAAATGAGACATCATTCTTTGACATGAGATAGATATACAACTAATATTAGTAAGTTATTGATCTAACATGGTCTATATATCGACGGGCTGTTATGCATACAAGGACGTATGAAGTATATGATTTCTCAAAAGAACCTTACATATTTATACTTAATAAACCTTAAGATAAGAGCTCATTTGTGAGACATTGTGATCATAACAAATCCCATCCATAATCACCAATTTCGAAAAAAGACAAATTTCACAATGTTCATATATGCTTTTGGAAAGTATATGGTTAACCTTTTGCCCAATGATCAAATGATAAATCATGTGCTTAACATTAAGAGGAGAAAGACAAATATGAGAGCATATCACTACAAGTATAAGAGGAAATTGAGAGCACATTTGGTGTCTCAATGTGCTCAGATTTTAGTCTCGATATGGTCTCTGTATGCGACCAGAAGTAGTTGATAATGGTGCGGTTGCATGTACGGGGCCTCAATTGTGATCACGACCAGAGAGTAGTCGCAATGTGGTAGGTAATTGTGGGTATTATAGTGCCTAGTGGTCATAAATCGTTGGATTAATTTAAAAAGCATGGCATGTGCGAGCACATTTGCAAATACCTACATCCTGTAAAAAAATCAGCAAATAAGAAGTTTCCGATCTTTGGAATCACATACATATACCTACATATGAAACACATTCGAGCAAAAGGACCGCCAATCTTATACATGTTCAATTCGAGCATGCACATCCAAATTAACATACACACAAATCTTATGTAGATGTTTTATTAAGTATACTTTCAATACACACAACGGTAAGCTAATATTAAATTTAACTAAAGAAATAAGTCAAATAGTATTACAAAGACTCACATGTACTGTAACTACACAATTAAAACTAAATGGAGTTCTAACAAAATCTAAACTAGTGACATTATTGGTAGCTACTTCTTCTGCTTCGAAGGATCCCTTTACCCTTCTCCTTTCTTCTCTCCTTCTGTCTACCGCTTTCTCTTTGCTCCACTGATTCATCGCACTCGTAGATAATGACTCCACGGAGAATCCCTTGTCGTGCCGTGCCATCCTGTCATCTTCCTCATCATTGCCCTCATTGTCGTCGCTCTCATTATCGTCATCGATAGCCTTTTTTCCAGCCATTTGACTGTTCGTATAATTTCAATAATATAAGAAACTTTGTCTAAGAATACTAAATCAAGTTTGATATACAGTATATTACCAAGAAGTCGATCGGATCTCTAGTGTCCAGTATGATTTACATGTTGTCCATCACGCTCGAATATTTTCAATGTTAGTGGACATTTGGTTAATCTGGGTTGGGTTGGATTTACAGCAGGCATTAGAAAAATCGTTGTACTTTTGGCAACGTTTAATTATATGTTTTGCGATACTTTCATAACTGGTGCATGCATTTCAGCATTGTTTTTAAATATATTGCACATAAGATAGCAACATGTAACAGCGTTGCATGCTTATGACACACAATATTAGTGCAGTAAATCATGATTTTTTTTTGAAGGAAAAAGGGTGTCACACCGTAAAGGAGGACACCCAAAAACTTATATTCACAAGTTTAGTACAAAGGTTACAATGACCAAGACTCATATAGGAGTCTGGAATGATCTATTACATTTTCAATATAACACCTTTCCCCGCGAAATATAGTTCCATTCCTTGCCAACCAAATCGCCCACAAAACTGATGCCGCGTGTTGCTTCACGTCGATGGTGCACGTCCCCGGAACGACCAATGGACTCCCAAAACTCTCTAAACCCTATTGGTGCAACAACAAGTAAGCTGACCCCTGCCCAAATCTGCCTCGACGAAGAACAAATAAAAAAAAGATGATTAGTATCCTCCACCTCCTCTCCACACCGCATGCATGAGCTGCTAGCCCCAAAGAGCCTGGCCCTCCGAGCGCCGGTCATCAACCGCTCTCTCCTGAACAACCAGAGAAAAACTTTCACTCTTTTAGGAATCCTCCAAGACCAGATTTGCCCTAAGCTTGGTATCGCAATTCCCGGATCAAAGACGATGGAAGCATATAAGACCTTATATGCTTTCTTCACACTAAAAGCACCATCAACCCATCTCCAATGATTATCTCCATCACCACCCCTCGGCACAGGATCCAGATGTGGAGAAATCAGCGGAAGCACCGAGCACACTCCACGCCAAAAATTTGAAGGTTTCTCCCTTCTGGTAGGACGCCAATCCAGGTTTCCAGTCACACCATAGATCATCCTCAGAAGCGTACAAAGTGTATCAGAACCATCACCCCATATACGGATGATCCATTTCGCCAGAAGAGCTTTGTTCATCGCCTCAAGGTTTAAAACTCCCAAGCCACCATCGGCCTTGGTAAGCGTCACAGCCCCCCAAGAAACAAGCGGAGTGCCAGCCCAAAAGAATTTACGCATCAGAGTCTCCAATCGTCCTCGAATCCCAATCGGGAGCAAGCGAGAAGATAGAAAAAAGACAGGGATCGCACAAAGTACCGACCTCAAGAGCACCAAACGTCCGCCTCATGATAAGCATGAAGCACGCCATCCCGCAAGCTTTCTCTCAAGTCTCTCAACCACAGGAGACCAGTCTGACTGCCTCAAACGACCATCCACCACATGTAACCCTAAATAGGTGAAAGGTAGAGTACCACGCCGTGAACGTAGGAAAGCACCACAAGCCTCGATCTCCCCCTCAGCAAGACCAAAGGGGATAAAAACTGATTTCTCCGCGTTGAGCTTCAGCCCTAACACCTTCCCAAATATCTCCAAAACTACAGCAATTCGCTCCGCTTCATGAGAACCACCTTCCACAAATAGAACTGTGTCATCAGCATACTGCAGCAAATGGATAGATAAACCATTTAAAGTATAACCCTTGAAGAAGTTTCCCTCCACCGCACGAGTCACCATCCTTGACAATGCATCTGCCACAATGACAAAAAGAAGGGGAGCCAACGGGCAGCCCTGCCTAACCCCCCTTTGAGGCTGAAACCCCCCCCCCCCCCTCCTGTCTACCATTGATTAGCACCGAGCACGAAGATGTCGTCACAAACCTCTTCATCCAGGAGATCCACTCCTCTGGGAAGCCACGTCTGGAAAGAGATGCCCAGATGAACTTCCAGCTGACACAGTCATACGCTTTGGAGAAATCAATCTTCCAAAGAAAACCATTGACCCTCCTTCTTTTCCAATCTGCAATAATTTCTGAAGCAATGACCACACCATCCATCATAAGCCTGCCAGGGACAAAAGCCGTCTGCGAATCATTGATAATGTTACTTAGAACTACATGCAATCTATTCGCAAGCACTTTCGCAACAATGAGGTAGATGGCATTTGAAAGGGCAATAGGCCTGCAGTCCTCAATTCGATCCCTCAACTCCCTCTTTGGCAGGAGAAAAATTAAAGAGCGATTCAGCCGATCAAAACCACGATTCTCTCCTCTCAGCTCCTCCACCACAGCCAGCACATCCTGCCCCACCAGGTCCCAGAACTCACGGAAGAAGAAAACCGGAAATCCATCTGGCCCATCCGCATTCAATTCAAGCACCGCAGCATAAACCTCCCGAAGAGTGAATGGGGAAATCAACTGATCCTTCTGGACCTGAGAAACCTGAGGTACCTCTCTGTCATACAAACGAACCACACCGAGGTGGTCCCTCTTACTCATCTCCCTGAAATGCTCAACCACTGCGGTCCCGATTTCCCATTCTCTATCAACGCGCACTCCCCTAACCTCCAAAGAGTGGATGAAATTTTGTCGTCTCCTTCCATTTGCCACAGCATGAAAAAATCTCGTATTTGGCGTCGCCCTCCCTTAACCAAGTTTGGCGCGAACGCTGTCTCCACTCAACCTCTCTTTTCTTATCCTCCTCCAGTAACACCCTGTGATGGACCGACCTCATCAGCTTCTCCTCCTCAGATAGATCCCTGGTATCTTCAATTCGATCAAGTCTAGCCACTTCATCCTGAGCCAGATCCCTTCTCTCATTACGGTGCGTTCTGAGCTCCCTACGGAACGTCATCAACATTGACCTAACTGCTTTCAAACGAGCCGTCATATCTCTGGAAGCCGAACCACAAGAATCAACCTCTCTCCAGCATTGGGCAACGCGACCCCTGAGGTCCTCCTCCAAGAGCCAAGAACGCTCGAACCGAAAGATGCTGCCCAACCGAGTCGACTCACCAGAGTCCCAAAAGATAGGTGTATGATCAGAATGACAACGTGGCAAGGAGCTAGTACACGCCAGCGGAAAAGCCTCCAGCAACTCCGTCGAACAAAGAAACTGATCCAGCCTGGATCTTGAGGAAGTATTTCTCCACGTATAACGAGAGTTCAAAGCATCAAAAACCTCCAAGGAGTGCCCCTCAACGAACTTCCTGAAAGCAGGCGAGCCAAGATCCAATCCTCCCCGATCCCGAGGACGATCCGAGGATAATAAGGTTACATTGAAATCACCACCAATGAGCCAAGGGAGGTCCTCATACCTCGCCCATGCCAGACTAAGCTCCTCCCAAAGCCCCGAACCAGCATGCGCACCTGAAGGACCATATACTGCAGAAAAAGGAAGCGGACACCATAGGCCCTACGCACCAGAACGACTGACAACGAGAGCTGCCCCTCCGTCGAATCCCGCAACTCCAGGGAGTCGCCATTCCAGCCAACAAGGATGCCTCCTGAAGCACCAATTGAAGGGACCGCTTTGAATTCAGAAAGCCTAACCCCAGACAACGATCTCCACCGAGGAAGGTCCCACGTCTGCACCTTCGTCTCTTGCAAGCACACCACATCCGCTCTCCACTCATCTATCAAAGAACTGACAGCTCGTCTCTTGTCTAGCTGCCCCAGGCCACGAACATTCCACGAGACAATCTTCATTTATCAAGAAAGGGGGTATCCCCCGCCAACTCCACTCGAATACATTGAGCCACTTGTAGTCTCAAATTATCCACTGACCTCTTTTCTACCGACCCTCCTCTTTCTACATACTCATTACTCTCCAACGAAAGCTGAACACCCGAGGCACACTGCTCAGCACCTCCCACGACTTCAACCAGTGTCCCTGTCCCACCGTCCACACGTCGTCGCTTTCTGGATGTAGGGGAGCATGCATCCGAAATCGGTGACCTCTCCAGCCCATCCAGAGCATTTCCCCTGCCCAAATCCCTTCTCCTCACCCATTTCCCGGCACGATCCTTGTACCCCCCAGCCTCCTTCCTCATGCTCCCGAAAGAAAACAAACCTCCTCCTCTGCCTAAAAGCGCAACCTCGCTTGGCTGCACCAGCATCGCGCGGTCGAGGCCAGAGTAACATGAAAAGTCAACTGCGAAAGTCACGGGCGCAACATCCAAAGGAAAACTCGGGCCAACATTTTCCACGTCACACCCCATAATCAAATCCCTCTGCATAGAACCCCCTGGGATCGTGCATGAAAAGTTGCCATATATCGGAAGGTGCTCCCCTGTCAAAGTAACGGACGTGTGATTTTGAAAATCCTCCAAATTAGGCACCCCAGATTTATTGCAAGAATTAACTCCTCCCATCAATGGCACCGGGAATTGCGGTGCAACTCCCCCGGGGAGATCAAGCGGCTCGTGTCCGACGACCGCCTCCACCGCGACCGGCGACGAAGGCCCACGAGTCTCCGGCTCATCCACCTTTCCATCTCCCCCGCGATCGGAACCGACAACGCCCACGGACCTACTAGAAATAGATGAGGACGCACCGTCCACCACCGTAAGGCCGAGAATGAAGGAAGTTCGACCCACGACCATGGTTGTCTTCTCCGGCAGAGGACAAGACGTCCCCGATAACTCCACCAAAACGTCAGTACCACCAGCAGCCTTGAGACCGTCCGAGAGCATCGCAACCACCTTTCCAACGGCAACAAGCAATCCCAGATAACTCCAAGAGTCCTACACCTCAACGGAACTCCAGAAAGCAGCACCCGTCTCGACAGCGGCCCTGCTGCCGCCGCAGCCCCGTCGCGGAACTGAGCCCTACGCCATGGATGAACCACCACAGAGCCGGTGCCTCCCTTCAGGAGACTCGCCTCCTGTTGCTCAGAAAGACCACGGGCACACACGACCCCGCCGCTGACCGCCACGACGTCACCTTCGAAACTCGAACCCAGCACTGATAAAAGGTCTTCCATCGCTCGTAGCGAGTCACCGGCATAAGCATCCGAGACCAGAAAATGATTTCTGCTCGTCACAGCTTCTTCCGAAGCCCGAAACTTTGGCCTCCAGGTTCCCCGGCGACGACAGACATTGCTCCGATGCCCCACTCCATTGCATTTGAAGCACACGACATCCTTGGAACACGACCTGGCAAAATGCCCGAAATCACCACACCTAAAGCACCGACCAGAACCCGAGTGCTTCCTCCTTCGGCCACCCTTCGCCACGACCGAAGACCAGCCCGCCTCAACGTCATCCTCGGCCATCTCCACATCCCTACCCACCTCAGCTCCTTCCGCAGCACTTCTTCCCCTCCCTCGCTCAGGCCCCCTCTCACGCCCATGCTCCCTCGTTCTCCCTCTCTTTGCCTCCCTCCCACGCTCCCTCTCCGCCGCTCCCCCTCGCTCGCGCTCCCTCTCTCTCCCTCGCTCTGGCTCCCTCATCGCTCTCCCTCCTTTCACCGCTCGCCTCCAAAAATATCTCTGGCATGAGATTCATGATTTTATACATGTGTTTCCCAGGGAAAGCACGGGACTAACATTAGCTAGTATCATTTCCCAATTACAGAAGGGACTTATATTGAATTTTGTTTGAATAATTCTTTTGTTGGACATAATCATAGTACTAACATTGTCATAACCAGTGGAAAGCTGAAATCAATGGCTAATCAGGACAAACGACGGCATTTCTTTTATTCAAGCCGAATGTAATTAACCATGTCTGGCTTTCATCTCACGCACAAAACAACCTTATTAAACCGCATTACTTCGCAAACCATGTCTGGCTTGTATCTCACGCAGAACCAGTACGTCACAGTTCACAAAACTTCACTCATGAAATCTTAATGTAGATTATAGATCGAAATCAACACATTTAGAAGAAGCTTCCAAGAACATTGAGGGGGACGCCTCAATCAGCCTCTTCATTGATCCCGTCGAGAACCACGATGAGCGCGACTATGAATGCGTAGTCCACATTGGGGTAGATGGTCACAGCAAATGTGTCCTTGCCAAGAATCATGTTCTTGAGCTTGAGCTTCTTGTGCATCTGTACAATAAACATATGTAAATATAATATAAAATTAGCTTAGGATGATCCTACTTTAATGGAATAGCAAGCAGACCTGGGCAACAACGTTGTTAGTATCCCCAAGGTAGATGGTGCAAGACCTTTCGAAGTAGCTTCCGTCGATCTTGAAATCGCACTCTTTCTCCTCGGTGTTGGTAGCCATGAAAACGTCCAACTTCCTCTTGATCTGAATCATTGAGGATTTCTTGACGCTAAACAGGAGATCCTGCTCTTCAGAGCTGTCCCCTCTGAACACTTGCCACCTTCTGTGCGCAGACATTATCTGTCGAATAAAACCCTAATCAGGAACGTGTAGATGGAAGAGTTCTTGCTGTAATAAAGCGGCATGCAGATGTGATCTCAAGAAAGTAGAAACCACCTTAATTATTGACAAAGTTGAATCGATGAATCATGGTTCAAATGGTTTTCAAAACATGAATCGAAGCTAATCCCGGCAGTTTACAAATAGATACATAATAGTATACCTTCTGCTTCATGGTGACGATGGGGTTGTCCGCATTGTCAACGAGGACACGACGATCTCTGATGCTCATGATTTTGCCCTTAATCTTGAACAACACCTCGCCATTGATGTCGGAGACGGCATAGTCGCCATGGGTGAGGCTTAGAGCTTTCTGGGTCACCACAAGGTCCACATTATACGGCACGCAATACTGCGGTCCGATCACGGTTATGTCGCGGTACTGTGTGCTCGGTGGCGGTGGCGGGGTGGCCATGGCAAGGCAGAACGATGAGTCTGAGCTGTAATAATAGCTTTAGTTATATAGACGGAGGTCGTTAAGGTTTGGAGAGACGCATGTTTATGGTCGTGGTGGGTACTAACTACGTTCTTCGTTTCCTCGTCAAGTTCTTCAAGTCTTCTCGTCTTTGCCTCCTCCTCATTGGTTCGAAGAGGTTTTGTGCCCTCCATGTCGTGGAGTCTAGAAATCACAGATGATTGTTTCTGCATTTGAGTACTCGGCTGCGCATTTTACAAGCAGTTTTTACAAGTGATGAGAAAAACAAGGGATTTTTTTTGTCTTTGAAGTTGAGGATTTGGACAATCTCCGAGGAATGGACAAGCAGCAAACGATCTTTTACTTGTAATAACAGGAATGTCCAATTAATCAGTAACCTTTTATAATATATGTAATAACACCACAACAGCTGCTATAAAATTTACGAAGTCAGAAACTTCTACTGGCCCGGGGAGAAGCTATCGAGATATTATCTGTCATTTTAGTTGTCACAATTATTCCAAAATATTTTATGCTTATATTTATCAAGAAGGGATTTTACGACTTATGATTCTACACAAATATTTCCCTGCAAATACGATATTAACAGATTCCTTTCCACTACAACAAGATTGGAATCAAATCTACCCATTTATATGGTGCAAACTTTTTGAATAATAAAGCCAATCATCATTTCATTCATTTTCAAATGGGGATATGAAGATTTTATCTTCAAAAAAGAATAAAATTTTTTAGCCTCTATTTCGATCTTAGAGGTGAGATGTTTGAAAATGTGCTCTCTTTGCTTCTCGATCGTATGTAAAAATATATATTTAAACTAAGAGGGTTTAAGCTAGAGGATGAGCATGTTGCTCTCTTTGCTTCTATTAGTTTCGCTTCTAAAATATAGTAGGTCAAGTAGAAAGAAAAATCCATCTAATCCAAATTGCTAGAATGTCCTGAAGTTTAAATTTTGCTTGTCTTTGTCCAATTTTGTAATATTGGATGTGAAGGTTCTTTTATAATCAAAATGATAGTTTAATGGTGTTGCGAAAAAGTATCAACAATGAGCTAATGACTCCAATGTGAGTTTAAAGAAGAGAGGTAGAGTAGGGAAGAGGATATTTAACAGAGAAGATAATTAAAAATATAATTGTATTAAAAGTATCATGCACAATCAGACTACTTTTATCCCTGGCAGACAGATGATGGACGAATTGGTTATGGCATCGGAGATTTGTCTCCAATGGCGCAGGGAAAATGTAAAGGGTTTGCTTTGGAAGATAGACTTTGAAAAGGCTTATGATTGTGTGGACTGGAGCTTCTTGTGGGAGTCGCTTCGGCGACGCGGCTTCAACGACCTTTGGATAGCTTGGATGAAGAGGTGTGTCACTACTTCTTCCTACGCGATTTTGGTGAATGGTAGACCGGAAGGTGGTTTTTTCCAGCCGCAAAGAGGGGTAAGACATGGATGCCTGTTAGTGTTGAACCCAAAAATCACGCGGTCTAAAGTACTCCACACAAGGCGGGACCATGATGTCGCTGAGACGACCGCTCACGAAATCTGGATTAAAACAACAATTAACCCACAATAGAGATCAAACAATGAAACGAGGTGCGGAGTAACTCTACAAAATATGTGTATAGTGCAAGTAATGTAGAGGTCGAATACAGGGAGCAAGCAGGTAGATCGAGGCAATAAATGCTCAAAAATGTGAATGTGAAGTATTTGCCTATGAGTGCTATTTTTGTGTGGGTTTTTTAATTTTATAATTTTAATTTTATTTTATATTTTTATATTTTAATTTTTTTATTTCTGATTTTTCATTTTCTTTTTATATTTTATATTTTTCCTTTTGAATTATAAAATAAAGTATATATACAATATAAGAAGAGAGAGATAATGTATTTATAAAAATATGTAAAAATAAGCAAAATTCAGGAAATAAAATATTTTTGTACTTTTTATAATTTTCTAATATTTTTTGATTTTTCTATATTTTTTCTTAATTTTTGGTATTTTTAAAGTAAAAAATACTGAAAACAGTGAATAAAATATTAATCTGAAATTAAAATGGAGAAATAAAATACAAAATAGAGACAAAAATTCTCCAAATTAATTTTAAAATAAGGCTAATAAAATAAAGAAAATTAGGAAATACAAATTATATTTTTAAGATTTTTGAGGAGTTTTTAATATTTTTATGAAGGTTTTTGGGGTTTTATAATTTTTAAGAGTTTTCTTTTATATTTTTTTAGTGATTTTTGGTTTGAAGGTTAAGGATGCAAAAACATACAAAATATAATTTTTTTGGAAATTTTCAAAATCGTTTATATTTTTTTATGTATTTTCGAATGCAAACAGAGATAAAAATGACAGTTTTTTATTTTTATAAAATATTAAAATGATGCAAAAATGAAAACTAAAAATATGGCATTATAGAGCAAAGAAACATGAACTTAAATATATTTTTGGGGATTTTTTAGGGATTTATAGATACAAGAAATAAATGCAAACAACAAAAAGAAATTACACTACTAATAGGGGTAGTTTTGTAATTAGGAAAATGTCCAGGGGATAAATGCAATTTTCCCAAAAAATATACAATGCAATAAAAACTTTGTGGACTAAATATTAAATCCAAAATGCTAAAGGCTAGCCGTGCAAAATCCCCATAAGCGCACGTGACAATCACGTGTTTGCAAGGGCCTTTTGGTAAATAACAAAAACCTGAGGGCCTAACTTACAAAATTACCAAAAAATTTTTAACTGCATAAACAAGTTTGTGGACTAAATAGAAATACAAAGATCCCCAGGGTCTTGGCCGCAAAATATTACACCTCACGTGCACGGGTCACGTGAGGTGGCGTGGCTAGGGACGAAAGTGCCAATAAAAAAAGTTCAGGGGGGTATTTATAAATTTTACAAAATAAATAAAATGGTCAATGAAAGTTTAAATACTAATTATTAATTACAAAATCGGCCAGGTAAGGATTTGCAAAATACCCAGTGAGGCTCGATCCAACGACAGAGGTCCTTTCACTTAACCACGTGTCGGCATGAGGACAGTTGATATTGGTTCGGCTTTGACGACCCTGATTAGATGGCCCAAAATGATCGAACGGTGGACGCATGGGCTAATCTGACGGCAGCTGCTCCTCTGGAAGATCGGGGAAGATTCGATGGAGGTGGATGGATCTGGATGAACGCTCGAAGAACTCGAGCTTGGTGAGTTGAATCCGTCAAAGCTCGAGCCTCGGTGCACCTAGATCTCCTCCGACAGTCTCTCTATGCTCCTGCAGCGATGGTGAAGCTCCCAGGTGCCTTAAATGGGACCGAAGGCCAACGAATGGCCTCAGGCGCTAGCGGATGCTCCGGCAAACCTGGGGAAGCTGTATCCGAGGCTCGGACTCCTCCTTCAGGACCTGCAATGAAGATAAAACGCAGCAACACAAAATGGCAGAAGTCCTAGCTCTTATTGGCGAAGGGATGGCGGGCATGGAGTTGGTGAAGGTCGCCAGAGCTCTAGAGCTCCGGCGAGGTGTTAGAGAGCGAAATCTACACTAATTAATTGATTTAACAACAAACTAAGTGCACAAACTAAAAGCTAGAACTGATGTCTATCTAAACAACAAGAAAAATGAACAAAAGCATCCTCGACTCGGTTGGAGCTGAGGAGATAAGACCTCACGACCGAAGGTCGGAGATGGAGGGTGGAGACCACTCTACGGCCGCCTAACCACGCCTCTAGGGAGCTGGAGGATCTCCTATCATGAGCTCCAGTCCAGAGCTCGCCCAAGAGAGGGAAGAAAACAATCAAAGAGGGTTCGAAAAAGGAAGGGAAGGGATGGAGGGTTTTTGAACAAGTGATGGCCGCGGCTCCTAGAGCAAGGTGAAATGACTCGATCAGTGGTCCGAAGCCCAAGAAAAACCTTGGGCATGAATCGTCGATATACGAGGCAAAAAACTCAGAAGGACTCGACATCAAAAGATGCATGTACAAGCCTCAAAAAATCCACGAACATGACCCAAAACCAAGGTTCTGACATATGCAGGCAGTGGGTCATAGAGTTGACCGTGGGTCAACTCTCTGACCCTCCTGGTCGGTCCACGTGGACCGGCCAGGAAAAAGCCTGGAAAAATCATTTCTAAATTTGTTTAAAAATAATAAATGATTTTATTAATTTTAGGTTATTAAATAAAAGAATTTTTACACCCATAACCCTGAGTAATTTCGCAATAACATTCATAACCCTGCATAATCGCGAATTACGTTAAGAACCCCAAATAAGTGTGTCGTCTTACGCCTATAACCTTCCGTTACTTTACTTCGTTAATTCAACCAGATGGTTGAGTTAATCTAACCAATAAATGATCTAACGGCTGGAATTGAATCTAAATTTAAAAAGTAATCCTATCTCTTTCTCTGGAGCCATCCCCTGCATCCATTGTGGCTCTAAATTTTGGTTGACGAACCTGCACGTGGTTAGAAGGGGGTTGGACCTTGGGCGGGCTGGGGATGCAGGGAGGGGACCTGAGTGGTCGGTCGCGGAGGGTGCAGGTCGGGGGAGGGGGATGCAGGTGCAGGGAGGTGGGGGGTTGGACCATGGATGAGTGGGGGATGCAGGGAGGGGACCTGAGTGGTCGGTCGCGGAGGGTGCAAGTTGGGGGAGGGGGATGCAGGTGCAGGGCGGTGGGGGGTTGGACCTTGGGTGGGCGGGGGATGCAGGGAGGGGACCTGAGTGGTCGGGGGAGGGGGATGCAGGGCGGTGGGGGGTTGGACCTAGGGGCTTTGGTCAGTCGCGGGGGGGGGGGGGGGGTGTAGGCTCACCATCGCCTCCACTGCCGCCTTTGATGCGGTGTAGGCTCCCATCCGGGGCATCGTCCCTGCCACCAGTGAGGTGGTGATCAAAATGATCCTTCCCCACCCCCGCGGACGATGCGGTTCGTCGCCTCGCACAGGCACAGGAATGTGCCGCGGGTATTGACGGCAAAGACGGAATCGAAGTCCTCGAGGGAGGCTTCGATCAATAGTGGGAACTTGGTGTCGAGGACGGCGGTGGAGTTGATGAATATGTGGGGTTTGACGAGGAAGGTCTCCTCGGCGAGGTCAAAGAGGGACTTAACGTCCTCGGGACAGGAGACGTCCACGCGATCGCTGATGGCGCGGGGAAGGGTGGTAGTGGAGGAGGAGTTGATCTCGGTGGCAAGCGCTTCTGCGAGTGGGGGGGGGTTGAGCAATAGCGGGCGTGGGGGGATTCCAACAGGTGATGCAGCGAGGGCTTTCCAGGAGGGATCGAGCGGGGGCTTTCGTCACGCGGGGGTGGCCTTCGAGCAGTCGTAGGGATTTCATCAGCGGGTGGGGGGGGGGGGGCTCCTTGGCGGTCGGAATGAGGTGGGGGAGGCATTCAGCAGGGACCGAGCTCCAGGAGGAAGGAATTCATCAGCAGGGGTGAGCTTCGAGCAGGGGAGGCTTCTGGGGGGTGAGGAGCTTTGAACAGGGGCGGGTGTGGGGGGTTCCAAGAGGAGCTCGACGGTGGACGTGGTGGTTCTGTCAACAATGGCATGTTATTGTAAATAAGAATGATTTTTAGGGATAGTTTTGTCTTTTTTTAATGGAAACCGTAAAAAATAACGAGTATCCCAAATGGAATATGACACAGGTTATGTCATGTAAGAGTTAACCATTACTTGGGGTTTCTCATGTAATTCACGATTATGTAGGGTTATGAATGTTATTGCGAAATTACTCAGGGTTATGGGTGTAAAAATCCCTTAAATAAAAAATATTTATTATTTTATGAATTATTTTATTATGATTTTTATTTATTTTTTCGAGGTCTGGAATTACAAGTTCCCTTTTAAGGGCTATATAGGTATATTTATCTATATATTTTAATGATTTATTTTTATTTTGTATGTTTAATTTTATTAATTTTGTTTATTATTTATGAATTTATAACTTATTTTTATATACTTAAATATATTTTTATGATGTATTTTATACACTTAAACAAATAGAAGTATTAATTATATAGGTATATTTACAGGTATTATACATATGTATTTGTATACAAGTATTTTAAATTTATGTTTTCTTGACGTTTTTATCCATATTTAATATGTACATATATTATAAATAATATTTACAAAATTATAAAAATATAAAATAACAAAAATAATGAATAATAAATAAAATGAATATTTTAACTTGTACAAGTATACAATAGGGGTCCAAAACCTAACTTTCAAACCGTAGCTTAGAAAAATATGACACCACCTTTATTAAATAGCTTATTGAAAATTATATACAATTAAAGGTGATTTTGATACATTTTGATTTTTTATTTGAGAGATACAGGTCTGGGAAGTTGTGATTCTGTAACTTATTCAGATCATGTCTTTTTACCTGTACATTATTTTTATGTGAAATCAATTTTTTATTTTCTATATTTAATTATCTATAACTTTCATGAAAAAGTTTCTTTATTTGAGGTATAAAAATTGGAACTAAAAATAGGTCCCAAAATGAATAAAGAATGAATTAAATAAGAGGGAATTTTATTGTATTTTGGCCCTTATCTCCCCCTACTTTATTCCTTGTCGACCTAGTCATCGAGATGCCTAGGTCTCGGGGTTTCGAGTCATAAAATATTTGCAATATTTTATTCTTTTTCTTTTATTTTCTTTATTCTATAATTGTGTCTTTAAAAACTATATTTTATACACTATTTACAGAATAATGCATGGATGATAAAATATCTAAATTAAGCCTATTTACACGTATTTACTAGGGTTTTTAAGATCAAAATGATAGAATAAAGATGATGAAATGTAGATTCATCAGTTAGAACCGATGCTTTTCGTCCTGGTAACGGACGCTTTGGCAGTGATGTTCAGGAGAGCAGTCGATGATGGGTGGTGCGAGGGCTTCCGTATGGGGTCCATCTCTGTTCCTCTTCTACAATACGCAGATGACACGGTGATTTTCCTGGGAGGTACAGAAGAAATGCATAGAAGGACGAGACAACTGGTAGAAATATTTAGCAGCATTTCGGGCCTCAAGATCAATAGAGAGAAGTATGTAGTGATCCAGTTCGGGTTGGATGAGGAAGAGAGTAGATCACGGGTTGTGCTTTTGGGATGCCATATGGGTCAGCTACCCATTCCCTATCTAAGGCTACCTTTAGTGGTGGGCAGGCTCAGGAAAGCAGAATGGGACATGGTCCTCAGGCGATTTGAGGAGAGACTGGCAGGGTGGAAGGCAGTTACTCTATCTAAAGGAGGGAAGCTGATTCTCTTAAAGCATGTGTTGTCGGCAATACCTATTTTCTTTTCTTCAACCTGGTTAATTCCGGCGGGTGTAAGGAAGAAGGTAGAGGTAATTATGAGAAGATTCTTCTAGTCAGATGGAAAGCAACAAAGACTAGGCATGCATTTGGTGGGATGGGAGGATCTCACGAGACAAAGAAGTGAATGGGGGCTTGGAATTCGAGATGTGTCTTGCATGAATAATACGCTTTTGGCTAAATGGGTGGTGCAAATTTGGGGCAATGCAGACAGATTGGCTATCCAGCTCATAAGAAATATTTACGGTGTCAACGGCTCCCTAGAAGCTGATAGAGTGCATTTCAAGTCTTCCCTTTGGAGTAGAGTCCGTGACATTTTGCCACAGCTGAGGTCAAGAATGAGGCCAAGGTTGGGGACCGGGGAGGCCTTTCGGTTTTGACAGGACAATTGGACAGGTGAAGGAGTTTTATGCGATAGATTCACAAGACTATTCGCTTTGGCAGCAAGCAGAGGTTGTTCCGTAGTTGAAGTTGGTGGTTTTGGCTCTTGGGTTCCTCACTTCATGCATGATATTTCTGGACGTAGAAGGGAGGAGTTGGGCAAAATGCTATCTGAGTTGTCCTCCACTGATTGCATCTCACAGGGTAAGGATCATTTTGTTTGGGAGGGAGAGAGATTCTCAGTGGAAAAGGCATACAAGGTGTTCAAAGGGAGAGGTGAGGAATTGGAACCCGATCTGAAGCAGGATATGAAGATTATCTGGGCAAGCAAGATCCCTTGCAGAGTGAAGATTTTTTTTTTGTGGTGCCTCAGGAGGGGAAGGATTTGGGACAAAGCTAGAAGGGGCATGATGTTAGCATTCTGGATACACAATGTGATAGATGTGGAGCGCAGATAGAGGGTGCATAGCATTTGTTTTTTACTTGTCCTTCATCAGAACAAGTTTGGAAGGAGATAGGTGTGGCTTGGTTACTGTACGGTGTGATGAAAGGGGATTTTCTATCGGTCTTGCATTCCACACAGGGCGGGAACGCAGTCGCTGAGGCGATCGACAAAAGAATCCCAAATCAATCAACAATTAACCCACAATCAATGCATGCAATGAATATCCAAAAATGTGGAGTTAAAATTTATTATAACTCTACATGTAAATGTGTATAGGTGTAAGTACAGGTAGAGGTCGAACACTGGGAGGCGAAGGGAATGTATGTGATGTGTCATTTATTCAATCCATTGTTCTTGTCAAATTATTGTTTTTGTGGGTTTTTGTTTTTTACATTTTTTTATATTTATTTTTTTTGTAATTTTTATTTTATTTTTATATTTTATATTTTATATTTTCTTTTTATATTTTTAATTATATAATATATAGATATATATATAAGATATATATAAAGAGATGTATATATAGGAAGAGAGAGAAAGGAATAATATAGTATATATATATAGATATAAATGCTTAAAATATATATAGATATATTTTTTTTGCTTTTTAATATTTTTCTAATTTTTTTTGTTGTTTTTCTGAAATATTTCTAATTTTTATGTATTTTTAATTAAAAAAATGTCCATAATAAAGGACTAAATAGATAGCCGAATATAATTTGGGTTTTAAAAATATAAAATAAACTCCAAAAATTCCCAAATTAATTTTAATATATTAATAATAATATATAGATAATTATAAAAGAGAAAAATATATTTTTGGTTTTTTTAAGGATTTTTCTATTTTTTTATTGGATTTTGGAGCTTTCTGATTTTTATATTTTTTTTCATATTTTTAGGGTTTTTCAATTTCTGGACTCAATATATATATATAAATATACCATATATGATTTTTTTGGAATTTTTCAAAAACATTTTATAATTTTTTTGTATTTTAAAATTTAGACAATACAAAATGGGCTTCTTTTTCATTTTTAATAATTAGGATAAATGCAAAAAAATGTGGAATAAAATATGAGCGTGGAAGAACACTACATGAAGCACTTATCCTCATTTTTCTGAATTTTTAGAAGCACCCTAGGTATTTTTAATAAATAGATTAAAGCAAGAAAAATCAAACAGCCTGGCAGGGGCATTTTTGCAAATAAAATAATTTCCAGGGGCATCCGTGCAAAAATTCCAACAGAAATAAACAATTATTTAAAATTTTGGGACTGTTTTACAATTTACAAAACCCGCCAGGGTTGAATTGCAATTTTCACGCACCTCACGTGGGACTGCACGTGAGGCGCGGAAGGACCTAATTGTAATTCTCAGAAACCCAGGGGCCCTTTAGCAAATATTACATTTTATTTACAACGTGCTATTTATTTTACAGTATTAAAAATTAAATACAAAAAGTGCGGTGGTTGTATATGCAATTTTCCCCCAAAGGCGCCTCATCCGACGGCTGGTCTTCATTCACTCATCCACGTGGCGCCTCCACATGAGCCGATGACGGTTTGCGATCCACGGCTGAGATTAGATCACTCGCGTGATCTGACGGTCGAAGCGCTGGAGGATCTGACGGCTGAGACTCAACCTGAGCCTTCATCTTCATCCAACGGCGGGGAGCACACGTGGAAGAACAGGGAAGAAAGCTTGCCGGGGCGAGCTTTTTCCTCCTCGATCTCGCTCTTCCGTCGTTCATCGCTGCACCTGAGGGTCCCAGAAGCTTCCTGGAGGGCTGCTCTTTCTGCTGGAGTGCTTGGATCGGCCGGAGGCATGCTGGAGCGCCGCCACGAGCTCGGAGAAGGATCGGGGCTCCAGGTACCTCCGCCTGCATGTAACTCGGCTCCTGGTGTTGTCCAATGCACCTAACCTGCACAAGAAGAACGCTAGGCTCGAGGGAATCACCCTCGACCAAAAATTGAAGCTGTTAGCATACGAAATGGATGGGGTGGCGAAGCTTCCGGCGATGGGTGGAGACGAAGCTTCGGTTCGCAGATCTGGAACAGATCTAGTTGGACAAAGGTGGCTGGGAGGTGGAGAATGTGGTAGGGAAGGAAATGAAGGCGAAATGGCATCAGAAAACGGTCGGGAACAAGGTGGCGAAGTCGCCGGAGCAAAGCTCCAGCGAACTTCGCTTTACCTAATCTAAGCTATGCTAATAATCTAAATGCGAAATAAAATGCAAGAATAAAATGCGGGAATAAAAATCTACCTAAATACATAAATGCGCAGCTCTTATACCTGAAGGAACTCCAGGGAGCAGGGCGGCTGCCGGAGCGCCGCCGTGGGTGCAACCACCTCCATCTCCAGCCGATTCAAGGTGCCGGCGGCATCCTCCTGTCACAAGGAGCACACCTGGGACTGAATGCGAGGAAGAAAATGGGTTGGGGCTGACCAAACTTGGAGAGATGGCGATGGTTTCTTATTTATACAAAAAAGAGCACCCTTATTTGACTGGGCCGAGGTCGGCGATACAAGCTATGTACAAGGGATCCCAGATCTCAGCGAGAATCATGGAGATGATCAGAGAATAAAATCCGTGAAGAGCGAAAAAAATGGCGAAAATCGGGGGAAAAGACACGTCTGACGGGAGTCAGAGGCGCAGGGGGAGTTGGCCGGAGGTCAACTCTCCCTGGCCCCTGATTGGTCCACATCGGACCGATCTTGACCCATTTATTTAACATAATAAATGAATTAATTAGATTTTTATATAAAATAAAAAATGTTTATAAATTAATGTAGTATTTATTTCTGATTTTTATTTATTTTTTGATATATTTTATTACGGTTTTATTAAAATAATGTATTTATAAGTATACTTATATATTTATTTATTTTTATTTTGTTTATTTTATTTTATTATTTTATTTTCTTATTTTATAAATTTATAACTTATTTTTGTGAGTATAAATATATTTTTATTTAATTTTTAGGAGTTTATTTACATTTTTAAATAAATAGGTATATGTATATGTAGTTATACTTATAGGTATTTTACCTATATATTATATACATTTTATTTATTTAATGAATTTTATTTGTTTTTATTTTGGATTTGTATTTTTAATAAGTTAGATATAATATTTACATTATTGTAAAAATATAGATGAATAAAGAATAAAAGAATAAAAACCCCTTTTTATTTATGTACATTCTTAACATAGGTATTTTGCCTATGTATTACATAGGCTTATTTTATTTTACAAATTCTTTTTAGTTTTCTTTTAATTTTAATATGTACATGTATTATATACATTATTTACAAAATTCTAAAAATATAAATTTATAGAAATAATAAATATTGAATAAAATGAATATTTTAATCAGTCCTATATACAAGGTGGGTCAAAAAACCTAACTTCTACAGATGAACTCCAAAAATTCTGAAACCATTTTTATTAAATAGTTCATGGAAAGCTATATACAATTAAAGGTGAGTTTGGGTGATTTGGAGTTTTTATTTGCAAGATATGGGTCTGTGAAGTTGAGATTTTTGCTTTTTATTCTGGGTATAAAATGTACACTGAATATCCTTTTTACACAAACTCAATTTTGTATTTTTATTTACATTATTATCTACAACTTTCATGTACAAAGTTTCTTTATTTGATGAATAAATAATTATGTACAAAATAGGTGTCAGAAATGCATAAATAAAGGAATAAATAAATGAGGTATTTATTGTAGAATTGGCCCTTATCTCCCCCTACTTTATTCCTTGTCGACCAATTCCATGCTGGTCTTGGTCTCAGGGTTAGGGTCATAAAATATTTACAATATTTTATTCCTTTTTCTTTTCTTCTCTTTATTCTATAATTTTGGCATTAAAAACCTTATTCTATGTACAATAAATATAATAAATAATAAATGCTATTATGTACAAATTGATGCTATTTACATGCATTTGCTGGGGTTTTTAAGGCCAAAATGATAGAATAAAGGTGATGAAATGGAGATTCATCACCCCCCTATACTTGCCTTTGCTAGTCCCTAGCAAATACTTATGCAATAAGTACAAAAAGAACAAAGAATAAGAAGAAAAGAAAAGGCAAAAATAAATAATTTAAAGAATAAATTGAATTGATCATGATTATTAAACTTATCTGTACAAAATCAAAGTTTGGAGCTTAGGTTAGACCTTGGTGTGAGAATGTGTGTGGAACCCAGTCGGGAACCAAATTTAAAACACAACAGCCTTCGAGAATCAAAGAACTTGGTTCAAACCACCTCAATAGCCAGGTCAGAACTAACCTACATCATATGCAAACCCTTATGACTATGAAGCTGACTTGTACGTGTAAGTGATAGTGGCTCTCCCCAACTGAAATGACAAAGAGACTGACTTCTCCAGAATGACAACCCAATGATTCCCTAATCCAACAACTCTTTCCTCGAGGAGCGGGGTATTCCCTTCTAAGTTCAAGTGGCATCCAACTCAAGAGGAGGAGGTAGAGAAAAGAATGGACGGTAGCCAGTGTAGCTACCTATCCTGGGATGCAAGACTAGTGTAGTCAAGTCATCCAGCTGCAGGCTCACATGGTATAACTTTGATGCTCAAGCTTGCTTATTTTCTATACAACATATATACATACTTTGCAAGCATTTTATTTTTGTACAGGCCTGACCATTTTTTGTAGAATACCCAAAAATATAAATAAATGCTATTTATATTTTTGGCATTAAAAACCTTATTTAGATTCATCACGGTGGTACCACTTATTTATGGAGATCTATTAGGTCGGTGGGGATGAACTCAACGGATGATTGTTCTTTGCCATTCGCGGCTCTCTGGGCCATCTGGGGAGGAGGAAATGATCTGATTTTTAATGATAAGAGGTTCTATTCTAAAAATGTAATCGCTTCATGTCTTTCCTATATCGTTTCTGGTCTACAAGGTAATGCGTATCTTTATCTTACTATAAATTGAAAGTTTTTGGCGGTGAGTGCCATCTCGGGATTTCACTCTTCTTCCTCTCAAAAAAAAAGTATCTTTCTATTTAGATATATCTGATATTTTACGTAAAACATACAAAAATATAAAAGCATCAGTATATCGCAATTAATCTAAGACGATGAATAATTTAACACGCATCGCTATATCATCCATAGTTAAATATATAACAATGAATAATATACATTATTTTCTTCTTTCAATTGGCTAATACTTTTGCACTTTTTGTTATATTTCTAGTAATGAATCATATAACAATATTTATGCATTGGCATTTTCCGGTAGAATTTTTTCCAAATTCAACTAAAATATAACCTTTTAGATTGAATTATCGATTAATGTGCAACATATACTCCAAATTTCGTTGAATTCCAATGCCATTTGCTGTCTTATGAAAGGTCTGGTTCTTTTTTAAATGAGATTTGAGTTGCTTAAATATTGACCGGATATTTGGCCATTAAGATAAAATAGAAAATGCTACATATACTCCAAATTTTGCCGAATTCCAATACCATTTGCTATTTTATCAAAGGTTTAGTTCTTTTTTAAATGGGATTTAAGTTGCTTAAATGATAACCGGATGTTTGACCATTAAGACAAAATATAAAAAACTACATATACTCCAAATTTTGCTGAATTTCAATGCCATTTGCTATTTTGTTAAAAGGTTCGGTTCTTTTTTAAATGTGATTTAAGTGGCTTAAATGTTGAATGAACGTTTCATCATTATGAGAAAATAGAAAGCGACATCGGATTCGAGTGAAATTTGGCATATAGGTAGACCATTATTGGAAGATTAAATATACAAGGTTGGATTTTTAGAATCGAATTCACACAAAAAAGGATTTACAGCATCTCTATTGTAACTCACGTTATGGCACATGATCTACTCCATGGAACAAAACTAGCGTTCAAGGTTTGAAGAAAATATAAGAAAAGGAGAGAATAGATGTGAAATACAAGCCAAAATTAAAAGCTCCCACAGCCAGCAGTAGAATTACAAGAAACCAGACTGCTGAGACCAACCATAAAATGGAGAATACAAATCCACAAAGAATACAATTCACCCAAAAGATAAGGGACACAATTCCCCGTTTACTCCTTCAACCAAGGGCAAAGGTTCTGCAATTCCACCTGATAAGCATGGAAATTAAGATAAATAATTATACATATACTGGACATTATCAGAAAGAAAAACATACATATATATCTCCAGATTGAGTCCCCCGTGTCAACGTAATTATTGGAAGTGTAATTGCATGTTTTTTCCAACAAAACTAAACCAGAATTAGATTTTTAGCAATTAAGCTTAGAATTTGAGAATTAAAGAAAGAAGAAGAGGCAATAATGAAGTAAACTGTTTAGTAGATTCTTTGGCAAATTTGTGCAACTCACATCATAACTTTTTTTAATATTATCTAAGAAAACAATTTTATTAGTAGGAAGCAACTAAGAGAAGAAAGAAACTCTTCGAGAGCAATACTTTATTTAATATCATGATAGCTAAAGGATCCAAGACAACATAAGAAACCAACACATAATAAAATTTATGGAGAAGAAAGAATAGAATGTAGCGTCGAAGCATTGATAAATAACGTGAGATCAGAAAAATATCTTAAGAAATGTTCACTTTATATTGGGTATTGTGAATCACTTTTACTCTCACGTAGAAATTATAAGTTGGGTTTTGTTAATCGGGTGGTTCCAATCAAGAGAAGATGCTTTATCCATACCGACGTCGAGAGAGTAAAGATAAGAGCTTGAGTCGGGAGACTATGGTCGTGATTTTTACCCAAGAGAGCTTCCATATTAAATACTTATGAACTTGCGCATGGTCTAAATGTATATCTTGTGATTGAAAGTTGTAAGTAACACGTGGTCATATAGTCCAATCCATTTGCACTCCATCACCCGATTGATCAACAGAAGGAACACTCGGTGAATCTCGTGACTACATAAAAGGTTGTGGTAGGATCTAGCAACAATAACATCAATCAAAGCAAAAGCAACAAAGGAAAATCACACATGAAGTCCCAAGGGAGTAATTTCAAAGAAACTAAATGCTTCTTTTACAGGAAGTTTAGGAATAGGAATACATATTGCTCAAAACAAAAAAGCATGATTCGGATCGAAAAGAAAATGTATGCATTATGTTTCAGTTTGTTTCAAAGAAATTATTATAGATGTTCCTAATAAAACTTAATGGTTGGATTTTGATGCAACTACTCATGTATTTGACATATTATAGTGACTTATAGATTTGTCAAGGATACTATATGTCAAGTTGATATGTGAGGATGTTTCTATGTTCTCGAATGTGCTTAATCTTGTTATCCTTTACAAACTAGTTATTTTATGTTTTTGTTTCAAGATTTTAAATGGATCATTCTCCATATTTAGGAATAAGTGGTTTTATTGTTCTGGTATTTTGGAGAATTTTTTGGTACTTTGTCTTTATTACTTTAATCTTAATAATAAGTTCATTGATTTCTTGTTTACGCTGGATACGATGCGAATGTGAAAAGGAATGCATAAGGAATGCATAAGGAATGCATAAAATCACATCAACAGAAAATCGAGTATGTATACAAAAAAAAGTATATATGGGTTAAAGCAATCACTCCCTCAATGGAACATAAAGTTTAATAATATCATTACATCTTATGATTTTGTAGAAAATACTATAGACCACCATCGATGACAACGAGTCAGCGAGTGAAGCTCCCTTTCAAGGTAACGACCTTTACGGTGCGATCTAAGGCTTCGATGTACCTTGTTGCAGTTAGCTTTGGCAAAACTTTGTCACGGCCTCGAGATGATGACCGCACCATGCTCTGTCAAGATCAACATCTTCTCCAGCAAAACACATGCATAGATCCATTTTCCCCTTTCCTTTTTCTTTAGATTCTTCTCTACCTCCTCTACTCTGCTACTCTTTTTTCCTTCTTTCTCATTCTTCTTCTTTGTCAAATCAACCCAATCGACCATCACTCACCTTCTTCCTCTCCTTCATTGCTCTTCTACCTTGCACATATATCATTCTAAAAAACTTAGAACCACCTCACCTTCGGTCAACATGTCTGTTGGAGCTTCAAGTTCTTCATCCATCTCCTTGAAGAGCCTCGCTTCTGATCTTCCCCAATACAAATCAGTATGCAACTAATGCTCTTCGCTGAGATAGACAACTCTCAAGCATCCTATCTTTCTGTAGATGTCATAATAGCCATACTAGTACAACTGGATAGAACAGCCTTGTCAAGCCTCATTTGATCAAACCCCTCGCTCTATCGTCGTTGTAGAGGGCCTCTTCAATATGCACTATGCGATCAGATCCCCTAGTCGTATTCTGAACATTGAAGAAATAAGAGTTCAACACTGATTAATCGACCATCAGTGCCTTCACCTTGCTACACGTATGTGGAGCATCCATAGCCACACGACCATGACCAAGAAGGCTCTGGATTTTGAATTCAAGATCTTATGATGTGCGTGTATGGGTGTCTATCGAATTCAACGAGTCGAGTTGGTCCCAACTCAAACTCAAACTCGATAAGTTAAGCCGGGCTCAAGCTCGAGCTCGATAAGGGTCGATCCATGAAATGTTGGCTCGAACTCGAGCTCATTGACACTACAAACTGGACGGCCTTTGGGGATGGTTATTGGGGACGGTCAAGGAGCAACCGTCCCCTATACTAGTCTAGGGGACGGTTGTAGGCTGACCGTCCCTTCTGTAAAGTAATAGCGACGGCCATAAGCGACCGTCGCCGTTAATGTGACCTTTAGGGACGGTTATAAAACCGTCCCTTACTAGCAGAGCCCCAGGTTGATTTTTATCTACCTGGGCACTTTAGGGGACGGTCATAACTGTCCTCGTTACTCCACTGTGGTCGTCGCTTATACGAAACTATAAGGGACGGTTGTAACCATCTCCTATAGTTGGTTTTACGGGACGGTTGCGTAACCGTCCCCAAAACCCGTCTAATTGGCGCATTGCTCCAAATATCTGCAACTAAAGAGGATGGTCCACTTATAACCGTCCCCGATTATTCTTATAAGGGACGGTTGAACGACCATCCCCGATGGTCATATACCCTCTCCGGCGAATCCATTCCCCATTCCTCACTTGATCAGCCACGCTCCTCTCGTCCTCCTCCTCCACAGCAGCACCAGCGCCGCCCGTCGCCCTCCTCCTCCGCCCTCTCGTTCTCCGCCCTCTCACCCTCCTCCTCCGCCCTCTCGTCCTCTGCCCCCTCGCTCTCTCGCCCTCCTCCTCCGCCCTCTCCGCCCCCTCGCCCTCTCGCCCTCCGCCTCCGCCCTCTCGCCCTCTCCACCCCTCGCCCTCTTGCCCTCCTCCTCCGCCCTCTCCTCCTCCTCCTCAGCCCCCGCCCGATCGACGCCCATGTCGTTTGCCCGTCGTCATTTGCTCGGTCGCCCACCTCCCTCCGCCTTGATTTCGTCCTCTTATTTGGTTGTAAGTTTTTTTATTTTTTTAGTATTTTTTTAATATATTGTTCTTGCTTATGATTGTATAGATTTTTTAAACTATAGCTTAATCTTTGTAAAGTAGATGTATTAGTACTGTAGTTTTTTAATTGATTAATAGTTTAGTTAAGAGGATCAAAAACATAGTTAGATTAATAACATAGTAGTTAATTGCTTAATAATTTAGTTTAGAGGATCAAAAAAATATAACCTAACATACATTATTGAAACTTACCATACATTATTGTAATTAACTTTGGATCTTACCTTTAAGCAATGGATAAAAGTTGGATGAATAAAAGATTCGATGACTATCGGACATATAACAAAGGAGTTATCGGATTCTTAGACTGGACTTTTCGATATGAATCGCACTATCATATTGTAGGAGGTGAAGGAGATAGGATACATTGTCCTTGCATAAGATGCAAGAACACTCTGACCCAAAATCGAACCATAGTTTACGAGCATTTGATATTAAATGGCTTTTGGCTTCATTATACGAATTGGACATATCATGGTGAAGGAGTTATTTTAGAAGAAGATAGTAATGTCCAAGGTGATACTGAAAGAGATGTCTCTGAACACATGACCGTGATGCTATGTTTGAGATGGTAGATAATATTCGAGGACATGACACTGATGAAATGATGGATTCGCTTCCGGATACCTTACTTGAAAAACTACAAGATGCAGAGAAGCCATTATACTCAGGAGTCAAAATATCTCGATTACGTTTTCTTCTGGAGATGTTTAAGATAAAAGTGAAGAATCAGTGTACAACGGTTACGTTGATAGATGTCTTACAGTTGATTAGGACCTTATTAAATATTCCAGAGCACTTTCCAAAGGATTGGAAGGACGCTAAGTCAAGATTTCGCACACTTGGACTAAACTACGAGAAAATTGTCGCATGTCCGAACGACTGCATTTTATATTAGAAGGATTATTCAAACTTAGATACATGTCCTGACTGCAAAAGTAGCAGATATAAGAATATGGTTCATGATTCGAAGAGGAAAAAACCGGAGAAGATTTTATGGTTCTTTCCTTTGATTCCCCGATTACATCGATTATATTCATATGAAAGAACAACTAGAATGATGATATGATACATTAATATCAAAAAGAAAGATGTAACTGGTGTTATGCGATATCCATCAGATACAGAGGAGTGGAGGAAATTTGATGAAATATATCCATCGTTTTCTGAAGAAGTAAGAAACGTACGATTGGGTCTTGCTCCGACGGTTTTAATCCATTCGGAAATATGAGTGCGAGTTACTCTATTTAGCCTGTGATACTTGTTTATATATAATCTGCCACCATGGATGTCAATAACATCTTCTTTTATGATGATGTCGTTATTGGTACCTGGTCCAAAGGGGCCAGGTAATACGATAGATACATATATGCAATCGTTGATTGACGAACTAAAGACTGGAGTGAGTACGTATGACGCGGTAAAGAAAGACTTCTTTACAATGCGTGCTTCTTTATTGTGGACAATTACTGACTTTCCTGCATATGCTAATTTATCGGGATGGAGTACGAAAGGTAAACTCGTATGTCTGGTTTGTATGGATAAAACGCATTCGACATGGCTAAGTGCGAGTATGAAACATTGTTATTTGGGACATCGTCGTTTCTTACCAGTAAGACATAGATGGTTAAGAAATGAAAATAATTACTAGTTTAATGGACAGTCGTTTGGATGTCGGTTAAATTTGAATCGCCGATCATGAAGCGCAATGTGGATGGAACAAAAAATTTTGGGCAACTACTCTCTAGACCAATTATTTAAGAGGAAGGTAACCGGTGGATGGTGAAAAGAAAGTATATTCTTTCAGGAGCTACCCTATTGGCATACTTTACATGTATGTCATAACTTGGATGTGATGCATATAGAGAAGAATGTTATGGAAAATATTCTTGGAATTTTAAATATTTCTAGTACTGCCAAAGACAGTTTGCGAGCCAGACGGGATCTAATACAGTTGGGTATCCGACCCAAACTACATCCGATAGAGTCAGAGAATTCTAAAGTAATAATTTTCGAAGCGATGTATACTTTATCCAGTGCTGACAAAGATAAGATACTCAATTTTATTAAATCAGCTGGAGTATCTGATGGATTCTCCTCTCCAATAGCAGATGTATAAATCTGGTGGAAAAAAGATATCTGCATTAAAAAGTCATGATTGTCATGTATTGATGCAAGTTCATTTCCTGTTGGCGATCAGAGGAGTTGTGCATCCTGATGTTTTGCAGCCACTAATTGAAATCAGTCAGTTTTTTAAAGTCATGTGTTCGAAGACTTTAGATCCTGAAGTGTTGTTTAAACTAGAGACAGATATTGTTATCACTTTATGTAAGCTGGAGCAGCTATTTCCACCTACATTTTTCGATATAATGGTACATCAAATTATTCATCTTGCTAGCGAAGCTCGAATATGTGATCATGTACAGTATCGATGGATGTATCTAATTGAAAGATACCTACGGAAATTAAAGAATATGGTGTTTAATAAAACTGCACCTGAAGGTTGCATTGCTGAGGGATATTTATGTGAAGAATGTATCACATTTTGTGACATGTATTTGGATGATGGTAAGAGTATTAGATTCGATCAGTTCGAACGAAATAATGATGGTAAGTTATAGACAGAAGATCCAAACATACTTTGGATTTTTCAACAAAATGGATGAGCTATCCTAAAGAGTGCCCGTCGTAGTATTTCAGACGATGAAAGAGACCTTATTCATTATTATATTTTGATGCAAATAGACGAGGTTGATTCTTTCTTTGAAGAGTTTCAGTCAACAACCACTAGCAAATCAGACTTTCTGAAATGATTCGGGGATAAAATTGAACTATTAAAAGTTACCAAAGATGAACGGTGGAGCACGAATCTCGATATAATCCACAGAAGTCCATACTCATTAGTAGTATCACATTCCGGCTATATCGTTAATGGATTCAGATTTCAAAAAAAATCGATTAATGAAAATAAAGCATCACAGCTTTCTGGAGTAATAGTGAAGGCTGATCTCAATGCTGAAATTGACGGATACTATGGCGAGATTATTGATATACTAGAAATCAGTTTTACACATGATGCAAGGTGTGTTCTATTTCATTGTATCTGGTTCGATGTGGGTCGCGTTGGATTAGATTACAAGAAGGATAGAAATGGAGTTCTCTCTTTAAAGCAAACAGGTCGGTTACAAACCAATGAGACGTATGCGCTTGCCAGTCAGGTAGAATAGGTCTTTTATGTTCCAGATAACTCAGTTAGTAGATGGAATATACCCATTAAAATAACATCGAGAGATTTCTTCTATGTAAACGAAGAGGAAGATGCACTAGACAATGACGTTACATACCAAAATAACTCCAGCGATTTTTTTTATGAAGTATTAGACAACGGCGTTGGTACTAGCAATACAAGGTAATGCTATTTTTTATTTTTATTTTCAAATAATTGAATTTATTGTGATCTATCTAAATGTATTTTTTAAAATAACTACTTTTGAATTGCAGAGATGGCTCCTTGACCTAGACGTATTCGAGAGGTTCCCGAACCTCCTCAGAAGCCACAGGGAGGTTCTTCTGATGTAGGCAGTGGAGGTACTCCGAGACGACGTGGACCGTCTCAGTGTAGATTTTGTATCGTCTTGCACCCGGGCAGACGTTACATGTGCATATTGTTGGCGGAGATGCGGTTGGAGAGAACTCCACGGAGTTTCAGAGCTACCTTGGCCAGGTTGCTCGTGCGCGTATCCCCATCACTACCCACGACTTTCGACAGCTTCCTTATGCTGTCAAGGCTGCCATACTTTCTGATTTGGAGGTATTTTAAAATCAAAAAATGATTTTTTACTATTTTATTATACTAATGTTTATTATATTTGTTGTATAAGGTTATCTTTACATGGGAACGAAATGCCCATGTCGATTCCCAGATTTTCTCCCATGCTGCTGAGTTGCTGTGTCGATATAATAAGGTACGCATAAAGGCGAAGGTACGTAGATATTTATATTTTTATAACAAAAGATTTAAGATTGATGATATTTATTTTTCCATCTTTAGTATTACAACCCCAGATTCCATATAAGCAGTTGTGCAGAACGTCTTGATGACCGATCTGACCACTAGGGTATAAGGTGCTAAATGGTCGTTGCGACCCAAGCAATCAAGCTCGATCAATCAAGAAAAATAGACCACCAATATAAAAAATCAACTCGAAAATCAATAGCGGTCTTGCTATTATTTTAACCTGGTATAGCGACCAGGGTCGAACACAAGGAGCACGAAATGGCCTCGCGGCCTACGAAGTAGTCAAAAAGAAAAGAAAAGGAAATAAAAAGGTATTTTTGGTGTTTTTTAATTCTTTTTATATTTTTTTGAATTTTTAATATATTAAGAAACTAAAGAAAACAAGAAAAGCAAGCAATTCAACTATTTATTTAATGCACTAAAAATCAACCAAAAATTCAAACAAAAATATTTTAGTGTATTTTATAATTTTTACTAGTTTAATGAATTTTTGGGATTTTTCTGATTTTTATTTAGATTTCTAAAAATAAAACCAAGGAAGAAAATGTAGGTACTGTCCAGCCGAGTTTAAGGGACCTAGATAAAATATCTAAAAATCCCCAATAAGCCTGGGGGTAATTTTCATATATAGAGAAAGAAATAAGGAAAATTTGAGCACCTACATTGTTATTTTTGGGTTTTTAGTTTATTTATTATAATTTTTAGGAGTTTTTAGGTGTTTTTCAATTTTTATGAGTTTTATATAATGAAAAATAGCCAAAATTGACTAGAAAATCAAGCATAACAAAACAAACAGTAGATACTTTTTTGTAATTTTTAGATGAATTTTACTATTTTTTTGTGATTTTTCAAATCAGACAGTAAAGAAAATGGATGTTTTTGAATTTTTAAAAACATCAAATCAAAACAAAATTGTCCCCAAAAATTCCAAAAAATTTTACACTATGGCAGGAGCCATGTATCCAATTTTCATTGGATTTGGAGTTGGTTTGCTATTTTATTCAAAAATGAGAAGTAGGTACTATACATAGGGACCTGAGTGCAAATACCAAGAGTCCTGGGGGGTCTGGTGCAAAATACCTAGGAGAACACGCGCGTCGCACGTGCCTGGGGCACTCAGGGACCTAAATGTAAGGAAAACAAGTTCCGAGGGCTATTTGGTAACAGGTTCCAAAAGCCCAAGGGCTTGTCTGCAAAATACCCAATAAAAGGCGCACATGCACAATTACTTTACGCACAGGGGTATAAAAGCAATAATCCAAAACTATTCATTCATTCCATAACATCTCAGAACTACAAGGTATAAAATGCAAATAGCCCAGAAAACCACGTGTCGAAGCATGTGCTATACCATACACAGGGGCATAAATGCGAACAAAATAAAGTGCAGGGTTCTCAGTGCAATTGTACCAAAAACTAAATAACTAAACTATCTATTTACAAGACTAAACGCTAAATAAAATAAAAGATAGGGCCTAAGGGTAAATTACCCTTTATTAAGTCGAGCCGCTGGATGGATGCCACGTGGTAGATGAACGGTCAGGATCAGATAGCCCTCCAAAGATGGGCTCCTCGCGGTGATCGGATGGCAGAGGTGTGGCCACGTGGAGGATCGAACGGTGGAGGGCGTCGGTGGCTAAACCTTGCGCATCGGGCGGTCCAGATCGCCTCTCCAAGGATCTGACGGTGACGGGACCTCCTCAGGTGGACGGTCGAGATGCGAACTGGAGGTCGGAGGCAATCGGACGGCTGAGGAGGATGCTGGATGAACTGGGCGCCGGCAAACTTCGCCGGGCTCGTGGCGGCGTTGGCATCCTCCTGGAATCTCGCTGAAGATCGGAGAAGGTGCGTGGGAGGCTTCCGCGTCGAGTGGTGCCCTCCGATGGCCCAACCGAGCTCTGGAGAGCTCCGGCGAGGTCGGCGGAGGTGGAGCTACTGGACCGAATGGTCCAAGCCCTCAGATGGGCTTGGACGAACCTGCAAAGTAGACCAGAAAGCTCGTGGGTCGAGGGCAAACTGCCTCGACCCCGTTAGGCGTAGTGAAGGTGGTCGGGGGGGTCGATGTGGGCGAGCTCCGGCGAGGGTGTAGACGGAGGAGCTCGAACCCCAGCTCCTGTGCGAGCTGGGTTGAATGGAGGGGTGCAGAACGTGCGCGAGGGAAGGGCGAATCCGATGGTATGGTCCGATGATCGAGTGAAAGGTGGGGGTGGCTGGAATCAGAGATGAACGGCGACGGCGAGATTTGGGGGAAATCGGAAATTAAGGAAATAGAGAAGAAACTACAGCTACATGGGTGGTCGAGTCGACTATGGGTGAGCTGGCGATGCTCTGGGTTGTGGCCTCGCGGGTCGTCGAGGCCCGAGGCTCGAGCTTCTGCTGTGGGCGGAGCGCGGCGGTGCTTTCTCGCCGGATCAGTGGTCTCGCACTCCCTCCTCGCTGCAACACCACGGGGAGCGAGCTGTCACTCTCGCTGATACGATGGAGGTCCTTGGGTGGAGAATGGAGGAGCCAAAGATGGAAATTAAGGTGGCGGAGCTTGAGCTATATACGGTGGAGGGTCCGGGAAGATGAGGTCGGGTAGGGCAATGTGGAGCGCGGATCTCGAGGCAGGGGCTCCGGCGAGGGTGTCGGATATGACATGATCAAAACGGACCCGGGGTTTAGGGAGGAGGTGATCGGGTTTAGGTGTGAAAAATCCGAGAAGTCGGGTCGGGCACCAATGACCCGTGGAAGGTGGTCCTGGGGGGGGAGTTGACCGGGCGGTCAACATCTCCCCTGGACCAATGGGAGGCTGCCACCTGGAAAATGTTTGGAAATTCGATTAAAAATAGCAAATGGCTTATTTAATTAAAACTCAAAACATGAAACATTTTCGTTTTAATATTTTCTATTTTTTGTGATTTTTAATTAATTTTTCAAAGTAAAAATAAGGTATTTACATAGTAGGGGTATATATAGGTATATATACAATATGTAGATTTTTAATTTTGATTTTTAATTTTGATTTTTAATTTGTTATTTTTATACAATTTTATTCCAATTTTATATTTTATTTATTTATATCATAAAATAAGGAATAAAAAGATATTTTTATTTTATTTTTATTATTTTTATACATAGGTGAAATAAATAGATATGTACATTTATATACATGGTATATTTACAATAGTATTTTTGATTTTTAATTTTGTGATTTTTATTTTGTTTTTGTTTTAATTTATTTTATTTATTTACACCATAAGATATAGAATATGTACAAGATTTTTGGAAATTAATTTTATTTATTTATAAGGCTAAATAAATATAAGATAAATGGACTATATACATGGTGATTATGTACATGAGTGGTGATTTTGTTTTCTTTTTAATTTTTCTATTTTTATCTTGTTTTTATCTTTATAAATATATACAAATATTTACAAGCCTTTTTTAGTCTATTTTTGGGAGGAAAATATTTTATTTTATTTACATAAATATTTACACATGAGCCCCTATCTCCCTCTACTTTGGCTTTTATGCGGTCAGGCCCATGCTGAGCCCTCCCTTGGGTTAGGTTGCTCAATATTTATTCTAAATATTTCCCTCTTTTTCTTTTTAATCTTTATTCTTTTATTTTTGCACAAAAACATGTTAATTATAGGTTTTTACACAATGCATGCTTTTGGTAATTATTTCTATTTACAACTATATACATGCATTTGCAAAGGTTTTTGTAGCTAAAATATAAGAATAAAGAGTGATGAATGAGTATTCATCACCCCCTATACTTAACTTTGCTAGTCCCTTAGCAAACACTTATTTGAAAAAGAAGTGAAAAAGAAAGAAAGAAAAAGAAAAAGAAAAAGAGAATGTACATGGATCAAGGTTGATTATTAAACTTGCCTTCATTAAATTAAGGTATGGAGCTCGATCAGATCTTTGGATTATTAATGTGTAGGAACCTTATTTGGACTTAAGCTTAAAACTCAACAGCCTCTAAGTTCCACTAATCTATAACCAAGACTCCTCAATGCTCCAGATCAGAACATGTCATCAATCACAAACATTGAAGACCATGAATCTTTTCTTGTCCTGTGAATGTGAGGTCTAAGCTCTCCACCTCAGAAATGGCAACTTGACAACCCTCCCCAACAAGGTAACTCTATGACCTCAATCTGGCCACTCTTTCCTCGAGGAGCGGGGTATTCCCTTCTAAGTTCAAGTTCAACCGGCTCAAGAAGAGGAGGAAGAAGAGAATGGGTCAAGGCCAGTGTAGCCATGTACCCTTGGGAGCTTGACCAGTGTAGCCAAGTCTCCCTGCTGTAAGCTACATAAGGTGAATCATGAAACTCAAGCTTTGCTTATTGCACTCTATATACATACTCTGGTGGGATTATCATTTTCTATCAGACCCACCACTTTTTTGGAGTTATTTTCTTTTTGCATTTTTTTTCAAGTGCATCTATACAACATATACATGTGCAGTATATATACAAGGAATTTTTCCTCTTGAGCCAGTAGACTATCCCTCTTTTGAAGCTTTATTGCAACCCACAACTCCCGTCGTTAGACCTCATGGCAACCAGACCAAGTTGAGATGCACTTCCTTCACTAAAAGAAGAAGAGAGGTTCCGCCTAGAAGTACTACCCTCATATGCTACCCCAAGTCAAGGAAGACTGCCTCCTCACCACCTCATCCGTAGAGAGCTCGGTGCATAGTGCTAGTGTCCAAGTAAAGCCATTGTCTATATGAGTCATGTGTTGTTGTTAAGTGCTCTACTTAGGCTCATTGAGATGACATGTGATCATAGCCTAGTGAACTCAAAGAATTAAGTCACCATGGACCTGAAAAGCCTTAAACCTAAGCCCTATAAGGTTCCTCTTAGAAGTTAGGTCGATTAAGATCTTAATCAAGCTCCATTTCTCAATTTGATTCCAGGCTAGTTTAAATGTCAACTATCATCCAGAAAAACTATATACATATGTACAACAGATGCTATTTACACAAAGTTTACAAACATGCAAAATTTTTGAAAAATGTTTTGAAATCATGAATGGATGATGCATGAAGTGCAAGTTTTGCAAAAAGTATTTACACACATTTACACAAGATTTTCCAAACTTTTGATTTTCAAAACATTTTGAAAAAATTTTGTACTATATACATAATGTTTTGATAAGAAAATATTTACACAAGCTTTACACAAAAGATTTTTGAAATCATTTTTACAAAAATAATTTGTACACTAGCTATTTATGTGCAAATAAAAGAAGGTTTATGTACATAAAAAATTTTAATTTTTGTGATTTTAAGGGTTTTTAGCCATTTTATTTATTAACACACTCACACAAAATACGAGTTATGGCTAAAGTATATATGAAATATATACACACCCCCCTATACTTAGCTCGAACGATGTCCTCAGAGTCAAGAGCGATGAAGAAGACATAACTCGTGCTAGGTATAGGGAAGTGAAAAGGAAGGCTATATACAGAGACGAATAGATGAAATAGAAAAGTCAAGAGGATCTCAGGTCTTCCCCCTATACTTAGGACCAAGTAATCCTAAGTATAGCAGGCTGTATACTAAGGGAACACCGAGTGGAGAATGTACAGGGTCTACCCCCCCTATACTTAGGGTGAAATATCCCTAAGTATAGGCAGCAAAAATAGGGGTAGAAAGAAACAAAAGAAATACCCGAAGGTCCTACATCCCTCCTATACTTAGGGTAAAGTGCACCCTAAGTATAATATAATCAAAGGATGAAGAAAGGGATGTGGGATTAAAGAGTGTAGTGATATAGACATCTGGATCTATACAAGGCGGAAGATCAGTGAAACTCAGGCGTGAGATGCATTAGATGTGAGTCAAAGACCACATCTCACGCAAAATGAATAGGGGCAAGATCAACGACCCGCGGCTCATGATCTAGAAATGGCTTGAGCCGCTGGCCGTTCACTCGAAAGGTACTCTCAGAAGACAACTCGGATATATCAATGTTACCGTTGTCGTGTACCTTTCTCACCAAGTAGGGTCCCTTCCACTTGCTCTGTAGCTTCCCTGGAAATAAACGAAGCCTCGCATCAAACAACCATACTCTCTGTCCAGGCTCAAAATGCTTGTGGCTGATGTGAGAATCATGTCACTCCTTCACTCTCTCCTTATAATGTAGGTTATTTGAGAAGGCGGTATCTCTCAACTCCTCCAGGGCCGCTAACTCTGCCCTTCTCTGGTCTCCTACACCATCTGGATCCATAAGTATATCAATAACTGCCCATAGTGACTTGTGCCTCAGCTCAACAGGTAAATGGCACGGCTTGCCATATACGAGGCGAAAGGGAGATGTGCCCAATGGTGTCTTGAAAGACGTCCTATATGCCCACAAGACCGAGTCCAAAAGCTGTGACCAATCCTTTCGGTCAGGGCGGAAGACTTTCTGCAATATAGTCTTGATCTCCCTATTCGACACCTCGGCTAGACCATTCGTCTGTGGATGGTAAGGTGTAGCAACACGATGGTCTATACCGAACTCGCTAGCAAGGGCCTTTACCTGGTCGTTGATGAAATGAGACCCCCCATCTGAAATCAAAATTCGAGGAACCTCGAACCGCGTGATGATGTGCTTCCTCAAAAATCTGCAAACTGTCCTCGCATCAGCGGCTCGGGCGGGGATAGCCTCAACCCAACGACTAACATAGTCCACGGCCAACAGAATGTACTCAAATCCCTGACTCTTAGGGAATGGACCCATGAAATCGATGCCCCATGCGTCAAAAACCTCACAGAAGTGAATGGGCTGCATCGGCATCATATCACGCTGTCCACAAGTGCCCATCCTCTGACAGTTTGTACACCTCTTCACGAACTCATCAGAGTCCTTGAAGAGGGTAGGCCACCACAAGCCGGATTGGAGCACTTTCTGTGCCGTTCTCCTCCCAGAATGATGTCCTCCTACCTCAAGCTTGTGGCAGTAAGTGAGGATGCTATGGTGCTCCTCCTGAGGAATGCACCGACGCCAGACGCTATCCCCTCCTTCGTGGTAAAGGATGGGATCCTCCCAGTGGTAGGACTTGGCCTTCGCAAGGAAGGTCTCAAGCCTCTGCCTGGGCCAATCTTGTGGGACTTTCCCAGCAACGAGAAAGTTCACAATATCGGCATACCACGGGAGGGAGGCGATAGCAAGGATCGCCTCATCTGGGAAGGTCTCACAAATGGGATCAATCTGCTCAGACTCCTCAGGCTGCTCTAAACGGGAGAGGTGATCCGCCACCACATTCTTGACTCCAGGCTTATCCTTGATCTCAATGTCGAACTCCTGGAGCAGAAGGATCCATCTAGTAAGTCTGGACTTGGCATCCTTCTTTGCCATGAGGTATCGGATGGCGGTGTGATCAGTGTATAAGGTCACTCTAGATCCAATGATATAAGATCGAAACTTATCCAGGGCGAACACTACGGCTAGCATCTCCTTCTCTGTGACGGTATAATTCCACTGCGCGAAATCCAATGTGCGGCTAGCGTAGTGAATAGCAAAGGGGACTCCATCCCTCCTCTGTCCCAGCACGCCCCCATGGCAAAATCGGAGGCATCCGTCATGATCTCGAATGGGAGAGACCAATCAGGCGGCTGGAGAACAGGAGCCTCAATCACACACTGCTGGAGAGTCGCAAAGGACGAAAGACACTTGTCATCGACAAGGAACTCGGTGTCTTTCATCAAGAGGTCAGTCAACGGTCGGGCAATCTTGCTGAAATCATGAATAAATCTCCGATAGAAACCAACGTGCCCCAGGAATGACCGTAACTGCCTCAAATTGGATGGCGGTGCGAGTTTTCTAATGACATCAACCTTGGCCGGATCAACCTCCATGCCCCTGTTGGAGATGATATGGCCAAGCACCGTCCCTTGAGTCACCATGAAGTGACTCTTCTCCCAAGAAAGCACCAAATGGACCTCTATACATCGCTGGAGTACCCGGTCTAGGCAGTAAAGACAGGAGTCGAATCCGTTGCCGTAGACCGAGAAATCGTCCATGAAGACCTCCAAACACTCCCCTACCATGTCCGAAAAGATCGACAGCATGCATCTCTGAAAAGTCGCAGGGGCATTGCATAGCCTAAATGGCATGCGTCGAAAGGCATATGTACCGAAGGGACAGGTAAAGTCGGTCTTCTCCTGATCCTCAGGAGCGATGGACACCTGGTTGTAGCCCGAGTACCCATCCAGGAAACAATAATGGCTCTTCCCTGCCAGTCTCTCAATGATCTGGTCAATAAAAGGCAGGGGAAAATGGTCCTTCTTGGTGGCCTGGTTGAGTCTCCTGTAGTCAACACAGACCCGCCAAGAGGTGGGTACCCGTGTAGCAATCTCCTATCCCGACTCACTGATCACAGTCGTGATGCCCGTCTTCTTGGGCACCACATGCAAGGGGCTGACCCACTTGGAGTCGGAAATGGGATAAATAAAATCTGCGCTCCATTTTGAAATCTCCTTCATGACGACCTCTCTTAGGTTGGGGTTCAGCCGCCGCTGGAACTCACGCGACGGCTTCGCCCCCTCCTCGAGATAAATATGGTGGGAGCACAACGATGGACTAATCCCCTGGAGATCTGCTACGCTCCATCCGATTGCCTTGCGGTTCTTTTCAAGAACCCCCATCAAATGGGATTCTTGCTCTCCAGTCAGATCAGCGGAGATGATGACTGGGTACATCTCAGGCTCGCCCGCAAGGAATCGATAATTCAGCGAAGTAGGGAGCGGCTTCAGCTCTGGACAGCTGGGTGCTGGCAAATCTGGCTTCGGAAAAAGATGCGTGTATGCTGCCAAGTCTGCCCGGGAGAATGAAAACGAACTCTCGCAAACTGGATCTGGAGAAGGCTTCTCAACTGAACTGTCTCTGATCTGCTTTGCATCTACCTCCTCCTCAGTTGTAGGCTCTGTGGGACTCAGGTCTGGCATCTGATCCTCGCAATCTGCCCAATCAGACTCTGAATCCGAGGGATCTGCATCAAACAAGGTGGCATCAGTACCACCGTCACACAAAGTGGCCTCAGTACCTGATAATCTCAGAAATCGATGCGGTTGTATCGACTCACAAGGCGAGTCAACAGTCGGTGTTTGACCACACAAAATCTGAAATTAATCAACAATTAACCCACACTAAAGATCAATAAATTAGAACTAATGTGGAGTTAAAATTTATTTTTAACTCTGCACAAATGGTGTATAGTGACAAGTATGCAGAGAGTTCGAACACAGGGAGCAAGCAGGGTAGTTCAAGCAAAAATGCTCAAGTATGTGTGTGTGTGTGTGAAGTGTCTACACTAAGCAAGCAGGCAAATAAAATTTTTGTGGGTTTTTAATTTTTAATTTTTTTTACTTTTAATTTAATTTTTAATTTTGTATTTTGATTTTTAATTTTCTGATTTTTATAATTTTATAATTTATATTTTTCTTTTTCTTTTTCAATATTGGAATTTAAAGACAATGGAATAAAAGACAAGGTAAGATATTTATAAAACTAAGCAAAAATTACCAAAAATTCAGAACTAAAATGTTTTTGATATTTTTAATTACTGAAATAACTCAACACAGTGAAACAAGGGCAGGCTGTGAATAAAATAGGATTTAAAAATAGCAACCAGTACTCAAAATTTTTCACACTATTTTTCAAATAAAAAGAACAAAATGAGGAACAAACAGAAACTGAGTTTGTATTTTTTAGAGTTTTCCTTGATTTTATATATTTTTTTGAAGTTTTTAAGTGTTTTTAAATTTTTAGTGTTTTTCTTTTGAGATTTTTAATGATTTTTAGACTGACACTAAAGTAGGATAAAATAGACACTAGGTAATTTTTTTAGAATTTTTGGAGGGATTTTAATATTTTTTTTGGCATTTTCTAAGCTAAACACTACACAAAAAGCATGTTTTTGATTTTTAATAAATATAAAAATAAAATAAAATCAAAAACTAAAATTAGGGCGTCGAAATACAAGTATCCAGGAGCTTAACCTATTTTTGTGGAATTTTTGGATTTAAAATGATAGGTTAAATAAATACAACAAGCATCCAATCAATACACAAGCCTGGCAGGGGTATTTATGCAATTTCTCAAACAGCCAGGGGCATTCATGCAAATTACCACAAATATTTGAACTGAATATTCTATTTAAAGCTCCAAAAACTAATTGCAAAAACCACCTGGGTCTCTTAGAAATTTTCCCACCAGGGCGCGTGACTTGCACGCGCCTGGCGAGGACTGAAATGTAATATCTCAAAACCTTGGGGGCTTACATGTAATTTTTCCAAAATTATAACACGTGAAAGTGAAATTTTGGTACTAAAACAAAATACAATGAAAGCCAAGGGTCCCTCTGCAAAATGCCCACACCTCACGTGTACAGGTCACGTGAGGTGACGTGGCGAAGGACCTGGATGCAAATATAGAGGGTTTGGGGGTCTTTGTGCAAATATTACAAAACTATTACACTACAGACGAAAGTTTAAATACTAAATAATAAATACAAAAAGGCGTGAGGGTGTAGATGCAAAATACCCTCGATGCGTGATCCGACGGCGATGGAGTTGCCACTTGACACGTGGCGTGTTCAGAACGGCCGATGACGGTTCGTGGATCCGCGGCTGAGATTAGATCTCCGGGGGAAGATCAACGGTCGAGGCGTGGCACGATCCAACGGTTGCTGCTTGATCTGGAGGAGGCGCCCTGATCGGACGGTGGCGAAGACGGCTGGAAGAGCACGGCGGAGCTCCGGCTGGGCGAGGTTCCTCGAGCTCCTCCGGCCGACTCCGATGGCTTCTGGGCTCAAAACTCGGGCTGGAGTCTCCTCTGATCCTTCTCTATCTCCTGGCGGCGTCAAAAGGCCACGACGATGGCCGTGGTGCTCTCGGGCAGCGGGCGGAGCTGGTGGGCTGCGTCTGCTCCGGCGAGCTCCAAAACTCGCCTCCAGGTGTCTTTGCTTGTGCTTTGACCTGCAAGAATGGTCAACGGGTCCAGGGCAAACTGCCTGGACCCTTGGATGGTCGGGGAGAGGTGCTGATCACGATGGAGATGCACGGCCGGAGGTGCACTCCGGCCAAGGTGCTTGATTTGGCGAAATACTTGATGGAACTTCAAATCTTTTTGGGGTTTTCAAAGCTAAGGCGAACAAGAATAAAATGACGCAAAGAAATGAGCGGGGTGAGCCCTCAATGGCCGGAGCCAGAGGGAGGAGCGAACCTCGACCGGCGACTTCGCGGGAGGTAGGGGAAGCACCTCCGACCTCGGGAGCCTTGGCTGAAGAGCCCACGTCGGAGCTGTCACCTCCAGGTAGCTCTGGAGCACGAAAGAGGCGCGAGGGGTGGACCGAAGGTGTTCAAAATCAAAAGGAAAGAAGGGGGGCTCGTTATATTTGGTTTGACCCTGAGTTGCAGGGGTCCAAAGACCAAGAGATCTGGAGCGCATCAGTGATCCATGGCCCGATGTAAGATATGGGCGAGCCTCCTCGATCATCGACGAACAAAAGTCAAGAAGGCGCTAGCACGAGATGAGGTACCAAGCGTCCTCAAAAAAATCGAGAAAACGACCCAAAAATGAGCCTCTGACAAAGCTACAGGGGGTAGGGCGTCCAGTTGACCGAGGTCAACTGTTGACCCCTCCTGGTTGGTCCACATGGACCAACCAGGAAAAACCCTGAAAAATTATTTTGCAAAATCAATAAAAAAATGAAATTAGGTCGAATTAATTAAAAGTTATAAAATGAAAAATGCTTAAAATTTTATGTAGTATTTTATTCTGATTTTTATTTATTTTTATGACTTATATTTTTACAAGTTACCTTTATACCCCTTTATAGGTATATTACCTATGTATTTAAGTATTTAATTTTTATTTTGTGTATTTTTATTTTATTATTTTTATTTATTATTTTACAAAATTATAAAATACTTTTATATACATAAATATATTTTTATTTTATTTTTCTGATATGTTTTGTATATATAATAAAATACAAGTATGTTTTGTATAGGTATATGTACAGGTAGTATGCCTATGTATTCTTTATATGTTCATTTTTATTTTTATTTTTCTTTGCATTTTTATTTTGATTTTAATACACATAATTATTATAAGTAATATTTACAACATTATAAAAATATAAAATGAACAAATAATGAATAAAGAATAAATTGAATATTTTATTCGGTACAGGTATACAATAGGGGTCCAAAACTCAACTTTCAAACCGTAGCTCCGCCAAATGCGAAATCACCGCCATTGGATGGATTATTTTATTCTATATACAATTAAAGGTGAGTTTGCTACATTTGGAGTTGTCAGTTGTGAGATACGGGTCTGGGAAGTTGGCATTCTGGATTATTATTCAGACCATAACTTTTTATATGTATATTATTTTTCTGTGAAATCAATTTTGTATTTTTATTTATAAAATTAGCTATAACTTTCATGTACAAAGTTTCTTTATTTAATGTATAAAAAGTGGAACCAAAAATAGGTCCCAAAATGAATAAGAAATGAATAGAATGTATAGGTATTTGGACTGTGTTTTTGACCTTATCTCCCCCTACTTTATTCCTTGTCGACCTATTCATCAAGATGCCTAGGTCTCGGGGTTTCGGGTCATAAAATATTTACAATATTTTATTCTTTTTCTTTTCTTTATTTATTCTATAATTTTGGCTTTAATTACAGTATTTTATACACTAATTGAATGCTCATGCATGAATACTAAGATGATGATTTTAATGCTATTAACAGGCATTTGCTAGGGTTTTTGGTGCCAAAATGATAGAATAAAGATGATGAAATATGGATTCATCATCCCCCTATACTTTACCTTTGCTAGTCCCTAGCAAACACTTATGCAATAAGTGCAAAAAGAAAAAGAAAGAAAAGAAAAAGAAGAACTTGGATTGTATTTGATTATCAAACTTGTCTTCACAAAATCAAAGTTTGGAGCTTAAGTCGGACCTTTGGAATTTTAGTGCGGGCGGAACCTTAGTGAGAACCGTGTTTGAAATTCAACAGTCCTTGAGAATCCCAAAACTCTGCCCAAGTCTCCTCAATAGCCAGGTCAGAAATACTTCAACTCATACGCAAACTCTTACGACTATGAATCTGACTTGTATAGTGTAAGTGATGGTGGCTCTCCCCAACTAGAATGATAAAGAAACAGACTTCTCCAGTACGACAACCCAATGGTTCCCCAATCCAATGACTCCATCCTCGAGGAGCGGGGTATTCCCTTCTAAGTTCAAGTGGCAACCAGCTCAAGAGGAGGGGGTGAAGAGAAGAATGGACGGTAGCCAGTGTAGCCACCTATCCCGGGATGCAAGACCAGTGTAGTCAAGTCATCCTGCTGCAGGCTCACATATTTGACTTTGGAACTCAAGCTTGCTTATTGACTTTGTACATACATGCAGGCTTTTTATTTTTGTACATGCCTGAACTCTTTTTTTTTTTTGAAATACTATTTACAGCAGCATTTACATAAGGAGTTTTTCCCCTTGAGCCGGTAGACTATCCCTCTTTTGAAGCTTTATCACAACCCACAGCCTCTTGTCTTTAGACTTCCTAATCACTGGACGGGTTGGGGTGCACTTCCCTCCCTAGAGGAGGACAAGTGTTTCCACTTGTGTGCGTCTCATACCGGCAAATCCAATCCCCTCACCACTTCAACTGAGTTGAGCCATGTGAAAGGTGCAGGTGTCCAAGTTAGGTCATTATCAACAAGAGTCGTGCGTGTGCTCCGAAATACTCTACTTAGGCAGTCAAGAATCCATTGAACCAAGTCTCGTGATCCTCAAAGAATTAAGTCAACTAGACCTGAAGTACCTCAAACCCAGCTCCTATAAGGTTCCTGTTATTAGGTAGATTATAAGGTCCAATCAAGCTCCAATCTCCGGATTTTACTTAAACTTGTTCAACTATCAAACTCAATCCGAAAAATGCGAATGCTATGCAATGCAGGAAATATTTTTGTGATGCAATTTTCAAGGATTTTGAACTTTTTATGGATTTTTGAAAAGATGATGCATGATGATGCATATGCATTTTTTTTGTCTTTTTCAAAAAGGTTTTTCAAATGTTTTTGGATTTTAATTTTGCAAATGTTTTGGGATTTTTGAAAAGAAAAAGGTTTTGGCTAAAGACTAGGTGAAAATATGTACACGGGAATGCTTCTTATATATACAAGAAGTGGATTTTTGAATTTACAGGGTAAGTGGTCAATTTTATACATATATACATAGTGGATTTTGGTGTGATGTTAGTATTCCTCAAACTTATTTGACACAAGCTTTTCACACAATTTTTGAAAACTATAGTCCAAAATAATTTTTACAAACACACATTTGAAAATCATTTTGCAAAGGCTTTCAAAACAGTATATATAGGTTTTTCAAACATTTTTGCAACCATTTTTCAAACCATTTGCAAATTATTTTTCAAACATTTTATTTCACACAAAGAAAAGAAATTTTACAATCCACACACTTTACATAGGTTGAAAACATGTAACAAAACATTTTCAAAATAGTTTTCAATAGATGTACACAAAAGATTTTCAAACTATTTTTCAAACATTTTGCAAAAAACATTTTCACCTGATTTATTAATCAGTAAATACAAAAAGAATCTGAGGAATAATCACATCTTTTTATTAAGGATTTTTGATGAATTTTAAAGAATTATTAGCCATATTATTAGGAAGATACGAAAGTACGAGTTATGGCTAAAGTATATACGTAGTATATACGACCCCCCTATACTTAGCTTGAGCTATGTCCTCATAGATCGGAGAGAAAAGAGAAGACATAACTCGTACTAAGTATAGATAAGTCTAAAGAATAAAGGAATAATGAATGAATCAACAAATGAGAAGTTGACCGTCCCCCCTATACTTAGGATCAAATAATCCTAAGTATAGCAGACTGTACACAAAGCAGGGAGGGTCAATGGTGTGAATGAACAGATCGTACTCAGATTGTCTCCCCCTATACTTAGGGTAAGATATCCCTAAGTATAGGCAAGAAGAGGAGACAATGGAGAGGATCGAAATGGATAGAGAAACTCGGGGTGCCAACCCCCCTATACTTAGGACAAAGCACGTCCTAAGTATGGAAAACTATCTACAAGGGCGGTACCTTTTTGATAGATACAGAAGATAGAAAAGGAAAAGAAGAAAAGAAGAAAAGAAGAAAGTAAATCACCAGACGAAAGAGTGATATAGACAGATGGATCTTGTACAGCGGGGAATGGAATTGATCACCATGTATGAGTTGCAGATGATGAGATTCAAAGGTCACATCTCATACCAGAAGAATGGGGGCAACGTCAATGGTCGGCGGATCATGATCTAGATATAGTTTCAGGCGTTGACCATTGACGCGGAAGGTAGCGGAAGATGACGGTTCGGATATGTCGATGCTGCCATTGCCATGTACCTTCCTGACCACATACGGACCTTTCCACTTGCTCTGCAACTTCCCTGGGAATAATTTCAGCCTGGAATCAAACAACCATACTCTCTGATCTGGCTCAAACTGTTTATGGCTGATATGTGAATCGTGCCATGTCTTCACTTTCTCTTTGTACTGTAGGCTGTTCGAAAAGGCTGTGTCTCTCAATTCTTCCAGGGCTGCCAATTCAGCTCTTCTCTGGTCTCCTACACTCTCGGGATCTAGAAGCAACTCAGTAACTGCCCAAAATGATTTGTGCTTGATCTCCACTGGCAAATGGCACGGCTTGCCATAGACGAGACGAAAGGGAGATGTCCCCAATGGATTCTTGAAAGAAGTTCGATAAGCCCACAAGACCGAGTCCAAAAGTTGTGACCAATCCTTTCGGTCTGGGCGGACAACTTTCTGCAAGATTGTCTTTATCTCCCGATTCGATACTTCGGCAAGACCATTAGTCTGAGGGTGATAAGGAGTGGCAACCCGATGGTCAATGCCGAACTCGTCTGCAAGGGCCCTGACTTTGTCATTGATGAAGTGGGACCCCCCGTCTGAAATCAAGACTCTAGGTACCCCGAACCGTGAAATGATATTTTTCCTCAAGAACTTGCAAACGGTTTTAGCATCTGCGGCTCGGGCGGGGATGGCCTCAACCCATCGGCTGACATAATCCACAGCGAGCAAAATATGCTCGAATCCCTGACTCTTAGGAAATGGGCCCATGAAATCAATCCCCCATGCATCAAAAACTTCACAAAAGTGAATGGGTTGCATGGGCATCATGTCTCTCTGTCCGCAGGTTCCCATCTTCTGACAGTCAGTACATCTCTTCACGAACTCATCAGAGTCCTTGAAGAGAGTAGGCCACCATAGGCCGGATTGAAGCACCTTCTGTGCTGTCCTTTTTCCAGAATGATGTCCTCCTGCCTCAAGCTTGTGGCAGTATGTGAGGATGCTATGATGCTCTTCTTGAGGAATGCACCTCCTCCAGATACTGTCCCCTCCTTCATGATAAAGGACAGGATCCTCCCAATGGTAAAACTTGGCCTTCGCCAGGAAGGTCTCGAGTTTCTGCCTGGGCCAACCTTGAGGGATCGTCTTGGCAACAAGATAATTCACAATGTCGGCATACCATGGGAGTGAGGTGACAGCCAAGATCGCCTCATCTGGAAATGTCTCCGTGATAGGTGCGCTGGGCTCAGATTCCTCAAGATTCTCCAATCTGGAGAGATGATCCGCCACCACATTCTTGACTCCAGGCTTATCCTTAATTTCAATATCAAATTCCTAGAGTAGAAGGATCCATCTGGTGAGACGTGCTTTGGCATCCTTCTTAGCCATTAAGTACCGGATGGCGGTATGATCGGTATAAATGGTCACTCTAGATCCGAGAATGTAAGATTGATACTTATCAAGAGCGAAGACTACGGCCAGCATTTCTTTCTCAGTCACAGTGTAATTCCTCTGCGCGGCATCCAAAGTCCGGCTGACGTAGTGAATTGCAAAAGGTAAACCATCCCTCCTCTGTCCGAGTACAACCCCAACGGCAAAATCGGAAGCATCCGTCATGATCTCGAATGGGAGAGACCAATCGGGTGGCTGAAGGACAGGAGCTGAAACAACCATATTCTTGAGAGTCTCAAAAGATTCAAGACACTTATCATTAACAATAAACTCGGTGTCTTTGGTCAGCAAGTCAGTGAGCGGTCGGGCAATTCGACTGAAGTCCTGAATGAACCGTCGGTAGAAACCGACATGCCCCAGAAAAGACCGTAACTGATGCAAATTGGACGGCGGATTGAGTTTTCTGATGATGTCCACCTTAGCCGGATCGACCTCCATGCCCCTGTTGGAGACGATATGACCAAGGAACGTCCCTTGAGTCATCATAAAATGACTCTTCTCCCAGGATAAGACAAGATTAACCTCAATGCAGCGCTTGAGCACACGGTCTAGGCAGTCAAGACAAGCGTCGAACCTGTCGCCATAGACCGAGAAGTCATCCATGAAGACCTCTAAACAGTCCCCCACCATGTCCGAGAAGATGGACAACATGCACCTTTGGAATGTCGCCGGAGCGTTACATAGACCAAAGGGCATCCGTCTGAAAGCATAAGTCCCAAACGGACAGGTGAATGTCGTTTTCTCCTGGTCTTCGGGCGCAATGGCCACTTGATGTATCCAGAGTACCCGTCAAGAAAACAGTAATGACTCTTCCCAGCTAACCGCTCGATAATCTGATCAATGAAGGGTAGCGGGAAGTGATCCTTCTTGGTGGCCTCATTCAATCATCTGTAGTCCACACAGACCCTCCAAGAAGTTGGTACTCTGGTCGCGATCTCCTCTCCAGACTCATTGACAACTGTAGTGATACCCGTCTTCTTGGGTACCACATATAGCGGACTTACCCATTTGGAGTCGGAGATGGGATAGATGAAATCGGCGCTCCACCACTAAGAAATTTCTTTCATGACTACGTCTCGAAGATTCGGGTTCAGCCGTCGTTGGAACTCACGCGACGGCTTAGCGTTATCCTCAAGATAAATGTGGTGAAAGCAAAGATTTGGGCTCAGCCCCTGGAGATCAGCTATACTCCAACCGATTGCCTTGCGGTTTCTTTCAAGAACCTCCATCAGACGCGATTCTTGTTCTCCAGTCAAATCTGCTGAGATAATGACTGGGTACATTTCTGGCTCACCCGCAAGGAATCTGTATGTCATCGACTGCGGCAGAGGTTTCCTTTCTGGACAACTGGGAGGTGGCAGATCTGGCTTCTGATACGTCTGTGTAAATGCTACCAGGTCTGCATGGGAGAACTCTCGCTCTGTATGACTTTCTGACGAAGGGCGGCCTGCTGAATCATCAATAAACTGTACTGGCTCGCACTCTGTCATGGCTGTTGGCTCAGAAGGAATCAGACAAGGCAAATAATCATCAAAGTCATCCCAGTCTATGTCTGAATCCGAGGGATCAGAAGAAGATGAGCATGATTGAAATTCCTCAGCACCACTCATGACAACATTGTCAGCCTCAGAGATATCCTCATCCAGGGATGTGCTCTCTCGGCTCTCGACTACCATGAGCTTGAGATACAGTGAATCTGTAGGCAAGGCGAGGGTCGGTGCTACGGGATCTTTCCAGTTGGATTCATCATCAGTCATCTCAAAATCACAAACCTAATGGATGTCTAACTCCTCCTCTGTCATCTGCTCGGCTTCGCTGGATTGTTCTGAGCATGCCAACTCTCTGGCTCTGGTCTGGTCGATCGTATCTATTTGTATGCTTTCGCCCTCTACGCGAAAACATACCGTCCCACTGCCATGGTCGGATACCACTTTGGCAGTGGCCAAAAATGGGCGTCCAAGTATGATGGGGGCATCGGTTACCGACTCAGGGATCTCCATGTCCAATACAACAAAGTCCACGGGGAATTTCAGGCCCTGAATGGTAACGACCACGTCCTTCAACAACCCCTTCGGCCTCTTAATCGACCTATCAGCAAACTGAAGGACCGTTCTGCTTCGAAGAAGAGGGCCAAACTCGAACTGCTTGAGTAAAGCTGCCGGAAGGAGGTTGATCGAAGACCCGCTGTCTAATAGAGTACGATCGAACCGCTGCTCCTGGATCTCGCATCTGACATAGGAAGCTCCTGTATCGGGTCGCTTGGCTGGCAATGTGTTCTGAATGGCGCAGCAAGTGTCGTGCGTGAGCATATGGATTTGATCTCTGTGCCTCTTCTTCCTTCGGACAGTAGTTGTCTCTTTCAAATTCTTCTTGAAGAAGGGGATATGCTCAAATCCTTCTCATAGAGTCAGCTGAATGTGAAATCTGTCAATCATTTCGTTGCCGAACTCTACCTGCTGGTTCTTTTTTGGATTTTCTTTTTTGTTCCCCTTCACACGGCGGAGTGCCTCAGGGAAGGGGATGGTAGGGGCCTCCTCAGATGGAGGATGAGTAATCGGTCCCTGTGCCTGTGAAGAAGGAGAATCCATACAATAACCGTCATTCACCACATATGGATCCGCAATTTGAACAGAAACCTTTCCTTTATTCATATTTTTGTTTTTGTTCCCACAGTCTCTAGGTACAAAATGTGGCAACATCACAGATGGTGGCTCAACAAAAGTAGATGTGGTGGCCTCAGCACCACCACTAGCACCGGTCTTCGTGGCTTCAGCACCGCACTTTGGTTCAGCATCCAAAATGGTGGCATCAGCACCACCGTCTGTATCTGATCTCTTGACGGCATCAGCACCGTCGTCTGGCTCTCCATCATTAGTGGCTTCAGCACCACCGTCTTCAACATCATCATGGGCGGCATCAGCACCGCTCCTCTGCTCCTCTGGCGCTCCTGATCCTGCATCTGGCTGTCGCTCAGAAGTGGCGCCGCCGGCTGGCATCCTACTGCTCCTAGTAGTAACAAAATCAGCATCATAGTAGGAATAAGACATGTCACTCAAATAGTCACTAGGAGAGGTGTCCTCTGTGAACTCTACCTGCTCAGATTTTCTTTTTAGATTATTAGGGTTAGGTTCGATCTGAGCGGGTATGGCGGCCTTGCCTTTGATGATATCCCGCATCTCCTGCCGGAATTCATCCATTTCTTGCCTGAAAGATGCTCGCTGTTCAGATAGCAAGCAGGCAAGATCATCGAGGGCTGGGTTCTCAAAGGCTGGACCCTGAGAACCGGATGTCTGTCCCTGCTGGAAATGGGGCTGCTGCTGCTGGTGTTGCTGCTGATACTGGGGGGAAGGCTGGTGATAAGACTGCTGAGGCGGCTGGCGCTGCCTCCACTGTTGTCCCTGATAGGTGGGACGAGGACCACTGTGATATTGCTGCGGCTGGGCATACTGGGGATGCTGGTTATGCTGCTGTGGCTGGCCGTTCTGGTGTCCTTGGGCAGGATTCTGCTGCTGGGAGGAGGATCCACCATTGCCCCAACGGAATCCGGGGTGATCCCGACGAATCTCGGGCTGAGGGTACCGGTCGTACCAAATCCCATTGACTTCCATCAATGGTTCCTGCTCGAAGGAGGGTGGAGGAAGAACTGCCAGTGGCTGCTCCGGCTGATACACCACCATCTGAGTCTCCTGAGATGGCGGTTGCTCTGGATGGTACTGTAGCAGTGGAACCGGCTCTGCCTGGATATGATTCACCTGTCGATATGAGGTAGAGGGTTGGTTGGAGCTGCTACTGCTGGGGTCAGCCCGTGACCTGGGAGGTTGTTGGGAATGAGCTTGTGCCTCCTGAATGCATAGGATTTGAGTTTTCAGGTCACTCATGGTTTTGGTGAGAAGGTCCATCTGAGCAAGACCTTGATTATGCTTCTTCTCGAGGATCTCCATGCGGTCCAACTTCTCACTAATAATGCCCATGTCGGCTGCGGCTGATTCGGCTTGGGCTGCGGCTACCGATGTTGTGTTGGGACCAGCATCGATGCGGGCGATCCGCTGAAATGATCCTGCTCCTTGCGGGGGCTTTTGCTGTGTATAGACTCGGGCCTGGGTCATCACAGTAGAGTTTTCTGCCATGCCTTCGTAGATGGCCCAGACGCCGTCTTCTCCCTTGGAGAAATAAGATCCACCGCAAGAGGCGTTCACAAGCCCCTGCAGTTCCGGTGTCAGCCCACAGAAGAAACTCTGCACCAAGTTGGGCTTGGATATGTCGTGATGTGGACACCGGTCGATGAGCTCTCTGAATCGATCCCAGGCTTCATGGAACTGTTCATTTGGGATCATGACGAAGTTGCTGATCATGGCTCGAGCTGCGTTGGTCCGGCCGAGAGGGTAGTACTTCTTTAGGTATGTGGTCCGGAGATCTGCCCATGTATCGACGAATCGCCCAAGATGTTTGAGCCAATATGCGGCTCTATCAACCAAAGAGAACGGAAAGGCGATCATCTTGATGGTGTCCTCGGTCATCAACCGATCATGGATAGTGCTGCAAATCATCTCAAACTCTTGGAGGTGGAGGTGCGGCTCTTCGGTCGGTAACCCGTGAAATTTGGGTAGAAGCTGGATCGTATGGGGCCGAAGCTCGAAATCTCCGTGAATGGGCGGGAGTCTGATCCATCGGTGAGTGAGGGATGCAGCTGGGTTGTGCAGTTCCCTCATGATAGTCTGTGGCGGTCGCTCAGCGTCTGGATCGCCTCCTCCTGCATCAGGTCGTCCTCCTCCACCTCCGCCACCGCCCCCAGGTCGGTTCTCTCTCATCTGTGCTATCTCTCTCATCAAATCACCCATGAAGGTACCCTGGTCACGGATCTGTCTCTGCATAGTCTCCAGGGACGCTAGCAAGGAATTGTTGATGGCCACCTGATCGATTATGAATGGAGGGTGATCGTGGTCATCCGGGTGCTCGCCTCTGTCTGCCATTGCTGGATTTTCTGAAAAAGCAAAAGAGGCCATCTCAGGTGCTGTCGAATGAGCCGAACTCTGTGATGCACTGAATTCTGACACAATTGGACTGAGAGAAGGAGAATGGGAAGGGTGGTCGAGGGGGAACAGGGTGGATGTAAACTCAGGCTCGGAGAGCGGACTCTCTGAGGTATTCCTAGATGAATGAGGAGGAGTGCTGGATAGCGGTGCCGACAAGGTCGGCCTAAGAGATCTCCGTCCCATCATCTTGGTTATTCGGGAAGAGCAGGGAAAATGTAAGAGAAAAAGAAGATGATATGAAATGCAACAAAATTGCGCACAATTGTGCGGTGTTTTTGATCTTGACCTAAATAAATCTAGAAATCAAACACAAAGCAAGGGTGAATTCACCAACTCAGCACGTGAAGCCGTGAAGGTTCGGCTTTTATCTTGTCAATTTTAGCTTGTTTCAGGTATTTATCTTGTCACGAGTCCTTAGAACGCTACGCCTATAGGAGTGAGAGTACTGCCAGGAAAGTGTCCCCGTACTTGTCCTCCTCCTGTGTAACCTGTAACTTGCGCTTTTTGAGGTCCTTGTAACCCTTCTTGGATCCCTACTCAGCCAAAGAAATAGAGGGAGGAAGCCGATAGGCGAAACCGATACTTCGGACCTCGCTCGCAACGGAATCACCCGTGAGCGTGCAAGATCCTACTCGGACGCAGCCGATGAGACAGACACACCCGTGAAGGCGTGGCCTAGGCTCGGTACTTCGGACAAGGTCGGCGCTCACACAATAGTGAGTCACCAATGGCGACCAAGTCCTACTCGACTACGTACGATAGTAGCGCCAATACTTCGGAAATCCAGGCGATACACAAGGCAGCCACAAGTTGGGTTTTTGGCTCTAATCCTTACGAAGCGCTCACCTCACTTGGAAGGAAACCTTCCCATGCAACCTGAATACAAGTGAGGGTATTACTCACCCCAAGCAATGAATCCAATTATAGATTTTATTTTTGGTCAAGTTTTCTTTAGCAGTCCCTTTTTTAATTTTTTTGGTGTTATCGCTTCTTTTGAGTAAATTCAAACAAGCGCCTAACGGTTTTTGCATTTTTCCTTTATCCTACTTTGTTCCAAAAACAGAGGGAGAATAGAGTCGGAAAAGCCGTGCAAGTCGACACCAAGGTGGAAATCTCACCTTTGTGCCTAGATGATGCATGCAAAGTAAGAAGACTTACAGTGAATCCCAGCTCTCTCCATGCGGGATGCAAAGCAGAATTTTTAAACCTACACTACATGGCGATATGCAAGCGGAAATCGTCCTAGAACAGGCAACTGCTAGCGTGAAGAACCACAAGCTAGCTACTAACTCCTAATCTGAGTGTCCGGTCTAGGCTCACCCCTCCTCTGCTCAACACATTTGAGTTAGGAGAAAGCGCTTGTTCGGGTGTGAGCTCGCGGCGCGTGGATCGGAAGCGACTAGCCAACTGTTTAATTAGTCTAAGTCCAACAACGATCTATAGGAACATGCAAAGGTAATTAGTGTGTTTGGACCTATTCTAATCGAATCAAGCAGGACCTAATCTAAGAGCTCAATCCACAAAAGAAAGGAAAAATGAAAACAAAACCGGAAAATGACAGCGATGAAAACGCGATGAAAACCGCGGTGAGCCCCCGGGTGAACAAACACCCGGAAATTAGGCCCGGTAGTGTCTAAGTGTCCGAGAGTCCAAGTGTACCTGTATTATTACAATTAAATAAATCACTCTCTCACAAAAAATAAAATAAGAGCTAATCTAATCTCTCTCCCTCACTCCTCTTGCTCTCTCCTGCCGGCTTGGCTAAAGAATAGCCGGCTCCGCCTCCCAAGGTTGCTCCGGGTCACCTAGGCGATCCGCCTTACTCCGCGGTCCCTCGCAAGAAGAAAAAGAAGAGTGGTCAGAATATCTCAATCAAAATATATCAAAAAATGTAAGAGAGATACAAATTAAAGCTATGGTAGACAATCACAAACAAACAAAAATGTAAACTACTCGCTGTTGCTCCCCGGCAACGGCGCCATTTGATAATCTCAGAAATCGATGCGGTTGTATCGACTCACAAGGCGAGTCAACAGTCGGTGTTTGACCACACAAAATCTGAAATTAATCAACAATCAACCCACACTAAAGATCAATAAATTAGAACTAATGTGGAGTTAAAATTTATTTTTAACTCTGCACAAATGGTGTATAGTGACAAGTATGCAGAGAGTTCGAACACAGGGAGCAAGCAGGGTAGTTCAAGCAAAAATTCTCAAGTATGTGTGTGTGTGTGTGAAGTGTCTACACTAAGCAAGCAGGCAAATAAAATTTTTGTGGGTTTTTAATTTTTATTTTTTTTACTTTTAATTTAATTTTTAATTTTGTATTTTGATTTTTAATTTTCTGATTTTTATAATTTTATAATTTATATTTTTCTTTTTCTTTTTCAATATAGGAATTTAAAGACAATGGAATAAAAGGCAAGGTAAAATATTTATAAAACTAAGCAAAAATTACCAAAAATTCAGAACTAAAATGTTTTTGATATTTTTAATTACTGAAATAACTCAACACAGTGAAACAAGGGCTGGCTGTGAATAAAATAGGATTTAAAAATAGCAACCAGCACTCAAAATTTTTCACACTATTTTTCAAATAAAAAGAACAAAATGAGGAACAAACAGAAACTGAGTTTGTATTTTTTAGAGTTTTCCTTGATTTTATATATTTTTTTGAAGTTTTTAAGTGTTTTTAAATTTTTAGTGTTTTTCTTTTGAGATTTTTAATGATTTTTGGACTGACACTAAAGTAGGATAAAATAGACACTAGGTAATTTTTTTAGAATTTTTGGAGGGATTTTAATATTTTTTTGGCATTTTCTAAGCTAAACAGTACACAAAAAGCATGTTTTTGATTTTTAATAAATATAAAAATAAAATAAAATCAAAAACTAAAATTAGGGCGTCGAAATACAAGTATCCAAGAGCTTAACCCTATTTTTGTGGAATTTTTGGATTTAAAATGATAGGTTAAATAAATACAACAAGCATCCAATCAATACATAGGCCTGGTAGGGGTATTTATGCAATTTCTCAAACAGCCAGGGGCATTCATGCAAATTACCACAAATATTTGAACTGAATATTCTATTTAAAGCTCCAAAAACTAATTGCAAAAACCGCCTGGGTCTCTTAGAAATTTTCCCACCAGGGCGCGTGACTTGCACGCGCCTGGCGAGGACTGAAATGTAATATCTCAAAACCTTGGGGGCTTACATGTAATTTTTCCAAAATTATAACACGTGAAAGTGAAATTTTGGTACTAAAACAAAATACAATAAAGGCCAAGGGTCCCTCTGCAAAATGCCCACACCTCACGTGTACAGGTCACGTGAGGTGACGTGGCGAAGGACCTGGATGCAAATATAGAGGGTTTGGGGGTCTTTGTGCAAATATTACAAAACTATTACACTACAGACGAAAGTTTAAATACTAAATAATAAATACAAAAAGGCGCGAGGGTGTAGATGCAAAATACCCTCGACGCGTGATCCGACGGCGATGGAGTTGCCACTTGACACGTGGCGTGTTCAGAACAGCCGATGACGGTTCGTGGATCCGCGGCTGAGATTAGATCTCCGGGGGAAGATCAACGGTTGAGATGTGGCACGATCCAACGGTTGCTGCTTGATCTGGAGGAGGCACCCTGATCGGACGGTGGCAAAGACGGCTGGAAGAGCACGGCCGACTCCGATGGCTTCTGGGCTCAAAACTCGGGCTGGAGTCTCCTCTGATCCTCCTCTATCTCCTGGCGGCGTCAAAAGGCCACGGCGATGGCCGTGGTGCTCTCGGGCAGCGGGCGGAGCTGGTGGGCTGCGTCTGCTCCGGCGAGCTCCAAAACTCGCCTCCAGGTGTCTTTGCTTGTGCTTTGACCTGCAAGAATGGTCAACGGGTCCAGGGCAAACTGCCTGGACCCTTGGATGGTCGGGGAGAGGTGCTGATCGCGATGGAGATGCACGGCCGGAGGTGCGCTCCGGCCAAGGTGCTTGATTTGGCGAAATACTCGATGGAACTTCAAATCTTTTTGGGGTTTTCGAAGCTAAGGCGAACAGGAATAAAATGACGCAAAGAAATGAGCGGGGTGAGCCCTCAATGGCCGGAGCCAGAGGGAGGAGCGAACCTCGACCGGCGACTTCGCGGGAGGTAGGGGAAGCACCTCCGACCTCGGGAGCCTTGGCTGAAGAGCCCACGTCGGAGCTGTCACCTCCAGGTAGCTCTGGAGCACGAAAGAGGCGCGAGGGGTGGACCGAAGGTGTTCAAAATCAAAAGGAAAGAAGGGGGGCTCGTTATATTTGGTTTGACCCTGAGTTGCAGGGGTCCAAAGACCAAGAGATCTGGAGCGCATCAGTGATCCATGGCCCGATGTAAGATATGGGCGAGCCTCCTCGATCATCGACGAACAAAAGTCAAGAAGGCGCTAGCACGAGATGAGGTACCAAGCGTCCTCGAAAAAATCGAGAAAACGACCTAAAAATGAGCCTCTGACAAAGCTACAGGGGGTAGGGCGTCCAGTTGACCGAGGTCAACTGTTGACCCCTCCTGGTTGGTCCACATGGACCAACCAGGAAAAACCCTGAAAAATTATTTTGCAAAATCAATAAAAAATGGAATTAGGTCGAATTAATTAAAAGTTATAAAATGAAAAATGCTTAAAATTTTATGTAGTATTTTATTCTGATTTTTATTTATTTTTATGACTTATATTTTTACAAGTTACCTTTATACCCCTTTATAGGTATATTACCTATGTATTTAAGTATTTAATTTTTATTTTGTGTATTTTTATTTTATTATTTTTATTTATTATTTTACAAAATTATAAAATACTTTTATATACATAAATATATTTTTAGTTTATTTTTCTGATATGTTTTGTATATTTAATAAAATACAAGTATGTTTTGTATAGGTATATGTACAGGTAGTATGCCTATGTATTCTTTATATGTTCATTTTTATTTTTATTTTTCTTTGCATTTTTATTTTGATTTTAATACACATAATTATTATAAGTAATATTTACAACATTATAAAAATATAAAATGAACAAATAATGAATAAAGAATAAATTGAATATTTTATTCGGTACAGGTGTACAATAGGGGTCCAAAACTCAACTTTCAAACCGTAGCTCAGCCAAATGCGAAACCACCGCCATTGGATGGATTATTTTATTCTATATACAATTAAAGGTGAGTTTGCTACATTTGGAGTTGTCAGTTGTGAGGTACGGGTCTGGGAAGTTGGCATTCTGGATTATTATTCAGACCATAACTTTTTATCTGTATATTATTTTTCTGTGAAATCAATTTTGTATTTTTATTTATAAAATTAGCTATAACTTTCATGTACAAAGTTTCTTTATTTAATGTATAAAAAGTGGAACCAAAAATAGGTCCCAAAATGAATAAGAAATGAATAGAATGTATAGGTATTTGGACTGTGTTTTTGACCTTATCTCCCCCTACTTTATTCCTTGTCGACCTATTCATCAAGATGCCTAGGTCTCGGGGTTTCGGGTCATAAAATATTTACAATATTTTATTCTTTTTCTTTTCTTTATTTATTCTATAATTTTGGCTTTAATTACAGTATTTTATACACTAATTGAATGCTCATACATGAATACTAAGATGATGATTTTAATGCTATTAACAAGCATTTGCTAGGGTTTTTGGTGCCAAAATGATAGAATAAAGATGATGAAATGTGGATTCATCAGTACCACCATCACTAGAAACCGTGTCGCGGTCGAGAACCGGCTCTGCTGCCTCTGAAGTATCCTGAACCAGGGCTGTGCTCTCCAAGCTCTCCTCTGATGTCATCTCGGCATTAGCGTTGTCTGAATATGAGAGGATGGCCTATGCTGAAGGGTCTGCCCATGCTGCCTCATCGTCTGTGATCACAAAATCACAGTCCTGGTGGATGTCTAACCCGACATCTGTCAGCTGCTCTGTATCTGTGCTGGTCTCTGAGCATGCTCTATCTCTGGCTCTGTAGTCCTCGACCGTCTCTATTTGTATACTCTCCCCTCGACGCGAAAGTATATCTTCCCGCTATCATGGTCAGTCACCACCTTGGCTGTGGCCAAGAACGGACGATCGAGGATGATGGGGGTATCGGCCACTGAATCAGGGATCTCCATGTCCAACACTACAAAGTCCACGGGGAATTGCAGGCCCTGAATAGTGACGACAACGTCTCGCAACAACCCCTTCGGCCTCTTGACAGATCGATCAGCAAACTGAAGGATTGTGCTGCTCTGTCTAAGAGTGCCCAACTCGAAGCGGTCGAGAAGGACTGTCGGAAGGAGGTTGATAGACGATCCGCTATCCAATAGAGTTCGGTCGAACCTCTGCTCTCTGATATGACATCTGACATATGGGGCTCCTGAATCTGGCCTCTTGGTCGGCAGACGGTTCTGGATCGCGAAGCACGTGGCTTTCGTCAGCACATGAATCTCTGAATGGTGGTTCCTCCTCCTCCTCCTCCTGACTGTGGTCCTATCTCTCAACGATCGCTGAAGAAGGGGGATGTGCTGCAAAGCCTCCTGAAGGGTCAGCTGAATATGGAAACGATCAATCATGCTCTAGCTGAACTCCTCCTGCTCTCTCTTTTTTGGATCTTTTTCTTTTTTCTTCCCCTTCCCCATCTGTAGGGCTCTAGGGAAGGGGATCACAGGGTCCTTCTCAGATGAAGGACTAGGAATAGGTCTAGACGACTCGACGGCTGGATCCGCACATACATCAAGCACCACAGTGGGACCAGAGTAAACTAAACCTTTTCCTTTATTCACAACATGGTTCCGAGCTACATCAGTGGAAGGAAAAACAACAGCTCTCTCTACATGAACACCGGTGGCCTCAATACCACCACGGGCTGGCTCTGTTGGACGTCTCGCGGCCTCAGTACCGCGTGCTGGCTCGGCAACTCGGGTGGCGTCAGTACCACCTCCTCGAACTGGTGAAGTGGCGGCCTCAGCACCGCATGGGGGATCAGCATCCTTGGTGGCATCAGTACCACTGTCATCATCAGGAGCAGCCTCAGTACCGCTCTCCTCCTCCTCATCTGGCGCTCTAGGTGTATCCTCATGATGTCGCTCAGCTGAGGCGCCGCCTGCTGGTGCCCTACCGCTCCTAAGTGTGACAAAATCAGCATCAAAAAGGTCTGAAGATGTATCATCAAATGAATCACTAGGAGTGGCGTGCTCAGTGTAAGCTACCTGCTCAGACTTCCGCTTCAGGCTGTTGGGATTCGGCTCTATCTGGGCAGGAATGGCGGCCTTCCCTCTCGCAATGTCCCGCATCTCCTGGCGGAACTCGTCCATCTCTCGTCTGAAAGTAGCCTGCTGGTCCGTGAGGAGGCGGGCTATGTCGTCCAAGGTGGGGCTCTCGTATGGTGGACCATGGGAGCCCGACGGGTAGCCTCTCTGGTAATGAGGCTGCTGGAACTGGTGCTGCTGCTGCTGAGAGGGGTAAGAGGAAGGGTGCTGCTGCTGGTGTGGCTGGTGAGGCTGGTGAGGCTGCTCTCGCCTCCAAGACTGTCCTTGCTGATAAGGACGCGGAACGAAGGATGACTGCTGCTGTGACTGATAGGCTGGGGGCTGCTGCTGTTGGTGATCCCTCTGCTGGCTGTACTGGCCTCCCTGGCCAGATGGCTGCTGCTGGGGCTGGGTACCTCCACTCCCCCACCTGAATCCGGGATGGTCTCGTCGAATCCCAGGCTGAGGACGGTCATACCAAATCCCGTTGACATCCATCAACGGCTCTGCATCGTACTGGGCTGGCGGGAGTACTGCTAGAGGCTGATCCGACTTGTATACCACCATCTGCATGTCTGGAGATGGTGGTGACTGGTAGGTGGGCTGCGGCTGCTGGTACGGCTCCGCCTGTACAAGGTGAACCTGTCTAGGCTGCAGGTATGAGCTGGAGCGCTGGAATGAGCTCCTGCTGCCGCCGGTATCGCCTCGCGATTGAAGACGGGGCTGTGAAGCCGTCTGTGCCTCCTGGAGACACATGAGCTGGGTCTTCATGTCGCTTAGAGTCTGTGCCATCTGCTCCATCTGCGTGATGCCCTGGCACTGCTTCTTCTCGATCAGCTCCATCCGATCCAACTTCTCGCTGATAATACCCATATCCGCAGTGGATGACTCTGCCTGTGCTGCTGCTACTGCGGATGAACTGGATGGACCGGCGTCGACCCGTGCTATCCTCTGGTACTGCACGGGTCCTGGCTGCTGCTGGGGTCTGCCCTGAGTGTATAACCTGGTCTGGGACATCACCATGTAGTTCTCGGCCATCTCCTCATAGATGGTCCAGACCTGGTCGTGATCCTTGGCGAAGTAAGACCCGCCACAAGAAGCATTCACCAAGCCCTGGAGCTCTGGTGTAAGCCCGCTGAAGAAGCTCTGTACAAGGTTGGGCTTCGAAATGTCATGGTGCGGGCATCAGTCAGTCCGCTCACGAAACCTCTCCCATGCCTCGTGGAATTGCTCGTTGGGGAGCATGGAGAAGTTGCTGATGAGGGCTCTCGCTGCATTGGTCCGCCCGAGTGGATAGTACTTGTTCAAGTACTCGGTGCGGAGCTACTCCCAGGTGTAAACGAACTTCCCCAAGTGCTTCAGCCAGGTGGCTGCTCTGTCGGCCAAGGAAAAGGGGAAGGCAATCATACGAATCGTATCCTAGTCCACCTGACGGTCGTGGACAGTACTACAGATCATGAGAAACTCCTGGAGGTGAAGATGGGGCTCCTTAGTAGCGAGTCCGTGGAAGCGGGGGAGTAACTACAATGTGTTCGGGGGGAACTTGAAGTCCCCCACGATAGCTGGAAGTACTACCCAGTGATGTGTCAGCGTCGATCCGGGGTTGTGCAACTCCCGCATCGGTCTCGGTGGTCCTCCGGCCGCGGCTGCGGCGGCTGCGGCTGCTGCTGCGGCTGCTGCATCAGCATCATCTGGGATCCTCGGTCCCTCTCTCCTCTGCTCTCGCTCTGCTCTCTCTGCTCTCATCTGCTCCATCTCTCTTCTCATATTGAGCATGAATGCTCCCTGATCCCTCAGCTGCTGCTGAACGGTCTCTAGTGAGGTGATCAGGGTGGAGTTGATCGCACCCTGCTCCAGCACAAAGTGCTCAGGCTGACCTCGGGAACGATCCTCAGAACTACCGACCATGACGTCTGCAAAATCAAATGAGCCAAACTCAGGTGCTGAAAAATCTGCTAATCTCTCCTCTGGCTCATATCTCTCAGAACCGAAAGAAAGGGGGTCGAGGGGGAACAGGGTGGAATCATACTCGGACTCGGAGAGCTGGTCTCGGCTCTCGCGGGCCAACCTAGATGAATGGGTAGACGTGCCCGAAAGCGGTGCAGCCAGAGGCTGCCTAAGAGAGCGTCTACCCATCATCATGATCTGACGAGTAAGGCGGATGAGATCTGGAGAAACTATGATCGGCAACCAAACCCTCTGTTCACCAACACAACACGAGCTGAAGACCGTGAAGATTCGGTCAAATTATCTTGTCAAATTTTATTAGGTGAACAAACAATCTATCAGAGCGCTTACGTGACCTGTTAGGATACCCGATGCTACCCCAACCGACTGGCCCGCACGGAAGAGTCGGTAATCAGTCAGGAATAACACCGGAGGGCTCTACCTAGTGATCGGGTCACTCTCTCACGTAATCAAACCAAGCAATGAGGGAGTTGCTCTCCCCAAGACAAATTTTTAAGTCGAGTGTCTTTTAGGGTCAATAGTTTTAGCAGTCCCAATTTTATGGTTTTTCTTTTTAATTTTTTTCAATAAAAACAAAGGCCTAACGAATTTTTCGATTCTCCTGGTTATTTAATCAAAAACAAGGGGGAGAAGATGAAAAAGCCGATGCGCGATGAAATCAATGATGCATGCAGAGATAGAAATGCGTACCTTCCTCCAGCATTCTACATGCAAGTGATCCGCGCAGAAATGTAAAGACAGAAAATAAACTACCTATATGATGCAGCGGTGAAAACCGAGTCCTAAACAAGCAAGTCTACTCGAAGAACCGTCTAACTGGTCACCGATCTTCCAAGCCAAAGGTCCGGTCTCGGTCTACCCCTCCTCCTCCCGACACATCGGTTTCAGGAGCAGCGCTTGGCAGGGCAGGCTACGACACGTAGGCTACGAAGGGGATGAGTCAGTTATTTTTATTAATCAATTATTAGTAGGTCCAATTAATCGTACTATAGGAACATGCACGCAATTAGGTGTGGGGACCCTACTAATTACGGCACAATCAAGCAGAAAATCCTAAGTCTAGGGGCTCGATAAAAACCGCTGAAAACCGGAAAAGGCAGCGAAAAACCAAAAGCCGCGAGAAAAACCGCGAAAAACCTAAGGGTCCCCCGAGCACACCGATGCTCGGCGAAACAGACCCGCTAGTCAAGCAAAGTCCATGTCTGAGTGTCTGTCCCTGTATTATTACAAATAATAATCAAATGAATAAAAAGAAAATCTAAACTACTCTAATCCTTGCCCGCTCGTCTACCCTCTCACGCTCTCCTGCGGTTCTGTGCAGAAGGGAGTCGCCACCGAGTCTCGCGATTGCGTCGGCTTCTCGAAATCGGCCGTCTCGGTCCTCGGGCCCTCGCAAGAAAGAATCAGAGCGGTGTCAAACCAATAAAATGAGCAAATAATAGCAAGAAAAATAAATGAAAATAAAATGAGGGTATCTATGCAAAAAATGCCAAATAAAATTAACAAACGAAAATCAAACAAAACAAAAATAAAATAAAATAAAATAAAATAAAATCAAAAAGCCGCGAAAAGCCGCGGACTCTGAAAGAGCCGTGAAAAGCCGCGAAAAAGAAAACGAAAATAAAACGAAAACTACTAAGTCGTGCTCCCCGGCAACGGCGCCATTCTGATGACCGATCTGACCACTAGGGTATAAGGTGCTAAATGGTCGTTGCGACCCAAGCAATCAGGCTCGATCAATCAAGAAAAATAGACCACCAATATAAAAAATCAACTCGAAAATCAATAGCGGTCTTGTTATTATTTTAACCTGGTATAGCGACCAGGGTCGAACACAAGGAACACGAAATGGCCTCGCAGCCTACGAAGTAGTCAAAAAGAAAAGAAAAGGAAATAAAAAGGTATTTTTGGTGGTTTTTAATTCTTTTTATATTTTTTGGATTTTTAATATATTAAGAAACTAAAGAAAACAAGAAAAGCAAGCAATTCAACTATTTATTTAATGCATTAAAAATCAACCAAAAATTGAAACAAAAATATTTTTGTGTATTTTATAATTTTTACTGTTTTTAGTGAATTTTTGGGATTTTTCTGATTTTTATTTAATTTTCTAAAAATAAAACAAAGGCAGAAAATGTAGGTATTGTCCAGCCGAGCTTAAGGGACCTAGATAAAATATCTAGAAATCCCTAATAAGCCTGGGGTAATTTTCATGTATAGAGAAAGAAATAAGGAAAATTTGAGCACCTAAATTATTATTTTTGGTTTTTTTAGTTTTTTTATTATAATTTTTAGGAGTTTTTAGGTGTTTTTCAATTTTTATGAGTTTTATATAATGAAAAATAGCCAAAATTGGCTAGAAAATCAAGCACAACAAAACAAATAGTAGATATTTTTTGTAATTTTTAGATGAATTTTAATATTTTTTTGTGAATTTTCAAATCAGACAGTAAAGAAAATGGATGTTTTTGAATTTTTAAAAATATCAAATCAAAACAAAATTATCCCCACAAATTCCAGAACATTTTACACTATGGCAGGAGCCATGTGTCCAATTTTCATTGGATTTGGAGTTGGTTTGTTATTTTATTCAAAAATGAGAAGTAGGTACTGTGCACAGGGACCTGAGTGCAAATACCAAGAGTCCTGGGGGGTCCGGTGCAAAATACCCAGGAGAACACGTGCGTCGCGCGTGCCTAGGGCACTCAGGGACCTAAATGTAATGAAAACAAGTTCCGAGGGCTATTTGGTAACATGTACCAAAAGCCCAAGGTCTTGTCTGCAAAATACCCAATAAAAGGCGCGCATGCGCAATTACTTTAAGCACAGGGGTATAAAAGCAATAATCCAAAACTATTCATTCATTCCATAACATCTCAGAACTACAAGGTATAAAATTCAAATAGCCCAGAAAACCACGTGTCGAAGCACGTGCTACACCATACACAGGGGCATAAATGCGAACAAAATAAAGTGCAGGGTTCTCAGTGCAATTGTACCAAAAACTAAACAACTAAACTATCTATTTACAAGACTAAACGCTAAATAAAATAAAAGACAGGGCCTAAGGGTAAATTACCCTTTATTAAGTCGAGCCGTTGGATGGATGCCACGTGGTAGATGAACGGTCAGGATTAGATGGCCCTCCAAAGCTGGGCTCCTCGCGGTGATCGGATGGCGGAGGCGTGGCCACGTGGAGGATCGAACGGTGGAGGGCGTCGGTGGCTAAACCTTGCGCATCGGGCGGTCCAGATCGCCTCTCTAAGGATCTGACGGTGATGGGACCTCCTCAGGTGGACGGCCGAGATGCGAACTGGAGGTCGGAGGCAATCGGACGGCTGAGGAGGATGCTGGATGAACTGGGCGCCGGCGAACTTCGCCGGGCTTGTGGCGGCGCTGGCGTCCTCCTGGAAGCTCGCTGAAGATCGGAGAAGGTGCGTGGGAGGCTTCCGCATCGAGTGGTGCCCTCCGATGGCCCAACCGAGCTCTGGAGAGCTCCGGCGAGGTCGGCGGAGGTGGAGCTACTGGACCGAATGGTCCAAGCCCTCAGATGGGCTTGGACGAACCTGTAAAGTAGACCAGAAAGCTCGCGGGTCGAGGGCAAACTTCCTCGACCCCGTTAGGCGTAGTGAAGGTGGTCGGGGGGGGGGGGGGGGGGGGGTCGATGTGGGCGAGCTCCGGCGAGGGTGTGGACGGAGGAGCTCGAACCCCATCTCCTGTGCGAGCTGGGTTGAATGGAGGGGTGTAGAACGTACGCGAGGGAAGGGCGAATCCGATGGTATGGTCCGATGATCGAGTGAAAGGTGGGGGTGGCCGGAATCGGAGATGAACGGCGACGGCGAGATTTGGGGGAAATCGGAAATTAAGGAAATAGAGAAGAAACTACAGCTACCTGGGTGGTCGAGTCGACTATGGGTGAGCTGGCGATGCTCTGGGTCGTGGCCTCGCGGGTCGTCGGGGCCCGAGGCTCGATCTCCTGCTGTGTGCGGAGCGCGGCGGCGCTTGCTCGCCGGATCAGTGGTCTCGCACTCCCTCCTCGCTGCAACACCACGGGGAGCGAGCTGTCACTCTCGCCGATGCGATGGAGGTCCTTGGGTGGAGAATGGAGGAGCCAAAGATGGAAATTAAGGTGGCGGAGCTTGAGCTATATACGGTGGAGGGTCCGGGAAGATGAGGTCGGGTAGGGCAATGTGGAGCACGGATCTCGAGGCAGGGGCTCCGGCGAGGGTGTCGGATATGACGTGATCAAAACGGACCCGGGGTTTAGGGAGGAGATGATCGGGTTTAGGTGCGAAAAATCCGAGAAGTCGGGTCGGGCACCAATGACCCGTGGATGGTGGTCCTGGGGGGGGGGGAGTTGACCGGGCGGTCAACATCTCCCCTGGACCAATGGGAAGCTGCCACTTGGAAAATGTTTGGAAATTCGATTAAAAATAGCAAATGGCTTATTTAATTAAAACTCAAAACATGAAACATTTTCGTTTTAATATTTTCTATTTTTTTGTGATTTTTAATTAATTTTTCAAAGTAAAAATAAGGTATTTACATAGTAGGGGTATATATAGGTATATATACAATATGTAGATTTTTAATCTTGATTTTTAATTTGTTATTTTTATACAATTTTATTCCCATTTTATATTTTATTTATTTATATCATAAAATAAGGAATAGAAAGATATTTTTATTATTTTTATTATTTTTATACATAGGTGAAATAAATAGATATGTACATTTATATACATGGTATATTTACAATAGTATTTTTTATTTTTAATTTTGTGATTTTTATTTTGTTTTTGTTTTAATTTATTTTATTTATTTACACCATAAGACATAGAATATGTACAAGATTTTTGGAAATTAATTTTATTTATTTATAAGGCTAAATAAATATAAGATAGATGGACTATATACATGGTGATTATGTACATGAGTGGTGTTTTTGTTTTCTTTTTAATTTTTCTATTTTTATCTTGTTTTTATCTTTATAAATATATACAAATATTTACAAGCCTTTTTGAATCTATTTTTGGAAGGAAAATATTTTTATTTTATTTACATAAATATTTACACATGAGCCCCTATCTCCCTCTACTTTGGCTTTTATGCGGTCAGGCCCATGCTGAGCCCTCCCTTGGGTTAGGTTGCTCAATATTTATTCTAAATATTTCCCTCTTTTTCTTTTTAATCTTTATTCTTTTATTTTTGCACAAAAGCATGCTAATTATAGGTTTTTACATAATGCATGCTTTTGGTAATTATTTCTATTTACAACTATATACATGCATTTGCAAAGGTTTTTGTAGCTAAAATATAAGAATAAAGAGTGATGAATGAGTATTCATCACGTCCCACCTGGTGTTACACCAGAACAATGGAGGGAGTTGATTATTTTTTGATCTAGTGAGGAATTCACGATATGTACATTATTTACTAATTATTTATTTTATGTTTGTACTAACATTGTTTAATTTTAATAGATTTCTACCAAAAATACGGCGAATAGATCCAAAGGCTTTCGGTCCACCCATAAGATGGGAAGAAAGAACACTAACTAATTGAAGAATGGCTTTGTAAGTATTTAATAAATTTCTAGAATTATTAAGTTTGAGTGTAGAATTTATTTTAAAAACTTCTTTTATGTTTTTTTAAGTTGAGGGATAACGAAAGAGAAATGACTCGTATAGAGGTTTTTGCTGGGTCAAAGAGCTGTGATTTAGGAGGAGAAGTACAGTGGGTTGATGATGCCTACGCACCAATTCATGTAAGTAATAATTATTTTTAATTTATATAATGACTTATGTTAATATATTGATAATATTTAATATTTTTATACGTGCAGGAAGAAATGATTAGGCTCTCTACCACCTCCTCGCTAGACAGCACGGGGACGAGCACTCCCCCGTTGTCGGCCTATGATGCATCCATCAAGCCACTGATCCGAAACACAGTGGACGCATCCGTTGCGGAGGACGTAGAGAAACAATACGTACATGGTACGGAATGGGTGGTGCAAGTGGGTCGCAGTCTTCCTCGTAAGGGAGCCAGAGAGAAAGAGAGATGGAGAGGGAGCTGCGCGAAGTAAAGGCAAAGGTGTCTGCACAAGATGAAGAGATGGCGAAGATGCGTTCGGATATGGCGAATGTCATGTCTATATAAGCCATTTTCAAAGTCAAGCCACGCCACATGTACAACGTGCACATCTCGGCAACGATGACGAGAGTGGGGAGGAGAGCGACGAGAGTGAAGAATCTGAGTAGATAACAATCCATGTAGTAAATTTTAGTTTTTTCTTGAACATTTGATTGTAATATTTCTAGTAGTCCCTAAGACTATGTAGAATTGAAAAACAATTTCTTTGTAACTATGGAGTGTCTTATTTACATCTTGAATTTTGAGTTTATGAAATGTGTTATTTGATTTCGTAGAGGGAGTGTGAACAAAATACCATGAATTTAGTAATTTTTTTCCTGTTAGAGGGTATTGGTGACGGTTATAACCGTCCCCTACTGTGCTATAGAAACGTCTCCCCTATTGAGGATAGCTCACGGGACGCAATTTTGCATTTCAAAGATTAATGTGGACAGTTACAACCGTCCCCTATACGCTTCTGTTGGCGTCGCTATAAACCCAATACTAGATGGGACGATCACAACCGTCCCCTTTAATTGACAATGGCGACGGTTGTATTCGTCCCTTCAGAATGTTAAACACCAACTGCCTCATTGTAGCGGTCAGGGGAACCAACGGGGACGGTTAAAACCGCCGCTAATGATCTTCTGTTGCTGTCCCCTTTAGCGCTATCCAACGGAGGGGACGGTTACGACCGTCCCGTCCTCTTCCAAGGACCTCGCTGGCACAATTTTGTGTCAATGAGAGCTATAAGGGACGGTTACAACCGTCCCTTAAATCCTTCTGCTGGCGTCGCAAAAGGCTTTCTTCATGGAAGGGACGGTCACAACCGTTCCCTCTGCATCTTAAGAGGGACGGTTCCGACCGTCCCAAATATTTGACATCGGGCTACTGTCGCGGATATCGACCAGTGAGACCTAATGAGGATGGTGTAAACCGTCCCCACAGGTCTTCTGTGTCCGTCGCAAAATAATTGCAGACCATTAGGGACGGTTACAACCGTCCCCCAAGCTTCCAAGATGGGGACGGTTACAATCGTCCCGACTATTCGTGGTACTAGGGACGGTTGTAACCGTCCTCAATGGTAATCATTAAAGGGACGGTTTCAACCGTCCCCAATGGTTTATTAAAAGAGACGTTCGTGATAACCGTCCCATCTAAGCAAATGAGACGGTGGCAGACGGGATGGTTTTGAGACCGTCCCCTCTGATCAGAAGGGACAGTTATTACTACAAAGAGGACGGTCCTTGACCGTCCCCTTAGAGCCGCCGGCCTGTAGTGTGAGTTTGAGTTGGCTCACGAGCCTCTTAACAAACCCTACCCATGACGACAAAGAAAAGCCCTTGAGGCAAGGCACATGCAAAGGAAGATGATGGAGGGTCTTACCTTCGATTTGTTGGAAGATGGGTTCTTGAGGAGGGCCGTAGCAACATCAACCGATTCATTCGCAAGGCCGAAGATGGTCGTTGGGAATGTGGTGACTCTGACGACGGTGTGGATGGGAGTTGATAGCTGGGTTGGCTGCGGCGGTGGTGATGGAGAAGGGTGGTTATGGTGGTGAGGGAGAAGTGGTCCAGTGAAGGAGGAGCACATGCGTAGGGAGAGGGCTATGGCTCGATTCTCTTGAAGTTGCGGTGCGGAGTGGGGAGGGGGGAAAGAAGTCGGGCCCCAAAACCTATATTACGCTGTTATATATAATGCAAAATAAATTAAACTATATTGAGTTATCGAGTCGAGTTATCGAGTTGACCACAACCAAACTCGAGCTTGACTCGATAACCTTAACGAGTTGCAAACCCAACTCGAGCTCGAGTTCATTGGTTTTACAGGTTGGGCTCATGTGCTCTTAATGAATTGAGATGAATGCAGCCCTAAAGATGCTTAGTCCACGCAATTAGGTAAATTGTAAACAACTGCCTCCATCTTTTAATATTCACAACTATAAGGGCCCACCTTTTGGAAATTCGTAAGGGTTGTCTGTCGAGTTACTTTAATGCAGAGAAGTTTTTGACCGTTCTTTTTATAATTTTTATTTCAAAACTTTGCATTTGGGTTGCTAGCTTTTTTTATATATTTTACGAACTATAGTTCCAAAAATTATGAAATTGATCTCATTACGAACATTGTGTAATGCTCTTTCCATTGAGCTATTGGGAGTAATATCTTGATCATAAATAGATATATTGTGAATTATGTAGTGAAACATATGTTTTAAGCTTAGAAAGTCAATATCAATTATAATAGCATTTTGGAAAACTATGAAACTTGGACATCTGGTAAGGGTCGTTCGTGTAGGGGGTTACACCTTTTTGGGGGTTATCCCTCAAAATCTATACTTTCGCTCTCATGTAGGACCTACTCTCCACTCTTTTTTAATACATTAAATAAATCATTTCTCATTCATCCATTCCATCAAAAATAAATATTATACGATCATATCATCTAAAAATTATAAATATTCAACTTTTACCTACTTTTCCAAACTTCAATACAATCAAATCACAATAATTATTCACTTTTTAAAGCGTAATACAACCACATCACAACAAACCCACTCAGCCCAAAATCCTCTATTCAAACGCCAAAACACAAAAACGAGTTACCTTCCCCAGTTTACCCTTGGGAAATTTGGTAACCAAACACACCCGTAGTGCTTTTTACGAGGAAACTTTTGCATACATCTCCTTTGATTTCAATAAGTATTGTTCTCTGTATAAACTATTTTATCGGGTGCTTGTTCGATTAATACGGGGTGTTCTTAGTAATATTTCAAGGTAAAAATATCTTATATTTATAATATAAAATTATTACTAACATTATGTTTGTAACCCTCTGTAAATGTGAATTGCACCCAAAATCATGAATAGTTGTTCCGTTTTACGTGTAGAACCCTCCATTTTTTGGTTCCACTAACTTAATAATTCTCTTGAGTTAATCATACCAGACAAAAACTAATGACTAATATATATTCCTTTTATTTACATCATTTTCCCATATTTCATCTTCCAATCGTCTCCTTCCTTGATGAATCTGTGATTCATCACACTAATTAGCTGAAAATAGAGCTTCGTCCTGAGTAATCAGGTGCATTCACATGTTTATATCACAAAATTAACATTTATGTACTTGTAAATTCACATAAATTAGCATTGCATCGTGCATTCAAATTTATCTGTAAATTTTTAGTTAAGTTCACTTATTTTTAATTAATTCATGCTAACTCCAATTGATAAGAAACTAACTCTTTTTGTACATATCACTAACACACTACAAGAAAGAGTAGAACAGGCGGCGGTCAACATCCGTCGCTAATGATAACATGACCGTCCCCATAAGGACGGTTGATAAGCGACCCGAGCGAACGAGGTAAAGGTACTAAATAGGTCGTTGCGACCTCAATCACTCAGAGTCACTTAATCAAGAAAAAGATCGAACCGCTAAATAAATCAAAGATCAATCAAACAAGGCAAGGCGGTCCCGCTATGAGATTAACCTGGTATAGCACCCAGGGTCGAACACAAGGAGCACGGGTCGGCCAAAGGCCTACGAAGTAGTAAAAATAAAGTAAAATAAAAGCAAAATGTTTTAGTGGTTTTTAATAATTTTATTTTTTTTTTGGATTTTTAAATGTGAAGAAAATAAAAGAAACACAAAATCAAGCAAGCTTCAACTAATTATTTAATGTGTCAAAAATCAAGCAAAAATTCAGACAAAAATGTTTTTATGTTTTTCAGGTTTTTTAGTGTTTTTGGTGAATTTTTGGGATTTTTATAAGGTGTATTTTATTTCCTAAAAATCAAACAGTACTAAAAAGACAAAGTACTGTACAGCCAGGCCCAAAATCCAAAGATAAAATATCTAAGGATCTCAGAGGGACCTGGAGGTAATTTTCCTGTATACTAGAGAAAATAAGGAAAATTTGAGCACCAAAATTATTATTTTTGGGTTTTTAGATTATTTACTATAATTTTTATGAGTTTTTAGGTGTTTTTGAGTTTTTAGGGTTTTTAGGCAACGAAAAATAGCCAAAATTGGCTAGAAAATCAAGAAATACAAAAGAAACAGTACCTAATTTTTGTAGAATTTTGGAGGGGGTTTTTATATTTTTTGAGATTTTTAATTCTATACAGTTGTTAAAATAGAGGTTTTTGAATTTTTAAAAATAACAAATAAAATCAAAAATGTCCTCAAAAATTCTCAAAAATCCTACAACATGGCAGGAGCCATGTTTCAAATTTTCATCGAATTTGGAGGTGATTTGATATTTTATTCAAAAATCAAAAGAGAGCACTGTGCACAGGGACTGAAGTGCAAATACCCGAAGTTCTGGGGGTCCAGGTGCAATTTTCCCAGCAAGTCACGCGCGTGGCGCGTGCCTAGGGCACTCAGGGACCTTTTGGTAAGAAAAACAAGTCCGAGGACCTTTTGGTAACTCGTACCAAAAAGTCTAGGGCCTGTACTGCAATTAACCCACAAATAGGCGCACATGCGTAATTAAACACTCACAGGGGCATATATGCAATTACCAAAAAGTTTTCATTCAATCATAAACATCCAAAACTACAGGGCTAAAGTTGCAATTACACCAAATAAAGCACGTGGCGAAGCACGTGACAGACACTCACAGGGGCATAACTGCGATTAAACTAAGGTACCAGGTCCCAAGTGCAAATATCCCAACGTAAATAAAAGGCACACAATATTTACAGGACTAAATCTAAAAACATAAACTAAGAGGGGGCCTATGGTAAATTACCCCTTTATTACGCCGACGGCTGGATGATGGACGCGTGGCTGATCCAACGGTCCTGGACGACGGGCGGCTCTCTCCTTCCGCACGTAGGCCCAATCGACGTCAGTGGAGGAGACACGTGGAAGATCTGACGGCCTCGGGTGCTGGTGTCTCTCTCTCTGCGCTAACGGTCCAGATCGCCCCTCTGAATGATCGGGCGGTGACTGCTCCTCGATGGATGGACGGTCAAGATGCTAACTAGAGCGCTGAGGGCAATCGGACGGTGCTCGAGGATCCTGGAAGAACAGTTGGCCGGCGAGTTTCGCCGGCCTGGTGCGAGCGCGGTGGTCCTCGTCAGCTGCCTCTGAAGATCGGAACAGGTCCGCGATGAAGTCCCGCAGCTGGTGGTGGCCTCCGATGGCCCAACCGAGCCCTGGAGGGGCTCCGGCGAGGTCGGCGGAGGGAAGCTTCTGGCCCGAGTGTCAGGAGGCCTCAGATGGCCTCCTCTGGTCCTGCAAAATAGGTCAGGAGCTTCGCGGGTCGAGGGCAAAGTGCCTCGACCCGGTTAGGTGGTGTGGAGGTGGTCTGTGCGTCGGGGTGAGCAAGCTCCGGCGAGCGACGGACGGTGGAGCTCGAACCCCAGCTCCTGTGCGAGCTGGGTTGAACGAAGGGGCGGAGAAGGTGCGTGGGGGAAAGGCGATGGTGAACGTGGGTTCCGATGATCGAAAGAGTGTGCGAGATAGCCGGAATCGACGGAACTCGGCGGAGCTACGATTTGGGGCAACCAAGAAATTAGGCGAAATAGGAAAGCTAGAAGGTTACCTAGGTGGCGAAGTAGACTAGGCTGGAGCTGAGGTAGCTCCCGGTCGTAGCCTCGAAGGTCGTCCGGTCCTGAGGCTCGAGCTCCTGCACTGGGCGGAGCACGGCGGCGCTACGTCGCCGGATCAGTGGTCCGGTCACCCCCTCCTCACTGCGACACGGGAAATCGAGAGCTGTCACCTCAAGGGATGCTGTGGAGGTCACGGGATGAAGGGTGGAGAGCCAAAGATGATCGAATGGGTCGCCGGAGGAGATGCTTTATATGATCCAGGGGTCCGATAAGATGACGATCGGGCGCGCAATCCAAGGAGCGGATCCCTAAAAGAAGGTGCACGCGGGGATCATGGATCTTCCCTTGGCAATCGGAGCCCTGGGTTTGAGTGGATGGAGATCGGATCTGCTCGCTAAAAGGTTGAGAAATCGGGTCGGGAATCAGATCCGCAAGGGAAGTGGTCCACAGGGGGGAGTTGACCGGGCGGTCAACATCCCCCGTGGGCCAATCAGGAGAGGCCACGCCATAATTAATTTGAAAATTCGAAATAAAATAGGAAATGGCCGAATTATTAAAAACTCAAAACATAAAATATTTTTATTTTAATTTTTTCTATTTTTTGTGATTTTTAATTAATTTTTCAAAATAAAAATAAGGTATTTACATAATAGGGCTATATATAGGTATATGTACAATATAGGGTTTTTAATTTTGATTTTTAATTAGTTATTTTTATACCATTTTATTCCTATTTTATATTTTATTTATTTATAGAATAAAATGAGGAATAAAAGGATATTTTTATTTTATTCTTTTTATTTATATACATAGGGGAAAAAAATGTTATGTACAACTATGTACTTGGCATATGTACAATATATTTTTGTATTTTTAATTTTGTAATTTTTATTTGATTTTTGTTTTGTTTCTTTTTATTTATTTTATTTACAATATATAACATAGAATATTTACAAAAAGTTTTGAAAATAAATAAATTTATTTACAAGGTTAAATACATAAGGGGGCATGGTCTATGTACATGGTGAAAGGGCATTTTTGAATTTTTGATTTTTAGACTTTTATTTTGTTTTTAATAGTTTCTAAATATATACAAAATATGTACAAGCATATTTTTGGGTGAGGAAAATATAATTTATTTATTTACAAAAATCTATACACATGAGCCCCTATCTCCCTCTACTTGGCTTTTATGTGGTCAGGCCCATGCTGAGCCCTCCCTTGGGTTAGGTTGCTCAATATTTATTCTAAATATTTCCCTCTTTTTCTTTTTAATCTTTATTCTTTTATTTTTGCACAAAAACATGCTAATTATAGGTTTTTACAAGATGCATGCTTTTGCTAATTATTCCTATTTACAAATATCTACATGCATTTGCATAGGTTTTTGTAGCTAAAATATAAGAATAAAGAGTGATGAATGGGTATTCATCACCCCCCTATACTATACTTTGCTAGTCCCTTAGCAAACACTTATTTGAAAAAGAAGTGGAAAAGAAAGAAAGAAAAAGAAAAAGAGGATGTACATGGATCAAGGTTGATTATTAAACTTGCCCTTATTAAATTGAGGTATGAAGCTTAATCAGATCTTTGGATTATTAATGTGTTGGAACCTTATTTAGACTTAAGCTTAAAACCTAACAGCCTCTAAGTTCCACTAATCTATAGTCAAGACTCCTCAATGCTCCAGATCAGAACAAGTCATCAATCACAAACCCTGAAGACCATGAATCTTTCCTTGTCCTGTGAAAGTGAGGTCTAAGCTCTCCACCTCAGAAATGGCAACTTGACAACCCTCCCCAACAAGGTAACTCTATGACCTCAATCTGGCCACTCTTTCCTCGAGGAGCGGGGTATTCCCTTCTAAGTTCAAGTACAACCGGCTCAAGAAGAGGGGGAAGAAGAGAATGGGTCAAGGCCAGTGTAGCCAAGTCTCCCGGCTGCAAGCTACAACAGGTGGATCATGAAACCAAGCTTTGCTTATTGCACTTATATACATACTCCGGTGGGATTATCATTTTCTCTCAGACCCACCACTTTTTTGGAGTTCTTTTCTTTTTGCACATTTTTTTTTCGAGTGCATCTATACAACATATACATGTGCAGCATATATACAAGGAGTTTTTCCTCTTGAGCCAGTAGATTATCCCTCTTTTGAAGCTTTATTGCAACCCACAACTCCCGTCGTTAGACCTCATGGCAACCAGACCAAGTTGAGACGCACTTCCTTCACTATAAGAAGAAGAGAGGTTCCGCCTAGAAGTACTACCCTCATATGCTACCCCAAGTCAAGGAAGACTGCCTCCTCACCACCTCATCCGTAGAGAGCTCGGTGCATAGTGCGGTTGTCCAAGTAAAGCCATAATCTGATGAGTCATGTGTTGTTGTTAAGTGCTCTACTTAGGCTCATTGAGATGACATGTGATCATAGCCTAGTGGACTCAAAGAATTAAGTCACCATGGACTTGAAAAGCCTTAAACCTAAGCCCTATAAGGTTCCTCTTAGAAATTAGGTGGATTAAGATCTTAATCAAGCTCCATTTCTCAATTTGATTCCAGGCTAGTTTAAATGTCAACTATCATCCAGAAAAACTATATACATATGTACAAAAAGATGCTTATTTACACAATGGTTTACAATCATGCAAAATTTTTGAAAAATGTTTTGAAATCATGAATGATGATGCATGAAGTGCAAGTTTTGCAAAAAGGTATGTACACACATTTACACAAGATTTTTGCAAACTTTTTGATTTTCAAAACATTTTGGAAAAATTTTGTACTATATACATAATTTTGATACAAAAATATTTACACAAGCTTTACACACAAAATATTTTTGAAATCATTTTTACAAAAATAATTTGTACACTAGCTATGTATGTGCAAATAAAAGAAGATTATGTACATGAAAATTTTTAATTTTTGTGGTTTTTAGCCATTTTTATTTATTAACACACTCACACAAAGTACGAGTTATGGCTAAAGTATATATGAAATATATACACCCCCCCTATACTTAGCTCGAACGATGTCCTCAGAGTCAAGAGCGATGAAGAAGACATAACTCGTGCTAGTCATAGGGACGTGAAAAGGAAAGGCTATACAAAAGGGAAATGAAAAGTCAAAAGGGGCTCAAGTCTTCCCCCTATACTTAGGATCAAGTAATCCTAAGTATAGCAGGCTGTACACGAAGGGAAAACCGAGTGGAGAATGTACAGGGTCTACCCCCCCTATACTTAGGGTGAGATATCCCTAAGTATAGGCAGCAAAACAGGGGTAGACAGAAACAAAAGAAATACCCGAAAGGTCTCACATCCCCCCTATACTTAGGGTAAAGTGCACCCTAAGTATAGCATAATCACAAGATGGAGAAAGGGATGTGGGACTAAAGAATGTGGTGATATGGACATCTGGATCTATATACAATGGAATATCAGTGAAGCTCAGGCGTGAGATGCATTAGATGTGAGTCAAAGATCACATCTCACGCAAAATGAATAGGGGCAAGATCGACGACCCGCGGCTCATGATCTAGAAATGGCTTGAGCCGCTGGCCGTTCACTCGGAAGGTACTCTCAGAAGACAACTCGGATATATCGATGCTACCGTTGTCGTGTACCTTCCGAACCAGATAAGGTCCTTTCCATTTACTCTGTAGCTTCCCTGGAAATAATCTAAGCCTCGCATCAAACAGCCATACTTTCTGTCCAATCTCAAAATGCTTGTGGCTGATATGAGAATCATGCCACTCCTTGACTTTCTCCTTATAATGTAGGCTGCTTGAGAAAGCTGCATCTCTAAGCTCCTCCAGGGCAGCTAGCTCTGCCCTCCTCTGGTCTCCTATACCATCCGAATCCATAAGTATGTCTGTAACTGCCCAAAGTGACTTGTGCCTCAGCTCAACAGGTAAATGGCATGGCTTTCCATATACGAGGCGAAAGGGAGATGTGCCCAAAGGTGTCTTGAAAGACGTCCTATATGCCCACAAGACCGAGTCCAAAAGCTGTGACCAATCCTTTCGGTCAGGGCGGACGACTTTCTGCAGAATCGTCTTGATCTCCCTATTCGACACCTCAGCTAGACCATTCGTCTGTGGATGGTACGGTGTAGCAACATGATGGTCTATGCCGAACTCGCTAGCAAGTGCCTTCACCTGGTCGTTGATGAAGTGAGATCCCCCATCAGAAATCAGAACTCGTGGAACCCCGAACCGCGTGATGATATGCTTCCTCAGAAATCTGCAAACTGTCCTCGCATCAGCGGCTCGGGCGGGGATAGCCTCCACCCAACGACTCACATAATCCACGGCCAACAGAATGTACTCAAATCCCTGACTCTTAGGGAATGGACCCATGAAATCGATGCCCCATGCGTCAAAAACCTCACAGAAGTGAATGGGTTGCATCGGCATCATATCACGCTGTCCACAAGTGCCCATCCTCTGACAGTCAGTACACCTCTTCACGAACTCATCTGAGTCCTTGAAGAGGGTAGGCCACCACAAGCCGGATTGGAGCACTTTCTGTGCCGTTCTCCTCCCAGAATGATGTCCTCCTGCCTCAAGCTTGTGGCAGTAAGTGAGGACGCTATGGTGTTCCTCCTGAGGAATACACCGACGCCAGACGCTATCCCCTCCTTCGTGGTAAAGGATGGGATCCTCCCAATGGTAAGACTTGGCCTTCGCTAAGAAGGTCTCAAGCCTCTGCCTGGGCCAATCTTGTGGGACTTTCCCAACAACGAGAAAGTTCACAATATCGGCGTACCATGGGAGTGAGGCGATAGCAAGGATCGCCTCATCTGGGAAGGTATCTCTAATAGGATCAATCTGCTCAGAATCCTCAGGCTGCTCTAATCGGGAGAGATGATCCGCCACCACATTCTTGACTCCAGGCTTATCCTTAATCTCAATGTCAAACTCCTGGAGTAGAAGGATCCATCTAGTCAGTCTGGCCTTGGCATCCTTCTTTGCCATGAGGTACCTGATGGCGGTGTGATCTGTAAACAAAGTCACTCTAGATCCGATGATATATGATCTGAACTTATCCAGGGCAAACACCACGGCTAGCATCTCCTTCTCTGTGACCGTGTAATTCCGCTGGGCGGAATCCAATGTGCGGCTAGCGTAGTGTATAGCAAATGGCACTCCATCCCTCCTCTGTCCCAGCACTGCCCCTACGGCAAAATCGGAGGCGTCCGTCATGATCTCGAATGGGAGAGACCAATCAGGCGGCTGGAGGACAGGAGCCTCAATCACACACTGCTGGAGAGTAGCAAACGACGAAAGACACTTGTCATCGACAAGGAACTCGGTGTCTTTCGTCAAGAGGTCAGTCAACGGCCGGGCAATCCTGCTGAAGTCCTGAATGAATCTCCTATAAAAACCAACGTGCCCCGGAAATGACCGTAGCTGCCTCAGATTGGACGGCGGTGTGAGTTTCCTAATGACATCAACCTTGGCCGGATCAACCTCCATGCCCCTGTTGGAGATGATGTGGCCAAGCACCGTCCCTTGAGTCACCATGAAGTGACTCTTCTCCCAAGATAGCACCAAGTGATACTCAATACATCGTTGGAGTACTCGATCTAGGCAGTCAAGACAAGAATCAAATCCGTCGTCGTAGATCGAGAAATCGTCCATGAAGACCTCCAAGCACTCCCCTACCATGTCCGAGAAGATCGACAGCATGCACCTCTGAAAAGTCGCAGGGGCATTGCATAGCCCAAATGGCATGCGTCGAAAAGCGTATGTGCCGAAGGGACAGGTAAAGGTGGTCTTCTCCTGGTCCTCAGGAGCGATGGCCACTTGGTTGTAGCCCGAGTACCCATCCAGGAAGCAATAATGGCCCTTCCCTGCCAGTCTCTCAATGATCTGGTCAATAAAGGGTAGGGGAAATGGTCCTTCTTGGTGGCTTGGTTGAGTCTCCTGTAGTCAACACAAACCCTCCAAGAGGTGGGTACTCGTGTAGCGATCTCCTCTCCCGACTCACTGATCACAGTCGTGATGCCCGTCTTCTTGGGCACCACATGCAAGGGGCTGACCCACTTGGAGTCGGAAATGGGATAAATAAAACCTGCACCCCACCATTTTGATATTTCCTTCATCACAACCTCTCTCAGGTTGGGGTTCAGACGCCGCTGGAACTCACGCGACGGCTTCGCCCCTTCCTCGAGGTAGATATGGTGGGAGCACACTGATGGACTAATCCCATGGAGATCTGCTACGCTCCATCCGATCGCCTTGCGGTTCTTTTCAAGAACCCCCATCAAACGGGATTCCTGCTCTCCAGTCAACTCGGCGGAGATGATGACTGGGTACATCTCTGGCTCGCCCGCAAGGAATCGATACTTCAGCGAAGTAGGGAGCGGCTTCAGCTCTGGAATGCTGGGTGCCGGCAAATCTGGCTGCGGAAGAAACTGAGTGAAAGCTGCAAGGTCGGCCAAATCTGCCTGGGAAAGTGAAAGCATACTCTCGCAAACTGGATCGGGAGAAGGCTGCTCTACTGCACTGTCTCTGCTCTGCTCTGCATCTACCTCCTCCTCATCTATAGGCTCAGATGGACTCAGGTCTGGCATCTGATCATAGCAATCGGCCCAATCAGACTCTGAATCCGAGGGATCTGTATCAACTGCGGTGGCATCAGTACCACCGGAAAACAAGGTGGCCTCAGCACCACCATCGCTAATCATCGTGCTGCGATCAAGGACCGGCTCTGCTGCCTCAATGGTATCCTGAACCAGGTCTGTGCTCTCCAGACTCTCCTCTGCTATCGTCTCTGCCTCAGCTGTATCTGAAAGTGAGAGGATGGTCTGTGTCTCATGATCTGCCCAAGCTGCCTCATCATCTGTGATCACAAAATCACAGTCCTGGTGGATGTCTGGCTCTGCGTCTGTCAGCTGCTCTGAGTCTGTACTCGCATCTGAGCGGGCTCTGAATCTAGCTCTGTAGTCCTCGACCGTCTCTATTTGTATACTCTCGCCCTGGACGCGAAAGTACACCTTCCCGCTATCATGATCAGTCACCGCCTTGGCTGTGGCCAAGAACGGACGACCAAGGATGATGGGGGTATCGGCCACTGACTCAGGGATCTCCATGTCCAACACTACGAAGTCCACGGGGAATTGCAGGCCCTGAATAGTGACTATAACGTCTCGTAATAAGCCCTTCGGCCTCTTGACAGATCGATCAGCGAACTGAAGGACTGTCCTGCTCTGTCGAAGAGTACCCAACTCGAAGCGGTCGAGAAGGGCTGCCGGAAGAAGGTTGATCGACGATCCGCTATCTAGAAGAGTACGGTCGAACCTCTGCTCACTGATCTGGCATCTGACATACGGGGCCCCTGAATCTGGCCTCTTGGCTGGCAGGCGGTTCTGGATCGCGAAGCACGTGGCTTTCGTCAGCACATGTATCTCTGAAGTGTGGTTCCTCCTCCTCCTCCTGACTGTAGTCCTCTCTCTCAAAGATCGTTGGAGAAGGGGGATGTGCTGCAAAGCCTCCTGGAGGGTCAGCTGGATATGGAATCGATCAATCATGCTCTGGCTGAACTCCTCAAGCTCTCTCTTTTTGGGATTTTCTTTTTTCTTCCCCTTCCCCATCTGAAGGGCTCTAGGGAAGGGGATCACTGGGTCCTTCTCAGATGAAGGACTAGGAAAAGGTCTAGACGGTTCAAGGACCGGATCCACACATACATCATGCACCACAGTGGGACCAGAAGAAAGTAAACCTTTTCCTTTATTCATAGCAGAGTTTCGAGATACATGAACACGAGGAAAAACAACATCATTGTCTGTACAAACACCGGTGGCCTCAGTACCACCACGGGTTGGCTGCTCTGCTGTTGCTGCTGGTAGACGTCGTGCGGCATCAGTACCGCTGGCTGGCTCGGCTGAATGGGTGGCATCAGTACCACCTCCTAGATCTGGTGAAGCGGCGGCCTCAGTACCGCCGGTGGGATCAGCATCCTTGGTGGCCTCAGTACCACCGTCATCGTCTGGAGCGGCCTCAGTACCGCTCTCCTCCTCCTCCTGTGGCGCCTCGGGATGAAGCTCAGATGAGGCGCCGCCGCCTGCTGGGGTCCTACCGCTCCTAAGTGTGACAAAATCAGCATCAAATATATCCGAAGAAGTATCATCAAATGGATCACTAGGAGTGGCTAACTCAGTATGTACTACCTGCTCAGATTTTTGCTTGAGGCTATTCGGGTTCGGCTCTATCTGGGCTGGTATGGCGGCCTTCCCTCTCACCAGGTCCCGCATCTCCTGGCGGAACTCGTCCATCTCCCGTCGAAATGTAGCCTACTGGTCCGTGAGGAGGCGGGCGATGTCATCCAAAGCGGGGCTCTCGTGGGAGCCCGACGGGTGGCCTCTCTGTGGGTGAGGCTGCTGGAACTGCTGTGGTGGGTAAGAGGGGTAGGATGGAGGGTGCTGCTGGTATCCCTGGTGAGCCTGCTGCTCACGTCTCCAAGGCTGTCCCTGCTGCTGATAGGGACGAGGACCGTAGGATGACTGCTGCTGATACGCTGGGGGCTGCTGCTGCGGCTGGTGCTGGTCTCTCTGCTGGGAGTACTGCCCTCCCTGTCCTGACGGCTGCTGCTGGGGCTGGGCACCACCACTCCCCCACCTGAATCCGGGATGGTCTCGTCGGATCCCAGGCTGGGGGCGGTCGTACCAAATCCCGTTGACATCCATCAACGGCTCGGCATCATAGGGGGCTGGCGGGAGTACTGCCAGAGGCTGGTCCGGCTGGTAGACCACCATCTGCATCTCTAGAGATGGTGGGGACTGGTAGGTGGGCTGCGGCTGCTGGTACGGCTCCGCCTGTACAAGGTGAACCTGTCTAGGCTGCACTGGGGTGCTGGAGCGCTGGGACGAGCTGCTGCTGCTGCCGGCGTCGCCTCGCGACTGAAGACGGGGCTGAGAAGCTGTATGTGCCTCCTGGAGACACATGAGCTGTGTCTTCATGTCGCTCAAGACCTGTGCCATCTGCTCCATCTGCGTGATACTCTGGCACTGCTTCTTCTCTATCAGCTCCATGCGGTCCAGCTTCTCGCTGATAATGCCCATGTCCGCAGCTGATGACTCTGCCTGTGCTGTTGCGGCTGCGGACGAACTGGATGGACCTGCATCTACACGTGCTATCCGCTGGTACTGCACGGGTCCTGGCTGGTGTGGCTGGGTCTTCTGAGTGTAGAGCCGGGTCTGGGACATCACCATATAGTTCTCTGCCATCTCCTCAAAAATGGCCCAGACCTGGTCGTGGTCCTTGGCGAAGTAGGACCCGCCACAAGAAGCATTCACCAGGCCCTGTAGCTCTGGTGACAACCCGCTGAAGAAGCTCTGCATAAGGTTCGGCTTCGTGATGTCGTGGTGCGGGCATCTGTCCAGAAGCTCTCGGAACCTCTCCCAAGCCTCGTGAAACTGCTCGTTGGGGAACATGGAGAAGTTGCTGATCAGGGCCCTTGCTGCATTCGTCCGCCCGAGTGGATAGTACTTGTTCAAGTACTCGGTGCGGAGCTGCTCCCAGGTGTAGACAAACCTCCCCAAATGCTTCAGCCAGGTGGCTGCTCTATCTGCCAGTGAAAAGGGGAAGGCGATCATCTTGATCGTATCCTGGTCCACATGCAGGTCGTGGACAGTGCTGCAAATCATCAGAAACTCCTGGAGGTGGAGGTGGGGCTCCTCTGTAGCAAGTCCATGGAACCGAGGAAGCATCTGCAAGGTGTTTGGGGGGAACTTGAAGTCCCCCACGATAGCCGGTACCACCACCCAATGGTGCATCAGTGTAGATCCGGGGTTGTGCAACTCCCGCATCGGTCTAGGTGGTCCTCCTCCTCCTGCGGCTGCTGCTGCTGCGGCTCATGCCTGTGCATCATCGGGCTCCTCGGGCTCGCTCTGCTGGTCTCGCTCTGCTCTGAGCCTCTCCAACTCTCTCCTCATCTCAATCATAAATGCCCCCTGATCGCGGAGCTGCTGCTGGACTGTATCGAGTGATGCGATCAGGGTGGAGTTGATCGCTCCCTGGTCTAGTACAATATGCTCTGGCTGACGGGAGTGATCATCTGAACTGCCGACTCCGGCCATGTCGACGTCTGCAAAATCAAACGAGCCCAACTCAGGTGCTGTCAAATGTATCAATCTCTCCTCGGGCTCGTGTCTCTCAGGAAGGTCAGAAAGGGGGTCGAGGGGGAACAGGGTGGAGTCGTACTCGGGCTCGGAGAGCGGGTCTGAGCTCTCGCGAGCCAACCTAGATGATGAGGTAGACACGCCCGAAAGCGGTGCAACCAGAGGCTGCCTAAGAGACCGTCTACCCATCATCCTGATATGGTGAGTAGGGCGGATGAGATCTGGAAAAATTATGATCTGAAAACAAACCCCTGGTTCACCAACGCAACGCGAGCTGAAGACCGTAAAAGTTCGGTCAAATTATCTTGTCAATTTTATTTTGGTGAACACACAAAATATCAGAGCGCTTACATGACCTGTTGGGATATCCGATGCTAACCCAACCGACTGGCCCGCACGGAAGAGTCGGTAATCAGTCGGGTTTAGCACCGGGGGGCTCTACCTAGTGTGTGGGTCACTCTCTCGCGCATACAAACCAAGCAATGAGGGAGTTGCTCTCCCCAAGACAAAATTTTTAGGGTGAGCGGGTTTTAAGATCAATAATTTTAGCAGTCCCAATTTTATGGTTTCTTTTTTTAGTCTTTTTCAAAACAAACAAATGGCCTAACGAATTTTTCGATTCTCCTGGTTATTAAGTCCAAAACAGGGGGGAGAAGACGAAAAAGCCGATGCACGAAAAATCAATGATGCATGCAAAGTCAGAAATGCGTACCTTGCTCCAGTTCTCTACATGCAATATGATCCACGCATAAAATAAAAGACAGAAATAAAACTAACCTAAATGATGCAGCGGTAAAGCCAAGTCCTAGACGAGCAACTTCTAGCGAAGAACCGTCTAACCGGTCACCGACCTCCAAGCCAAAGAGTCCGGTCTTGGCCCGTCCCTCCTCTGTCCGACAAATCGGGGGTAGGAGAAAGCGCTTTACAGGACGGGCTACGGCACGTAGGCTACGGAGGCTAGCGAGTCGGTTATTTTTATTATTGATTTTAAGTAGGTCCAATTACGATATATAGGAACAGATATGCAATTAGGTGTGTGGATCCTACTAATTACGGCACATTCACCAGAAAATCCTAAGTCTAGGGGCTCGAGCAAAAACCGCGAAAAACCGGAAAAGACGGTAAGAAAGAAAAAGAAAGCCGCGAAGAAAACCGCGAAAAACCGCGCAAGTCCTAAAGGGTCCCCCGAGCACACCGGTGCTCGGCGAAACAGACCCGCTACGGTAGTCAAGTCCAAGTCCAAACAGTCCAAGTGTCCCTGTATTATTACAATAATAATAATGAAATAAAAATCCTAATCTAACCTCACCCACTCAACTCTCTCTCTCGCTCTCTCCTGCGGCTTCGTACAGAAGGAAGCCGCCTCCAAGTTCCTCGGCTGCACCGGCTCCTCGAAAGTCGCCTCCGCGATCCTCGGGCCCTCGCAAGACAAAGAGAAGAGTGGTCAGACCGGCAAAAATAATCAAATAATAAGGAAAAGGAAATGGAAATAACAGTGAGGGTATATGTGCAAAAATGTAAAATAAAATAAACACACAAAATAAAACAAAAATAAAATAAAAGGAAATGAGAAATAAATCAAAATAAAACAAAAAGAAACTATGAACAAAAACGGCGAAAAGCCGCGAGCTCCGAAGAGCCGCGAAAAACCGCGAAAACGAAAAGAAAAATAAAAAGACTACTAAGCCGTGCTCCCCGGCAACGGCGCCATTCTGATAAGCGACCCGAGCGAACGAGGTAAAGGTACTAAATAGGTCGTTGCGACCTCAATCACTCAGAGTCACTTAATCAAGAAAAAGATCGAACCGCTAAATAAATCAAAGATCAATCAAACAAGGCAAGGCGGTCCCGCTATGAGATTAACCTGGTATAGCACCCAGGGTCGAACACAAGGAGCACGGGTTGGCCAAAGGCCTACGAAGTAGTAAAAATAAAGTAAAATAAAAGCAAAATGTTTTTAGTGGTTTTTAATAATTTTTATATTTTTTTTTGGATTTTTAAATGTGAAGAAAATAAAAGAAACACAAAATCAAGCAAGCTTCAACTAATTATTTAATGTGTCAAAAATCAAGCAAAAATTCAGACAAAAATGTTTTTATGTTTTTCAGGTTTTTTAGTGTTTTTGGTGAATTTTTGGGATTTTTAAAAGGTGTATTTTATTTCCTAAAAATCAAACAGTACTAAAAAGACAAGGTACTGTCCAGACAGGCCCAAAATCCAAAGATAAAATATCTAAGGATCTCAGAGGGACCTGGAGATAATTTTCCTCTATACTAGAGAAAATAAGGAAAATTTGAGCACCAAAATTATTGTTTTTGGGATTTTAGATTATTTACTATAATTGTTATGAGTGTTTAGGTGTTTTTGAGTTTTTAGGGTTTTTAGGCAACGAAAAATAGCCAAAAATGGCTAGAAAATCAAGAAATACAAAAGAAATACTACCTAATTTTTGTGGAATTTTTGAGGGGGTTTTATATTTTTTTTGAGATTTTTAATTCTAGACAGTAGCTAAAATAGAGGTTTTTGAATTTTTAAAAATAACAAATAAAATCAAAAATGTCCTAAAAAATTCTCAAAAATCCTACAACATGGCAGGAGCCATGTGTCAAATTTTCATCGAATTTGGAGGTGATTTGATATTTTATTCAAAAATCAAAAGAGGGCACTGTGCACAGGGACTAAAGTGCAAATACCCGAAGTTCTGGGGGTCCAGGTGCAATTTTCCCAGCAAGTCACGCGCGTGGCGCGTGCCTGGGGCACTCAGGGACCTTTTGGTAAGAAAAACAAGTCTGAGGACCTTTTGGTAACTCGTACCAAAAAGTCCAGGGCCTGTACTGCAATTAACCCACAAAATAGGCGCACATGCGTAATTAAACACTCACAGGGGCATATATGCAATTACCAAAAAGTTTTCATTCAATCATAAGCATCCAAAACTACAAGGCTAAAGTTGCAATTACACCAAATAAAGCACGTGGCGAAGCACGTGACAGACACTCACAGGGGCATAACTGCGATTAAACTAAGGTACCAGGTCCCAAGTGCAAATATCCCAACGTAAATAAAAGGCACACAATATTTACAGGACTAAATCTAAAAACATAAACTAAGAGGGGGCCTACGGTAAATTACCCCTTTATTACGCCGACGGCTGGATGATGGACGCGTGGCTGATCCAACGGTCCTGGACGACGGGCGGCTCTCTCCTTCCGCACGTAGGCCCAATCGACGTCAGTGGAGGAGACACGTGGAAGATCTGACGGCCTCGGGTGCTGGTGTCTCTCTCTCTGCGCTAACGGTCCAGATCGCCCCTCTGAATGATCGGGCGGTGACTGCTCCTCGATGGATGGACGGTCAAGATGCTAACTGGAGCGCTGAGTGCAATCGGATGGTGCTCGAGGATCCTGGAAGAACAGTTGGCCGGCGAGTTTCGCCGGCCTGGTGCGAGCGCGGTGGTCCTCGTCAGCTGCCTCTGAAGATCGGAACAGGTCCGCGATGAAGTCCCGCAGCTGGTGGTGGCCTCCGATGGCCCAGCCGAGCCCTGGAGGGGCTCCGGCGAGGTCGGCGGAGGGAAGCTTCTGGCCCGAGTGTCAGGAGGCCTCAGATGGCCTCCTCTGGTCCTGCAAAATAGGTCAGGAGCTTTGCGGGTCGAGGGCAAAGTGCCTCGACCCGGTTAGGTGGTGTGGAGGTGGTCTGTGCGTCGGGGTGAGCAAGCTCCGGCGAGCGACGGACGGTGGAGCTCGAACCCCAGCTCCTGTGCGAACTGGGTCGAACGAAGGGGCGGAGAAGGTGCGTGGGGGAAAGGCGATGGTGAACGTGGGTTCCGATGATCGAAAGAGTGTGCGAGATAGCCGGAATCGACGGAACTCGGCGGAGCTACGATTTGGGGCAACCTAGAAATTAGGCGAAATAGGAAAGCTAGAAGGTTACCTGGGTGGCGAAGTAGACTAGGCTGGAGCTGAGGTAGCTCCCGGTCGTAGCCTCGAAGGTCGTCCGGTCCTGAGGCTCGAGCTCCTGCACTGGACGGAGCACGGCGGCGCTACGTCGCCGGATCAGTGGTCCGGTCACCCCCTCCTCACTGCGACACGGGCAATCGAGAGCTGTCACCTCAAGGGATGCTGTGGAGGTCACGGGATGAAGGGTGGAGAGCCAAAGATGATCGAATGGGTCGCCGGAGGAGATGCTTTATATGATCCAGGGGCCCGATAAGATGACGATCGGGCGCGCAATCCAAGGAGCGGATCCCTAAAAGAAGGTGCACGCGGGGATCGTGGATCTTCCCTTGGCAATCGGAGCCCTGGGTTTGAGTGGATGGAGATCGGATCTGCTCGCTAAAAGGTTGAGAAATCAGGTCGGGAATCAGATCCGCAAGGGAAGTGGTCCACAGGGGGGAGTTGACCAGGCGGTCAACATCCCCCGTGGGCCAATCAGGAGAGGCCACGCCATAATTAATTTGAAAATTCGAAATAAAATAGGAAATGGCCGAATTATTAAAAACTCAAAACATAAAATATTTTTATTTTAATTTTTTCTATTTTTTGGTGATTTTTAATTAATTTTTCAAAATAAAAATAAGGTATTTATATAATAGGGCTATATATAGGTATATGTACAATATAGGGTTTTTAATTTTGATTTTAAATTAGTTATTTTTATACCCTTTTATTCCTATTTTATATTTTATTTATTTATAGAATAAAATGAGGAATAAAAGGATATTTTTATTTTATTGTTTTTATTTATATACATAGGGGAAAAAAACGTTATGTACAACTATGTACTTGGCATATGTACAATATATTTTTGTATTTTTAATTTTGTAATTTTTATTTGATTTTTGTTTTGTTTCTTTTTATTTATTTTATTTACAATATATAACATAGAATATTTACAAAAAGTTTTGAAAATAAATAAATTTATTTACAAGGTTAAATACATAAGGGGGCATGGTCTATGTACATGGTGAAAGGGCATTTTTGAATTTTTGATTTTTAGACTTTTATTTTGTTTTTAATAGTTTCTAAATATATACAAAATATGTACAAGCATATTTTTGGGTGAGGAAAATATAATTTATTTATTTACAAAAATCTATACACATGAGCCCCTATCTCCCTCTACTTGGCTTTTATGCGGTCAGGCCCATGCTGAGCCCTCCCTTGGGTTAGGTTGCTCAATATTTATTCTAAATATTTCCCTCTTTTTCTTTTTAATCTTTATTCTTTTATTTTTGCACAAAAACATGCTAATTATAGGTTTTTACAGGATGCATGCTTTTGCTAATTATTCCTATTTACAAATATCTACATGCATTTGCATAGGTTTTTGTAGCTAAAATATAAGAATAAAGAGTGATGAATGGGTATTCATCAACGGTCATAAGACCGTCTCCAAAGGTCGCGTCCCATTTGGTATAAACGACGGTATTATGAACCGTCCCCAATACTCATACATAGGGGACGGTCGTGACCGTCCCTAAAAGTCTGGCATAGGGGACGGGCATGACCGTCCCTTAAAGCATCTTATTGGGGACTGATAACATGCCTGATCACTAGGGTATGAGGTACAGAAATAGGGTCGTTGTGACCCGAGCAATCAGACCATATATATCAAGAAAAATCAGACCACTCAATAAATCAAAGATCGATCAAAACAACGGATAGCGGTCCAGCTATGAGATTAACCTGGTATAGCGCCCAGGGTCGAACTCAAGGAACACGGGTTGGCCAAAGGCCTACGAAGTAGTAAAAATGAAATAAAATAAAAGACAAGTATTTTTAATGATTTTTAGTGATTTTTATATTTTTTTGGATTTTTAAATGTGAAGAAAACAAAGGAAACACAAAAGCGAGCAAGCTTTAGCTAATTATTAAATGTGTCAAAAATCAAGCAAAAATTCAAACAAAAATGTTTTTATGTTTTTTAGGTTTTTTAATGTTTTTGGTTAATTTTTGATAATTTTCTGATGTATAGTTTACTTACTAAAAATCAAACAGTAACAAAAAGGCTGGGTACTGTCCAGCCAGGCCCAAAATCCCTAGATAAAATATCTAAAAATCTCAAGAGGGCTTGGAGGTAATTTTCCTATATACTAGAGAAAACAAAGTAAATTTGAGCACCAAAATTATTGTTTTTGGTTTTTAGATTATTTAATATGATTTTTATGAGTTTTTAGGTGTTTTTAAGTTTTTAGGGTTTTTAAGCAATGAAAAATAGCCAAAATTGGCTAGAAAATCAAAGAGCACAAAAGAAACAGTACCTAATTTTTATAGAATTTTTAAGAGGGTTTTTATATTTTTTTGGGATTTTTAACTCTAGACAGTAGCTGAAATAAAGGTTTTTGAATTTTTAAAAATAACAAATAAACTCAAAAATGTCCTCAAAAATTCTCAAAAATCCTACAACATGGCAGGAGCCACGTGTCAAATTTTCATCGAATTTGGAGGTGATTTGATATTTTATTCAAAAATCAAAAGAGAGCACTGTGCACAGGGACTGAAGTGCAAATACCCTAAGTTCTGGGGGTCCAGGTGCAAAATACCCAGCAACGCACGCGCGCGGCGCGTGCCTGGGGCACTCAGGGACCTCTTTGTAAATAAAACAAGTCCCGAGGACCTTTTGGTAACTCGTACCAAAAGTCCAGGGGGCTGTGTTGCAATTAACCCACCAAATAAACGCACATGCGCAATTAAACAGTCACAGGGGCATATATGCAAATACTAAAAAGTTTTCATTCATTAATTAACATCCAGAACTACAGGGAATATCTTGCAATTACACCAAACATACACGTGACGAAGCACGTGCAAACACTCACAGGGGCATAAATGCAAATAAACTAAAGTGCGAGGTCCGATGTGCAAATAACCCTAAACTAAAACAACTTGCTAGAATATTTACAGGACTAAAACTAAATAGAAACAAGAGCTGGGCCTAAGGGTAATTTACCCTTTATTAAGCGGGCCGTCGGATGTGCTCCACGTGGATGATCTGACGGGTACGCTGGTGGGCGCTCCAGATCTCCTCTCCAAGGATCGGACGGTGGCTGTTCCTCCGGGAATGGATGGACGAGATGAAAACTGGAGGTCGAGGCTGATCGGACGGCGGCTGAAGATCCTCGAAGAACAGGTGGCCGGCGAGTTTCGCCGGCCTCGTGCGAGTGCTGGGATCCTCGTCTGCTGCTTCCGGAGATCGGAGAAGATGCGCGATGAAGCTCTGCAGCTGATGGTGGCCTCCGATGGCCCAGCCGAGCCCGGGAGGGGCTCCGGCGAGGTCGGCGGAGGATAGCTCCTGGCCCGAATGTCGGGAGGCCTCAGATGGCCACCTTTGATCCTGCAAAGTAGCTCAGAAGCTTCGCGGGTCGAGGGCAAAATGCCTCGACCCGGTTAGGCGTCGTGGAGGTGGTCTGTGCGTCGGTGCGGACGAATCCCGGCGAAGCAACGGCGAGGGGATTCGACTCCCAGCTCCTGTGCGAGCTGGGTTGAACGAAGGGGCGGAGAAGGTGCGCGATGGGGAGGCGGAGGTGAATATGGGTTCCGATGATCGAACGGACGCGGGAGGTAGTCGGAATCGATGGGACACGGCGGCGGAGCGGATTGGGGCAAAATGGAAATTAGGCTAAATAGAGAAGCTAAGGGATTACCTGGGCGGTCGAGGAGACTATGCTGGAGCTGGGGTAGCTCCTGGTCGTGGCCTCAAGGATTGTCTCGGCCCGAGGCTCGAGCTCCTGCTCTGGGCAGAGCACGGCGGTGCTAAGTCGCCGGATCAATGGAAACCGGCCCCTCTCCTCGCTGCGACGGCACCTGGAGCGAGCTGTCACTCACGCTCGGGTGCTGGAGCTCACTGGGGTGGAGTGGATTAGCCAAAGATGATCAAAGAATGCGGCGGAGCTGGGTATTTAAATGGCTGGGGGTCCGAAAAGAGGAGCTCGGGTAGGGTCATGGAGGCGCGCGGACCCCGAGGTAGATGCCCGGCGAGGGTGTCGGATGTGGGAGGTGTCAAACGGAGCCGGGGTTAGGGTGTTAGGCAATCGGGTCGAGCGGGTATAAAATGGAGAAATCGGGTTGGCCGCTTGAACCCGTGGGAAGTGGTCCTGGGGGGGCCAGTTGACCGGGTGGTCAACATCCCCAGGACCCAATGGTTAGCTGCCACGTGGAGAATGTTTGAAGCTCAAAAATAAGGCAGCAAATGGCCGATTTTCCAAAAACTTAAAACATGAATTATTTTTATTTTATTTTTTTCTATTTTTTGGTGATTTTTAATTAATTTTTGGAAATAAAAGTAAAGTATTTACAATATATAGCTATATATAGGTATATATACAATATGTTGTTTTTTTTTATTTTTGATTTTTAATGATTATTTTTGTACAATTTTATTCCTATTTTATATTTTATTTATTTATAGAATAAAATGAGGAATAAAAGGGTATTTTTATTTGATTTTAATTATTTATATACATAGGTGAAATAAATAGTTATGTACAACTATATACATGCCATATGTACAATATGTTTTTGTTATTTTAATTTTGTTATTTTTATTTGATTTTTGTTTTGATTCTTTTTATTTTATGTATTTACAATATATAACATAGAATATTTACAAAAAGTTTAGAAAATAATTTTATTTATTTATAAGGTTAAATAAATAAATAAGGAAGCAAGGTCTATGTACATGGTGAAGGGTATTTTTGATCTTTTTTATTTTCAAATTTTTATTTTGTTTTTAATATTTTATAAATATATACAAATATGTACAAGCATATTTTTGGGTGAGGAAAATATAATTTTATTTATTTATATAGATATTTACACTAGAGCCCCTATCTCCCTCTACTTTGGCTTTTATGCGGTCAGGCCCATGCTGAGCCCTCCCTTGGGTTAGGTTGCTCAATATTTATTCTAAATATTTCCCTCTTTTTCTTTTTAATCTTTATTCTTTTATTTTTGCACAAAAACATGCTAATTATAAGTTTTTACACAATGCATGCTTTTGCTAATGATTCCTATTTACACATATCTACATGCATTTGCATAGGTTTTTGTAGCTAAAATATAAGAATAAAGAGTGATGAATGGGTATTCATCACCCCCCTATACTATACTTTGCTAGTCCCTTAGCAAACACTTATTTGAAAAAGAAGTCAAAAAGAAAGAAAGAAAAAGAAAAAGAGGATGTACATGGATCAAGGTTGATTATTAAACTTGCCCTTATTAAATTGAGGTATGGAGCTCAATCAGATCTTTGGATTATTAATGTGCCGGAACCTTATTTAGACTTAAGCTTAAAACCTAACAGCCTCTAAGTTCCACTAATCTATAATCAAGACTCCTCAATGCTCCAGATCAGAACAAGTCATCAATCACAAATCCTGAAGACCATGAATCTTTTCTTGTCCTGTGAATGTGAAGTCTAAGCTCTCCACCTCAGAAATGGAAACTTGACAACCCTCCTTAACAAGGTAACTCTATGACCTCAATCTGGCGACTCTTTCCTCGAGGAGCGGGGTATTCCCTTCTAAGTTCAAGTACAACCGGCTCAAGAAGAGGGGGAAGAAGAGAATGGGTCAAGGCCAGTGTAGCCAAGTACCCTTGGGAGCTTGACCAGTGTAGCCAAGTCTCCCTGCTGCAAGCTACAACAGGTGGATCATGAAACCAAGCTTTGCTTATTGCACTTATATACATACTCCGGTGGGATTATCATTTTCTCTCAGAACCACCACTTTTTTGGAGTTCTTTTTCTTTTTGTACATTTTTTTTCAAGTGCATCTATACAACATATACATGGGCAGCATATATACAAGGAGTTTTTCCTCTTGAGCCAGTAGACTATCCCTCTTTTGAAGCTTTATTGCAACCCACAACTCCCGTCGTTAGACCTCATGGCAACCAGACCAAGTTGAGACGCACTTCCTTCACTATAAGAAGAAGAGAGGTTCCGCCTAGAAGTACTACCCTCATATGCTACCCCAAGCCAAGGAAGACTGCCTCCTCACCACCTCATTCGTAGAGAGCTCGGTGCATAGTGCTGGTGTCCAAGTAAAGCCATAATCTATATGAGTCTTGTGTTGTTGTTAAGTGCTCTACTTAGGCTCATTGAGATGACATGTGATCATAGCCTCGTGGACTCAAAGAATTAAGTCACCATGGACCTGAAAAGCCTTAAACCTAAGCCCTATAAGGTTCCTCTTAGAATTAGGTGGATTAAGATCTTAATCAAGCTCCATTTCTCAATTTGATTCCAGGCTAGTTTAAATGTCAACTATCATCCAGAAAAACTATATACATATGTACAAAAAGATGCTTATTTACACAATATTTTACAATCATGCAAAATTTTTGAAAAATGTTTTGAAATCATGAATGATGATGCATGAAGTGCAAGTTTTGCAAAAAGATATTTACACACATTTACACAAGATTTTTGCAAACTTTTTGATTTTCAAAACATTTTGGAAAAATTTTGTACTATATACATAATTTTGATACAAAAATATTTACACAAGCTTTACACAAAAGTTTTTTGAAATCATTTTTACAAAAATAATTTGTACACTAGCTATGTATGTGCAAATAAAAGAAGATTATGAACATGAAAATTTTTTAATTTTTGTGGTTTTTAGCCATTTTATTTATTAACACACTCACACAAAGTACGAGTTATGGCTAAAGTATATATGAAATATATACACACCCCCCTATACTTAGCTCGAACGATGTCCTCAGAGTCAAGAGCGATGAAGAAGACATAACTCGTGCTAGGTATAGGGAAGTGAAAAGAGAAGGCTATACAAAAGGGAAATGAAAAGTCAAGAGGGACTCAGGTCTCCCCCCTATACTTCGGATCAAGTTATCCTAAGTATAGCGGGCTGTATACTAAGGGAAAACTGAGTGGAGAATGTACAGGGTCTACCCCCCCTATACTTAGGGTGAGATATCCCTAAGTATATGAAGCAAAACAGGGGTAGACAGAAACAAAAGAAATACCCGAAAGGTCTCACATCCCCCCTATACTTAGGGTAAAGTGCACCCTAAGTATAGCATAATCACAAGATGGAGAAAGGGATGTGGGACTAAAGAATGTGATGATATGGACATCTGGATCTATATACAGCGGAAGATCAGTGAAGCTCAGGCATGAGATGCATTAGATGTGAGTCAAAGACCACATCTCACGCAAAATGAATAGGGGCGAGATCAGCGAACCGCGGCTCATGATCTAGAAATGGCTTGAGCCGCTGGCCGTTCACTCGGAAGGTACTCTCAGAAGACAAATCGGATATGTCGATGCTACCGTTGTCGTGTACCTTCCTAACCAGATAAGGTCCTTTCCATTTGCTCTGTAGCTTCCCTGGAAATAATCTAAGCCTCGCATCAAACAGCCATACTCTCTGTCCAATCTCAAAATGTTTGTGGCTGATATGAGAATCATGCCACTCCTTGACTTTCTCCTTATAATGTAGGCTGCTTGAGAAAGCTGCATCTCTAAGCTCCTCCAGGGCAGCTAGCTCTGCCCTCCTCTGGTCTCCCATACCATCTGGATCCATAATAATATCTGTGACTGCCCAAAGTGACTTGTGCCTCAGCTCAACAGGTACATGGCATGGCTTGCCATATACGAGGCGAAAGGGAGATGTGCCCAAAGGTGTCTTGAAAGACGTCCTATATGCCCACAAGACCGAGTCCAAAAGCTGTGACCAATCCTTTCGGTCAGGGCGCACGACTTTCTGCAGAATAGTCTTGATCTCCCTATTCGACACTTCGGCTAGACCATTCGTCTGTGGATGGTAAGGTGTAGCAACACGATGGTCTATGCCGAACTCGCTAGCAAGTGCCTTCACCTGGTCGTTGATGAAGTGGGATCCCCCGTCAGAAATCAGAACTCGTGGAACCCCGAACCGCGTGATGATATGCTTCCTCAAAAATCTGCAATTTGTCCTCGCATCAGCGGCTCGGGCGGGGATAGCCTCCACCCAACGACTCACATAATCCACGGCCAACAGAATGTACTCAAATCCCTGACTCTTAGGGAATGGACCCATGAAATCGATGCCCCATGCGTCAAAAACCTCACAGAAGTGAATGGGCTGCATCGGCATCATATCACGCTGTCCACAAGTGCCCATCCTCTGACAGTCAGTACACCTCTTCACGAACTCGTCTGCGTCCTTGAAGAGGGTAGGCCACCACAAGCCGGATTGGAGCACTTTCTGTGCCGTTCTCCTCCCAGAATGATGTCCTCCTGCCTCAAGCTTGTGGCAGTAAGTGAGGACGCTATGGTGTTCCTCCTGAGGAATACACCGACGCAAGACGCTATCCCCTCCTTCGTGGTAAAGGATGGGATCCTCCCAGTGGTAGGACTTGGCCTTCGCAAGGAAGGTCTCAAGTCTCTATCTGGGCCAATCTTGTGGGACTTTCCCAACAACGAGAAAGTTCACAATATCGGCGTACCATGGGAGTGAGGCGATAGCAAGGATCGCCTCATCTGGGAAGGTATCTCTAATAGGATCAATCTGCTCAGAATCCTCAGGCTGCTCTAATCGGGAGAGATGATCCGCCACCACATTCTTGACTCCAGGCTTATCCTTAATCTCAATGTCGAACTCCTAGAGTAGAAGGATCCATCTAGTCAGTCTGGCCTTGGCATCCTTCTTTGCCATGAGGTACCTGATGGCGGTGTGATCTGTAAACAAAGTCACTCTAGATCCAATGATATACGATCTGAACTTATCCAGGGCAAACACTACGGCTAGCATCTCCTTCTCTGTGACCGTGTAATTCCGCTGGGCGGAATCCAATGTGCGGCTAGCATAGTGTATAGCAAATGGCACTCCATCCCTCCTCTGCCCCAGCACTGCCCCTACGGCAAAATCGGACGCATCCGTCATGATCTCAAATGGGAGAGACCAATCGGGCGGCTGGAGGACAGGAGCCTCAATAACGCACTGCTGGAGAGTAGCAAACGACGAAAGACACTTGTCATCGACAAGGAACTCGGTGTCTTTCGTCAATAGGTCAGTCAACGGTCGGGCAATCCTGCTGAAATCATGAATAAATCTCCTATAAAATCCAACGTGCCCCAGAAATGACCGTAACTGCCTCAGATTGGACGGCGGTGCGAGTTTCCTAATGACATCAACCTTGGCCGGATCAACCTCCATGCCCCTGTTGGAGATGATATGGCCAAGCACCGTCCCTTGAGTCACCATGAAGTGACTCTTCTCCCAAGATAACACCAAATGATACTCAATACATCGCTGGAGTACTCGATCTAGGCAGTCAAGACAAGAATCAAATCCGTCGTCGTAGATCGAGAAATCGTCCATGAAGACCTCCAAGCACTCCCCTACCATGTCCGAGAAGATCGACAGCATGCACCTCTAAAAATTCGCAGGGGCGTTGCATAGCCCAAATGGCATGTGTCGAAAAGCATATGTGCCGAAGGGACAGGTAAAGGTGGTCTTCTCCTGATCCTCAGGAGCGATGGCCACTTGGTTGTAGCCCGAGTACCCATCCAGGAAGCAATAATGGCTCTTCCCTGCCAGTCTCTCAATGATCTGGTCAATAAAAGGCAGGGGGAAATGGTCCTTCTTGGTGGCTTGGTTGAGTCTCCTGTAGTCAACACAAACCCTCCAAGAGGTGGGTACTCGTGTAGCAATCTCCTCTCCAGACTCACTGATCACAGTCGTGATGCCCGTCTTCTTGGGCACCACATGCAAGGGGCTGACCCACTTGGAGTCGGAAATGGGATAAATAAAATCTGCACTCCACCGTTTTGATATTTCCTTCATCACAACCTCTCTCAGGTTGGGGTTTAGTCGCCGCTGGAACTCACGTGACGGCTTCGCCCCATCCTCTAGATAGATATGGTGGGAGCACACTGATGGACTAATCCCATGGAGATCTGCTACGCTCCATCCGATCGCCTTGCGGTTCTTTTCAAGAACCCCCATCAAACGGGATTCCTGCTCTCCAGTCAACTCGGCGGAGATGATGACTGGGTACATCTCTGGCTCGCCCGCAAGGAATCGATACTTCAGCGAAGTAGGGAGCGGCTTCAGCTCTGGAATGCTGGGTGCCGGCAAATCTGGCTGTGGAAGAAACTGAGTGAATGCTGCTAAGTCTGCCAAATCTGCCTGGGAAAGTGAAAGCGTACTCTCGCAAACTGGATCGGGAGAAGGCGGCTCAACTGCACTATCTCTGCTCGGCTCTGCATCTACCTCCTCCTCATCTGTAGGCTCAGGTGGAATCAGGTCTGGCATCTGATCATCACAATCTGCCCAATCAGACTCTGAATCCGAGGGATCTGTATCAACCACGGTGGCATCAGTACCACCGGAAAACAAGGTGGCCTCAGCACCACCATCACTAATCATCGTGCTGCGATCAAGAACCGGTTCTGCTGCCTCAATGGTATCCTGAACCAGGTCTGTGCTCTCCAGACTCTCCTCTGATGTCGTCTCTGCATCAGCTGCATCTGAAGGTGAGAGGGTAGTCTGTGTCTCAAGATCTGCCCAAGCTGCCTCATCATCTGTGATCACAAAATCACAGTCCTGGTGGATGTCTGGCTCTGCGTCTGTCAGCTGCTCTGAATCTGTACTCGCATCTGAGCGGGCTCTGAATCTAGCTCTGTAGTCCTCGACCATCTCTATTTGTATACTCTCGCCCTGGATGCGAAAGTACACCTTCCCGCTATCATGATCAGTCACCGCTTTGGCTGTGGCCAAGAACGGACGACCAAGGATGATGGGGGTATCGGCCACTGACTCAGGGATCTCCATGTCCAACACTACGAAGTCCACGGGGAATTTCAGGCCCTGAATCGTGACGATAACGTCTCGTAATAACCCCTTCGGCCTCTTGACAGATCGATCAGCGAACTGAAGGACTGCCCTGCTCTGTCGAAGAGTGCCCAACTCGAAGCGGTCGAGAAGGGCTACCGGAAGAAGTTTAATCGACGATCCGCTATCTAGAAGAGTACGGTCGAACCTCTGCTCACTAATCTGGCATCTGACATACGGGGCCCCTGAATCTGGCCTCTTGGCTGGCAGGCGGTTCTGGATCGCGAAGCACGTGGCTTTGGTCAGCACATGTATCTCGGAAGTGTGGTTCCTCCTCCTCCTCCTGACTGTAGTCCTCTCTCTCAAAGATCGCTGGAGAAGGGGGATGTGCTGCAAAGCCTCCTGGAGGGTCAGCTGGATGTGGAATCGATCTATCATACTCTGGCTGAATTCCTCCTGCACTGTCTTTTTTGGATCTTTTTTCTTCCCCTTCCCCATCTGAAGGGCTCTAGGGAAGGGGATCACTGGGTCCTTCTCAGATGAAGGACTAGGAAAAGGTCTAAGCGGTTCAAGGACCGGATCCACACATACATCATGCACCACAGTGGGACCAGAAGAAAGTAAACCTTTTCCTTTATTCACAACAGAGTTCTGAGATACAGGAATACGAGGAAAAACATCATCTCTATCTGTATAAACACCGGTGGCCTCAGTACCACCACGGGCTGGCTCTGCTGCTGCTGCTGGTAGACGTCGCGCGGCATCAGTGCCGCGGGCTGGCTCGGCTGAACGGGTGGCATCAGTACCACCTCCTAGATCTGGTGAAGCGGCGGCCTCAGTACCGCCGGTGGGATCAGCATCCTTGGTGGCCTCAGTGCCACCGTCATCGTCTGGAGCGGCCTCAGTACCGCTCTCCTCCTCCTCCTGTGGCGCCTCGGGATGAAGCTCAGATGAGGCACCGCCGCCTGCTGGGGTCCTACCGCTCCTAAGTGTGACAAAATCAGCATCAAATAGATACGAAGATGTATCATCAAATGGGTCACTAGGAGTGGCTAACTCAGTATGTACTACCTGCTCAGATTTCCTCTTGAGGTTGTTCGGGTTCGGCTCAATCTGGGCTGGAATGGCGGCCTTCCCTCTCACCAGGTCCCGCATCTCCTGGCGGAACTCGTCCATCTCCCGTCGGAATGTGGCCTGCTGGTCCGTGAGGAGGCGGGCGATGTCATCCAAAGCTGGGCTCTCGTGGGAGCCCGACGGGTGGCCTCTCTGTGGGTGAGGCTGCTAGAACTGCTGTGGTGGGTAAGAGGGGTAGGATGGAGGGTGCTGCTGCTGGTATCCCGGGTGAGCCTGCTGCTCACGTCTCCACGACTGTCCCTGCTGCTGATAGGGACGCGGACCGAAGGATGACTGGTGCTGCTGATATGCTGGGGGCTGCTGCTGCGGCTGGTGGTGATCTCTCTGCTGGGAGTACTGCCCTCCCTGTCCTGACGGCTGCTGCTGGGGCTGGGTACCACCACTCCCCCACCTGAATCCGGGATGGTCTCGTCGGATCCCAGGCTGGGGGCGGTCATACCAAATCCCGTTGACATCCATCAACGGCTCGGCATCGAAGGGGGCTGGCGGGAGTACTGCCAGAGGCTGGTCCGGCTGGTAGACCACCATCTGCATCTCTGGAGATGGTGGGGACTGGTAGGTGGGCTGCGGCTGCTGGTAAGGCTCCGCCTGTACAAGATGGACCTGTCTAGGCTGCACGTGGGTGCTGGAGCGCTGGGACGAGCTGCTGCTGCTGCCGGCGTCGCCTCACGACTGAAGACGGGGCTGAGAAGCCGTCTGTGCCTCCTGGAGACACATGAGTTGTGTCTTCATGTCGCTCAGAACCTGTGCCATCTGCTCCATCTGCGTGATACTCTGGCACTGCTTCTTCTCGATCAGCTCCATGCGGTCCAACTTCTCGCTGATAATGCCCATGTCCGCAACTGACGACTCTGCCTGTGCTGCTGCGGCTGCGGACGAACTGGATGGACCTGCATCTACCCGTGCTATCCTCTGGTACTGCACGGGTCCTGGCTGATGTGGCTGGGTCTTCTGAGTATACAACCTGGTCTGAGACATCACCATATAATTCTCAGCCATCTTCTCGAAGATGGCCCAAACCTGGTCCTGGTCCTTGGCGAAGTAGGACCCGCCGCAAGAAGCATTCACCAGGCCCTGTAGCTCTGGTGTCAACCCACTAAAGAAGCTCTGCACAAGGTTCGGTTTCGTGATGTCGTGGTGCGGGCATCTGTCCAGAAGCTCTCGGAACCTCTCCCATGCCTCGTGAAACTACTCGTTGGGGAACATGGAGAAGTTGCTGATCAGGGCCCTCGCTGCATTCGTCCGCCCGAGTGGATAGTACTTGTTCAAGTACTCAGTGCGGAGCTGCTCCCAGGTATAGACAAACCTCCCAAGATGCTTCAGCCAGGTGGCTGCTCTATCTGCCAGTGAAAACGGGAAGGCTATCATCCGGATCGTGTCCTGGTCCACATGCCGGTCGTGGACAGTACTGCAGATCATCAGAAACTCCTAGAGGTGGAGGTGGGGCTCCTCAGTGGCGAGTCCGTGAAAACGAGGAAGCATCTGCAGGGTGTTCGGGGGGAACTTGAAGTCCCCCACGATAGCAGGTACCACCACCCAATGGTGCATCAGTGTAGATCCGGGGTTGTGCAACTCCCGCATCGGTCTAGGTGGTCCTCCTCCTCCCGCGGCTGCTGCCGCTGCGGCTGCTGCTGCTGCTGCTGCGGCTCGTGCCTCTGCATCATCGGGCTCCTCGGGCTCGCTCTGCTGGTCTCTCTCTGCTCTGAGCCTCTCCAACTCTCTCCTCATCTCAATCATAAATGCCCCCTGATCGCGGAGCTGCTGCTGAACTGTATCGAGTGATGCGATCAGGGTGGAGTTGATCGCTCCCTGGTCTAGTATAATATGCTCTGGCTGACGGGAGTGATCGTCTGAACTGCCGGCTCCGGCCATGTTGACATCTGCAAAATCAAACGAGCCCAACCCAGGTGCTGTCAAATGTATCAATCTCTCCTCGGGCTCGTGTCTCTCAGGAAGATCAGAAAGGGGGTCGAGGGGGAACAAGGTGGAGTCGTACTCGGGCTCGGAGAGCAGGTCTGAGCTCTCGCGAGCCAACCTAGATGAGGAGGTAGACGCGCCCGAAAGCGGTGCAACCAGAGGCTGCCTAAGAGACCGTCTACCCATCATCTTGATCTGGCGAGTAGGGCGGATGAGATCTGGAAAAATTATGATCTGAAAACAAACCCCCGGTTCACCAACGCAACGCGAGCTGAAGACCGTGAAAGTTCGGTCAAATTATCTTGTCAATTTTATTTTGGTGAACACACAAAATATCAGAGCGCTTACGTGACCTGTTGGGATATCCGATGCTAACCCAACCGACTGGCCCGCACGGAAGAGTCGGTAATCAGTCGGGACTAGCAACGGGGGGCTCTACCTAGGGTGCGGGTCACTCTCTCGCGCATCCAAACCAAACAATGAGGGGGTTGCTCTCCCTAAGACAAAATTTTTAGGGTGAGCGGTTTTTAGATCAATAAGATTAGCAGTCCCAATTTTATGGTTTTCACTTTTTTAATATTTTTCAAAGCAAACAAAAGGCCTAACGAATTTTTCGGTTCTTCTGGTTATTAAGTCCAAAACAGGGGGGAGAAGACGAAAAAGCCGATGCACGAAAAATCAATGATGCATGCAAAGTCAGAAATGCGTACCTGCCTCCAGCTCTCTACATGCAATATGATCCGCGCATAAAAGTAAAGACAGAATTAAAACTAACCTAAATGATGCAGCGGTAAAGCCGAGTCCTAGGCGAGCAAGTCTAGCGAAGAACCGTCTAACCGGTCACCGACCTCCAAGCCAAAGAGTCCGGTCTTGGCCCGTCCCTCCTCTGTCCGACAAATCGGGGGTAGGAGTAAGCGCTTTACAGGACGGGCTGCGGCACGTAGGCTACGGAGGCAAATGAATCGGTTATTTTTATTATTGATTTTAAGTAGGTCCAATTATTCGATCTATGGGAACAGATATGCAATTAGGTGTGTGTGGATCCTACTAATTACGGCACATTCACCAGAAAATCCTAAGTCTAGGGGCTCGAGCAAAAACCGTGAAAAACCGGAAAAGACAGAAATAAAAGAAAAATAAAACCGCGAGAAAACCGCGAAAAACCGCAAAGGTCCTAAAGGGTCCCCCGAGCACACCGGTGCTCGGCGAAACAGACCCGCTACGGTCAAGTCCCAGAGTGTCTAAGTCCTGTCCCTGTATTATTACAATAATAATAAAATAAAACAAAAACCTAATCTAACCTCACCCACTCAACTCTCTCCCTCTCGCTCTCTCCTGCGGCTTCGTAGAGAAAGAAGCCGCCTCCAAGTTCCTCGGCTGCACCGGCTCCTCGAAAGTCGCCTCCGCGGTCCTTGGGCCCTCGCAAGAAAAAGAGATGAGTGGTCAAAACCAATAATAAAATAATAATCAAAGGCAAATAAAGACAAATGAAAAATAAGGGTATATGTGCAAAAATATAAAATAAAATAAACAAACCAAAGAAAACAAAAACAAAAATAAAAGAAAAAGAAAATAAGGCCAAATAAAACAAAAAGAAAATATAGACAAAAGCCGTGAAGAGCCGCGGAAAGCCGCGAAAATAAAACGAAAAGAAAAAAATAAAACGAACTACTAAGCCGTGCTCCCCGGCAACGGCGCCATTCTGATGACAGGCCTGATCACTAGGGTATGAGGTACAGAAATAGGGTCGTTGTGACCCGAGCAATCAGACCATGTATATCAAGAAAAATCGGACCACTCAATAAATCAAAGATCGATCAAAACAACGGATAGCGGTCCAGCTATGAGATTAACTTGGTATAGCACACAGGGTCGAACTCAAGGAGCACGGGTTGGCCAAAGGCCTACGAAGTAGTAAAAATGAAATAAAATAAAAGACAAGTATTTTTAATGATTTTTAGTGATTTTTATATTTTTTGGATTTTTAAATGTGAAGAAAACAAAGGAAACACAAAAGCAAGCAAGCTTTAGCTAATTATTAAATGTGTCAAAAATCAAGCAAAAATTCAAACAAAAATGTTTTTATGTTTTTTAGGTTTTTTAATGTTTTTGGTTAATTTTTGATAATTTTCTGATGTATAGTTTACTTACTAAAAATCAAACAGTAACAAAAAGGTTGGGTACTGTCCAGCCATGCCCAAAATCCCTAGATAAAATATCTAAAAATCTCAAGAGGGCCTGGAGGTAATTTTCCTATATACTAGAGAAAACAAAGTAAATTTGAGCACCAAAATTATTGTTTTTGGTTTTTAGATTATTTAATATGATTTTTATGAGTTTTTAGGTGTTTTTAAGTTTTTAGGGTTTTTAAGCAATGAAAAATAGCCAAAATTGGCTAGAAAATCAAAGAGCACAAAAGAAACAGTACCTAATTTTTATAGAATTTTTAAGAGGGTTTTTATATTTTTTTGGGATTTTTAACTCTAGACAGTAGCTGAAATAAAGGTTTTTGAATTTTTAAAAATAACAAATAAACTCAAAAATGTCCTCAAAAATTCTCAAAAATCCTACAACATGGCAGGAGCCACGTGTCAAATTTTCATCGAATTTGGAGGTGATTTGATATTTTATTCAAAAATCAAAAGAGAGCACTGTGCACAGGGACTGAAGTGCAAATACCCTAAGTTCTGGGGGTCCAGGTGCAAAATACCCAGCAACGCACGCGCGCGGCGCGTGCCTGGGGCACTCAGGGACCTCTTTGTAAATAAAACAAGTCCCGAGGACCTTTTGGTAACTCGTACCAAAAGTCCAGGGGGCTGTGTTGCAATTAACCCACCAAATAAACGCACATGCGCAATTAAACACTCACAGGGGCATACATGCAAATACTAAAAAGTTTTCATTCATTAATTAACATCCAGAACTACAGGGAATATCTTGCAATTACACCAAACATACACGTGACGAAGCACGTGGCAAACACTCACAGGGGCATAAATGCAAATAAACTAAAGTGCGAGGTCCGATGTGCAAATAACCCTAAACTAAAACAACTTGCTAGAATATTTACAGGACTAAAACTAAATAGAAACAAGAGCTGGGCCTAAGGGTAATTTACCCTTTATTAAGCGGGCCGTCGGATGTGCTCCACGTGGATGATCTGACGGGTACGCTGGTGGGCGCTCCAGATCTCCTCTCCAAGGATCGGACGGTGGTTGTTCCTCCGGGAATGGATGGACGAGATGAAAACTGGAGGTCGAGGCTGATCGGACGGCGGCTGAAGATCCTCGAAGAACAGGTGGCCGACGAGTTTCGCCGGCCTCGTGCGAGTGCTGGGATCCTCGTCTGCTGCTTCCGGAGATCGGAGAAGATGCGTGATGAAGCTCCGCAGCTGATGGTGGCCTCCGATGGCCCAGACGAGCCCGGGAGGGGCTCCGGCGAGGTCGGCGGAGGATAGCTCCTGGCCCGAATGTCGGGAGGCCTCAGATGGCCTCCTTTGATCCTGCAAAGTAGCTCAGAAGCTTCGCGGGTCGAGGGCAAAATGCCTCGACCCGGTTAGGCGTCGTGGAGGTGGTCTGTGCGTCGGTGCGGACGAATCCCGGCGAAGCGACGGCGAGGGGATTCGACTCCCAGCTCCTGTGCGAGCTGGGTTGAACGGAGGGGCGGAGAAGGTGCGCGATGGGGAGGCGGAGGTGAATATGGGTTCCGATGATCGAACGGACGCGGGAGGTAGTCGGAATCGATGGGACACGGCGGCGGAGCGGATTGGGGCAAAATGGAAATTAGGCTAAATAGAGAAGCTAAGGGATTACCTGGGCGGTCAAGGAGACTATGCTGGAGCTGGGGTAGCTCCTGGTCGTGGCCTCAAGGGTTGTCTCGGCCCGAGGCTCGAGCTCCTGCTCTGGGCGGAGCACGGCGGTGTTAAGTCGCCGGATCAATGGAAACCGGCCCCTCTCCTCGCTGCGACGGCACCTGGAGCGAGCTGTCACTCACGCTCGGGTGCTGGAGCTCACTGGGGTGGAGTGGATTAGCCAAAGATGATCAAAGAATGCGGCGGAGCTGGGTATTTAAATGGCTGGGGGTCCGAAAAGAGGAGCTCGGGTAGGGTCATGGAGGCGCGCGGACCCCGAGGTAGATGCCCAGCGAGGGTGTCGGATGTGGGAGGTGTCAAACGGAGCCGGGGTTAGGGTGTTAGGCAATCGGGTCGAGCGGGTATAAAATGGAGAAATCGGGTTGGCCGCTCGAACCCGTGGGAAGTGGTCCTGGGGGGGCCAGTTGACCGGGCGGTCAACATCCCCAGGACCCAATGGTTAGCTGCCACGTGGAGAATGTTTGAAGCTCAAAAATAAGGCAGCAAATGGCCGATTTTCCAAAAACTTAAAACATGAATTATTTTTATTTTATTTTTTTCTATTTTTTGGTGATTTTTAATTAATTTTTGGAAATAAAAGTAAAGTATTTACAATATATAGCTATATATAGGTATATGTACAATATGTTGTTTTTTTTATTTTTGATTTTTAATGATTATTTTTGTACAATTTTATTCCTATTTTCTATTTTATTTATTTATAGAATAAAATGAGGAATAAAAGGTATTTTTATTTGATTTTAATTATTTATATACATAGGTGAAATAAATAGTTATGTACAACTATATACATGGCATATGTACAATATGTTTTTGTTATTTTAATTTTGTTATTTTTATTTGATTTTTGTTTTGATTCTTTTTATTTTATGTATTTACAATATATAACATAGAATATTTACAAAAAGTTTAGAAAATAATTTTATTTATTTATAAGGTTAAATAAATAAATAAGGAAGCAAGGTCTATGTACATGGTGAAAGGGTATTTTTGATCTTTTTGATTTTCAAATTTTTATTTTGTTTTTAATATTTTCTAAATATATACAAATATGTACAAGCATATTTTTGGGTGAGGAAAATATAATTTTATTTATTTATATAGATATTTACACTAGAGCCCCTATCTCCCTCTACTTTGGCTTTTATGCGGTCAGGCCCATGCTGAGCCCTCCCTTGGGTTAGGTTGCTCAATATTTATTCTAAATATTTCCCTCTTTTTCTTTTTAATCTTTATTCTTTTATTTTTGCACAAAAACATGCTAATTATAAGTTTTTACACAATGCATGCTTTTGCTAATGATTCCTATTTACACATATCTACATGCATTTGCATAGGTTTTTGTAGCTAAAATATAAGAATAAAGAGTGATGAATGGGTATTCATCAGGGACGGTCATGACCGTCCCTTAAAGTCATCAGGGGGACGGTCACGACCGTCCCAAAAGAGAGAAAGTGAAGACGGTCATAACCGTCTCGAAGAACGAAGGGGACGGTCGCCATGACCGTCCCCTTTGTTCATCTGCTAACAAAAAAAATTTCCATTGCCCCCTATTTGATCCTCATTTCGCCCTGTATGTCAATATAATGTAGTACCTGTTACAAAAAATCTGTCTTCATAATAAACATTGCTATCACCACACAAAAAATGCAATCCACATTCATAAAGTCCTCGTCCAACAACATATGCATTCAAAATACTACAGTATCCTACAATAATTGTTCAAAATAGTTATACAATATACTAAAGTATCCTACAAACTAACTAAGCTATCCTAGTCGTCGTCCTCATCCTCTTCGTCGTCGACGTCCTCGTCGTCATCAGCATCATCTTCTTCTTCGTCGTCATCGCCGTCGCCTAGCCTAGCAGCAGTATTATCATCATCTGTTGGGTGGCTAGTCGACGCTCCACCTTGATGTGCCTGTATGAATGCATTGAAAATCGTCATTTGTTGGCGCAAATCCTGAATCTCCATATTCATGCTAGACACCCGACTCTCTAATCTCCTCTCTCTTTGTGTCTTCTGAGAGGTCGAGCCAGTCCCTACTCCATACCAATTCCGTATGGTGGCACCACGACCACCACAACGGACGCGTCCCTGATGCTCTGGACCGGTCGCCTGGAGGAAGGCCGCATCAGGAGTAAGAGGTGGATGACTCGTTCCGGTGTGGTTTACAGAGCCAGTGGTTGTGAGCCTGAACATCTCCTCCTACAAATTTATTTAAGTAAGTTCAAATTCATTTAATTTGTAAAAAAGATGCAAATATGTTATGAATAACTTACATGAATTGGACAATAGGCAGGATCCACCCAATGAACTTCCCCGCCCACATCGCGGCTCTTAGACTTCTCGAAGACTTCCATTCGGCTGGGCACTCTCTCGTTCTCCACTTCCTAATGTGAAAAGATTAGTAAACTTAGGATACCATTTTAATACATATATAATAGTTATAATTTTAACACTAATCACAAAGTAGATTATTTACGAAGTCATCCTTTAGTTGATTTGTGTTTCTTCTCCCCATTCTATGGGTAGACTTGAAACCTTTCCTCCGATTTTCAGCATTTCTCCTTGAGATGCCCTATACGAAGATAGTAATTTTAATAAAAGAATTCCAAATGATATATGTATAAAATGCACATATATATGTCACATACCGTATGTTCTTCTCCCATCCAAATATAAACCATCGCCCTCCATTGTTCAGCGGGTACATTCGGAGGAAAATTTACCAAATTGGCTTCCAATGTAAGCTCCGGGTCGAAGTACTTTAAAATATAAAGAAAATTAATTATATACTTATATGATAAAAAACAAATTTATGATTAAATATAAAGCAAAGTACTCACTCAGGCCCTCACACGACCTCGATATTTACGCAACATCTCCGCCCCATGGCCTAAAATCAGAGCATCAGTGGCCGGGTCACGGTCCCAGGAAAAACTAGACTGCAAAGAAAGCAAACAGATATAAGTTTATATATATAATGAAGAAATAATTTGCTTTGTTATTATTATATATACCTCCTAATCATGAAGAATGGCATCTTTTATTGACCGCTCCACTAAACGCCAGTCTGTAATGTGGAGAGGGACCCTGGCTCTGCACACCTGTCCCAAGTAACTCTGGAAAACAGCTGAGTTCTCCCCCACCGCATCCCCTCCAACTATCCGTACCCTGAGTGTCTCACCAGGACGAAGACGGTCCAACATTCGGCATTGAGATGGGCCTCTACGTCTGCCTGAGCTACTCGATCCGTCAGGATCGGAGGTACTACTCCCTCGCTGTGGTGCCGGCGGGGCATCCCGAATGCGTCTAGGACGTGGAGGCATATCTGCATATTATGAAACATTTAAATTACATATAACAACAATGATATAATTAACATAAAGAATTGGAAAATAAAAGATGGTAAACTTACACATTAAAAATCCGCATCTACAATATCAGTTGGATGTTCTTGCATTTCAGCTTGACATGCCTCGTTTATATTTAGCAACTCATCATCATCATTGACATCAAAAAAATGTGAAGGTTAATGTTCCACCTATCATCTGTCGTTTCCCTTAAATGTCTCACACGTGAACGGAACTATTTGAGAAATTCAGATTTGTTATGTGTCTCATTAAATAATGAATTGTACTCATCAAAAAAGTCGTCAATTTCTGACAACTGCATCACGACATAGTAGTGTATGAGATATCTATCCTCATCGGATATTACGCAGTGGATACCACTGAATATATGCCTACCACATGAATGAAAGACCCATAATCTAGATTCGTCCTCTTCCTCCACGACATCGCCTTCATCATTTCGTTCATAACGGCTGAAACGCACGCTTTCATCTTCCATATACATTTCACAGAAATTAATACACTATTCACAAAGATAACCTTCAGCAATGCATCCTTCGAGTTGTGCCTTATTAAAGACCATATTTTTCAATTTTCGAAGGTATCTTTCTATTGGATACATCCAACGATATTGAACCGGCCCACCGATCCTTGCTTCACCTGCTAGATGAACTATTAAATGAACCATTACGTCAAAGAAGGTTGGTGGGAATATCTGCTCTAATTTGCATAATGTGATAACAAAATCTTCTTCAAGTCTTCTCAAGATCAACGGATCTAGAACCTTCGAACACAGTAATCTAAAAAATCCACTCAATTCTGTTAATGATTGTACGACAGCGTCTTCAACAATCCCGCGAAGAGCGAATGGGAGTAACACTTCCATATAAACATGACAGTCATGACTTTTTAAACCAGTTATCTTGCGTTTTCTTTCATTTACACACCTCGACAGCTGTGATGAGAACCCATCAGATACCTTCAAACTTTTAAGGAAGTTGAAAATTTTATCACGCTCAGCGTTGGATAATGTATATATTGCTGCAGGTATATTAATCCGTCCATTGTCTAATTCAATTGGATGTAGTTCCTCGCGTATTCCAAGTTGAACTAAATCTCGTCTCGTCCTTACATTATCTTTAGATTGACCTGAAAGATTTAATATTCTCGAAATATTCTCCAAAACATTCTTCTCAATATGCATGACATCTAAATTATGACGAATTTGTAAGTGTTTCCAGTATGGTAACTCTCTGAAAAAAATACTTTGTTTCTTCCAACCACCGGCTACACTTTTCTTCGTTGTCCGTCCTAAACAACTGCTTCGTACAAGTAATTGTTGTTCTCAAATAATGTTTCCATTCACACGCGCTAAGTTAAGTCGTTGCCCATAAGGTGAGCCGTCAAATTTCTTATTACTATCTGCCCTTTGCCATCTATGCTTCGGTGGAAGGAATCAACGATGATCCAAATAGTAATGGTTCATACTTCCAGACAGTAATGTCGAATGTGTTTTTTCAAGACAGACAGGACATGCGAGTTTTCCCTTAGTACTCCAACCAGACAAATTTACGTACGCGGGAAAGTCATTTATAGTCCACAATAGTGCAGCTTGTAATTTAAATCTCTTTCCTACATGCATCATATGTAGGTATTCCAGTAGTCCATAAGACTTTTAATTCATCCATTAACGGTTGTAGGTACACATCAATTTCGTTGCCAGGACTTTTAGGACCAGGAATTAGTAGTGTCATCATCATAAATGATGAACTCATTGACATCCATGGTGGTAGATTGTAAACAATCAGAATCACGGGCCAAATGCTGTAACTTAGACTCATATTACCAAACGGATTGAAACCATCTGAGGCTAATCCCAAACGAATATTTCTCTCATCATTAGAGAAATGCGGATATCTCTGATCAAATTTTATCCATTCTTCAGCATCGGATGGATGTCTCATAGCTCCATTAGCATCTCGTTTATTTGAACGAGAATGCCACGTCATCCACTTTGCAGTTTTTTCAGACATGAAGAGACGTTTCAGTCTTGGAATTAATGGGAAGTATCGTAATATTTTCACCGACTTCTTCTTTCTCTTTAAATCATTTTTTTCTTCTTTATACCTGGAAGCCTGACAATATGGACAAAGAACTAAATCCGAATTCTCTCCTTCAAAAAGCATACAGTCATTAACACAAGCATCGATCTTCTCATATTTCAGACCAAGCGATCGGAATTGTTGCTTCGCCTCTTTCCAATCCTTAGGATAATTCTGAGGATTATTTAATAACTTCCGTACTAAACCCAGCACATCTGTCATCATTGCTGCAGTTGATCCGTTCCTTACTTTCATCTTAAACAGCTCTAATAAAAACTGTAAACGCGTCATTTCCACCCCAGGAGCCAATATCTCTTCTGCATCTGGCAAACTGCTCGAGAACCTATCATCTAAACTAATGTCTTGTGCCTCAGGTCTTCTTAAATCGTCCATTAGTTCAAATAACTCGTGATCAACATTATTCAAGGTTTGTGTAGTGACTCCTGCATCTACGCCCATATCCTCATCCATTCGCAAATCTATACCCTCTCCATGTTCAGTCCAAATGGAGTAATGTAACCAAAATCCGTTGAGTATAAGATGGTTATACACTGCCTCTCTAACATCCCATTTAATATTCTTGCATCTCACACATGGACAATAAATCTTAAGACCATCAAATTTCTTATTAACTCTTTCTATTTGAAATGCCCAATCCAAGAACGCAATCACTCCTCTCTTATATTGTTGAAAATCATCGTATCTCTTATCCATCCATGATTTATCCATTTTACTGCACAATCATAATAAAATCCACCATTGTGTTATTATAGAAAACAAGTTTTCCACCCTAAACCATAATTAAGTGTTTCTCTTATATACAAATCATTATGGGGATATGTATTGTATACACAAATCATTATGGGGTTATCTATTGTATACACTAATCATTATCATCATAGGGATATCTATTGTATACACAAATCATTATGGGGATATCTATTGTATACACAATCACTATCATCATGGGGATATCTATTGTATACACAAATCATTATGGGGATATCTATTGTATGATTTCACTATCATTATGGGGATATCTATTGTATACATAAATCATTATGGGGATATCTATTGCATACACAACCCTAGTATATCTATTATATACACAAATCAAAACAACTAAATCATATGGGGAAAACCTAGGCATATCATCAAAACAAATCATAACTAGGGGAAAACCTAGGCAAATCATATCTATTGTATACTAAACAAATCAAGCAAACCTAGGCATATCATCAAAACAACTAAATCATATGGGGAAAAACAACTCTAACAAGATTATCAAGTAAAATAAACAAGAATAAAAGCAAAGGAGTGTTGATAGATATCGGAAATGAAGATTGACGAGGTCGGCAAGCAAGGAGGAGCTGGAGGCGACGTCGGGGCGAAGGGGGCGATGGTGGGGCGGCGGCTTGAAGATGTGAAAATGGAATAGAAACGCAGGTCGAAGGGGGTTTTTTCGATCTGACCAATGGGGACGGTCGTAATGACCGTCCCCATTGGTGACGATCGGCGACGGTTCACTAAGAACCGTCGCCTTTGAAAGCCATAAGAGACGGTTTTCAGTAACCGTCCCCTTTGGCCAAGGTAGAGGGGACGGTCAATAATAACCGTCCCCTCTGGTCGACCACTTTGGTCCATTCGTTAGAGGCGACGCCAACAGAGGAACAATGGGGGCGGTCAGGACCGTCCCCAAAGCCCTTCCAGAAGGGTCGAAAACGTCCAGTGGCCTGGTCAAGGTAGAGGGGACGGTCAATATAACCGTCCCCTCTGGTCGACCACTTTGGTCCATTCGTCAGAGGCGACGCCAACAGAGGAACAATGGGGACGGTCAGGACCGTCCCCAAAGCCCTTCTAGATGGGTCGAAAACGTCCAGTGGCCTGCACAAGCCAGAAGGGACGGTCACCAATGACCGTCCCCTCTGGTCGACCTCTTTGGTCCATTCGTTAGAGGCGACACCAACAGAGGAACAATGGGGACGGTCAGGACCGTCCCCAAAGCCCTTCCAGAAGGGTCGAAAACGTCCAGTGGCCTGGTCAAGGCATAGGGGACGGTCACTATAACCGTCCCCTCTGGTCGACCACTTTGGTCCATTAGTCAGAGGCGACGCTAACAGAGGAACAATGGGGACGGTCAGGATCGTCCCCAAAGCCCTTCCAGAAGGGTCGAGAACGTCCAGTGGCCTGCTCAAGGCAGAGGGGACAGTCACCTATGACCGTCCCCTCTGGTCAGAGGCGACGCCAGAAGGGTCGAAAAGGTCCAGTGGCCTGCTCAAGGCAGAGGGGACGGTCATTAATGACCGTCCCTATTAAGCTAATACAGTAGGGACGAAAGTCCACATACAGTCCCCCATTATGTTGTTATTGGGGACGGTTGTTTGATGATCGTCCCTTAAAAGAGGCATTAGGGACGGTTAATCAAAAACCGTCGCTAGTTGTCGTCCCTAAATAGGGCAATTCCTGTAGTGACATCAATCAAAAGAAAATCCAAAATAAATTACTAACTTGTATATTTGATAGACCCATACCCTAATTTCAGGACAAAAAGGCGTAAAAACTTATATCTCTCTCATGCAATGTACAATTTCACTCTACTTACTTTTGAATTGTTGTACATTAAAATATCTACAAAAGAAATTATGTTTTGTACTTTTGAATTGATGTACCAATTTCAAAAAAAATCAGAGTCCATTTGTGAAAATTAGGTTTTGGTATCTAACTGTATATTATACATATGCACTTATTTTTGACTTATTATTTCATGTAAATATTTGACTCTTATTTATTTATTTATATATTGTCTCTTCATTTCATTTCATGTTTTAACTGATTACATAAAAAATCAAAATCTAAAATCGGAAAAGCAATGAAAAAACCAATTATGAATCGGGCACACTAACTAATTCATATGTATATATTTCACATTTTCTAATAATTCCTAACTCGTAAAAATCCCAAAAAGTTGTGTTTGTTTCTTTTCTAATACATGATTTCATATTATGTTTGATTTTGGATACATTATTTACCATTACCTCTTTTTTAATGAATAATGAATATTTTACAATTGTTGATGATCAGAACGAAAAATAAACGAAGATCACCCTTGGAAGTTAAGGATGGAAACAGTCTGATATAGATTTGAATATATGTATTATTATATAATTGCTCTTTTTTAAATGTGATTATGAATATGAAGTTTAGATAAATATATGTTGACAAATCATATCTTCAAAAAATAGAACCAAATACATAACAAATATTCATTATTTGTTATATTTAGCAAGATACGGATTATTCATGAATCTTAAACATTTCTGACTTGCTTAATATATGTAACGTTAAAAATAAATTTTATATAATAAAGAATGCATAGATATTATGGCAATTTTGTATGTTATCGTGAAAAGCAGAACGAAAGGTTGCACTAGATGGGACACCATATCTTTATTTATTTATTTTCCATCCAAAGAATTAAAAAAACATGTATATATGAATGAAACTAATATGCATGTCCAGATTCATTTTTTTACATTAATATCCATATCTATATTAATCAAACTATAGAACATGACATTCACATTTTATTTACAAGCATAAAAGGGTTAAATGGGGTTGCCTCTGGTGGAGCTAACTTCGCTCCCCCACCTCATTTCATCCGATTTTTTTTGAAAATTTTTTTCATGGAATTTCATCACTATATCCATATATTATGTCATTAAAAATTCATGCGAAACAAAGACTTCTACGGCCTCCATCCAGACAGTCATTTTTTAATGGTATTGCTAAAAACGACTCCGTCTGGATGGAGCTCGTAGGAGTCTCTGTTTCGCGCGAAATTTTAATGACATAATATAGGGATATATTGATGAAAATCCATAGAAGAAATTTTTCAAAAAATAAAAAAAACCGGGTGAAATGCCGACGGGGAGCCAAGTTAGCTCCCCCATGGGGGCAGCCCCATTTTACCCTATTTAAAATATATGTATTCATATACATATTCATCAAACACGCATAAGGATATCTATATCCTCTTCAAAATAAGTATGAATACAAATAAATACAAATATATCCACGTTTATTTTCATCCGTGTGGGAAATGGATGGGTATTGCATCTAATTAATCATGCTACTGAATATTCCACCAAATTACCATAGTAACATCGAATTATGTCAACAAGAAATTTTAGCTGAGGATTGCACTTTTGCAATGAACTTTTGGTTATCACAAAGTTAAAAAAATACCTACAGAATCGTTAGGAGTTGCATGCAACAAATTCTCCGTTCCAGACTAGTGTCAACAAACACATTGTTACTAAAATTCTTTGGCCAACTACACTTGGGAACAGATTTTATACAATAGTTAAGCCATCGGCAAATCGAAGTTTTTGTCGATACATTTATAGAATATGATGACACGGATCGTTTGTGCATTTTTTTTTGAAATATTTTTAATTGGCTACTAATATAGAGATATTTATACCACGTATTTTGGGCCATTGTAATCTATTGGGCCATTGTAATCTATTTCAGCTTGCTTTTTTTAAAAAAATCAAATACTCGCACAACGTTTGTCAAACGGGAACGGTTCCTTTGCTGTAGTGTAGCATGTACTGTAATCGTGGAACCCGTCTGATCCCATCGGACGGCTCCCACGATTATAGGACCTAATGCACTCAAATTTGTGACAAAGAAAATTATGAGCTAAAAAAATCCATAACAATAAGAGATTTATTTTGTAACGTAACATATTACCATACGTTCATGGCTGAAATTAAAGGGTGACGAGTGCAGCCATAAGCACTACTATGAATGCAGAGTCCACATTGGGGAAGATGGTCACAGCAAACGTGCCCTTGCCGCGAAGCGTGTTCTTAATATCGAACTTCTGGTGAATCTGTACAGTGGATTCGACACAACGAGTATATATGTCACATGGAAATTGGCTTGGTTGGATGGGAAAGAAGTAAACAATTAAACCTGGGCGACGACGTTCTTGGAATCTCCAAGGTAGATGTTGCCGGACATCCGAAAGAAGCTCACGTCCATCTTGAAGTCGCAGTGTTTCTCGTCGGTGTTGGTAGCCAAGAAAACCTCCAGCTTTCTCTTGATCTGAATAATTGATGTCCGCTTGATGCAAAACAAGAGATCCTTCTCTTCGGAGCTGTCCCCTCTGAATACTTGCCACCTTCCACGCACAGACGTAACCTGTCGCATAATTTGGCAATGTAATGAGATCTGGATGTATACCATGTAGATGGAAGAGTACTTTTTCTTGCAGTGATCATGCTACTAAGGTTCATGAAAGCTGTATTCCTACATGTTACCGAACACTGAATAAGCGTTGTGCGGTGACACATGCGGGGTACGTGTGGTTTTATAATGCTTTCCAATTTTAAATTTAAAAGTAAATAAATATCTATAAAGAATATTGCTACGGAATTTATATATCAAAATTGACTTTAAAAAGATTTAAGAGAAATAGTTCATGTTAGATAGCCATAAAAATATTGCATACTCAATGATTCATAATAATAAAACTTCAATAAACATACATGCATATTTGCAATACATGAGCAAAACCTCAATTGTCTTGTATTATAGTATTAGACGATACATTGCATATACTCATGAATACAATATATGAGCAAAACATAAAACGTTACACATACATAATGGAATAATGCATTGCAATTGCGTGCAAATGCATTATGTATTCTTACAACTGGACGGTGGAAGAGGCGGAGCTACTAGGGTAAGCTCTTGAATGAGAGGATTGGAGAGTTGGGGCTGCTGGAGATTGATCCACCATGTTGCTGGAGCAATATGCGGGGCATATGCGGGATATGCGAGGCATATGTACATATGCGCTTAGTGTGCATAATGCACCGATTCATAAAATCAGTTCGCTCTGCATGTTGCATGGGTACATGCAACCACAAACCTAAACATTACTAATAGGAGATATGAAAATGGCATCCAAAAGGATCTTGAATTTGTTGATGTCACTTGACTGAATCAACATTCCCTACAACAAAATGCATTTTATAATAATGTTTTTTTAAAAAAATCCATCACTATATCATCCGTTGTTAAACATATATCGATCATTATATTTGTTGTAAAATTATTTTTTATACTTAAAAATTAAAACTATTTTGGTAATGAAAACTATTTAGTATGAGGGTTAGTCTTGATTTGATGAAATATCGAGACACTTTCTCATATCACGGAGAAATATAGTACTATATGATATGAGAGAAGGAGCTTATGTATTAGGAAGTTGCAAGCAATCCTCTCTCACGGGGAGAAAAAAATTATCGCTCCCATCATCGGTCTGGTTTTCCTGAGTCAAATAATACCATCAAAACCTGCTAGGACGGGATTCTTAAATTGATCTGAATTTTATAAGCATTGCCAAATCATTACCAATGGTGCATATAAGAATACATATACTTTAAATCCAATGAAATAGTAAGTTTACATTGAAACCGAAGGCAAACGGGCAACAAGCTGCGCCTTGTTGCTATTTTTCAAAATTTTAGCTAATCATTGATAATTAACTTCAAAAAATAGGACAACTGGCTAAAATTTTTAAAAATAACAAGGTTAAACATTGATAATAGACTATCACTAATGATATAATAATAGACAAGAAGTTCGTTAGTATTTTCGACTAAAAAAATAAAATCACAATAAATATAATCGATGCTATATACTTAACAATAGACAATATAGAGACGCATTTTGAAGAAAAGTTAGTATAGACCTAGTTTTTGTAGCATATAAGATTAACCTAAACTACGTTTGATGATGCTTTGTAGCTTCGTTGTTCAAGATAAATGCCGACAATATTGTTTCCTCTTAAAGATGTTTTGAAAGAGACATGTGTGAATTAAAATCCAAACGTGTAATCAATCACAAGCAATCCACAATAGAATGCATGATTTACATGAAAGAATCCCACTAGCGTAGTAGGGGAAAAAACGCACGTAAAGAATGATTCCACGTGATTCCACTATGATTAAATAAATTGGAATAAATGATAGAAACCCTAAGAGGTGATGCTTTCATGGAATGAGAACGAACCAACGCCTTAACCCTAGAATACATACAGGGTAAATAATAAGCATACCATAATCAGATCCTAAAAAACGGTACCCACATTGGCCAAGATCCGCTTACGCAATGTATCTAGATTATAAATGGGTCGGCTTTCGAGGTATATCTTAATAAAACTCCACTTTACCTAAACTCCTCCTGAAAAATAGAAAGGGAACTCTTTCTTTACCGTAGATGTTATTTGTGCCTTAAATAGAGCAACCAAATTCATGTAGAGTATTAACATGGTTAGTGGACCTGACTTGATCATCATATCAACTGGATTGTCTAGACATCTTGTTCATCTAAGTGTTGTCATCTGTGAGTATTTCTCTGATGAAGTGGTAGTGGAAATCAATGTGATTTGTTTTTCATGGTGCATCTAGTCCTTCATAGAATGTATGACACTCTAACTATCACAACTGACAGGGACTGAGCTCGTCAAATAATCATATCACATGCATAGTCAGCGTCAACAAAGCCAACTACTCCATCTTTACTTCATTCCAAACTTAAGATAGACCCAATGCTACCTCACATGTATCTTACAATCCATTTCAAAGCAAGCCAGTGACCTTTTTTCGGATTTGACAATATCTACACACAACAATGAATGCATCGATATGTCTGGACGAGCGCATATCATAGCATAAATGGTGCTCCCAATAGCACAGGTGTAATGAACTTACGGAGGTGTGCTTTACCACAGGTGAGAAGATATCATTGACAATTCCATCCACCCGACTAAAACCTTTAGCAAATAATCTTGACTTGTACCTTGCATCGACGGATGCAATGATGCCTTTGTTCTTCTTGTAAATTCATTTGCATCCAATCACCTTCTGTCCACATGGTGAAAGAACATGAACTCTTGTTAATAAATTATATCTTTGCATTCATCATTGTAAATGAATCCGAAGGGTATTATGATTAAACAACTTATGAAAACTGATCGTATCTCATGCATTACATGTTTCCTTTGTTATATATGTAAATCTTGAATCTACATATCTCGAGGGTGGCTTGATCAACCTCCATCAACATCATTTTCAATACACTCATCATCGCCATCATCCATTGTAATTTGTTATTCTTCTTTTGATTCAGATAAGTGATTATAATATATGGTTGGACTAGGTCAACCTCATGTTCTACCTATTTGTTGGTACTCACATCTCCATATCCATCAAAAGAACGAAGAACAAAACGTTTCTCAAGAGTTAAAATGTTAGATTCATTAAATACGACATTCTTTTCAATCATCAACTTTTGTACTTTTGGTTGAAGAGATTGTGACCTATATCCCTTCACTCCATATGCATACTCGAGAAGTATGCATTTAACGGATAAAGATATCAGCTTTTCTTGACTAGCATGAGTGTATGTAGGACAACTAAAAATTTAGTGCCTCAAAGATAGTACTTCATATAGTAATCACAAAGTTTGGTAGTACCTTATAAGTAATAGGGGCTACTTCTAGTCAACTTGAGCTTAAGCATTTTAGATCGTGTCGAGGGCTCCAATTGTGCCCAATCCTAATAAGTTATCTGGGCTAGTAATCCCTGTTAATAAATTTGGTCTAGGATCTTGGATGTTACATATGATATGAAAGCATATTCCCTATAATAGTGAAAATATCTTCCCAAGAGGTCGAGCCGTCCTACCATAGAGTTAGGATGAAAGGGCTCCCAAGAGGTGAAGCTACTATTGTTACTGGGTGTAGGTCATGGACCATTGTGCAACAAGGACACTGCGAATATAATTAGAGGTGATTATAGCACCCTAAATATAGTATCACATCTAGTAATTACAAAGTATGGTAAGTAGTGGGGGGTACTAGTAGTCAAGGGCTCCAGTTGAGCCCAAGCCCAGCAAATTATCTGGGCTAATAATCTAGTAATCCTTGTTAATTGACCGGGTTCAGGGCCCGGGATGCTACAAAAAAATCTTCAAGTTAGAATAATCAAGGGGATGTTCAGACCATACATATTCTAGTGTTAAGTTGTTCAAAATAAATGAAAGATATTGATTCACTGGGAACTGCTTCAGCCTAACTAAATTCTTAGTCAATCATGCAATCAACATCATACATCAGGCTCTCTCTGGTAATGTTATATTCATGCACTCAGCAAATGCACTCAGCAAATCCATTCAACTATGCAATATGTCTAACCGTGCGATGTCTAGTAATGCTTTCACTTTGCAAAAGTCATTGAATTATATAGAACAGAATTCGTAGAAATTGTTTGTCCAATGTTTCTTGATATTCTTTTCAACATGTGTCTGTAATATTACCTTCTACTACTTGAAGTGTGGGAACGCCTCATCTTTGGATTTAAGAGAATAAGTCATGGCCTTTTCATAATAGTTATCAATAAATGTCGGCATATGTATCATGCACCACGTTGGAGGGAACTTAAGATGGCTCCCATGAATCAAAGTGAATCCAGATAGCATTTTGTTCTATGTTCAACAGCATTCAAAGTTCTTTCGTATTTGTTCTCAAAAAATACAATGCTCACAAAAGTCTAACTTGTCAATTCTTCTGATTGTCAAGTGATTCCCTTCTGACGAGGGTGCTCATGCTTGTCTCGTTCAAATTTCCCAACCTAAGATGTCATACTATGATGTGATTCGTACCAAAATTGGTAGAAATTCGATTGCGACACATGTAATACTATCTCCCTACAACGCTTACAATTTTCAGATCTCTTTACAGACATAACAAAATGTTCATCTTTGGCAATTGTCAATATACTGCTATGTAGCATATTCACACCCTTTCTCTTTTAAGGTATCAAATGAAATCAGATTCTTTGTCTTCTTTGGAACATAGTGAACATATGTTAAGATGACAGTTTTCCCATTATACATCTTAAGTTCAATGCTTCCCAACCATACATCCATAAATTGTGAGTCATTACCTGTTATGGTAATTCCTTCACTGCATAATATGTGAGGAGAATGAATGAAGATTGGGTCTAACAAGGTAGAAGCAATCAGAATCGATAAATGATTTGTCCTTCAATCTGTGTACATCTCTACATTCAATTTCCAAATAACTTGCTTTTACCGTAGAGGCTTCATTATCGTATTACTTCTATTTTTATCTCCTTGTTTTGGAGTTTCCAACATTCCTCCTTCTTATACCCTTTCTTCTTTGCAGTATTGACAAAAGTTTCTTTGCATGTTTTCCTTATCTTCGTGTGACTTCTCAAACTTCTTTCTTTTCGTATATTTGCTCATATAGATCACCGCAGCCTAACTGTCAGTTGACAAATGGCTTAACATTTTGCGATCCATTAACTCTTTTGAAAGAAGGGATGATTCCACATCATCCAATGCAATTTTATCATTCCCATAAATCAAGGTCTGAAATTCTTATACAATTAGTGGTAACGAACTTAACAATAACAATGCTTATCTTCATCTTCAATACTTTCTTTTATATTTTCTAACTCTAAGATAATGGAACTGAAGACATCTAAATGCTATTTAATCTTTGTACTTTAGACCATACAAAGCACAAACATGTGTTGCTTGAGATGTAGATGACAGACGAGGGTCTTCACCATGTAGAGACTCTCATGCTTCGGCCATATAGCCATTACAGAGGTCTCCTTCATAACTTTGGAAAGAGTGTCTTTTGACAGGTAAAGTTGTATCCTTATCCTAACCTTTGCATCCATGTTTTTCTTCTCGTATTTAATCAATGCCGTAGGTTTCTTCTCCAAACCTTCAAGTGTCTTTGTAATGCTTTGTTGGACGAGGATCAACTCTATCCTTACCTTGCATAGGTTAAAGTTGATGTTGTGATCAAACTTTTTGATCTCAAACTTCATTGTCATCATGGGTATCCAGATGGAAGATGATCTTTTGCAGGAGGTTTCAATGCAAAGTAAAAATTGTCAATGAGATAATCTACATGGAACTCTCGACTCATGAAGTAGATAATAACTAAATAGCTCTAATGTCATTTTATAAATACTCAAGAAAGTTAACTGGAGTGAGGGTTTAGGCGGAGGATGGCGAGCGGGAGGCGCTCCAAGTTCTCTGATGGGGAAGCTCGCGGCCGGCTCGGAGCTGGATTACCAAGCTTCAGAGGAAGGTGCTTGAGATGTGGAGGCTGGAGGCATAGAGCGGCGGACTGCAGGGATCCCATCAAATGTTTTGCTTGTGGGCGGAATGGACATCGTAGCTTCCGGTGTCCTCGAGATCGGCATCCTCAGGAGCGGAGGCGCGATGATGAGCGCGGCAACGGTTCGGGGCTGCCGAAGGCCATGTTCCTGGTGGGGGTGTGCCGGCGGAAAGGTTTTTGCTTGTCCGATGCCATGGAGGATGTCGGGGCGGTCTTTGGTTGTGGATTCGAAGGCGATGTTGTCCACCTTGGTGGTGAACTGGTATGCGCTCGGGGTCTCGATGAGGCGGAGGTGAGGAAGTTGCTGGATTTCTCTCGTCGATCAGTGGGGAAGGTCCATTGGCGGAGGCCGTTGGCGAGGGATAGGGAGATCGTCGGGCTGGAGGCGGAGCGGCGGATCTGGATCAGGGGACTCCCGCTGTTATGGAGGAGCCTGGAGGTGGTGCGGGCGGCGATGGCGCCTGTGATTAGAGTCGGGAGGATCATCTCGGATGGCTTGCGCTGTGGTCAGCCGTCCGGGGTCTTGGCGTCAGGAGTGGAGGTTTTCAGCCCTCTGCCGCTTGACTTTGACGTGAAGCTTGCCGGAGGCGTATTCCGCGTTGTGGTGACTGACGTTGGGCCGGCCGGAGAGGGGGCGGCGTTGACATCAGCCGAAGGGGGTGGAGCCCGTGGAGGGTTGGGAAGGCGATTCCCGGAAAGGGTGAATTCGTCTTTTGGTGAATTTGAATCCATCATACCCATTTCGGAAAATGGGATGCCGTGTCCGAGAAGGAATGAGGGCAGCAAAAACGAGGGTTGAGTGAGTGGAAGTCAAGCAAAAAATGGTGGCGGTGGGCTCGAGGCAAATTTTTTGTGTGGCGTGAGTGGAAGTAAAGGAAGAATTGTTGGTGGTGGGCCCAAGGCGCATTTATCTTATGCTGAAGCGGTAGCGGATCGCTTTCTCGATTCCGGATCGGGAGCGGTGGCGCTCGCTCGGCACGGACTCGGGCGGAGTCCCATCTTGCAATGCGGAGCGGAAGGATCCATTTGCTTTTGCAGATCGATTGGAGGATCCGGCCGCACTTGTTGATACGAGGGATCAGCACCTGCTGGATCCGGCCTCACCTGTTGCGGATCAGCTCGTGGAAGAGTCCTGTTGTGTAGCGGGACAGGTGCTGCACGAGGCTTTGGCGATGGCGAGAGGTAGGTGTACAATGCCTGTTTCTGTTCCGATTTCAGTTCCGATTTCTGTTCAAGAGGGGCATGCTTGGTCTCCATCTCGGTTTGGGTCCAGAGCAGGAGGGAGGGCTGATCTTGAGAGTACGAAAGCTGTGGGCTCTGTAGCCGGATTGCAATCACTTGGAGATGGGTTTGATCCTTCGAGGGATGGAGATCTACTCAGAGTTGACGCAGGCCTTCTATCCGTCGACGTGGACCCACTGATTATGTCGGGGGAGGCAGCTTGGAGGTGCCCTGCGAAGGAGTTTTCTGATGGTATGATAGGGGCAGTGGGGGCAGAACCGAAGGTTGGATCTGGGGCAGAACGGGCTACATCGGGGACGCCTCTTTCGGGGATAAAGACTTGGAATGGTCTGAATGTTGTTTTGCCGACCGGCTTGGGTGGTCCGGAGGGCCAGCAGGGGGTGGTGCATCGGCTCGAGGGACGATATGGTTGGAGCTACTCACGTGGTGGGCTAAGGGAGAGGAGAAGGCGGAGAAGATTGGAAGTATACCGGGGTCTGGGGCAATTGCAGGGCATGGAGCCCGTGATGGGGAAGGAAGCACAGGTGACCGAGAATGGTCAAAGATTTGGGTTGGAAGAGCAGGCATTGAGATGCCTCAGTTTGGTGGCACCAAGTGGGTTAGCAACAGGTTCTAAATGAATGTGATGACATGGAATGTCAGAGGATTGGGACGACCAGAGAAGAGGGCGGCGGTTCGACACTGAAGGGGCATCTGGGGGTATTGCAACTGGTTGGGTGGATGACAAGTTCGATCTAGAAGGGGATGAGATAAGGGGGATATTTTCTATAACAACTTTGTTGCGAAGAAAGGCAGATGGGAGCAAGATATTGATCACCAATGTTTATGGCCCGTGTAACGGGATTGATATGAACACTCTTGTGGACGAGCTGTGGTTGGCTAGGGAAGGAGCTTCTGACGTCGCATGGATCATTGCAGGGGACTTCAACGTGACTTTGATGGCTGAAGATCGTCCTGGTGGGCATGGGGGGAGAGACTGTGGCTCGGTGGAGTTGTTGGGCTTGGTGGACGAGCTTGGTCTTCAGATCATAAATGCGTCAGGTTGTACGTACACATGGAGGAACGTACGGTCCCGCTCGCGCATTGACAGGTTCTTGGTGTCGGCAGAGATGGATGTGTCTCTCCCGCTGGCCGGGGCACGTGCTTTGTCGCGGGCACATTCGGATCATACGCCGTTGTTGTGGTCATCTGGGGAGGATGTGCGTCCTCGATCCTTTTTTCGATTTGAGCGGTCATGGCTTCTGGAGGAGGGATTTCGAGAATCTGTGGCAGCTTTTTGGGAGGATTGCAGACCCGACGGTTCGGCAACTTGTAGGTTGGCTTGCAAGCTTGCCTCGCTCAGAAGATTTTTGGTAGATTTCAATAGAAGGAATCGGGAGCAACGTCAGAGCAGAAGATTGAGAGCTCAGGAAGAGGTGTGTAGGTTGGACAGACTGGAGGATGAGAGGGCCTTGACAACGGAGGAGATGCTGGCAAGAGGTAATCACTTGGGTGAGATCTTGTCTGAAGATAAAAAGGAGGAGGTGGCTTGGAAGCAAAGATCGAGACAGAAATGGTTGAAAGAGGGAGATGCAAATACAAAGTTCTTTCATGCCATGGCTAGCGGGAGGCGGCGCAGAAACTTCATACATTCGGTTGCAGTGGATGGGGTGGTGGTAGAGGGAGAGCGGGAGGTGGGCAATGCGTTGCGGTCGCATTTTCAGGATTTTGGCAGGCAGCGGACACGTTCGGGTTGGGGATGGCAGGGGAAAGGTGTCTTACGGATATCGGACGTGGAGGCAGAGTCGTTGATCTGAGGAGGAAGCTAAGTGTGCGCTTTTCCAACTTAATGCGGATGGGGCACCAGGGCCTGACGGATTCCCGGTTTGCTTTTATAGGGAATTCTGGGAAGTGGTTAAGAACGATGTGATGGAGGTGTTAGCAGAATTCCAGGGCGGGAATAGGGGATTTGATAGACTGAATAAGGCGCTCATTTTTCTTCTACCCAAGAAAAGCGCATTGATCAGGGTGGAAGATTTCAGACCTATTGCACTGTCTAATGCAATTTATCTTTTGATTTCTAAGATTTTGGCAAATCGGTTGAGGTTGGTGTTGCATGGGATCATCTCGTCAGAACAAGCTGCATTTATACCTGGTAGAGCTATGGCAGATGGGTTGGTTATGGCCTCAGAGGTGGTGTCAGAGTGGAAAAGAAGGGGGGATAAAGGGGTACTTTGGAAGGTAGATTTTTCCAAGGCATATGACTGTGTGGATTGGAGATTTTTGTGGGCGTCATTGGAGAAGAGGGGATTCCCTGAGATGTGGATTGCATGGATCAAAAGATGTGTTACTACTGTATCTCATGCGGTATTGGTCAATGGTAGACCGGAGGGAGGATTCTTTCAGCCGCAACGGGGAATCAGGCAGGGCTGCCCGTTGGCTCCACTACTCTTGGTATTGGTATCCGATGCTCTTGTTGTGCTTATGAGGTTAGCGGTGGGTGGAAACTGGTGTTCCGGATTCTCAAAGGAGGAGCTTTCCATCCCTCTGCTTCAATATGCTGATGATACGATACTATTCATGGGGGCTGAATCGGAGAAGATTGGACGGGCTTCTCTCATCATGGACATTTTTGGAGATGTATCTGGCCTTCAAGTAAACAGAGACAAGTCGGTAGTGGTTCCTTTCGGTCTTTCGGAAGCGGAGCAGCGGAGCGTGTCGGAGGTATTGGGGTGCCCGATTTCGTCTCTGCCAATTACATACTTGGGGCTTCCTCTTGTTGCGGGGAAGCCAAAGGTGGGGGATTGGAGGATTTTGTTGGAGAGATTAGAAGCAAGGCTAGCGGGTTGGAAGGCGACTTTGCTCTCGAAGGGGGGGAAGTTGATTCTATTGAAGCATGTTCTCTCGGCGATCCCCATTTTTTTTTGCTCCACGGGAGCGCTACCGGCAGGGGTCCGAAATAAGATGGAGATCTTGATGAGAAGATTCTTTTGGTCAGACAGTCGACAAAGCAAGAAAGGTATTCACCTCGTAGACTGGGCAAAGGTGACGAGCTCGAAAAAGAAGGGTGGATTGGGGGTGTTGCGGATGAAGGAGATGAATAAAGCTTTTATGGCAAAGTGGGTGGTCCGGCTATGGGGAAAGTCAAAGGACTTAGTTTGTCGGTTGTTGAGGAAGATCTATGGGGTGAAGTTGTCGCTGGAGGTAGTTCCGGGGCGGTTGCCATCGTCGTTGTGGAAGGGGATTACTGCAGTAGTGTCGGAGATTTCGTCCAAGTTACGTCCTGTGCTTGGGGACGGTGCGGGATTCCGTTTTTGGCTGGATGACTGGACAGGGGATGGTATATTGGGAGAGAGGTACCCTCGCCTGTTGAGACTGGCGCGCGACAGTGCTGCCACCGTGAGGCAGATTTGGGACAATGGGACTTGGTCTCCGATTTTCACTTCAGCTTTATCGGATCATAGGGTGGTAGATTTCTTGGCGCTTCAGACGGACTTGTTGCATACCATGGGACCGTCCACGGGCAGAGATCACATGGCATGGGGAGATGGAAGATTTTCGATCAAGAAAGCATATCAATTTTTGGTAGATGATGGAATGGCAGAGCTGGATGAGGTGGGGGTCGACATGGGGATGATTTGGAGATGCAAGGTGCCGAATCGGATTAAGGTGTTCCTTTGGTTGTTCAGACTGAGGAGGGTTCTCTCGAAAGACCGTCGAGGTATATTGCTGGGCATGGAGGATGTTTCTTGCGACCGATGTGGTGCGGCAGTGGAGGATGCAGACCACTTGTTCTTTGCCTGTCAATATTCAGCGGAGGTGTGGGACAGGGCCAATGTTGCGTGACTGGAAATTCGAAATTGCGCTACTTTTTGGAGGAGTATGAGATTGGTTAGTGGTGTTGGGCATGAAGACAGCTCGTTTCCGTTTATTGTGGTCTGGGCCATCTGGCGAGCTAGGAATGAACTCATCTTTCGAGGCCAATTATTCTATTCTGATAATGTGATCGAGCATTGTAGGGCGATGTGCGCTTCATGGCAGATGTAGCATGATGTAAATTTTTATATCCTATAATTTAATATAAATATATTCTGAGGTGGTTCCCTGCTTGGGACGTCACCCTTTCCGTTTTCAAAAAAATAAATCAAAATCCGAACATGCAATCAACCACTAGCAATCAAAAGAGAATGCACGATTTACATGGAAAAATATCATCGATGTAGTGGTGAATACCAACAGGTAAAGAGAGGTTCCACTATGATGAGACTGGAGTATAGGATACTAGACCCTAAGAGGAGGTGCTCTACCAAAATGATACTCTTACATGGGCCATATCTTAATCATAGATTATATATATATGGTAAAATATATATGCTGCTATGAAATAGCTAACTTGGCTACTCCTGCTCTTTGTTCTTAATTTTTTGTGATATTTTTAGAAATTCTTGAAGGGATTTCAAGCACATATTGTGATGATATTATCATTCAAATTTCGTGAAAAACATGCACTCTTAACAAGTTCGTTAAAAAGGGGTCAATTTCAGCCATTTTGAGACCATCAAATTTTGATAGGGTTGATGTATCGGATAAGCATCTCGAATTGAGTAAAAAAAGTGAATGATAACATCATGACATGTGATTTAAATCCCCCGATGAGTTTTAGTAGAACTATGAAAAAAATAAAAAAAATGAACTAGCCAAGTTAGCTTCTCCCTTATATACCTTATATACATGCGTGCGCACATGCATACATACATATATATATATATATATAGAGAGAGAGAGAGAGAGAGAGATAAACAATAAAGGTATCCAGATCCTAAAACTCTATACCTAGATCGGTCAAGAAATGAGTTGTCTGGATCATAAATGGGTTGTTCTTCAAGACATATCTCAACATCATGTATAGAGTTTATCGAGTCAATGTGCATCACCCATATCACAGTATCCGCAAAACTTTAGCATTCTCTTTAATGGTGTAATAGATGTTGAATTATCTTGAGGTGCATTTTAATATCTCAATGATATAATGCACACGTATCAAAAGTTTATTTATTTCCCATGAAGCAACCTTTGTGTGTCTATATGACAAAGTTGGCTAAAGAGTCTGCCATGTGAAATGCACATAATCTTAACCATCCCTACCACTCGATCATCTAGTTGTTTTGCCCACACTAACGTTCTTTTAGAATGCAAGAGAGATCAACACTACCTTAGATTTTGAATTCAGATGCAGCATATATATGGTACCTTTGATTACTACTATGGAGGGACAACGTGAGCGCACTGAGCGGATCCTCTGCTGTTACAGCAGGTGTTGTAACGCACTGAAGCTGCTCGATCACCCTCGGATGCACGTCAGTCATCCCCTGCCCCATCTGAAGGTCATCTGATGGTGTCGAACGGCTCCCCTACGCTACAGAACCTGCTGTAACAGTAGAGGATCCGCCTCTAAACAAGTAACCGTCCCAATTTCAAAAAGCAGCGATCGATATGGCACGGTCTTCCTAAGATCCTATATTTCGTAAAACCCATTCCTCAATCGTAGACATTGATCTCAACAGGTAGGGGGATATTTGCCCTCCTCAACCACTTAGATTATACCATCAAGATTAAGTCGGTAAACTATGGCGCAAATTATTTTCGAAAGTAGTTACATATATCCAATCTAACCCCCGCAGCTTACAAATGAACACAATATATATTCGAATACCTTCCGTTGCATGGTGATGATGGGGTTGTCCGCATTGTCGACGAGAACACTCTTATCTCCGATGCTAATGATTTTGCCCTTGATCTTGAACACCAGCCCGCCATTGATGTCCGCGATGGTGTAATGGGTACGGCTAAAAGGGTTCTGCGTCATCACAAACTCCACACTAGACGGCATGCAATACTGCGGCCCGATCACGGCTACGGTGTCGTACTGTGCGCTCGGTGGCGGCGGTGGGCTGGCCATGGCAAAGCTGGATGGTGAGCCTGAACTGTGGTATTAGCTCTAGTTCTACAGAGGGAGGCCGTTTAAGGTTTGGAGGAGATGTTTATGGTACTAATTACTTTCTTTTGCTTCCTCGCAAGTTCTTCTCTTCACGTCTTCTCGTCTTCGTCTCCTCGTTGGTTCGGAGAGATTGTATGTGTGGCCTCCATGTTGTGGTCAGCTAATTTAGAAATCGTAGGCGACTGCTTCTACTTCTACTATATATTTGAGTTCAAACATTTTATGAACTTTACTACAGTGACGCTGCCTGTGCATCGGATTTTATGTGGCTCTGCACCAGCACTTCATTCAGACAGTTTTAGATTAATATCTCCGACGGAATTCTAGCAATTCCATTTTCATCCCCAATCGTTTTTATAACGTTATTGTGATAAGCAAGGTCATGCCCACTTTGTTATTGTATTTGAAAAATTTATGATGAAATCGGCAAAATAAATATGATGAAGGTGCATGTGATGTACTTTATGTGCATGCTCTATCTTCCTCTGAGAAAGATTTGGTTGATCTAACGTTGTTTTTTTGCATTTGTGTTCGATTGAAGCATCGGAGTTTTTTCAGATTTGTTAGTGATTAGATATGCATTACATTGATTTGTTTGAATAGTCGATGATCAACTGCAGTATACTCGATGAGTGGTTTTGTGGCTGCAGGCATGGACAACATTAAACTTTTATCGATCTAGATACATATGTAAATTTTCACTATCACAATCGTTAGATGAATGTTGAAAAGATTTATCTGCATTCGTGTATTTTATTAGCCAAACTTACATAGCGGAACTATAAAATTAATTCGACAAGGATGTAGAAAACACAATTTCCCATGCAAAGCACGAGTTCCAAACTAATTCTCATAGATTCCGAAACAATTAATCTTGTCAAAAGTAGTTCTAACTTTCATAAATTATGATGGATGAGATCTTGTGCTCCTCAATTTCCTAGCTCGGTGATAAACATTACATGCTATAGTGCATGTACATCGGATTTAAAGCATGTATTGACGTATTTGGTTGTAACTGTGTTATTAGTCACGGCTTCATACATGCACTTTTCCATCTCTATTCTACATATGCTCCTGTCTAATCACATCTTTTAGCCTAAACAAAAATACGCTTTGGTTGTGTGACTCATTGAAGTGCACCCTCACGTCTTTTTTGCAGCATTCGAGAGGGTATCGAGTGGAGGAAAAGGGCCACCATGACTGTGCAATTGAAGGTGGACACTGTCCACTTAAGCCTGATGCCCTTTAACCAAATCATTAGTCTCGTCCACTTCACCTTTAGCCAAACAATCGCCCCATCTCGTCCAAAAAATTAGGCCGTTTTGGATAGCTTCCTTGGAAAAAAAACAGTCATCTATGAATTCTTTTCGTAACTCCCTCTCTCTCTCTCTCTCTCTCTCTCTCTCTTGCTATTTGATAATTTAATTAATCTCCTGCCAAATATAATAACTCTTCCATGCACACACCTTAACACAGGAACGCGTCATCTCGATTTATGGCATCCGTCTCTTTTTTCAGATCATGCATGTTGAACGTAATCACAGCGACCCAATTGTAAGATGGACGGCTAAGATTGTATCCCCTAAATTATAGGGTGCCGCAAATGGAACAACAGATAAAAAAGTTGACGGCACCATTTTTTTTAAAAGGCACATCTCCCTCTATTTATCTTCTTCTCTGAAACCAAAGCCATACTCGCTCTCCCCCACCAGAACCTCCTCCTCTCCCTCTATAAATAAGAGCCCCCGAGTCACCCATCCTCACTCCATATCAGTATCATCTCTACCAAGTTGGATAGGGTTTACAAATATGGATCGTTTCATGTTGGTTTCCCTGTTGTTGTTGTTCGTTTGCGGGAATTGGGTGGGAGGATCTCATGTGCCCAACGGAGAAGACGATAGCTACGAAGCAACCCAAATGGGGAGGTTGCACAGGACCAAGTTCCACTTCCAGCCCCACAAGCACTGGATCAATGGTCTGCCTTTCACTCCTTTTCCTTCTTTCCATGAAAATTCTCATCATGTGTTCATTTATATTTTCTGTGACATTAGCACTGGATCAATGGCTGCATGCGTTGTTTCTGCTTTCGCAGTAGAGACCTATTTGTACCGTCTTACTGATTCCATTCACAAATGAGATTTTTTTAGTACTATATCTATAGCACCATTAAGATATATATATACAGACACATACGATTGTTTTCTCTAACTTCTTCTGCTGCTGTCCATGATTTCTCTGTGCATGGGACTCTCCAAATTAAATCCTAAACTGTGGGCACCCTTCAGATCCGAATGGTTCGCATACATCTTCTCCCTACAATTTGTATAAATTGAAACTTTGATTTGCAGCAGAATTGACGTGAATGAGAGCATGCATATATATGCAGGGCCGATGTTCTACAAGGGATACTACCACCTGTTCTACCAATACAACCCCAAGGGCGCTGTGTGGGGCAACATCGTGTGGGCCCACTCCGTCTCCACCGACCTCCTCAACTGGCGCCACCTCCCTCCGGCCATCTCCCCCTCCCACTCCTTCGACACCTACGGCTGCTGGTCCGGCTCCGCCACCATCCTCTACAAGGGCCAGCCCGTCATCCTCTACACCGGCGTCGAGGAGGATCACCACCAGGTCCAGAACGTCGCCTTCCCCAAGAACCTATCCGATCCTCTCATCGTCCACTGGCACAAGCCCGGCTACAATCCCGTCATTTCTCCCTCATCCACCGTCAACGCTACCTCCTTCCGCGACCCCACCACCGCATGGCGAGGCAAGGATGGTATATGGAGGATCACTGTGGGGAGCGTGTGGGGCAAGCGAGGCCTCTCTTTGCTGTACAAGAGCAAGGACTTCAAGACCTGGAGGATGGCGGAGAACCCCCTCCATTTCGTCGATGGCACCGGGATGTGGGAGTGTCCCGACTTCTTCCCCGTCGCCAACAATTCCCGCAACGGTGTCGATAACTCGTTGCCGAGACCCTGGTACAAGCACGTCATGAAGGTGAGCCTGGACGACATGAGGTACGAGTATTATACGATCGGCAGGTACAACATCCAGGAGGAGAGGTACGTACCGGACGGCATGTCTCCCGATGATTGCACCGGTCTAAGGTATGACTATGGGAACTTCTATGCATCGAAGACATTTTACGACCCGTCGACGAAGAGGAGGGTGCTCTGGGGTTGGGCGAATGAGTCGGACAGCAGAGGCGACGACATCAGCAAGGGCTGGGCAGGAATCCAGGTAATCTACATCTACATCCACAAGCTAGCAATTTTCCCACAATACACTAATCTTAATAATCTAAGATTATCATAACAATGTAGACAATTCCGAGGACTATATGGCTCCACAAGAACGGGAAGCAATTGGTCCAGTGGCCCATAAAGGAGCTTGAAACATTGAGGGGGAAAGAGGTCACCTTAAGGGGAGTGAAGCTCATGGGTGGCATTGTCATCAAAGTAGAGGGCATCCAAACCAATGAGGTAATCATATATAACTATGGTTGGATAAGCAGAATGTAGTCACATATGCGTGAAATTTAACCTATGATCTCTGTCTACTGAAGGTGGATGTGGAAGCGAGCTTCCACATAAGGAGGCTGGCAGAGGCAGAGCGCTGGGATCCCAACTGGACGACGTCCGACCCCCAGAGGCTATGTGGGATGAGGGGTGCAGGGATACGCGGAGGGGTTGGACCTTTCGGCCTCCTGATTCTCTCGTCGGAGGATCTGAGTGAGATGACGGCCGTGTTCTTCCGTGTGTTTGCGGACGGACTTGGAAAGTACAAAGTACTCATGTGCCACGATCCATCCAGGTCGATGCTTCTCTCATCTATCTTTCTATCCATATAGTTGAGATTGTTTTCTTTCATGTTTGCTCAACATTGATGGCACTTGATTCCATGCGAAACAGATCCACCACAAGTGAAGATATATACAAGCCAACATTTGGAGGATTCGTGGACATAGACATTGCCAAGCACAGGAAGATATCTCTGCGAAGCTTGGTATAATTAAATATATTCTTACCGTGTACAAAGTCCCACTTACTAATCGATTCGCTTCCCCATATTTGTGAATATGGTAATGAAGGTGGACAACTCGGTGGTGGAGAGCTTCGGGGAGTTCGGGAAGACGTGCATAACGTCAAGGGTGTACCCACTCATTGCAGTGGAGGAGGGAGCCCGCTTGTTCGCCTTCAACAACGGCACGAGCGACATCGAGATCGCAGAGCTGCGAGCATGGGAGATGGCAAGTGCAAACATCAGCTAACCAAGTAAGAGGGGGAGAAGAGACATGGATGGAAACTTTTCTTGTCGTGTTGTTCGCCGGTTAATGCCAATGTAAACCCTGCTTTTTAACTCTGCTAAATCACATAATGTCAGGTGCGGTCGTTGGAATCATCCATAAGACTTTATTTGGACAGGGATAACATCATCTCATCTTTAATTAAGTTATCTCATAATAAGATGATCACACTCTTACTACGACGTTTATCTAACCAACACTTAGATCCGGCTCTACTCAAACTTTTTTGGTTCACCCAACATTACCCACTTGTCCGACTGTTGCTAAGCAGTTTTTTGGATATTAAATGGACCTCTCCAAACGGTAATCTTAATGCGGCCGATTTACCCACTTTTGCAATCAGTTTCGCTACAGCACCCGCTGCTCTAGCTAATTGTCCACCCTTTCCAAGTGTGATTTCTATGTTATGTATGGACGTGCTTAAAGGCATATCGGTTGAAGTGGATTCTTCTTTTTTATCAATAAAAACCCTTTCCCAACTGTACAAGCTTCTTCCAAAGCATACGGCTTTCTAAATGTATATGATGATATCTAAACAGATAGATCTTATATGACTCGTATGATGAAGTACCATATGAGTGGATATATAGGAATCCAAATCTGCTGAATTGCTCATGTTCGGGAGGCGGCTTGTCTACTGTGGTGATGTCCCTATTGTGATGGTGTGAGCCGCTCGATCTTGATCGAGCGGTTCACACGATTTTGCACGGTACAGGCCCACAAAAAGTGTAAAATCGTGTGAACCGCTCGATTGTGATCGAGCGACACACAAGGTTACCGCGGAATCTGCTGCATTTCAGCCTGCATCAGACGATCCTCTCTAATCACATTCCTGGGTATTTATCAATCCATATAGATCCCAAGGACACGTTTTAACCAAACATGCCATAAACAGAACGAAGAAACGACATCCGGATTTTTTATGTGAGATAGGTGTTACCAATAAAAGGATAAATTACAAGAAATGGTCGCAATTATGTGTTTATTCCAAAAGTAAGGATCTAATTTTTCTAGCAAAGAGAAGCTTGATATTATTGTCTGAAATATTGTCATCTGTCGGCTTCTATGGCCTTTCTATATCAACGTTGAATTCTATAGTTGGAAGCTCAAACCTTTCTTTGTTACATTTTAAAAGTGAAGTCCTTAATTAAAAATTGATATAACCTCTTTTTATAATTTAACTTAAGTTAAAAGGGATTTTTACCCGGCAGATCCTATAATCATTTTAAATAACCTCTACAACCTTTGAAACATCGATATTCCTCCCTCAACCCAGTAAACTTGCTAACCCTTACCCTACAGACCTTGTGGTCACGGTTGTAAAAGTCGTCCGACTGGCCCGACTAGTAGGTTCGACTAGTCTAGTCAGTGGGGTGGCCGACCGAGTACCGACTAATTCCGACTAGGTACACTACTCGACCAATTTTTTACTTGGAGATGCCATATTCTTATATGTTTTGCATTTTTTTACAAGCAAGCTTATTATAATATGCTCAATGTTTTATTTAAATTCAATTACTTTTTCTATTTTATTATGATAGTATAAAAATGTACAAAATCTATGTAAATATATGTATAAAAATGAGTTATATAATTAAAATAATCTTAAAATTCAAAGCCGATTAATGTCCGACTAAATCCGATAAGTCGTCCGACTGCCGATTAATCCTTAGTCAGTGACCCAACCGACCGAGTACCGACTACCGACTTTTGCAACCTTGCTTGTGGTTAACCCCCACATCCATTTACCCGTAAAACTAACCGGATTCCGTTATGTTCTTTAACATTTACCATTTTGTTTATCAAATTTACATTCAATGTCATTCCCCCTCTCACTCCTCCTTATCTCCGTTTCCCACCCCCCTCGCCCTCCCCGCTATCCGCCTCCCGCCCTTCGCCCCTGGCCCTCTCTGCCCTCCGCCCCTCGCCCTCCGGCCCTTCGCCCTCCGCCCCTGGCCCTCCCTGCCCCCCGCCCCTGGCCCTCCGACCCTTCGCCCTCTCGCCCTCCGCCCCTGGCCCTAGATTTGATTCTAGTCCGATCTCCATCTAATGGATGTTCCGTTAAACCTCCTTGAATGCTTGTCTGGATGCACTACATGATCATACGCCCATGAGCTGAACAGTGTCGATGCCATGGGTGCCATCCAGTAGACAAGCAGGTGCTCGACACTCGTGTGAACTCCTCTCACGTATGCCCAACCGAAGGCCTGTCAGCCAATAACATAATCTGGAGTTAGTTCAGTTCATATATGCACAAGCCTAGATTTATGAAGATCACGTTCTTGTTCTAGCTTTGATTGGAAGAGAAGGGAGGTTATGTTGCTGCTTACATAGCCAGGATCGATCAATCCACCGGTAAGAGTGGAGCCAAAGCTCTAGAGGGTTAACCTGGTGATGCTTGAGATGAAGTTCTTGGTGAAGAACGCCTGCCCTGTCTCCTTAAGCAGACGGTATACGATCACAGCCAGGAATGATAGGGAGCCTTCTATTACAACTCCCAGGATCGCACTCACATTCAGTTGGGGCCCTTCTTGGTGCTCATGGATCGTCCTCATGATCAACTTCACACCATGAACATACCCTGCCACCTGATACGATGAAATTTTTAATTACTACTACTTTTTATTGAAACGTGATGATCCAGAATCTCTGAAGACCAAAACAGAGAAGACATGCATCATCAACATGCCCAAATTCCCTGCCCTCCGCCCCTCGTCCTCCCGCCCTCCGCACCTTGCCCCCTTCGCCCCTCGCCCTCGTGCCCTCCCTGTCACCGCCCCTCGCCCAACGTGTCGAAGATGGAGGGTCCCCGTGGATCGTGATGAAGGAAGGAGGGAGTACGGCTTCGTCCATCAAGAATGAAGAAGGAAAGAGAGAGAGTGGAAGAGGAAGGAGGGGAAGAGAAGAAGAAAGAAGGGAGAGTGGAAGAAAACCTACCATTGGATTTACTAGGGTTAGATTAACTCAACTTAAACCCAAGCTAGTTAACTCAAAAAGTCTCAAATTAATGGCAGGATCTATAGGGTAAGACGGAGCAAGTTTACGGAGTCGATGGAGGAATATCGATGTTTCAAAGGTCGTAGAGGTCATTTAAAAAGATTATAGGGTCTGCCGGGTAAAAATCCATAAGTTAAAAGTACCGTGTACGACTTAATTATTAGAATGTTCCATCCCTGTTACTTCATAGGTCTGTAACATCGAATTTAGCACAACAATATATTTTTTAAGGTTAAAAATAGGGCTACCAGAGGGGCTCTCCATGCCCTCATTTTCCCCATGTTTTTATTTTTTTTAAATGCATCCATAGATTTTTCATCAATATATCTATATATTATGTCATTCAAATCTCATGTGAAACAGAAACTCCTACAGCCTCCATCCAGACGGGATCAATTTCAATAATTCTGCGACTGTTAAAAATGGTTATTTAAATACTGGTCACAAGAGTCTCTATTTCGCACGAAATTTGTATGACATAATATAAAAATATAGTGAAGAAAATCGATTTATTTTTCTAAAAAATAAAAAATAGAAAAAATGAAGTGGGGAAAGTCAAATTAGCTCTCCCAAGTAATGTTTTAAAAACCGAACGGGACATTTGAACCGGTCAGTCTTCGATTTGATCCAACTGGGTCGAACCGCCGGTCCAAACCGGTCGGACCAATGATGAAGTCAGCATGATGTCATCATTCTCATCGACTCGGAAAAAACCAGACCGAGCTTAATTTACTGGTCAGACCAGTCGAACCGGTTTTTTGAACCAATAAAATCGGATGCATATATATAAGTATGTATTTATATATCATGAAATAATCGTTAGAAATTTCAAATCTTTAAATAGAATAACATGATTGCTTATTTTGAGTAAAACTATACAAAGTTAGTCGAATTTTCTAAAATTATATATGAGTATAATATTGTAATAATTTATTGATAGTTATTTTAAGAAAATTACTCTAAGAAAGTATTGGCATAACGTATATTCCAAAAAAGAGAGGAACATACATTATATCGCAGAAGTTAAGAAGAGCATATATGATAAAAATCCCATTATTTCATTATTTAAATATTTATTTTTTTCAAAATTACCAAACCATCAAAACTGGGTCAATCCGGGTCAACCCGGTCCGACCACTGGTCGGACCCAGTTTTTTATTTTTTATTTTTTTTTGAAATTAGTTACAAAGAACTGGTCGAACCGACCGGGTCGGAGCCAATTCCCGATCCAACCGGTCCGACCAGCCGATCCGGTCCGGTTTTTTATACCCTGCTCCTAAGGAAGCGGCTTCATATAACCCATTTTATAACATTTGCGTCATTGATGGTGAGTTTAAACACCTTGGCAATCTTCTTTACGCCCCTCCATGTATTTAACTCCCTCTCCATATGGCTTAAGCCTATTATTCCTCTTTTCCACTTGTCGAAACCTCAACAATAGTATGAAAATGATCGGATAAACGGATTCGAATTTAGATGTTACGGTCACGCATTTAAATATTACCATATTCAAGTGTTGCAGATATGTATTTAATATTAAATATAAATACATGCCTTCAAGAATTATAATCTGAAAATATAAATACAGCTGCAAAATAAATGAATGTTCATGAATGCAAATATTCAACGGATACGGATTCTCCACGATTCTTAACATAAACACCATGATAACTATATATTACAACTACAAATGCATGTGCTGAGGAAAGATAATCAAATGGTTAGACTCGATAGTAACTTGAGAGTAGGAAATGCATTTTTCTTTAATCTACTATTTTTTTATGTATGCTTTTATCATCTAAAGAAGCAAAAGAAGCATCCTAGACTCAACAGACATTTATAGTGTTTATATATAATAAATAAAACAAATATTCATATCCACCTCCATTGTCTTCTTAACATTCATATCAACGTTTGTATTCATCAAACCGTTGAATATAACATTCACATTCACCGGATGTAAATTTCCGGTACCTATATCCGTATCTGTCAAATTCAGATGAGAATATCCATATCCTCTTCAAAACAAATTCGAATACAAACGGATGTGGGCATATTCATTTCGTTTTCATTCATGATACAGCAAGGGTCTTAAATTTGAAAAACCACTTCACAAACCCTTAGGGGGTGTTTGGATAGTGGGTTTAGGTGGGTTAAACTGGTTGCAGGTAACCCATTTTTGGGTTTTGGTGTTTGGATAGAGGGTTAAACTGGGGGTGGGTTAGAAGTGGGTTTGAGGTGATGTGATTGTATTGGAGTTTGAAAAAGTGAGAAGTTATTGTGATGTGATTGTATTGGAGTTTGAAAAAGTGAGTAGAAGTGTAGTAGTTTATAATTTTTATATGATATGATGGTATAGAATATTATTTTTTGATGGAATTGATGATGGAGAATTGATTTATTTAATTTTTTTAAAATATAAAAAGTGGGACCCACATGGAGGGAGAAAATATGGGGTAGGGGAGTTAAACCACCCTTGGGGTGGTTTAACCCGATACAAGAACGCACCCTTAGGGTGCGTTTGGTTCGTGGGTTATCCAAGGGTGGATAACCCGGTTTTGTGTTTGTGTGTTTGGTTGGTGGGTTAAGGGTTTGGAGGGTTTGTGTGATGTGATTGTATTGGAATTTGAAAAAGTTGATAGTTATTATGGTATGATTGTATTGAAATTTGAAAAAGTGGGTGTTTGTTGTGATGTGATTGTATTGAAGTTTGGAATAGTGAGTAGAAGTTGAGTATTTTATGATTTTTAGATGATATGATGGTATAATATATATTTTTTTGGTTGGAAAGAGAGTGGGTCCCACTAGTGGGTTGAGAATATGGGTTTTGGGGGGTAACCCACCCAAAGTGGGGGGTAACCCCCCAACCAAACGCACCCTTAGAGACAATGGAAATGCTCGATATAAAATTGACAATAAGCTAAATGGTTGACACTGTCTAGGCAATATTTAGATCTTTCAAATGTCGACAATCATTTAAAATTATACACTAAAATAAGCACAAAAAATGGAGATTCTCGACAACAAGCTCGCCATCCAAAAATGATGATGCTACAAACGGCCGACCCAAAGAAAACTATGGTTTAAATAAAAACTAGATAAACTTGGTAAGACTCTCGAGCTTCCGAGCCTGAAAGAACTTACAGCGTCCTTTACCAGTGGATTCAATTTCTTCGCTTTTCTTCTTGTACCCTGTAAATCCTACATTAGACAGCTTCAGCTGCCGCTTGTTGCTCTTCCCATTGGAGGATTCCTCATCCTCCTTGTCTGCCTCCCTAGAATATTAGTTTTGAGGTATCATGTAAGGAATGTATCTCTCATAATGATACTATTCGTATAGGGAAAGAAGGGCATCACCGCGGTTGCGGAAGCTTACCATACAACCTCAACACCATCTTTGATATAGGAAGAGCAAGTTCCCCAGCTGAAACGCACCAGTGAAGGGAATCCAAAGACTGGGTGCTTGTGGTACTCCAACCATGCTTTGGTTGCAGGATCTTAGAGGGATTTAGGTAATAAGATCAGAAATAAGTAATGGACTCCAAAATTGGCAACAGCAATTGGTAAAAAAGGAACTACATACCCCCTGGATATCCTGAACCGAAATCTGTATTCATGCCTTCAACTGTTTCGTCCAATATCCAATCCCGCAAGGTTCGGTCCCTCGTTACCTGAAAATCAAAGTTGAATCTCGTTGTAAATATCCAATCACATGGATGACAAAAAATATAATACCTCCTGCTGGCTAAATTTCTACTATATTAAAATAAAGCATCCACAAGATAAACCACGTCTCTGGACTGCAATCAACCTCGATCATGTCTCGTGCATTCATGGGCAGGGAGAGAAGATACTTTACGAAGAACTTGAAAGCTATGCATCTTAAGTGCGAACTCATGCAACGATGCCCGACAGCACAAAGAAAGATCGTATATGCACTTGAATTCGCATCTAAGTGCAAACCTTGCTGAGAGAGCATGACAAGTCTGTCAGATTCATTGATCCAGGCATTTAAAGAGGATATGCAGTCATCATGCTGTTTCCACAATCTCTTTTTTTTTAGAAACACGGTTTCCACAATCTCATAAGAACAAAAGCTAATATACACCTAATATTTTCTTTTAGAAAGCCGTGCCCAATTCCAACATAACTTTGCAGGTAATATTAAGATATAACTACAAAATGCTAGCGTAAAAATAAAGTCAATAATGCTATCGCTAAAGTAATACATCTTATATTGATCAATAAGTTCATTCAAGGTCTTCAATTCATGAATATGTAGTCAATGGTAAAGCCTCATCAAGGTTTGAAAAAACTAAACGCGGAACAAGGCGTTTTCCCTGGAAGTGAGGCAAAGCGTATCCTCGAGGCGGTTGAGGCGTAAGCCTCAGTTTATAGAGAATAAATACCCATAATGGGTGTTTGGATCCACCTGCATCTGAGATTTGTTGATTCGTTTGTTTAAGGTCTCGTAGAGTCTTTTATAATATCCTTCTTAAAAGTCATGACTAAACAACTTATGTAAAAATCATCTTTATTAGGTGGAAAAACAAGTGAACAGGAAAACACATACCAAAAAACCACGAGAGGGATGACCTTAGCACAAACTATGTCTAGGTTTTCTTCTATTCTATATAACAGTGGGGTGTATACATAAAAGGGAGTTCACGACCAAGATATGTTTAGCCAAGTACACCCCTTTAACTACCCCTCAAGTTGGGCATGGATGTTTATTGTCGTAACGGAAATAAAATGCACAAACACGGAAACAAGAAAGCACAAAATGACAACAACACATGAGGTTCACCTTAACTAGGATGTGACTCAACATCAGCAGTAAATCTATCTAAAAATAGTGGTATAATGTTAGTATAGAGGATGAAGGATAGTCCTAGCCCTCCGAATAAACAGATTCTCCTAAACGGGCAGATGCATAAATCCCAGTAAAGACAGGACCCAAAAACTAAATGTTATTTCAGATCGAGCAACAAGATCACTGTTTTGGGATGGCTGGCATCTCCTGCCAACAATGCAGGCAGGTCATACAACAGGTTGAAAAGCTGAGCAAACGGGTTAGGATCATGGTTATTAAAGCCGCAAGGCGACAAGGCATTAAACATGGCCGCCTGTACGCCTAGGCGCGCTTAGATGCGCCTAGATGCGCCTAGGCATTTTCAAAAGTATGTCTTACGTATCGCATTTGAGACATGCGACATATAGTTAATTAAAGCAATTACATGTCGCATGTCTCAAATGCGACATCATTTTTTTATTTTTTTAAGCGCATGTCGCATTTTGGAGATGCGCTATGTATATCACATTTTCAAAACGCGCTATGTATATCGCATTTTGTAAATGCGCTATGTATATGGCATTTTCAAAATGCGATATATGTGTAGTACTCATAAAAAAAGTCACCTAGGCGCCTGGGGCGCCTGGGCGCGCCTAGGTGTGCGCCTTGGCATCTACGGTTAGGATTCAAAGAATCTCAACAATCTCCACCTTGAATTGACTTAATTTAAGAGAGAAAAACAACAATGGCTAAATTCCATTGTTTCTTTCCCCACTTTCGCTCTGTTGCCAATTGAGAAAATATAAAATAGCAAAAGCATAATCAGAAAATAAGCACAAACATGATTTACATGGAACCATACTCCTTAAGGAGCAAGATGAAACCACAAGAGAAAACCAGTAAGGTTTGTGTAATCTGTTCACATTTCTCAAGGATTACAATAGGTGTAGTGCTCTTTGTATAGCCCTATCAATGCATCAAGATCCTATTAATAGGCGATATGGGACTAAATATGATAGAAGTGTAATGGGATGTTTGAGAGATCCATTTACACATCTAAGTTGTACTCTAATACTCCCCTCGAGCTAGAGCATGCAATGCGCAGCTTGGACAAACAAAACAACTCAGTCTGTGACTGAACATATGACAATACAGACTACCTCAACTCAATGCATACTCCACCGAATACTACTGCCAACGATGTTTCTCAAGTGAAGCTGATGAGGTGGAATTGGAGGGTTGGAGCGCGAATGATGATCCGTTGAGCAATCAGGGTAAGCAATAGGCTCGTGCGCCCTGCCAATGAGAATAAGGTACTGAGTGGCTGACCGAGTGCTTTAACTAGAATATCCTCCAGGTCATGCGAGGTACTAAGCGTAGAAGTTCAGTTGTGTCCCCTCGGACTTTCAGCCTACTGCTCACTTTTTTGACATCGATCAGAGTCAGTAGCACTGCAATGAATTTACATATGGAGTACTTTGGCCTGCAGCGTGTCTCATCTACGAAGGACAGCTCCATCTCTCTCAAGAACCGAACAAAGAACGTCATGTCCATAAGCAAATCGTCTGAAAATGGGCCACTCTTATAGGGACTTCGAATCGTGTTCTCTCTCATAATAACCTCGGAAAGATCTTGTACTAGAGTTTACAATCAATGGAGAATTGAGCTTACAATGAATCTCTCTCTTGATATCTCTGAAGAAATTGACCATTCCTATAGAGTGCCTCAAACAAAGGTAGAGCATGAAAACTATACTCAACACTCCCCCTTTCTCCCATACTCATCGGAAACGTAAGGATAATCGACCAAATATGTAGAACAAATAATAAAGGAGGTCAATCAAAAAAATTTTCTTCTTCTTTTCTTCTTTTTTTCATATCATTTTTACAAGCATCCTCTCTTTTTAATTACCCTTTTTTCCTGCTATCAATTATTTTTTATAATCTGTGCCTCTCTTTTTCCTTTTGTGGATTGCTTTATCTTGCATTATCTCCTTCCATCAGAAACACCATATCATCACATACTACAACAATAAGACTACACACGTTGGCTCATCAAGCCATGGAACACGTAGCCTAACACATTGCCTGCCATGACTCATCAAGCCATGGAACATGTAGCCTAACACATTGCCTGCCAGTACATAGAGCATATGAGCAAGCAAGCAACCTTGTCTGACCCTACCTTTGGAGCATATGAGAAAGCAAACAACCTTGTCTGACCCTACCTTTGAAGCTACACCCTACCCCTTACTGTTTTTCTATTAACCAACATCAAGAAAGAAGCACTGGGTACATAACACTTTGTCCGTTCCATCATAGCTTCAAAACACACCTACTAGTTAAAGTCAAATAAATTAAGGACGAGTCAATAATGTCCACATAAAGGTATCGGTCATCCATCTCTCTTTGAAAACCACCACCTCAGAGACCAGGACAAAGCCATCTATGACTGACCTCCCTCTTACAAAAGCTATTTATTTATATTTTTAAGAACTAAGAAAGCTATTTATAAGGCTAGCAGCAGAATAAGGAGCGAACAAGATGCAGGTAAGGTAGAGAACGAAGAGCAACTATTTCAGGTTCTATAAACGTATTGAGTATATAGGGGGATCCTTATGGACTTCTATAATTATATACTGATTTTTTTCAGCAATTCTCATGACTAATACCTTGAAATTTAATTCCTCTAAAATGCTTCTGCCACTCCTTTTTCTGACCATCTCTCATCGTCATTTTTATGACTTAAGAGATAAGAGAAGTTCCTACAGAAGCTTATTCTCATTTATTATGTTTATATTATAATTTCATCTTAGCATCCTCAAGTAAGCCATCACCATCACAAACTTTGGATCATTCTATACTATGGAGTGATACAAACACAAAAATATAAAGCTTAAAATGACTAGCTGTGAACGTTTCACTAAGTCAAGATCTAGAATTCAAATAAAAACTGAGACTCATGACAATAATAATGTACAACTACACCGTAAGTTGAAAAGTAATTTATCAGTAATAGTAAACGAAGTATTGAGAAAGTCCCTATCACCTTTGCAACTATGCTGGCTCCACTAACAACGGGATATAGACTGTCTGCCTTCTTGGACACTACAAAGTTGATACCAGGAAATCTCTCAGACAATTTGACCCTGTACTTTTCTGCATCCCCAACTGTATCAAGGAAAACCTGCAAAATAATCACGGCACCAGATGTTAGGAAGCCATTTCCTGCTTTACTCAAGGATAGATGCGATGGAAGGCTTACTATGATTAAATTAATAGGAAGAGATCCTACCTCAGTTAATAAAACCCCTGCATCGATAACTTTCCTAACCAACCCCATGGCAGAGTTGTGGGAAATCTCGTTTAAATTAATCTTTATCCTGCAACAAGATAATAAAATCAGAATTTTGCTCTTATACATGGTCTGGCTTTCCATTATGCAGCCAGTAGTCTGATAAAACCTTCTTAACATTTTTGCTGACAACTCCTTTGGATCTATCACATCGACTTCCCATCCTATGGAATCGTTCTGTTTCAACTCCTCAAACAATTCCTCCCTTTTTTCCTCTTTCAGGGTCTTCGAATCTGAAGAGAGAAATGATTTTAAAAAAATAGCACTAGAAGAAATTAAACATTTGAGTGGGATTTTGAATCTTACTTTTTGTTGCAGTTAAGAGTAAACACGAAGGGACATACTTTAAGATTTACAATGATAGTCTCTAATTTAGCCGATTAACAACGGAGCGTACTTTAAGAATATATGGAATTCATCCCACACAAGTTTATAGTCAAATGTCTCCTTTATTAATATAAAGAAGGTCCCCTGCGCATGAAGCTCATTTAGGAGATTCTTTCCATGAGGGGCTGCATGTTCATTTAGAATAAATGCAGGTTGGCTAAAGTCAAGAGGAACCTCTACTGTTCTTTGTGATAAAAGATCCCTTTGAAAGTCGAAGGAAAGTATTACAAAGCAACCGTGAGACTTGTTATATTCTATGGATCTGAATGTTGGCCTGTGAACCATAAATATATATAGAGAATGACAGTAGCAGAAATGAAAATGCTAAGGTGGATGTGTCGCTCCAATAGAGGATAAGATAAGAGAAAATCACTTAAGATGATTCAGTCATTTGCTAAGGTCAGTTGATGCACCGGTTAGAAGATACGAGATTTAGGATGTTGAGCCGGTTAAGAGAGGGTGAGAAAAGCCCAAGAAGTGTTGGAATAAGACTATCCAAAGGGATCTTAGTTATTTGTATTTAAGCCCGAGAATGACCCAAAATATATCTGAATGGAGGCAAAAAATCCATGTAGCAGACCCTACTTAATTGTGGGAAAAGGCTATGCTCTTGTTGTAGGGGTTGCAAGCTTCATTCATGAATCGGGTATTGAACCCAAGGGATGCTTGGAATTATGAATCCTTCTAACTACATCGGGTATTGATTCCAAGGGATGCTTGGAATTCTGAATCCTTCTAACTACGTTTGAGGGGATATAGAATAAATGATTTTCATAATGGTGTGCTTGCATGGCAAAAAAGTGGAATGGGACCAATAGGTCTGTCAAGATATTGAATACAAAGATTCGTGGCGTACTTCAATCTGACTCCATATGATATTTTTTCTCAATTTGCTCTTTGCTTCTGTTATTCCTAAGAATGTGGCAGAGGCCCAAGATCCCAAGTGGATAAAGGTTGTGTAGGAAGAAATACGGACCCATACAAAAGCATCATTTGGGACATTGTGGACATTTTAGAGAGGATCCATGTGATTAGATGCAAGTGGATGTATATAATCAACTACAGGATAGACGGTCAATTGGATGAATACAAAGACTATTTGGTCGGTAAGGTCTATACTAAGAAATTCGAAATGATAACACGAAAACTTTTGCTTAAATTGTCAAAATGAATTCTATTAGGATTATAATTTCTTTTGCAGTCATATTTAAGTGGTGTTTACATCATCTTAATATGAAGAATGACTTCTAAATTGAAAGTTAATTGAGGAAATTAGCAGGCAAGTGCCGCCTGAGTAGGAGAGATTGCAGAGATGTTCCAAGTTTGAAGAAATTTATGCATGGTCTCAAGCTTACATCTAGCGTGGTTTGAGTTTATCCAGGTGGTTATGAGATACTAGGGGTACGAGCTAGAAAATCACAAGTTCATCAAGAAAAGACTTAACAAAGTCGTATTGTTGATTGTGTATATTGATGATATCGTTAATGCGTCTAATTATAACAGTGATCAAACTGATCGCATGAAAGCCAAAGTTGCAACTAGATACTGGATCAAAGACATAGGGAAACTTCGACATTTTCTCTACAATGAAATTGTCAGATACAAATATGGGTAAAATATCTGAATAGAAAATATATTTTGGATCTATTATAGGAAATATGAATGGGATATCAATCTGCCACTACTAATCCTGAGGCAAATCACATGCTTAGCCTTAAGTCAACAAGTTGGAAAACATCTCAACGATTATCTCGAAAGACATTAATAGAATCTCGTTTTGAAACTCATCTTGCACACTTTTACCACACCATATTCATGTGTAGAGAATGCAATGAACTAGTCATATATGCCCCCAATGCACATGAGAAACTGTTTTTTTTAAAAGGAGGTCGGCATTAAAGATGCTATGAATCTTGACTAGGTTGAATCCATTTATGTCAACACTACTTCTAGCTCACCAACTGTCATCTCTGATCTCCACTCAGTGCAAAAAAGTTGGGGAACTTGCCGACAAAAGATTATGACCAGTCCAATCATCCACAACCAAAAGCAAAAAGCACTATTATCCCCCAGAGTAGGTCTCAGAGAGGGGAGATCTGAAGAAGAACTAAGCAAACCCCCTTCTAGAAGTTCGAAGGGGCGCATATAGGCCCAGACTTTAAGGGACGGCCGTCAAGGAACCCATAGATCTTCCTCAACATACAACAAAGCAAGTCTGTCCCACTACCCCAAATACAAGAAACCCATTGGACAAGCAACGTGTTGTTCATCACCTCAAGTTTAAGAACATCCATCCCCCATCACTCTTAGATGACATCACCTCCTTCCAGCTCACCAAAGAGACAATCCGAGAATTGCACGAGCTAGACTAAAAGAAATACCTCTCTATGCCTCTAACCTCCGACGAGCCCCCACTCAGAGTTAGCACGAGGACAAGAAGAAATAGGAAGGGCAGAAAGAACTAACTTCAGAAGCAACAGTCCCCCTCTTGATAGGCAAGAAGCATGCAGCAAGCAAGCATGAGCTCAACTCTCTCACTATGGGTAACCAATCTGACAGTCATAGCGAGCATTGACCAAAGGCAAACCCATATAGTTGACCAGAAGGGCACCCCGTTGAGACTGCAAGGAGGTCCATATACCTCGCTCTCCACCTCCCCCTCATGAAAAAGGACAATAAAAAACTTATTGCTATGAGCCTGATGCATGAGACAACACCAAATAACTCCAACAACGCAGTGATCCTTCCATTTCTCGTACTCCTCTCCATAACGAAGATACCATCACTAGCATACTAAAGGATCGGAACTGACAGATGATACACATTTAGAAACTAAAACAAAATTAACCATCCACTGTTTGAAAAACCATTTGCGAGAGTGCCACCGCAACAAGAACAAAAAGCAATGGAGCAAGCATACATCATTGTATGACCTTTGCAGCTGAAAGAATTCTCCCTCAAGCCACCCATTCACCATGACCAAGTGAGGTCATTGTCACATGCATCGCTCCACCTCCTTCTTGGGCGGAAGAAAGATCAGAGGATGATTCAACCTCTCAAAGACTCGATTCTCCACATGTAGCTCCTCCAAGACTGCCACAACATCTAGCTCCAACAAGTCGCATAACTCACGAAAGAAGAAAACTGGGAATCAGTCTGGACCGAAAGAGCCAACAAGATTCAGATCAAATACAGCCTCATGGACCTTCGAAATATTGATTGAGTGAACCAAGTTCGATGCCTTAATCTCCAACAGACAAAGCATGTTCCTGTCCAACTACTTCGCATCATCAGAATGAATCTCGCTACTTATCTCGCGGAAGTGGCTAATCATCGCCGCATAAATAGCTCAATTGCCCTCCATGTGCATGCTTCAACCTCAATGGAACAAATGAAGTTTAGTCGCTTTCAATCATTAGCCACCATATGGTAAAAAAATATGTTCACATGCCATCATTTAACCACGTCTATCAAGAGCATTGTCTCCAATCTACCTCACACTTTTTATCCTCCTTTAGAAGCATGTTTTCGACCTTGTAGTTTCTCCTCCAGCAGCTCCCTAGAGCCCTTAACTAGGTCCAATCTAACCATCCAAGCCTAAGCAAAAGCCCTCCACTCGTTCTGGAAAGCCTAGATCTCCCTAATGGAAACCATCAATATCTAACCTAGAACCCCAAGACCCGCTAGCAAATAGTCGCACGGTCCCAAAAGCCCTCTAACAACCAACAGTGCTCAAATCAGAAGTGGTTGCCGAACCAGCAGGTCTCCCCAAAATCCTAGAAATTGGAGTCGGATCGAAGTGGGATTGTAACAATGAATGCATTAAAACCAAAAGAAAAGCCGAAGAGCCAAAGAACAAAGGAAGTGATCAATAAATGATCATCTAGATGAGTTCCATAGGAATAGCGTGTGTGTCCGTCAAGAACCTCGATAACACAATCGCCCATAAAAGGCCAAAAAAGCTAACAAACCAAGATCCATACCCAAGTCCCTACCAATCCAAGAACGGATCTGCAACCGGTATGGTGACGTTGAAATCACCATCCATGATCCACGACAAGTCGGATTATCGCTCGTGCATCATCCTTAGCTCATCCTACAAAGCCGAACCTACAGAAGGTCCTATGGGACCATAAACTACTAATAGCAAAAAACGCATGTCATCCACCTTATAAAGAAACACCAGAAATAATGAGTCTCAAGACTCGAAAGTGGCAACTAGATCCAGAACATCGTTATTCCACCGAACCATATTGGCACGGGAACCCCACATAAATGGAATTAACCCAAACTCAAAGTCTCACCCTTGAGATTGACCTCCTAAGTAAAGATTCCCAACTAAGGATGCAAACAAACGGTTACGGATACAGATATAGGTGATACCATATATGTACCTATTTTTAAATACAAACGCATAAGCGGATATGTATATTGACGAATATGAAAACTGTATTACCATATCATTAAAAAACGGATGCGGATGTAAAATGAATATTGATCGCATAAAATAATATTAGAAATGCTTTATATATTAGATTAAATATATACGTAGATATGAATATACTAAATGTATTTATATCATAAAAATTATATCAAATATGATGAAAGAAGATAAAATTATGTTACATATGGTTAGGAATAAATCTATAAATATATTTATATATGAAACAAATATAGGAATAATGATACGAATGTTTGCGGATATCAAAGTGATATCCATATCCTTATCCAATTTATTACGGATATGGATACAAATGTCAAAATCGGTATAAAATAGATATGGTAACAGATCGAATCTGATACGGATATATCCTTATCTGTTTACACCCTAGTCCCAACCCTCCACCTTTCTCTCATGCAAACAGATTGTGTCTGCATTCTAAGCGTCTAGCAATTAACCCATCGATCTCTGCTTAGCCTTGACCCCTGAACATTCCACAAGATAACAATCATTGGGAAATAGATAGGGGCGGTAGAGTTGTGGTGCAGAACAAGCAAAGGATGGTGTTGTAGTTATCATTGGAGGAGAATATATGGTGAGAGTAAGCAGCAGAGGCATCATGTGTTGTTAGTGAAGGGGAGGCAACATAGTTAACAAGGCGATGCAAGATAAAGGGAGGTGAGATGGGGTGATTCAACACAACATGATGCCATGGGAGTGGTGTCAACAACGTGGAGGGGCACGAAGGGGTTAGGCTTTAACGAGAAGGTGTAGGGTACATGAGAGAGGAAGGCGAAAGGGATTTTTTTGAAGTCAAAACATGGGCCCATGGGGTACCACGCTACAGTGTCCAGCTCATATATATATATATATATATATAAAGAAGGAGAAAAGAAATACTTACATAAGCCAAGATTCAATAAGAACCTTGGCATGAAAAATAACACTTTCGGAGTAAAACCGATCCCCGACAAATATTGAGCCATTTCTAGCTAACCATATGGACCATAAGGTAGCAATTGATGGAACGATTTCTTCACAGGGCCTCAATCTCGCAGCATAAAGGGAGTTCCAAAAAGTTTCCAAACTTTGAGCATTCTACCCAACAAAGTTGTTATCTATACGAATAGATGAAGTTCTATGACAATGGAAGAAAAGGTGCTTAACGGATTCACTCTCCACATTACAGAGAGGACATAGTTCAGTAGCGTTTGCAAAAAATATGGATCGTCGATCCCTTGTAAAAATACGCCTCCTACGAAATAGCCATAAGAAGATGCAAATCCTACCTTGTAGTTTCAGTTCCTAGATAAGTTTACAATCACGAACGAGAGTGGCATCAAAAGAGATCGGTGGTTTATCAACAGTCTTGTAGGCACGCTTAACCGAGAAATCCCCATCCCTCCACTTCCAATGGTCTCTGTCACCTGACAGACTGTAAATGACTCAAAAAGTCCAGTAGATGCAGCAAATCCTCAAAATGTTAGTATGAAAGATCTAAACAAAAAGTGGGCAGCCACACGCCACAATCCCAACAATCCCTCACCTTCACATCCTGAGAGAGGGAGAGAGCGAAAAGACAGAGAAATCTAGTGGCCAAAGTACCAGAATCCGTCCAATTGTCGGTCTAGAAGGCAAAAGAAGCACCATCTCGCAAAGGTGGCTGGAAAAGTTCACCAACAGAGGCATCACAGATCGAATGTCTTTCCAAAAAGCATAGCAGAAGACTAGGTGGTTAATAACTGTGTTTTCATGTACATGTATGTCATAGTTTTCTAATAAGTCTGCAACAAAGATCTTCACCATTGCCCCATATTATTGCATTCCTCTTCAGAAGAAGCGCCTTGTTCATTGTTTCCAGGCATGAAACTTCCGCCCCCCCAAGGGTCTTAGGCAAGGTAGCAGTTTCCCAGTCAACCAGATGGATCCCCTTCCCATTCAGCCCAGAATTGGACCAGAAAAATCTCCTCATAATAATCTCTAAACACTATCATACGGTCGTACCCCACCTAGCAAAAGACGAGAAGACATGAAGAAAATTGGGGTTATCGACAGGACTTCCTTCAGCAAAACCACGCATCCAGCTCTTGAAAGCAATGCTCCCTTCCAGCTAGCAAGATTGACCTCTAACTTCTCAATTGTGGGCAACCAATCAGAGATTTTAAACCTTCCACGCGAGAGTGGTAATCCGAGGTACTTGATCGAGAGAGTACCACAGTCGGTACCCAACTTTAAGCTACAAAGAAGTGCCTCATCGTCTAAAAGTTCAAACAAAATAGCTGTGGATTTACTACGATTAAGAATGAGTTCAGAAAGCTCTCCAAAAATCTCCAATGTATGTGCCATGCCCTTTGCCTCATCCCTACCTCCCTCGATAAAAAATTTGTATCATCTGCATATTGGAGTAAAGGAACAGAAATCTCTCCTAAGGAGTAGCTAGTTGTGATCCCCTAATAGGTCACATGTTGCACCATACATGCAAGAACATCCGACACAATGACGAAGAACAATGTGGCAAGAGCGTACTTGTCGAACCCCATGTTGGAGCTGAAAGAAGCCCCTCTCCGGATGACCATTCACAATTATCGTGTAAGAGGCAATTGTTATGCAATGTTTTATCCAAGAGATCCAAATGTCAGGAAAGACACAACGGGAAATGCAGACCACAGGAATCGCTAGTCCAAATAATTATAAGCCTTAGAAAATTCCACCTTTCATAGGGTCCCTCATCTGCAACTTCTTTTCCAGTTTGCAAGTATCTCTGTTGTCATAACTAGGTTGTCATCAATCTGTCAACTTGGGATGGATGCAGACTGAAGAGAGAAAACAATATGATCTAGAATCACATTCAGCCCGATCGTCGGAACTTTTGCAATAATCATGTAAATAGCATTCGACAAGGCAGTTGGACCTTCCACCCGTTCAGATACTTCCTATTTTGGACGGAGGCAGATAAGCGCTTTGTTAATTCTTTCAAATCATGAGCTTCCCGATGCAAACTCCTCCATGACCTCCAACACCTCTAGTCCAACCAAGGGCCAGAATTCTTTTTAAAAAAGAAAAATGGGAATCCGTCAAGACCAGGAGCTCCATCCACGTTTAGGTTCGTTGTCTTCACCTCGTCTAAAGTGAAGTTTTGTATCAGGTAGTGTCCATGCTGATTAGAGACTCCTAGCCCATTCCATCTCCAAGGCCACCCCTTTATGCGACGAGAAAAGAGCATAAATGCTTCATCAAGGCCAAGCCCATGTCCCTATCTCCCTCCACTCTTCCGATACAATTTTGATGTCATCATCCACTTGCAATCCTATAGAAATAGCTGGTGTTTGCATTTCCTTCGTTAAGCCATCTCTGCCTCACTCTATGCCTCCATTCAGTCACTCACTTTTTGTAACCTAGATGGATAGACCTCTACCGGACGCTTGTTCATGAAGCTCTACCGCGTCCAAGTCCCTATCACCCCCAATACCATCCAATCTGCTCACAATAGCCTCAGCATCCAACCTTACCATTCTTCTCTCGTCCCTTGTCTCCTTTCTGAAGATACAAAGCATGGATCTCAAAGAAACTATCTTTTGTGCAAGACGAGCCACAACAGACCCAACGTAACGCATGTAGGACCGGTCTTCGGAGACCAGGTCTCTGAAGGCGAAGGGGATTAAATTATAGGTCTAAACCCTTTGGATCTAATCAGATTCAAATCCAACAGTGGCTTCCTTTAGGGCCTGTTTGGTTGCAGGGTTGGGTTGGGCTGGGTTGGGCTGGGTGAATAGTAATCTGTGAGGAGGAAGTACCCTTGTGAATAGTAACCAGGGTTGGGCCAACCCTGCCCAACCCTGCAACCAAACAGGCCCTTAAAGTTGAATGTAACTCATACATGGCATATATGCGGTTAATGTGGGTCCAAATATGCGCTTCAACCACTGAATGTGTATGTGGCTTATGTGAATCCATCATTGTCATGATTTTTTCCCTCTCGTAGAAGAGAATTTCGGCATAAATCACGTGTTTTCCTTGCCATGATTGTTTTATTTGTTTATTTCTGCAATTATGATATATTTTGTTAAAGAAGATTCAGAAAGTAATGGAAGCAACAACCAAGTCCCCTCCAGTCTACAAGTGTATTTAGGCATGGAAAGGTATTTGTGAATAACAAATTGCTTCTATCTCTTCATATATCTTTAGCAAGATATAGGAAGAGCTTCAAATGCTAGTAGAATTACGAAATCCTCTTGAATTGGCCAAACAACACCAATAACCTTCTCAATTCACCAAGAAAGTTTGAACTTTGTTACGAGATTCATTCCCATGTTCCACCCATTTGCATTGCTATAGCAAAGGAATAACGGAAGACAGAAGAATAAAGTGAACTTTTCGAGTAGTAAGTACACCCAACATATCAGAAAGAAGCTCTTGTTTATCACTTATAACCAAACCCAACTATGCCACTCCGATTTGGGTCGGATTTTCCTTGCTCTAAAGTCGCTCAACTGCAATCGATATTGTTTACAGCAAGGATCCCCATTTCCCGAGCCTAAATAGGACGGTTGGATCGCTACCGAACGACAGCACCCTCAAGTACAACCACAATACATGGCAGAGAACCGGAACTCTTTAGTTAAAGAATTTAGCTGCTCTGATGGATTTTCAGAGCCATCTAATACCAACTCAAACCAGAAACCACACAATCTTCGAAGTGTTCAAAGTGTGATAAATTCCGGTCAGCAAATGCGTAGAAGGAAAAAAGTGAAGGAGAAGTGAGAACCCAAGGGGTCATCAAGTGAGATTACCTGCAAAGTGGAGGGTAGCGAGAGTCTGCTGGTAGGAGACGGGGCAATACAGGCATCCATACACCATGGGACCTTTTTAAGATTTCCAGAACAACAGACAAAGCACAAACCCTAACTGAGATCCAGATCATCCGAGAAAGGAGATAGCGAGATAGAGGGAGAGATGTGAAACCTAGAACAGGGCCTCTTCCGGCCTCGTCGATGCCCATGACGCAGGGCTCCGACGCCCATGTCGGCGTCAGCATCCTCCTCCCCGACGGCGTTGGCGGGAAATATGGGTGGATGGCGCGGGCGATGGACGAGCACATCATCATACACGAATATATCGTATTTCGTTGGAGCCCAGAAGGAGGAGGAGGTATTCGTAATTTCCTATAATGTACGAAGGGCATAAATAAAATTTGCCCATGCGAGGAAGGGCATAAAACACATTGGCCCATGTCGGCGTCAGCATCCTCCTCCCCGACGGCGTTGGCGGGAAATATGGGTGGATGGCGCGGGCGATGGACGAGCACATCATCATACACGAATATATCGTATTTCGTTGGAGCCCAGAAGGAGGAGGAGGTATTCGTAATTTCCTATAATGTACGAAGGGCATAAATAAAATTTGCCCATGCGAGGAAGGGCATAAAACACATTGGCCCATGCAGGTCTCGAACCTGCGACCTTCGCGTTATTAGCACGACGCTCTAACCAACTGAGCTAATAGGCCTTACTGTTTAGACTTTTTTTATTTTTTATAATACAATAAATAAAATGTCATGAAATTTTATCTATGTACCTACGAATGAGTTTACCTGCCATTGCCATAATAATCTCCTTGATGTTATATCAAGGAGAAAATCCTTATATATATATATATATATATATATATAAAGATCATCTCAAACTTATCATGTAAATAGAGAAAGAACTTGTTAGGTCCTTGAAAATGTCGGTATATTGCATTTTGAACTACTTAGTAATGCCCCTTAAAACGACCGCAACATGGACATACTTTGAAATGAGTGTTATTGAGCGATTATTTCGCGAAGATCTACCATAAAAACCTTTGTGTCTGCATTCTAATTGATAGATTGTGTATTTAAATGACGGTGACCGATTATCTGGTCAAGCTTCATCACTGCAATGATACATATCATCGTCTCATCGCAACTTGCAGTGATTGGAACAAGAAAGTATGGCGTTGATCCTCTCCAACATATAACCAAACCTGTGGGATAGTTATATTTAAACCTCTCGGTTATATGAGAAGAGCGGAAATGGTTAGAAGTCGAGCTTTCCGAGGAGGTTCGTTCTACGAGATCAAACGAAATGCTCATGTCACCCAAAACACATATCCAATCGAACTACATAAATTCTAAAAAAGACCAACTCACAAAGACTCTTTTTGTGAAAAGAAATTTGTAAAATCTGCGATCTGTTAGTGAATGATGAAAACCTACCGGCGTCAAGCATATGATAATTTCTGTCTCTTGAAAATTGTGAGTGATGAACATTCTTGATTGAGGCATGCATGGCGATTGGATTGTTCTTACTGGTCTTGCTCGACCATGCCAGAATCAATCAAGCGAAATCACCGTCGGCATCCATATGGCATCATATATTATTGACTCTCCATATTGATCATTGTGCTTGCTTTAGCAGTTGTCTTACTTCTCTGAACCCTACGTTGGTTTTCATAGTGAATATTGAATATTCTTTGCTATACAGATATATTTTGCAACTATGATCTTCATGTCGAAAGTAGATTATGGACGACAATGCATGGATAAAATTATCTTATCTATGAATTGCTTATAAACGTTGATCGATGAACTACAATGATGTTATACTTTGGATCACCAAGAAAGACATTGCAGATTGATTGAATACAGAGCATTGTAATAAGAAGATGATCTTCAGGAGAAGCCTCGTAATTGGATTTTATTTGTCATGGTATTATTGTAGACAAGCCTTAAAATCTAACTAATCAAAAATATTGTTCACTAAGGGCTCTTTTGGTAATCGGGTTACCCCGAGGTAACCCGGTTTACCCCCCTCTTTTCATGGAATGGAATTCTATCACATATCATAGTGACATCACATCACATTCTTTATTCCAACCCTCTCCAACCCTCATAACCATCACAAATAGCTACTATTCCAATCAGGTTACCCTAACCCACCCCAACCCAGCAACCAATCAGACCCTAAGATCAGTCGAGTATCGCATGATCAACTAAGTCAAAGTTTGACCAGTCCTATCGTTGGGGTCAAATTTCATTCTAGCTGATTAATTGTGATTCATGAAGAAACACCAGAGGCAAATGTTGAGCTTGATTAGTTTCACAGACACATTCTTCTCCCCTTCACCCCTTGCAGAACCTAAATGATCCATTTTTCACATATACACCATGGAATCCTGCATTAGTTTGTTTACCCAGACATAGAAAACAAACACATACATCAGAATTTTAAAGATAGCTTATATCAACAACATGATAATCACCTCTGTCTGCATGACCCCTCCAGGGACGAAGCCAGGAACGTTGGCTTGGGGGGACCATATATTATTGAAAAAAATTCTCTCTCTCTCTCTCTCTCTATATATATATATATAGGGAAAATTGGAGCTACTTCCTGGAAGTAGCCAGGGGCTGCTTCTGCCCTATTCATCCCCACCTCTTTTATTTTTTTGGAAAATAAAAATATTTATATTCATCACTACATCCCTCAAATATGTCATTTCAATTTCATTGGAAACAAAAACTCATATGCCATCCATCTAGAGCAGGTCGATTATAACAATTCTAACCGTTAAAATTACGTATCTAGATGGAGGGCATATGAGTCTCTGTTTCTAACAAAATTGAAATGACATATTACAGGGATATAGTGATGAATATACATATTTTTATTTTCTAAAAAAATAAAGAATCGATGAAAATAAGGTGGGAGCAGCCCGTTGGCTCCTCCAAGGGAGCAACCCCATTTTCACCATCTATATAGAGGGAGAGGGAGAGACATTTTTTACTAGAGATGCAAACAATAATTTGACTTCATATCATATCATTTCTAAAAAAAACACTAAAGAACTTTTACGACAAATCACAAAAAAATCAAAAATATGAAAAGAAAGTGTTGAGTAATAAAATTGTCATAACACGTCGCGTTACCTGAAAAATATGTATATTGAATCATGACAATATAATTTCTTCTTACAGATAATTATAAAATAAATCCCAAACCCATACCCGTACATGCATGGGTAGTAAATTCAAGACCCAAACCCATCCAAAAATAAATGGGGTGTGTTTCGAGTCCTTAAATGGTGTGGGTTTGGGTCGGGTACCCAATGGGTATACCCATATTGACATCCCAAGATAAATACCTCGATGGGTGAAGAATCCACCCTCGAAAATGCCTTGATTATACCAATCCAACTAGTCGCTGGCCATATCTTATGCATATGATTTTACTGAATCGGAATCATCGCGAAAGAAACGGTTGTGATCGCTACATTCAAAATGGCATCAATAGAAGATTAACGTCATTATATTTCTCTCTCTATTTCTTCATTTCTTCTCTCTTACATTTACTATTTGTGACTCATGAGTTTTAATGGCATTCATAATAGGAGATTTTAAAAAATAATTATCAAGATCAAATAGAAATAAGAAGATAATTGAAGTAATCAAGGAATTGAATAATTATCCTTCAATATTGCTTCATAAAATTTATTTTTTTTCTTTTTTTTTAATCCTATATGTTACAGCCTATCTCCTATTTCTACTTTAGTCTAAAAATAGGGAAGGGGCTCGTATGAAAAGAGAGAAGCACGGGGGGGCCGTTTTGTATTTCTCCTGAAATTTAGGAAGGGAGGCGAGAGGCAACGGGGAGGCCTAGCCCCCTCCCGTCCTCCCCCCCTCCCTCCGTCCCTGGACCCCTCTTCTTCAAATCATCCCAAATCCAGCGTCTGATCTCCTCATTAGAATAGTATACACATGACACCAAGGTTATGTGATCCAAGAGACCAAAATCAGAAAAGGATGACTAGATCCATCCAAGGTTTTAAAACTGGATTAGACGTTGAATCGGTAAGTCTTTGATTTGGTCTGGTCGGATCAAATCATCGGTTCAAACCAATTGGTATGGCAACGGTGTCAACACAACATCATCATTAATCCTACCAACCCGGAAAAAAATGAACAATGTTAAATTAACTGGCCAGACCATCGAACCGATTTTCCTATTCGTGAAAATCAGATATAATACACATATACATAGGAGAAAATGGGGTTGCCCCTTGCGGGCAACCAACATGGCTGCTTCGTCTCCATTTTTTTCGTATTTTTTTATTTTTTGAAAAAAATCACCATGTATATTCATCTATATATCCCTACAATATGTCATTCGAATTTCTTCAGAAACAGGGACTCATATGCCCTCGATCTAGAACATGTAATTTTAACGGTCTAAAGATTGTTGTAATCCACCTGTTCTAGATGGAGGGCATAGGAGTTTTTATTTCTGACGAAATTCGAATGTCAAATTGGAGGGATATATATATACGAATATAAATGATTAAAATTTTCAAAAAATATAAAAAAATACGGAAAAATAGGGTGGGACAGCCATATTGGCTGCTGACAAGGGGCAGCCCCATCAAACCCATATACATACATACATACATACATACATACATACATATATATATATAGAGAGAGAGAGGGTTGATCCAGTGAGAGCATGAGAGTACTAAATCTAGATTATTAGATTCTGATGATTGATTGGAGGAGTAGGAGATGAGCATAATCTAACTGTGAGAGCATGGTACACACGCACACATATATGTATGTATGTATATGTACATGTCAATAAACTAACCGTTCAAAATTTGAAAGTGATATGCTAACAAGATAAACATGAAAACAAAATAGTAAACAAGTATAGTATTTATGATGAAAATCGTAAAATTAAATCACTATATAACACATGTTTATGATCTGTCAAATTGATGGACAAACCACTTAGTAGATCAAAACGTATCGAACTATATGTTATATTATTTGTTCAAAAGTGCGACCATGTGTAGGTTAGATGAGTTGAGCAAATGAGTACTCATTGAGCCATGCATACATCAAGATGATATTAAAAGTTTTATGTTTTTAATACATTTTATGAACAAAGGATCGGAACTAATATTAAAATATCATTAGATTATATTCAAAATCCAATATAATCTCATAATCCCACGACACTATTGATTATTATTTTTTGTTATGTATCAATGGTCCATAATCAATAGCTAATCCAAATCCATCAAAACATGTTCAATTCAGATCGGATAAACTCAGTCCAGTATAACTGATCTGACCATCAGTCCTATCCGATTCATTATTGCTATTATTTTAAAAAATACTTGCATAAAATCGGCTGAATCAATCGAGTCGGGGCGGATCCCGGTCCGATCGATCGGACCGACCAATCCGGTCTGATTTTTTAATCCATGAATTAGTTTTGTCGTCCTATTCCAACCACATGATCCGAGTAGACCCTTATTGGCAATGTGGTTTTCACCCGGTTCATCCCTCTTGGAGAAGCTCGACATCGATAGCGTGCTCGGTGCCGATGAGACCGCGAACCCCAATCCGACATAGTGCTCTGGAACTGCCATGGCCTCCGACCACAACCAACTTCTACCAAACATTGCCAGTTTTTCGATCATCTCCTCTCGCCTTTGTATCGTGGTCCATGGTGGGGACCTGACCGTCACTTTTTTCCCGAAACTTCGTTAAACTTAATGACAACAAATCCTTCATCCAAACAACAAAACAAACAACATGATTATCCTTCATATAACTCTTTCTAAGTTTTGTTCTTTACAAGATAAACCCTCTATCCAAACACTGCCTTAGGTTAAGAATCCACAAAATCAAATCCAGTGAATTTGTGAACTTTCATTGGAGAGGAATATCCTTAGAATGATTCTAAAACCATAATATAATTAGGGAAACGGAATGAGAAACTGAACTTAATGCAAAATTCGTGATACGAAAAGATGCAAATATGCACTTAGCAGAGAAGACAAAAAGTCCAGAAACTATACATATGCTTGGGGGTGTCAAAAAAGTCTGAAGTTCGATATTCGTTCAGATTCAACGCGCTAAAAGTTCGATTCATATTCAGTTCGAAAATAAACGAACCAAACCTGAACACAAATTCATGATTGATTAAGTAAACGAACCGAACATAAAAATCATTGGTTCGCTCAGGTTCAATTCGTTAAAAGCTTGATAAACACACACACATACACACACACACATACACACACACACACACACATATATATATATATATATATATATATATATATATATATATATTTACATATGTATTTACAAATCCTTATCCTCATAAGCGAACTTTATTTCAATATAAGTGGATTTTTTCCTGGATAAGTGGACTTTGTCTGAAGATAAATGAATACCTGTGAGATAAGTACGTTTTATCTCGGTATAAGCAATCCTGATTAAATAGTCACATCGTGGTTACAAACATCAATCATCTATGTATGCAGTACTTTTCCCTTCTTTATCCTCAAATCATCAGACCATGTATAAACCTTACTTATCACTTTTTCCGACATCATTCTTTATCATCATCTGAATGGATATAAAAATATATTATAATTATACTTTTTTTAATAGGTGAATCCTTATTAATCTAGATTTTTCAAAAGATGAAGAAGAGCTAGATAACAAATCCTAAATGAATATTTATTCTAATTTTAGACATGCACATACACACATGCTTATTTCCATTTCTTTTCCTTCACACTCTCTTGTTATAATATTCTAAAGTTTCGATATTCTCTTAAGTTTGATTCGATTAAATAAAGATTCAACTCAAACATGTACACAAGTTTAGACTCGATTAAATAAATCAACCGAACCTAAAAAAATATAGGTTCATTAGAGTTCGATCCATTTACTTCCCTACATATGCTAGAGTAAATTACAAAAAAAGTTCACGAAATAAATATTTGATTTCAGTTTCATACCGCAACATTTAAGCGTAACATAAAGTTAAGAATCTTTGGTTTCATGATGTCCATTTCTCAGGGAAACTTAAGAAATACGAAGGATTTCATGCCACTGTAGGCAATTCCTTCATTCGAATCTTAACGAAATCGAACGAAAATTAATTTAATTCCTTGGTTGGAAGATTTTCTTAGCTGCGACCTATCAGACAACATATCTACTATGATTGTTAATCTTTTCCTTCGTATCATGAGCTTTCTTTACTTTTCTGCGTGGTTAATTAATTTTCTTCTTTGAGCAACAAATGCAAGAAAAAAAAACGTTACCATGATAAAATGAGAAAAACAAATGCGGACCTTCAACCATAGTATTAAGTTTATTTGTATTTATACTGGTAGAATACTTGCATGTTGTCCGACCATACTCTTTACCGGATTTTGATAAAACAATAATAATTAGGGCCCGTTCAATTCGGGAATAAGCATGAATAAGGATGTGGAATAAGGAGAATAAGGGTATATTCTTTGTTCGGCTGGAGGATAGGAATAAGGAGAATAAGGTGAAATAAAGATAGGTAGGGTAGGATCAAGATAGGAATAAGAGTGAAATAAGATGGAATAATGGGAAATAGTCGTACCACTGGGAACCATGTCGGGAGAAGAATTGATCCCTTATTCCAGGGCTTATTCTCCAACCAAACAGGGCCTTAGTCATAACTGATGCGATGAAACCGATGAGACTATCAGTGTACATGCACGGGGGACCTGGACCGTCAAAAATCCATTTAAAATTTGATTTGAAAATAAACGAGTCAAATTTAAATATAGCTTTAAATTCATTTTAGTAAACGAACGTAAACTGAACGAAGTAGGCTTATTTAGATTCGGCTAGTCACCAGCCCGATTAAATTTGTGGAAAAAAGGAGAGAACGTAACGAGGTAATTTATTGGGATTTTTACACCCATAACCATGAGTAATTCCTCAATATCATTCATAACCTTGTATAATCGTGATTTATGCGAGACACCCTGAGTAATGGTTAACCTTTATACGGGATGGCCCTGTGTTAGCTGCAGTGAGTTTTGTTATGACGGCCGTTAGTTTGGACTAAAATGCCCCCATGTATGCTGCCCCTCCTAAACGGCTACAATTATAACCGTTGGTGCTCTCCCCTTGCTTGGATTCCTATATAATAGTAATGGGAGGAGCACCATTGCTGTGCTTTTTTAAGGAAGCTCTTATCCAAATTCTTTCACCCAAAAAATGTGTTCAAGTCAATCATCATCCAGTGCTCATTGCTATTGCGGCGCGGAGGCCACGATGAAGACCTCAGGTAAGCCATGGAGAAAAGGAGCGAGGTTCTTCACATGTCGCTTCAAAACGTGCGATTTCTTTCAGTGGATGGATCAATCGTCAGCTCGTCGTGCACCGAGAGAAAGGGAAATCGAAGATTCTATGGATGGTAAAGGTACAATCCATTTGTACAAGGATTATGAAGATGCAAAGGAGAATATTAGAGATGTTTTGTCTAACTTGAGAGAAATTTTATTATGACTGAAAGTAATTTTACTTTGTTTGATTGTAATTGTCACGCTACTGATTCACATCAGTTTGAAATGAAGAGGAAAGTCGAACACCTTGGTTATCTTAAACCACATTGTTGACACCATGATGGATCCTCATACAGGAACATAAATCATCAAGAAGTGCACATTCCAAGTAAAATGGAACCTCATACAGGAACATAAAGCATCGAGAAATGCACACCCGAAGTAACATGGATCCTACGTTAATTTCCAACAAACCAATAGTTCATGAACAGATTCAAACCAACATGCATTATAAACCCGGTAGTATTGTTCATACAGGCGCACACAAAAAAGTACATCACCATGACCTTGGACCTCCGTGAGATCACAACTGTTCATATACAGATAAAAACCAGCAAACATTGTAAAACATGTATTAATGTTCTTACAGGCCCAAGCAAATAAATACTTGCTTCAGCTAGCAAGATCACAAAAAATTTACCTCATGAGTGACGACCATGCATGGAATTTGATTAGTCCCAATACCTCATGAGTGAGCTCATGTCTCCCGTTCACAAGTGAACCTGTATGATCCCTTTGAGAGATCTTATTACTCATATGCCCTTACATGCACACCAGCTCGTCGGTGTATAGACCTTGGTTAGGTCATCAACCTATTGATCTGCCAAATGTACATACTCAGACATATAACAACACATATGTCTTTGGTCAGAGGATGTGTGTCTATGTTGTGACAACATTCAGCATAGGTCTTTGGTTATCTCGATCTCGTTAAGTCAACTCATTGACTCAACTAATCTGATACCTCCGAATCACTATTCCCATGCAGAGGACCTGCATCAAGAGGTCGATCAGATATCAGCCTAATGAGAAAGGATTGCCATCTCCTACTCAGGCTGGAGATCATCACTTGACAATCATTTGATGATGCTTGATGAGTCATCTATCTAACTCCTTAGATATTCATCCAAGCATCAGCCTCTATGATTCAATCAAAGAATCAACATCTGTATGATTATCAAGTTGGCCATGGTACATAACCTTATTGTACAGAGGGACCTTATAGTGCATTCATTCAATCAATTTCAGAAATGGAGTGAAACATAATCAATAACTTTTATTGATAAATCATTTATTACAATAACATTTATTGCAGGAATGGTTCGCCGCGGGCTCACATTGCTAACAGGCAATAGAAGCAGAAGTAGTATTTTCATTGGCAGAAGAGCCGGAGTTTTGCAATAGTTGCCTCAAACATGTATATTCAAAATCAGTAAAGGGTACATGTACTCCCCCAGATTGCTATGCAGGTTTATATTTAGTAGCATCATAGGATGCCTCTCCATAGGCGTTGTTGGCGTTAGGTTGCATGCCAGGCATTGCTTAGCAATAGTCAGAAGGATGATTCCAACGTCCACAGTGCACAATGTCTGGATAATGAGTAGAAGAATCACGTCTGCATCCATGTCCAAAGTCACAACCACGTACAGATTCACGACCGCATCCTGTACAAAGTAACGACCCGTCCTCCTTGGTAATTCTATCGTCCTCTGCAACCCGAAAAGTATAATGGGATGGCATTTCTGTAGATGCGTGGATAATAGAGTTTTAAACTGGAGTATGTAGCTCATGTAGTTGTCTGAAGATGGTCTCAATGGTGGGTAGAGTATCGGCCAACATAAAATGATCTTTCACAGATTTGTATCTTGGACGCAACCCAGAAAGAAATGTGTAAGCTAACAATTTAGCACAGTCTCCATTTCCGAAAAAGGCAATAAATTGTCCCTCGAGATCCTATGGCCTCGCAAGACCTAGGTCTCCTTGGGCGGGGCCCTAGTTGCCGAAGGAGAGGGCCCATACAAGGACTTCTTGGAGGGGAGAAGCCGAGAGAATGGTGGCAATGGGATCAAGTCAAGAAAACCGATTTAGAGCCGCTGCTACAATACCATGTGAAAAGAGGAAGAGAACGTAATAATAGACTATATTCAAGAAGTCTAAAGGTCATTATATAGGACTAAACCGTGAAGAGCTCAAAGAGACAATATATAAATGCCCTTGCGAGGTTACAAGAGAATATAAAATCATAATATATCGTAAGCTATTTCTAGCCAAATTTAACATGTATGTACGTATAAATGTGTGACGGCATGTATTAGTAGAATTTATGAAGATATAGTTACTATATTGATATAAAATTTCTTATGGCCTGAAATAACATTTACAAAGAGATAGTAACTATCTATTAATTCTTGAATTAAAACTTCTCATAACTTTAATCAAATTAATCATGTTTGAAGTAGCCGAAGCATCTATAAACTGTTAATAAAAAATGAGTATAAAGTGAATACTATCTAATATTTGTTCTAGATGGAAATTTTAGAGGAATTGACTTGAATCTTTGCATGATTAGGATTAGGCCAAGCCAAATTGAACTTGAACATCATCCTCATCTTGTCACTTGAACCAAGCCAAAATCGAATCCTTAAATATGCTAAACAAATCAAACTTGCGATTAGATTAGATTAAAAACCCCAAATCCTAAAATCCCACCCTATACACCCCTGCAGAAAGAGGAATATGAGGTCGAAGAAAGGTATGCACAATTTATTTTTCTCAAGAGCGTTTGAAAGGGTCTGTTACTAAAAGGAGAAATAATTACGTAAATTTTATTTTTTATATAAATGAAGAAAAAATACTCACTGTTTTTGAATTTGAAGAAAAAACACACGGGGATTCCAAGTTTCCAACCTAACGCTTCAAACCCCCACCCCGCATTAACTTTCTTACTCGTCAACTCCCCGCACCCAAAAGAAACTAAATAATAAAATAATTAACTCCATTTCCGCAAAATGCAATAAATTCAAAAAAAAAAGGACAACCTGCAACCCCGCCCTCCTACCCATTCTCCCCTCTATTTATAACCTCACCGCATAGCACTCCCACTCCATATCCAGCAATGGCCTCCTCTCGTAGATCCCTCCTCCTCCTCACGGTCGTCCTCGCCCTCGCCTCCGTCGCCTCCGCCCACAAGCATCACCGTCAGCCCACTCCTCCCCCTTCCTACCACCTCTCTCCCGCCCCTTCTCCCGCCCCCACCCCCAACCACCCCGCCCCAGCGCCTGCCCCCAGCGCCGCCGCCACCTTCACCTCCTCCTTCTCCGCCGTTGTTCTCGCCGCCGCAGCATTCCTGCTCTTCTAGGTCATCGGATCTTCGGATGTGTTTTCGTCGCCTTCTGTCTGCTGATCGATATCATCTGTTGTCTTTTGATTTCTTTCCAACATTCCTTTAAATGTTGCCTTGAATGATGTTGCTCGCGTCCGCTCTTATGTTTCCTTATATTTTTCTTTTGTTATGAATGAGAAACAGACAAAAAAACTAGTTCTGATGTTTTATCGGTGGATCCGCCTCTCGCAGCAGCGACCTTTTTACATAAAAAGATGTGTGCCCTCCGCATTATATTTAATTTTCACGTCTATGTATTTCTCGAGCAACTTATTTCCAAGTTATTTCCTAACGATATCATCGTGCATTTGTCCAAGATTTTGTTTCATCCTCCTGAAAATATATGGGATCACTACTCATGGAAAAAAAGGAAAATTTGAATCCAAGGCTTATAGGATAGAGGGAATGAATGTTTTCTGTATGATTATAATACTCCAACATGGATCTTCTGCATGGAAAGGAAGAGCTCTGCTTTTGTATCCATGCAAAACGTTGCAGTTACTATCTTTTCATTTTTATCATATGATGATGCCTTTTAGACTATCATATTTAAACCTTCTGGGGACTTAATGACATAAGTGAATGCTAACCGTATGTGATAATATAGAATTGATCTTGGTGGAGGTAAATAGTGTTATGATTTTGCTAATTTCTTTCGTAATCGTTCATTAGCGTGTTGCTGTTGGTTCATACATTCTTTGGTCAATTGGGTGCCCGAGGAAAAACGGAGATGGGGTTGGAGCCATTAGCTGTAAAAGCCTGTAACTGCATCACTCGCTTCTTCTCCCTCTCTGCCTCTGTTTGAAAGTTTGAACGGTCCAATACTCTCTTCCCCCATTTGAATGTTTGAAATGCTAAAGTTCTTAATCTTGAGTAGACTTCTAGCTGTAGAGTGAAATGCTAAAGTTCTTAATCTTAATACACACATAAAATCAATCTATAAGGTTCTTGTTATAGTCAATAGGTGCCTTCCGCCAATCAAATCAGAAGTACCAGAGTACAAACGGATCACGTACTTGAATTACTAGAGTTTAATAATAATAATATACATGCGGTTTTCGCAACTGGCCTATTAGCTCAGTTGGTTAGAGCGTCGTGCTAATAACGCGAAGGTCGCAGGTTCGAAACCTGCATGGCCATTTTTACTTTTATGCTCTTCGTACATTATACGAAATTACGAATACGTCCTCCCCCCTCTGGGCCCAAAGAAATACGATATATTATATATTCGCATATGATGATGTGCTCGTCCACCGTACGAGCCATCCAACCATATCTCCCGCCAGCGCCGTTGGGGAGGAGGATGCTAACGGCCAAAATGGGCGTCGGAGCCCTGCGTCATGGACATCGACGAGGCCGGGACAGCCCCCGTTCTAGGTTTCACATATCTCCGTCTATCTCGCTATCTCCTCTCTTGATCTGGATCTCAGTTAGGGTTTGTGCTTTGTCTGCTGTTCTGGAATTATTAAAAAGGTCCCATGGTGTATGGATGCCTGTATTGCCCCGTCTCCTACCAGCAGACTCTCGCTACCCTCCACTTTGCAGGTATTCTCACTTGATGACCCCTCGGTTCTCACCTCTCCTTCACTTTTTTTCCTTCAACACTTTTGCTGACTGGAATTTATCATGCTTTGAACACTTCGAAGATTGTGTGGTTGCTGGTTTGAGTTGCTATCAGATGGCTCTGAAGATCCATCAGAGCAGATAAGTTCTTTAACTAAAGAGTTCCGGTTCTCCAATAACCATAAGTTATTTGGCAAGAGGCTACCTAAGTTATCGAACGAATAGGCATAGAAAGTTGTGAGCAGAAGGAAAATTTTCTGATCCATAGATGACTGCTTTCCAAAGGAAGTTCCTCCAATAAGGCCTAATTTTTTGACGGATGGGGCAATTGATTAGGCTAATGGCGTCGTTGTCCAAAAAGGTCTGATTTTTCTGGGTGAGATGGGACCGTTGATTTGTTAAAAGCAAGCCAATCCAAGTTATTGATTTGATATTCGTGTTTCAGAGGTAAAGGTTGATGATATATTTGTGGTGCTAAATCCTCAGGTTAGGATTAGATAGACAATTCAATCTCTGAATTGCACAATCGTGGTTGCCATTTTCCTCCATACCCTCTCAGATGTTACAATAGTGACAGCCGATCGGAGTACGTTAGTACGTGCTCTAAAACGGTGGATAAGCGCATACTTGTTTTTTTACCAGCACACTCTCCTGTTACAATATTGATCTTCTCATGCAATCAATAATTAGTAGGAATTTTTACATGTATAACTTTATACTTTAATAATTATTTGTCGAGCTCTTCGTAATTCCAATTATATGTAGAACCGTAAAAGTCTCTTCCATTTACATATAGGCCCCTTATTTTTTTCCCTCCACCCAGCTATATATCCTATCCATTCCCTTGATTTAATTCGGTCCAACGGTCCTATATGTTCTTCTACTTTATTTTTTATTGGGATTTTTACCCGGTAGACCCTATAATCTTTGCCAATGATCTCTACGACCTTCGAAACATCGATATTCCTCCCTCGACCCCGTAAACTTGCTAACATGTACCCTACAAATCTTGTGGTTAACCCCATCCATTTACCCGTTAAAACTAACCGGCATCCGTTATGTTCATTTACATTACACCCATTTTGTTTATCAAATTTACATTCAATGCCATTCCCCCTCTCCTCCTCCTGTTTCCCACCCCCTCGCCCTCCCACGACCCTTGCCCTCCCCGCCATCCGCCTCCTGCCCCCCCCCCCTTGGCCCTCTCTGCCCTCCGCCCCCTAGCCCTCCTTGCCTCCCACCCTTTGCCCCTGCCCCTGGCCCCCTGCCCTCCGCCCCTCGCCCTCCCACCCTCTGCCCCCTGTGCCCCCACCCTCGCCCCCTCTGCCCATGCGTCCCCTGCCCTAGCCCCATCCGCCCTTGTGCCCTCCCTCTCCCGCCGCATTGCCACCACATTCCTCTGTGCCATCAAGTTCCTCTAGGATAACTGGTGCTCCTCTACTCGACAGACTCACTGGCTGCCTCTCACACAGTATTACAGACATCGGCTGCCGAGATGCGGTGGCTAAGATCCTGGTCGCTTCAGATCCCAAATTGGCTGATGACTGATAAACGCTCCCGCACCCTTAGTTAATTCGGGCAAATTAATGGTCCAAATTACTTTTAAGTGTTCGTTGCAGTCGGATACGGAAGGTTGATCAAAAACCACTTAAGTCAGATTTTTGGTCAATTTTAAGCGGTGATATATTTTTTTACTTGGTGGAGTCCAAGGTCGATCTCAGGGAGGCAACTGTCTCCTTAGGTGGATTACAGCAATTTTCAAGTGTTGATATTCGAGGGTTAAATTTTTGGTATTAAAGAAAATCACTAAACTATTTATTTAGGCCTCGTTATGCGTGCAAATGATATGAAATTTTTATGGAGTGTTGAAAATAATGTCCTTAAGCTACTGTGAATTTTTGGTGATTTTTGAAGGCACTGATATTTAATTAAAAATCAAAAGGCATCACTGGGCAAAATATGACACAAATGAACCAATAATTTATGATAATTCAATTAAGCCAACAAAAATCAGACACGTGTACAAACAGGTAAAGGACAAAATTCTCAACAATTTGCAATTTTTAGAATTTCAAAATGATGAAAAATGCATGCTATGGACACGTGCAAACACAAGGGTGTAAATGCAATACTGGAAATTAAAATTTCAATAAGTAACGTGCTGACAGGGACTAAAATGCAATTACCAATAATATGCAGGACTTCTATGCAATTTCTCCACGAAACACGTGCTCCTCACGTGGGTCTGCTTCACAGGGACCTTTTCGCAATTTCTGAAAGCTCCAGGGACGTCGATGCAAATAACCCAGGTCTCACGTGCTCCTCACGTGGGGCGACCTAGGTTCGGAGGGCGTCTGAGGCTCGGAGTGAGGCTCGGGCCTTCTGGAGGTTCGGCCCAGCCTCGGTGCAGCTTCGGTTCACCCGAGCCTAGGCTTGGATGCCGAGGCTAGGACAAGGCGACGTGGCGGCCTGAAGGCCCTTGGATCAAGATGGATCCAAGGGATGTCGATGAAGACGCGTGGCGGCTGGTGAGGCGTCCGATCCGAGGGGTGATCAACGGTCGAGGATGAGGGCGGCGAAGGGACGCGTGGCGGGGCGAGGGCCGTTCGATCAGACGATCGAACGGTTGCTGCTGCGTCGTCTCGACGGGTCCTCCGCCACCTGCGGAGGAGAAGGCTGCGCTCCGGTGAAGGCAGCCGAGCTCCCGCCTCGGTTGCCAAGCTCCGGTGATGAGCTTCGTCAGCTCCCACCTAGCACGGAAGAAGCGGAAGAGCACGAGGAGGCTTCCGGTGGTCTCTGGATCCCTGGAGGATGGCTGGAGCTCGGTGTCGATGAAGCTCGGGGAAAGCTCAGCGAGGCTCCGGCCAATGATGAAAGTAGCACCTGCAAGTGTTAAATATAGAGCCGGAGCTCGTGCGTGCGTTTGTGGAGACGTGATGCTGGTTGACGAGGCCTAAGGCGACGTGGGGTGGTCAGGCGACGTGGCTCCGGCCAGGGGCGGAGCTGGAGATCGATGGACGGTGGAGTGGAGCGTCTGAAGGTGCGGAGGGGTCAGCGAGGATGAGAGCTCCGACGCGGAGCTCGGCGGAGTGATTGGAAGGCGCGAGGATGGTCGTGGGTGGCGAATAAAAATCGGAGAAGATGAACACGAAAATAAAGACGAAGATCGGAGGAGATGAAGGAGGTTACCTGGGGATTGGAGCTCTGCTGGGAGGTCCAGGGTCGTCGCTCGAGGGATCGGTAAGGTCCCGAGCTCTAGCAGCTGCTCGGAGGAGTGGCTGCAACACGGCGGTGGGCCGAGGATCTCGCCGGAGAAGAAGCTCTGTCGTCGCTCGACAAATCAGCCGATTGCTGTCACCAATAGGAAGCTTGGAGCTCGAGGGATCTCTCTGGAGTGGCGGATGGGGGTGAAGGTCGCTGGTGATGGCGTATTTATAAGGTGGAGTTGATGGGTTAGCTGGTGGATTGGCGAAGTTGGTGGTCGTCGTGGGGCGAATATGGTGGAGGTGGTGGCGATTGAGGGTGCTGGCGAGGGAGAGGGACGAGTGGGGAGCGTCGTGGCGAGGTCAGCGGCCGGAGGAGATGGCTGACGTGTGCCCAGAAAAGGAAAGGGGGGCGCCCCCTCCCGCAAGCAAGGGACGTGGGGGAGAGGGCGCCTGGAGGTAGGAGAA